>OX393572.1:12920907-13043407 GCA_947652115.1 Blastomussa wellsi | reverse complement strand
CGTGACCAAAATACAACACATGAAAACTGTACAAACACTTATATTTGTACTTAGATCTGGCTTAAATTTTCTCAGACACCAAGGTACCCTTTGTTATTTTCTATGGTTTTTTCCCTGTGGGTGGTTAATGTGAATAATTAGTTTAATTAAAATCCTGCTGGTTGCAATAGTTAGTCTTTTTGTTAAGTACACATGAATGATCACTTTGACACAACTGATTCGTTTTGCTGTCTTTTGCAGGTCATTTCAAATAAGACCCTGTACTTCTGCCGATACAGAAGGAATCAGATCAGTTGTATCCCAGCTTAATGGTGCAGATATCATAATGCAGTAAGTGATTGGAGATTTTACACAAAAATCCCAATGAGCATAACCCTCTAAACACATTCTTTAGAACTCTCAAAAATTTCCAAGTGGGCCAAAACGCAATGGTGCACAACTAAAAGCATGAACCAATAAACATTGTTTTACGGCATCACAGCTGTAAAATTAATGTATATCAAAACCTGCCCCAAAAGCCATGCTAGAAAACAATTCTGGAAAAGAAATGATTTTGTGCACACAAGTTTACATGTATGTACTGTATACTGAACTTGCAATTGTGCAGCTCTCTTAGCCATGTATTGTGTTTTGTAATTGTTTGTTATTTCATTTAGTCTACCTTTTTTTGTAATGTAGGCAGGCAATATCCCTATCGCTGAATGGTAAAAGTTTATTCCCATTTCAAATTTTTTATGTCATTTTAGATGGTAACTTTTTTTATAATCATTTTGTTTTGTTCTTGCAGAGACATTCAGCAATACAACACAGATCGGAGAGATCCAGTATGTATTTGGTTTTCTGCAGACAGTAAAGATGGTATCTTTATTATTGCTAGCCTGCTAGTCTTGTTTATTCAAAGGACGGTGGGTGGAAATCACTGTCATATGGATAGCAAGCTAGTTTTGGCCACATTTATCCACTAGACAGTAACTGCAGCAATTGTTAGATAGGTTTAATATTAATTTTGCTTTAACGCCTGTCACTTTTGGCATTGTTGCAGGATGGTACAGAAGTTCAGTGTTTTGTAGCTCAGAGCATGGATCAAGTTGTGGGTGTTGCCCTTCTTAGACGCGAAGAGGTAAAGCTAAATCTTTTACACTTGGAAATGTTAAAGCATTGATACACGATTTTGTTTGTTGACTACATGCCACATAATGATATGCACCATTAACGCAAGGAGAACGGCAACTGATCTCCAACTAACCGAATGCCTGGAACAGACTATCCAAGTGTAATTAACTACTTGCTGAATAAAGAACTTACTTAAAGTTTAAAGTCTACATGAAGCTGCAAAATGTCTTTGCTCCTTTGCAGGATATAGAATATATCCAATCTCATTTCAACATTGAGGATTTCATCTACTTCAATCATCACAAAAGAGATGAACATGCTCATTTGTTCCACTTTGCTCTCAATCCTGTATTTCAACAATACTCCAAGCACTTTCTAAAGGTACTAATTAAAATTTAGTGCAGTTTGAGTTGAGTTTGTTTCTTTGTCTTTCCTTAAATTGGTTTGTTTCCATTTGTTTTGTTTTCACCTTGATATTTTAATTCACTAGTTCTTAGTCCACATCATTTTGTTGTGTATAAATAAATGCTTTTATTTTTATTAATACAATACAATGCAATACAAGACAACACAAGACAATACAATACAATGCGTATTTATGACAAGTTGCCATTACTAACTTGCAACACTCTGCATTACTTACTTCCAAACATCATTTTGAAAGAAACCAACTGATAGCTTCATTGCTAATCTTTGTCCGCACAGGAAGTTTTAAGACAGGCCCACAAATCCTGCCTGTACTATCCAGTGTACCCTCAATACACAGGACGAACAGTAAGTTGATACATAAATGTACTGTAGCTGAGACTTGACTGATGAACAGAGATTCCAATTCTCCTGTTTCCGGCAATGTTTTCCTGCCTCCTTTTTCCGCTCGACGTTCTCCCATTTTTTGTGATTCTCCTATTTTTTTTTTTGTAATTTCCCTCTGGCAAAGGGGGAAATAATGTATTTCAAGGGGTTGGAATCTCATTACCTAGAGCCTACCATCAATTTAAAGGGATAACAGATGCGAGATGCATCTAGAATTAAGTCAATTGTTCAGTGGGAAGCAAAGTGCATTTAGGTTTTAGTGATTTATCCAAGACACAAGTGTGCAGTTGCAATTTGCAAACAAAACTTCATGCCTCAAAGCTTATGTACACTAAATACCCTTTTTGCAACTTCAATGCACAAGTTTCGTCAATTTTAACAAAAGTAGACCACTATTTTTAGGTTTCCATTAGTATAAATATGTCTTTTAGCTTTTGACTTTCCAAAGTGATTCTCATGTAGGTGCCTTTTTAATTTCATTTCACCTTTGCTTCCAGAGTACCAAGCCCCACACAACTGTGACTGCCCTAAATGACCTAGTGACGATACGGTAAGCAAATAATGGAAAATAAACAATAAATAAACAAAGGTTTTAGTGAAGTAAATTGCGAATTCCCTTTTTGTTTGTTTGTACTCTTTTTTTATCAATTCCATACATGTACATTCTGTTGAGGTTTGACAAGGTTTTTATAAGGCCAATTTAAATGAGCAAAATTCCCTGAATAGCACAATGCGCATGTCCGTAAGGACCTTTAGCTTATTCACCGTTTGATTGATCTTTGATATGCAGAGCTCGTCGCCAAATCATTTACCCATTGCAGCAACTAGGCGGAAATGCCCCATCAGAACGGGTTTTAGCAAATAAGGTAACCTGATTTATTGAGTTGTGTGGTTGATTGTGGAGGAGACGAATACTTTCAGTTGTAACTTTTATTTTCTCATAATTCAACAGGAACCGTTTTCCTTGACTCATTTGAACAGAAAACTTACTTTGGAGCCAAAGGTAACATTTGTTACATACATGTCGAGTTTGCATGTGATTCAAACTCATCAAAGGGGATAAACCCATGCTCTAACTAATTACAACAGATTTTTTTACGGCACGGAGTTCCCGGTGTTTGTGGTCTGGCCTTGGTTGAGTGTTCTGTATTTCATGGGTTGGTGCTTTAATAAGTTGGTGCTGTACAAGCCTGTTTGCACCTTTCTCCCTTGAACTGATCTGTCCAGAAAATGCTTAAAGTGAAGTAAAGTAAAGTAACTCAGAAACAGAATAAACTAGTCAAAGTTGACCCGCGCTCTACTTTTCGCAACAAATTTCTTCAACCCGCAACAAATGTTTTTGTTGCGCGACAAGGTGATCACGCAAGGTGAAAAACGAGAAACATCGACCAAAACTTGAAAGGAAACAATGTTGCTCGACAAGTTCAGGGTTTTTGTATCTCGTATTTCGCCGTCTTTAGGGAGATGGTCAAAACTATTATACACAGACAGGACCCACCACTCCATGGAATGACTTCCCCATCACAAAAATACAGTGTCTCCTTTGAATAGCCCCACGTCTAACACAGTCAAAAATACGTAAAAAGATTTTTATGTCTTTGCGCAGTTTACCTGACAATGTAAGCTTCAGGCACACAAGCGATAAAGGTCTTGTCTCAAATTTTCAGGCGAATATAAACATGTTGTGTCTTGTACAGCCTCCCCTCCCCTAGTCAAGGTGGGTCTTGCTTTGATCACCGTGTTTTCCCGCGCTTTGAACCGGCAACATATTTTCCCGCGCTTTTTACCGCACCGTTAGCGCGGCATTTTCCCGCGCTTTGCACTTGACCGGCCGCATTTTTCCATGAACTTTCCATCACTTTTCCACGCATTTTTCACTTGAATTCCATTTGAGTAATTCCGTTAGTTTCTATGTTATTCTGGTTTTACATGTAGCTGTATAAAACCGCTATAGTAACGAGAGAAACAGTTTGGTGTATTATTTAAAGGTTTCTGTTTTCAAATTCTGCAGGTAGTTATCAATGCTCGCATTGTCGTTGTCGGAGCATCAGATGTGGGGATCTCGTTTCTTGAAACGCTCGTGTTTTGGTAAGTGGCAATACCGGACATTTGTTCTCCCTCCAATGAAAACCCACTAAGAGTTATGTCTTTACAAGGAATGGCTATTTTCGTAAATAATTTGATTCTAACTCGTGGGCACAAGCGTTTTGTTTACGAAACGGCGGCCCTCTATCGCAAGCAAAACTTCATAGATACACCTGTTGACATGTTGATATATCCGTACGTTTGAACTCTAGCTTCCAGGTTTGTGCTCTTCATCTTTTGGTCTGTTATAGAAGAGGCATGCCCTTACTGTGGAACTGAACCAATTATAATTCTATTGAATTCCGTTTGGTGACTTCGTGTTGTAACTAAACTATATCCTCATTCCATTTTCAGCCCGCACCTTCGTTTTAACAATCTGACGTTGGTCTCTACGCATGGAATACCAGGCCATTTGGCTCCTGATGAACTGCGTTCAAATTTCCTTCCTTCAAGGTAAAGACTAAAGCAAAATATAAAATATAAATGTTTGTACTGTTTTGTTCAGGATTTGTACAGAAGGTTCCTCAAAAACTTACCAACGAAAAAAAGTTAAAGGACAAAATATGAAGTATAATTTTGAATACAAAAATTCCTAAAATATTTGTACAAATAGTTAGCGGGAAAAATAACTAGATAAAAATCAATCATAAAACAGCTTTTTACAAGCCACGTTTAAATGCAGTCAGTGACTCTGTATTCCTTAGTCACAATGTGATGTGTAATCTATTCCATATTTCGGAAGCAAGGTTAACTGATGACCAAAGGCCCCAGGTTTTTTTGGCAGTAGATTTGCAACTTATGGAACATTTAGATACAGTAAAATGACAAACAACATTAGTTGTCTGTCTTCTAGAGATGTCTGTCTGACGAATGTGTCTGTCAAGAGGGGTTTGGCTGTAATTGGTTTTTGTATTTTAATTGTAGTCAGTGCTATACTCAAGAAGATTTGGTCCACATGGCGCTGGCGACATGGGTCAAGATTGTTGAAGGCAAACTTATAGCACTCGACAGGTATGAAAATAAGAAGCTTAGTGTAAGCATGTTATTGTAAGCGTGTGGAATGTGCGTGGAATGTGTGTGTGGAATGTGTATGAGAGGTTTAGCATGCCGATCGTAATACAACTTCTGCTGTTGTCGCTTCAACTCCAAACGTGAGGATACGTCTCTGCTGCTCCCAATCTCGAGCTGATTGTGGACGACGGAATCATCTTTAAACAAATCTTTGTACTCGTCAAACACTGCTGCACGAAAAGCATCGGTAGTGTCAACTTCATGGACCTCACTGTGTAACTGGATAAGATTCAAGCTCAATGCATCTGATAGACCAAGCAACGGTGTAACAGGCTTGTCAACGACGTGAAATTCTAGGCTGCGAGACATGGACTTCAGGTAGACTTGGAAATACGCAGTACCAAGTGTGCTTAATGTGTCGCCACCATATGCAACCAACTGCACAGCCTTCGTTTGATCAATGTTCTCGTTGCGCCTGATCCTCTTGAATAAATCGAGTGTGATCACATTGCATTTAGCACCAGTGTCAATTTTAATCTCAACTTCTTGACCATTGATCTCCATGGTGCAATAAATTTCACGCTTGTTTCCTGGCTTGGACGTAATCGCATCAATAATAAATAAACCTTCTTCTTGGTCGACAGGAAGTTGTGGATAAACTTCATCAACGGGACGCCTACGAGTGGGGCGCTGGCCAGTGCCATCCCGACGATTATTCGAGTGCTCGCCAAAACGCTTAGAACGGCACACTTTCTCAAAATGGTTAGGCTTTCCACAGTGCAGACACTTCTTTCCAAACGCGGGACAGGATTTCTGCTTCGCTACATGACTGCCACCACAATTCTTGCAGTTTTGAATCTTCAAATCTTTCTTTGAGCCTCTTTTCGAGAATTTTCTTTCTTTTCCAACGCTGTGGATTTCTTCTTTCGAATCGCCGACTTTAGCTGATAGCTCGCAGTTGTTCCTGTCTGACAACTCGTTTGCGATGCCAATGTCGATAGCGCGATCGAGTGTTAGATCTCTCTCTTTCAGGAGCTGCTTTCTTACGTGCGCAGAAGTGACGCCGCATACTATTTTATCACGAATGAGCTCGTCCTTCAAAGCACCGTACTCGCATGTGTTTGCCAAGATTCTGAGATCGGCTACAAAGGACTGAAACGGTTCGCCATCCTTCTGTACACGCGTGTTGAACTTGTGCCTTTCCATAATGACGTTACCACGAGGGTCGCAGATTTCTGCAAATTTCCTTTTTAGTACTTCGACGCTCTCGCGAGATTCTTCCTGAACACGAACTGTTCCATCTTCGTCTAGGACGGCTGGAGCGTAAACGAAGGATTTCTCTTTTTCAATCGCCTCTCTTCCTGCTAAATTTAACAAAATGTAAGCCTTTGTTTTGTCGTCTTTGTCACCATGTGCTGCAGCTATGAATATCTCGACTTCTTGTAGGAAATGCTTCCAATTAAGAGCCACGTTTCCTTCGAAACTGAGCGGATCGGGTTTGCGAAGACCGTCAGCCATGAAGAACGTCGAAGAGAAACGAAAATCAGAGCAGGAACCGAACGATGCGAAATCCCAGTGTCAATGTTACCAGATCTGGAAGGATGTCCAAGCCGAATCCAAAGTATCAAGACTTTGTAACCTGACTATCATGAGACACTGACTTTCAATGAACTCACTCAGTCATAGGATTATAGGGTTATAACGGACTTTGACTTGTTTTTTTTTCTATTTTGCTTGTAACTCGCCTTTCCAGTTGCAGTGTATTCATTTTGTAAAGGGGGATGTAAGCATGTTATTGTAAGCGTGTGGAATGTGCGTGGAATGTGTGTGTGGAATGTGTATGAGCGGTATGCTAATTTGAAGTATATATAACTTGTTGTTGGCACTTATTAAATATTCGGTTTTTGAAACTACACGCTGGACACGGTCGTTCGTCACTTAGGCATAGATCTTTCTGAGTACCGACAGCACTGGAAACAGGACTACTATTGTTTTTGGTGCGTTTTCCCCCATGGAATATGTAAGAACGCCCCATTTGTAGCATTTTTAACTTGACGTCACAGACAAAAAGTCGAAGTTACATGCCAAGAACGAGAAAACCTCAGTTCTGGTTCCCCTCGGATTCGCTCCGACGAAGGGCTAACGCTCGAAACGTCAGCACTTGAATCTCTTTACGGTGGCCAATTGACATTATCAACCCAGTCGATAAAACCAAATTATATTGTTATACTTCCCACCGACGCAGCACCACAGTTTCTTTAGAAACTTAGCCCCTCTATTTTGAGTTCGGTTTTGGAACATTTAATGCTGGTTATTATGTTCGGTTATAAGCCTCTCCGGATGAAGGCCTATCCCATTCAACCGTTCTTTATTGAATTAGTGGCGTCTTTGCCGAATATTTGTTCTTCAAATAGGCGATGAATAAATGAAGAGAGAAGCACAGGGCTATGGCTGGGATATGTCCTTTCCATTTTAAAAATCTAAGTTTAGAACAATCAAGCGGATTTTGGTTTCCTTTATTAACGTCCGCATGAAATTTCAGCGGTTGATCAATAAATTCTCGAATGGCTGTCCGGGTCGAAACACGTTTTGTCAAAAGACCGTCATCAAAGACTCGTGCCCGCATGAACATCATTTAGTGATCTTTCACTGTAATCTTTTTGCAGGACCAACAAAGTAATAAAGGTGACCGGGGGGTCCTTTGTTCCTTACGACTACCTCATACTCTGCACTGGGCAGCAGTTTCAAGTCCCAGTTCCAACAGGCGCTGATATTTCAAGTCTGGTCACGACCAGTGAGGTCACAATCCCTAAAGTATCACGGTACACGGGCCTCCTGCCATCTACAATCTTCACTGTCACCACTGAAAGGGACTGCGAGAACATTTTAAACTATATCCGGGGGGACTTCCTTACCGGACAAGGTAGGTCGGAACTTTTATAACTTTATTACTGCACATTCTAAGGGTAGCCACATAGGAGGAGCTGGGGTTGCTTAACAGAAAAAAAGGTAAGGTAAAGCCTCGTGCCAAGTGGCCCATTATGTCCGAGCTTTTCCCGGTTTATGTAGCATTAAGCGACTTGAAATATTTCTATTCCTCCCTGGTATGGGATGTTAGCCAATCGCAGCACTACCCTCCAGAGATATTTCACCGGTACCAATTTAAACTCCTGGGTAAAGAGAGGCACTGTGAGAGTTAATTTTAATTGTCTTCACTTGTCCAAGAACACCAACACCAGTGCCCCAGCTAGAACTCGGACCGACCGATCCGGAGTCCAGCGCCCTAACCATTAGGCCATAGCGCCTCCCGCACTTAACAGAAAGAGTTGCTTATAAAAGAGGAGGAGAAAAGGGATTATTTTAGGTTTCTACCTCAAAAAATAATCATTAATGTATAATGTTAGGTCGCTTTAACAAAAGTGACTTACATGTAAAGCGTTTTTTTTTTTATTTCAGGTAATGCTCTGGTGTATGGAAACACTCTGGAAGCCTTCTCTATGGTACAAACTCTTCTCGCTGCGGGAGTACCTGGATCACGTGTTGTCCTCGTGCAGCCTCCACTTTCGGTGCCAACCTGTTTTAACAACCCGTTTATCGAGGATGCGGTTACCGCTGCATTGAAGGAATGTGGTAGGTAATGGTTCGTTTGGTTCAAATCGTGGCATAACTAATCCAGTGAGAACACGCTTTTCGTCACAGATTGTTTTCCAACATGGCGTGGTATTCTCGTGTACACATACTATATTTACTGTCGCAGATTGAAGTTGTGGACAGCCAAAGGCTAATGTGGACCGGCGTGATAATGTTCGGAGCACTGTTGAGTCTTCGTTGTAGTTTTTGATTGGATAATAAATCGGAAAATAGCCGAGTGCCTCAACAAAGATTACGTAAAGATTCACCAATATGAAGAGACAGCATTGGCTCGCCGACTGTTTCTCTATTGTTTTGTAAGGTCAGCCGGTTGGTTTTGGTTTTTCTTCTGACTGGTCAGTGGCGCGAGGTTTTAAGACAAACGCAAAGCGTCGTAATATGAAAGTCAACGGCAAAGCAAACACGAATTACTTTCGCCACTCAAGGGAAAATCGCTTTATTCCAGTTATGTCAATTTGGTACCACATCAAGACGACCAACAACAACAACTTTATTTTTCTTTGAGTACAAGTTGGGGTAGTTTGCCCCGCAAATAGCTGAGAAGCTAGTCGAGAAAGAAACAAAAGCGATATCTCCTAGTTGATAATTTTCTTTATTCTTATCACCTATCAAGTTAGATGATTACCAAACTTTACTCTTAAAGGTGCTACGTCACGTTTCGTGCATTTTGAAAAATTTAGCCTACATTTTTCAAACTCGTCATTTCCAATCCGTCTCAATCTTCTCCATCCTTAACCATCCTTGTTCCTTTTTGGTTTAGTATCACTTCTTTTGGTGTTTTCTTCCTTAGTAAACTATTAGTTTTAGGTTTTCTACGTTTTAAGGGTAATTTGGTTTGTCGCGAAAGATAACTCAAAATATCGTGACTAAGCTCCTTTTAAAGACTATTTTTTCTCCTTCAAAGGCGTGGCCTGTCATGTCGGCTTCACACTCGCCCAGTGGAATGACGGGAAGGTGGACGAGCCTTTGTCACGTGCGACATTTACATCAGAAAACAAACCGCTTTGTGTGAATTGTGAGGTAAGGATTTTCACGGTAGTGTATTTTTTAATTTTTCTCTTAATTGTAAAGCGCTATTGATCAGAATATGTAAATATGCGCTATACAAATTAGTAAATTATTATTATTATTATTATTATTATTATTATTATTATTATTATTATTATTATTATTATTATTATTATTATTATCTTTTTTATTCTTGCTGTTATTTTTTCGCAACCCTTTTTCTAAATAAAGCGAAAAAAGTCTTTATCAGATTTGATTAAGCGATCGTATGATTGATCGAGTAAATGAGTAATGATCGTATAATTGACGACTGGTTGGTCAAATGATTTGTTTCTTTTGGGGGCGGGAGGTATGGGTAGAAAGAGTTATAATGGAGTTATGCCTTTCTAGTTTACTTCCAGTCTTTGAAGCGCTAATTTTAGACTGAGAAAAAAGTACAGTTAATCACCTAAATTGACGTTTGATTCCATCAACAGGCGTTCTTTTGCTTTCAAGGCAAAAAGGTTGACTTCGAAGCTTTCAAAGGTAATGACCAAACTGGACGATTTCTTAATTTCTGCAGTGATACAAGACATGCTTAAACATGTAATGTTTATTTTGTTTCCCTTGAACAGCTATCAATGACAGTTGTTTGGTGTTTGATGGGAGACTGGTCATTGATGCAGACTTTCATACAAATGATCCGTGTATCAGGGCTGCTGGACCACTAACGAAGTTCCAAAGAAGATATCATGCAGAATCATGGTAAGTCAATAAATTGTAATTGTAACAATCTCGTTTCTAGATCAGTTTAATTATTGCGCTGTTCGTGGAAAACGGGAACGCACGTAGTTACATCCCAAACAAGAATAACAGCGAGCGTTTCTTTTGGCCAATTTTAATAAATGCTGATTTTGCAGTTAAAAGTTCGATTTTCCGTAAACAAGTCTTAGGTTGAATTTCAAATAATCGAGGTAGGTATCTTTTTCAAGTTAGCTAAATAGAATGCGCCGTGTTAATTGCGGTATTTTTAATATAACGGGACTCTAAGATATATGGATATTAAGGCAAAGTGTTCGCCAAGATTGCATGTAAGTTACAGTGTTACACGCCGTACCGTTCTACTAACGTTACCTCTAGACAAAGATTTTGATTAATTTTTCTCAAACCATTAATAATTCATCGTGTTAAAACAAAGAAAATCATTAGATACCCGATGTTAGCATAGATTTTGACGATTTTGTTTCTCCGTTTACTTCTTAGTTTTTGTTTCGACTGAGAAGATATATCAGAGACTGGAGACAGTGTTTCATCGGCTATCCAAACACCTCAAAGTTCGTTAAAAAAAACTTCGCTGCTCGTCGTATTTTCAACTCTCTTGTCGGTGTTTGGATATCCCGATGAAACACTGTCTCTCGTGTTTGATATGTTACTTCACAACTTTTCGTTTTAAGTGATCAATAAAAGTGCATGAACTGTGAGAGGCGGAGATGTCAAGTTTCATGTTCGCGGCCAGCTCTACTTCTCTCCCGTCTACCATTTTGTTTGCCACTTGAAACAGAAGCCATCGGAAAGCTATCAAAATGATGTCTAAAACTTAATCAAAAACTTTGACTAGTTGCAACGGTAGGGCGATCATCACAAAGGGCTTGACAAGTTTCTCAATATTGTTGGAGTTATTCTCATCTAACCTTGCCGAAGCTCAAGATGATAATGTGAAATTCCCTGACAGTATCTTTCCTGAGTTCCCCTTTTCTTTTTCTTTCCATTTCAGGACTCACGGAAACTTCAATTCCAAAGAGGTTGGCGAGGAACTGGCGCAGTCTCTGTTGACCTTGTTTGACCCCACCCTGGACGGGATGCTTCTTGGCGCGGAGACACCTCATGAGCAGCAGCTGCTTATACCCATATACACCAAACCAAAAACAGTCTGCACTGTATTGCCAGGTAGAATAATCATAACGACAGTGGTAGACTTGCTTCAAGTCGCTCATTTGGTTTGTACGGGTAAGCGCGGGGGAGTCCGAATCGAAATGTTGGTTGGAGACGCTGGATATGGAGGGCGCACGCGGGCATTCCTTCGTGCGTTCTGCGCTGTCTTTCGAGCGTGATTTCGAAGCGATTTTTTCAAATAACCAAATGCCTATCAATACAAAGAAAAAATGAGCGACTTGGGGGAAGCCTACGACAGTGGCAACTTTGAAATCACTCTGCTATATGCAGAAAAGCTATTTTGGTTTTTTAAGTTAGAGCATTTATATACATTTTCTTTCCGCAATTATAGTTGCAAATTTTAAATCATTCAACTTCAGAAAAAATACGCGGCGAAGGACCATTTCTATGGAAACGGTCCCTATGGCAAAATCTCGACCAAGAAAGAACCAATCAGAACGCTCGGATTTTCCTTGCCATGTAATAATTTTAGTTATTTTTTGACTGTGTTTATGTTGCATTTCCTACAGGTGGATATAATTATTTACAAGTTGGTAAACCGGGTCTTAATATTCCATTGGACGCTCATATGGTTCAACCCGAGTATGTAAGTACATAGACCGCCGACGTATAATGTAACGTCGTGCGTAAAGTCGTGCGTACGAACCTTGTGGCCTATTAAGCCGGAGCCTATCCCGATTTTCGGAACATGAAGAGACTAGGAGTTTATCTAACGAAAAGCAAACTGACTGGCCATTTAGTAGTCATTGTCATTTAGACAGGCAAACATACTTCTTGCCTATTGTGTGATTACTGCTAGTCTTTTTCGTTACATTTCAGCGTAAGTGTATTCATTAGACTATGGTGAAACCAATCAGTTAGAACAGTTTTCAATTGGGTTTCGAAGGTAATTTGTGAATCCTTTAAAAGTTACGCAACGTGATCATGATCTTTTGTTTTATCCACAGGGTAGGGAATTAATAACAGGTAGCGCCCTCAACCAAGATGAAGAACAAGGCTACTTCCGCCTGCACGTGAATCAGCACCATTCCATAGAGACGATCACGTGTTACACACGTCAGGTATGCGTGTTCAGTGTATAATTGCACGTGTGATTCCTTGTTTGCAGGTGTTTTTCAAGCAGCATCATTCTAGAAATCCTTTGATCCTTAAATAAAATAAATAACGTTTTATTGACTTTGTATTTCTTTTTGTAATCTCTTTCATCACCAGTACTTGCATTTTAACCTTCTGTTCAAGTGTTTTTTATTATTTTCTTGTCACCAGGTACTTGACACAAGTAATCTTATATGTTTGTATGGCCTTCATGAGCGATACCTCAACAACCTGCTACAACGGTATGATGAAGGGCTGATAAGTGACTTTTACAGGTATGCATATTGACAATTGTTAAAAATATACTAGTTTTGAATGACTGATTGATTGCTTGATGAAGAACTTCAGTAATTCCCAATTGATACATTTATCCGTTCATTCCCGAGAACGGTCAACAGTAGCATTTACATTAATTTTACATCCTTAAATGTCATCATGTCATCCCAAGTGGGTTATTACCCCTATAAATCCATAGAAAGTGTGGTCTATTGCTTTTATATAATAATTCAGAAGACGCGCGATTTTCCATGGGTTTACCGGCACAATAAACCATAGGTGATTGACCAACAGAGCGCGCGCATTGATTTTGTTATTATATAATAATATTTAACGAACTTACAATTTCCAGTTGATCGTCGGTGTAAAATTCCCGCAGTACTTCAGTCAAGAGAACGACGTTTCGCTTCTTGTAAAGATGACAAGAACTTGCTTTCTTTGTTTCTTCTGGATCGTGCTCTTGCTTCTAGCCTATCTTCAAGTCTAAATCCGAGTTTTTTGTTTGTATTCTTCCCATTTATAACAAGTAGACCGATTTTCTCTCTGAAAACTATGCGTTTTGTGTGAATCTGAACTTCAAAGCTTGCTGATCGCTCGCACGCACCTCGATGGTTTTCCCGCTTCAAACGGTCTGAACGTAATCTGATTGGTTTAAATTCATCGCGTGAACCAATCAGCTTCAGGGCTGTTGCGGCCCGCACAGCGTGTGTTCTGACGATCAATTTGGCCAAGTATATGGATAATAATAAATATTAAACAGGTTTCTAGTAATTAGTAGGGTGGATAATATTTTGATCTTCGGACTGACTTTGCAGCTTTTTCCGCGAGTCCTGGTGTCTTGCTGTGTTTCACGACCGATTCAAAGATTTCAGGGACGAAGTCAGGGAACTCCTTGTGGCAAAACCTGTGAGTATAAACTGACATTCTGCTTGGTACATACATACATAAAACTTTTTTCCAACACAGAGCCACTACCTCTCTGAAACGTCTTTTTCCAGTCGCCCGTTGTGAACACTACCTCTATTGTTTTCTAGGGCTATGGCCTGTTTGTCATGACATCTCGTGTTCCGATAGGTAGTGGCCGACCCATCCAACACTTTTCCGTTTTGGCTATTCAGAGAAAGTGAAAATAAACCTTATGATTATATGCATTATATGATAAAAAAAAAAGTGGCGATTAATTTTCGATTTTCACTTTCGAGAGACTTTTAATGGAGAAATAAGTTAACTTCATGTGTGAGTCCCGGTACCGTGAAGCCTTAAATTTATTTTGGATATGCAACTTTCCACAGGAAGAAAAAAAGAATGATCAATGAGTGAGCTAATTGGTTATGTTTGGCAAAAAATTGTCAGCTATGTTCAGCACTTTCTTATTCAAAGTGCAATAAAGATGTTCACGGTTTTCGTATTCCCACTGTAATGGCAGGTAATCTGTTATGCTGGTCATTAAACTAGTCTTTCTCTCTACCGCTTCAGTCTGCGGACGTACCTTCCCTGGAGGAGAAAGTACGGAAGATGATCGACGAAGACTTAGTGGTGAGTACCTTGGAGATAAAGTTTTCCAATTTACTTTCTTGCTTTAGTTTAGTGTCATGTCTTGGATGATTTCTTATAAAATCTCTATTTCTTTTCAATTAGAGATATGCCGTTATGATTTTCAGCTCTTTGATGAGTACAAACAATCCATTTCGCAAAATATTGAAAAGTAAAGAGCACTTATAGAAAATCATGTTCGTTGCTTTCATTTAAATGGTTATAAGTTAGAGCATCATTCACAGAAAGTCTTTGCGTATCTTAATAAAACAGTACTCAATGAAACTAATGGCCAGTTGCTCTTATGCAGTTGGTTTCATCAGCGTGATAAACAGTACCGCGTAATAGAACTGCTCAGTAGCTTCTTTGGGTACTTCAGTTACTACGCAGTTGGGTTTCTGTTGGGTTTAATTAATATTCATACCTAATTAACTGAAGGTAATTTTAATATGTATATATTCATTAGTTTTTAAGTGTTTTACATATGCAAATATAAATTTATATCTCCTTTTTTAATTTTTTTTTTATTACAATGTTCCCAATTAGCTTCTCAGCGAAATATTTTCAGACACTATAATAAAGGTTTTGTTGTTGTTGTTGTTGTCCAGGAATTAAGAGCCAGTCATACGTGGATGATTGTTCAACTTTGGATCTTTCCGTTAACAAAGTGTAATCTTTTTATTTAAAATTTTAGTTAACCAAAGACCAGCGCCGTGTCCTCACTGACTCGTACGTCGCGTCAACTGCAAAGAAAGCAATCGAACAAAGATTGCTGGGATTCCTCACTTACAATTCCAATCATTTACCGATGTATGCCAAACCTGGCATGGTGTGACGTCTTATGTGACGTCATATTCCCTTTTCTGTAAATAGATGTCGTGACATTGATAATTTTTGTCACGCTAGTGTTATGCAGGGTTGTTTGTCACAGAATACTTGGTAGACTTGATAGAGATGCCATGGTTTGTGTAAATATTGATTTTTAACATTTTCAATTGCAATTCGAGAACAGTTATGTACCTAATAACCGTAATGTATAGCGTAGGGAATCTGATTGAATCATTTTGTAAACATGGTGTTTGCATCTCATTTGCTTGTTCGTTACTATTTTGTTCAATTTGTTAATTTTTTAATGATTTGAAGAGGCGCAAAATACGATCACCCGAGGCTTCGATTGAAGAAGCTTCTAAATTCCGAAGGATACCTACTAATGTCCTGTCGTCTTCTGAGTTATTTCAGAAGGGATTGAAACCCTCTCATTCACTAACCAGTGGGATGAGATTGATTAAAAACTTTATTAATGTGCACCTATTGGGTAGTATGTTGGCAAAATGTACTTTTCTGCCCGTTAGATAACTGAAGTCGTAATCCACTTCCCTGCCGGGGTTTTGAGCGGATCGCCTCCCCCCCTTTCAATGCGCAAATTGTAATTGACTTTCCATTTCTTTACCATGCCTCAATATTGTTTTTTGATAATGCCTTTGCCGATACGTGGTTGTCGTTACTTGTTGAGTATGTAGCCACGAAATTTGAATCAGGGCGACAAATAATGCGCACATATTATTGCTTACAAACAGTAGTACAGAAAATGTACATAGACTTTCTGAAAGTCGTTCGTTCTCATTTCCGGTTTGGCAGTAGCGGTACGAACGACTTTTATCACTTGCAGCGCGCCAAATTTACAGGAGGAATATTCCTCCTGTTGGGTTATCCAATCAGAGAATAGCGTTGTCAAGCGCATGTCAATCAAACATTGAGCATTTACTTGACAATTTCTACTTGTGTACGTATCGGCGTTTGTCTCCGCAAACCATTGAATGTATACACAAACCGTAATTTCCCAGCTTGACAGTTTGGCACCCTGGAGTCTGGAGAAAGTTCGCGCCAAAATGACGTCATTTGATTCGTTTTCAAGCAGGGCGGGGGGGGGGGGGGGAAACAAGTCGAGTTCTCGCGCCTCACGCTCGCTTTCAATCTGAGAGCTCGACTTGTAGGCAAGTCTTTTTGTATCTACATCTACGTGAGTTACGTCGGTACAAAATCTTTAAATAATAAAGCGATCGATGAAAATGGCGATTTAAAATAAGATATATAAAAATCTAAAATCTACAATAAAATAAAATAAATAAAATACTATTGCTTATGAAACGCCGACAAATCGGATTTAAAAGAATCTAAAGAACTTGAGGTTGCTATATCCTCCGGGAGGCAAAGTGTGAAATTTTTTTAAACTGTTGGCTTATTATGCGGTCATCGGAGTGATGAATCAAATACTTTGTACTGTCCATGTCAACGAGGCCGTTATTTTATTTGTGCAAAGGCGTCAATCAAGCCAATCGTTCTTATTCTCAGTTCCGATGTATGCCAGCCAAGATATTTAATCATGTCCGTTACTTTAATTCTGCGAGCAGAAACGAGCTGCTTTTCCATTCCGGTACACTGATACCTTTCTTGAGAGGTTAGTAAGATATTTATTACAGCTCTTTATCTCGGAATCAAGCGGGATTTTAAATTTAGCGGGCCGAGCTCGAAAATACGACCCGCTATTAAATTGACCAATCACAGCGCGCGTACTAACTGAAAGATATGATAAGTCGGAATAGTACAGTATACGAGGCTCTACTGAGTAGCCGTCAGTAATGTAAACTAACATTCTGTGCATGCGTTACGAGCGAATAACTTCGTTCTAGAACGAATGGTACGATTACTTCTGAAACTTATACTTTGGGATATTCAAGAAGTAACGTAGATAACCGGCGTTTTACACAGTGCACTCCACACAGGTTCCTCTCCACCCCCACCCCTCCCCCGCAAGGCTAATTGATTAATTGTATTAATTAATTTAACAAGCATTAAAGTTCACATCTTAGCGCCATATTGCTTTAGCGGTTTAGATTCGCTTCCCCATAACATACCAGCCCAATAGTGCACTCTGCACTAAAAATGTGTCAATTTTGTCTGTGGACTTCTGACAGCAGTATTACAAAAATTTCATGTAATCCTTTTATCTTTGGCATCTGTAAATTCTCTACTTGCACAATACCATAATACACCGCTTCTACCCCCCAAAAAATTTGCATAGGCATTGTTTTAGATTTCCCTTGGGACATCTTCATGTCCCAGGAGAAATGGCAAACAATGATTATGCAAAATTTTGGGGGGTAAAAGAGGTGTATTATGGGATTTGTGCAAGAAGAGAATAGGGTAAATGCCTTACTTACTATGCAAGACTTTCTTTGTTTGAGGGTCAATTAGTTATTGCTAATTAATTAATAATTAATTAATTGAAACTTGAACAATTAATTATTTTGGGTGACAAATCTGGGGGGCTGGGCGCCCTATCTAGCAAGGTTGGGAGCCCGGATGGCTCCCCAAAAATTTTCTTAGAGCACAGCCTTGGTTCATCTTTCCTATCTTACAATCTTAATGAAAGAGTTATCTTGTATCTAATTCCACGTTCTCCGACTGCAATTTCCTTAAAGTTTGCTTCGCGGTTTCGCGAAGCTCGGCCACTCGCCAGAAATAAGTCACTAACAGAGTTAACGTGTTTCTAGCTCTACGTCCTTTGTTTTCACTTTCATCTAATTAATCTCTTGCTAGAATACATACAGGCCTGCCACGTTTTAAGGCTGACGTAAAAAGCAGTTTTTAGAAAAAATTGTGAATTAGGAGCCATATGATGTAAATAATCCTTTACCTTAGTAAGTTCACATTATTTTACTGATACTGAGGGGATTGATTCTTATGTTTTTATTGTTGACCTGAATGTTTAATGGAGACTGAATTTAATTTAAGTTTCGTTAAAGTTCTTTTTCGTAGTTTCGCAAAGCTCGGCCACTCGCTAGAAGTACATCACCAACAGAGTTACCTTGCGTCTATCTCCACATCCTCTGCTGGTTTCATTTTCATCAGATGAAGTTTCCTTAAAGTCTGTTTCGCAGCTTCGCGAAGCTCGGTCACTCGCCAGAAGTAAATCAACGGATTCGCCGAAGAGTTTGCAAAAATGATCACAACCGCAAGACAGTGAACCCCAGATGTTGTCATGTCCTCCTTTTCTTGCGTGGCACTTATTGCTGTAGTAATGACAAACGGCAAGTAGCTCAAGGCAAAAGCGCTAATGAGAATAACCATTGTATTTGTTGTACGTCTATATCGGACCATATTCTGACAAGTTTGTTGTTGTGAGTCCTGAATTTGTTGATTGTGCCTTTTGACGATTTTGGAAATTGTAAAATAGCACCAGGCCACAAGAGTTGCTATCAATACGCAAAACGCTATAAGTATGTAGGTCAATAATTTGTTTTTTGCCCAAAACCAGAGAAGTGTTATGCACGTAACCCATACTGACCAGTAGATAATAACCGTAATGCATACGCGGATAGTTGTTATCAACTCAGCATATCGAAGGTGAAATCGCAGGGCGAGATATCGCTCAAAGCTAATGGCTGAAAGAGTTAAGAAAGAAACCCCATTAAAAATCCAACTGGTGTAAAAATGGATAAACACTGCCAAACAGTACAAATTCATTTTTCCAAGATGAAGTGAAATTTCTGCTAAAAGGAAGAAAGGCTGCGAGGTTAAACCACCAAAAAGGTCAGAAACTGCCAAAGAACAGAGCAAAACGTTTCTAGGTTGGTGAAGCAAGGGTGTCCTCCACATTGCTAAAATCACAACTGTGTTGAAAATCAGTGTCGTGAAGCAAATAATGCAGTCAATAGCACAGGCTGATATTGACGCTATTATGTAGAATTGCGGCAAATGCTCTCTGGCTTCCACATCCAAAAAAGGTTGAAGAGTTTGGCACGTTAAAGGTTTGGTCGTTGAAACGTTTTGCCAAGACGAAGTAGAACTTGATAAATCTGTTATGTTGGCCATGATTTCATCAAAGCGAACTGCGCATCCGTTTGAACATTACATAGTGCCAATTTGTATTCACGCTTTAATAGAAATAGCTTTTAATTTCGACAGCTTTCAGCAAGTGGGCTCGAACAGGTGCGTTTCAACCGATTGGCCGTTCCATGTTTAAAATGCGTTATTACGTGGGGTGATTATAAAGCTCGTCATTGTCTCTAGTTTCTCTTCCATATGGATGGGTTTTGTTTAGCGAATGCTGTTAAGAAGCTAGCAAGTTTAGGTTTAATTAGTCTGCCAGAAGGTTCCCTGTTCCCTGCCTTGTGATTAGCTGTTTAACGCAAATAATCTTTGAATAGTAATTGTGGATATTTTGTCTCTGTCTGACGTGATCTATCTCACGGATTAAAATACGCATGAAAAGAAATATTGACATAAAATGTCTCGTATTTCCATTCAAACTCGACAACATAACTATGATCGAAAATGTAATGTCAATTTTTCTTTTAATGCGTATTTTAATCCATGAGACGTTAGACAACGCCAAAATATCCACATTAACTATTCTAAGGTGTTAAAATTTACCTTTACTTCGCAGCCTTGAGAAGATTAACGAAAAATCTAATCGTTCGTAACGACTACGATGAACAAAGGAAATCTTTCTCTAGGAATTATTTATAATTTGGTTGTTTTGCATTGACATTTTGGGAGTAATGTTCTCCATTTGAAGTTTCCGCCATTTCGATTTATAAACCGCGTAATTTGCCATGGCTGTTACATTAAGGTTACCGTATGCCTTCAGGGGTGTCTCGCGTCCAAGCGATGTAGCGCGTCCGGGTTAAACTGCAGATATCTAAAACCCAATATAAAATTAAAGCTTATAGAGCTGGCTATCTAAATATACCGTTCATTTTGGAATTTAAAGAAATGTCGAAATTTTCACAATGTCTAAAGGCGAGCGAGAGAATTTGTTCAATCGACCCAAAATTTGGAGATAAGTCAGTTTAACATATAAACGACAAAACCATGTCTGCGATTTTTTAATTTCTCAAAACTTTCTCGTTGAGAGGCATTTCCGCACGATCACTCCAATGTTTTTTAGCCCTGTTTTGAAAATGTTCTGTAACTTTTTACTGAAATCGAATATGAGAAAACACAGACACGTTTTTTTAGCGCTTTGGGTCCGGAAACCTGAGAACAAATCAAATTAGCGAAATACGAAATCCTACTAGTACCCTTTTAGAAGGCTCCGTTTCCTCTCGGAAATTTTCACTGACATCCAATTTTTTATAAGGTATTCCATAAAGTAGCCATAAACTTGATAGACGTAATCAGCTAAGCCGGTGGAATGGTGACTTAGACATAAAGTGAAACTGATGATTACAGAAGCGTTCTCAAGCTAAATTACCAAGAAAACTAGTTCAGTTCCAACCTTGCCCACGACGAGTCTCCCGCAGCTCAGTGGCAATAGCGTCCAGCCGGCATAGGGCCAACGGTTCTACCACAAAGCTTATTTTACCAAAACAAGAAAAAAATGAAACTTACGCTTCAGAAAATTAAATATTAAGCAAGGGTCTGATCTCAACCATTGGCCTCATAAAATAACTGGGTGAAGTTAAAAAGACTAGCCCCCCCCCCCCCCCCCATTGTTGAGCCTTGAGCATCAGATCGATGGAACAGGGTAAAGTTAATCACACGACAAATAGACGGCGGAGCATTTTTCTGTTCATGAATGAAAGTGAAGGTTAACAGTAAATTTGATTCGGCGGTTTGTTTACCTTATCAGCCTATCATTAGGCGTTTTCGCTGTTCCGCAGACGCCCTGCCAGGTATTTAACAGCAGGCATAAGGGTAGACTATTGGTCGACTTTCTCGCCTTCCTCTTGTTCTTCGCCATTTATTTGGCTGTTTTATCGGCACCTTTCTTTCCCTCTTTAATACTTGATGTATTCTTTGACAGTGCTTTGTCGGCAGTTTAATTCCTGCTATTTCTCGCTTTCGTTCTCGCCGAGGAACGACCGTTAAAAGCTGAACGTGAACACAAGAAAAAATTTGGACTTGAGCCCGCAATCCAACGATATGCCAAGTGCAACCTGAGCCCGCGATCTAATCATATAACATACTTGGTCAGCGGTCAACTTAAAAGAACGCATGACCGCGATGAGTCTCAACCTAAGCCCGCGATATGGTCATGTGATACTGGTCAGCGGCATGACCGTCATGTGGCGCGACTCCGTCGTCGTCGTGCGTACGCGCCCACCGGCAATACCGCATGAGAAAATCATTCTCGTTCCCAGAGGCCGCGATCCTTTTGGTCAGCACCAAGAATCACGACCTCTGGGCGTCTCCAAAACCGGAAGTCCGCGAATCACGGACTCATTGTCGAATCTGACAAATCCTGATTGGCTGAAAACTACAGAACGAGTACTCTGCGCATGCTCACAAGCGGTGGAGGTGGCCAGAGGTCGTGATTCTTGGTGCTGACCAAAAGGATCGCGGCCTCCCTGGACGAGAATGTGAGAAAATCAACTCATGGGTTTCGTTTTCTTTCCCATTTGAGTATGGGGCTCCGCTTGGCGGCCCTTCGGGCTGGCGGAGTTCCGCTATTAACAAGAGTGGAAGTTTGTAAAAGGAGAAGTTCCGGTATAAAAGTGACCTGGCCTGGCCATTCTCGTGCCCAGTTGTCAGTTAACCATCAAAGCGTAAACAGTTGACAAATCACAGCGAAAATGCGTTTCTTTTTTGCTGAGGATGTTGTGTAAAATATTAGCAAGCTACAGGTTATCTTTTAGTTTCGCGTTTAGTTTGCAGGACGCTTCACTCTACACTCCCATATATGGGCAATATAGTTATTTGCCGCGGGATAGGGTACGGTTTATTGAGGTTCTCGACCTTAAATAGGGTATCATTTTTGCCCCTTTTGGCATTGTGCCTGGTGTGATCCTTAGACAGTGTATCAAAATTGTATCGTCTAAAACTACAGTGCGTAAAGGGCAAGCTAAACGGAAAAGGAACGGCCTGTTTAAAGTGAACAATCCCTGAAAAGTATACAAAGTTCACCGCAACGAAATAAGGTTGATCCGTTTGTACCTTTGTTAGCTTTTGTTTTTATCTTGAAAAAGGGGGGGGGGGGGGGGCATTTTTCGGGTTTGGGCCTTAAATAGAGTATCAAATTCCGTTTCCTCTATCCTTAAATAGGGTCAATTTAGGGTAGTATCCCCCCACCCCCACCGGGATGTAAGAGTACAAGTTTGCACTTCGCACCCGAAAGGCTGCCTCCTCCTCAGGCTTTTCCAGGCGATAAAATCCGAACGCCGACAAAAACCCGAACGCGGTCGCTATCAGCATGAGCTGGGAACCCCGAAAGGTGTGAGATATGGGAGGAACTATCTATTTCATAATAAAAATTCTTTTCAAAAAGAAGTTCCAGTATAAAATGGATAGCCGTGAAGAGCTTTATGTGAGTGTTTCGAGAGCTTTGTGAAGACCTCGAGCTTCAATAGTTCGATAGAAACTCGGAAAAAAATATGCTTTCTGTTTTTTTATTCAGAAGAAAGGAACTTCTATCATACACGTTTTTACAGATGGCTTACAGTTGATAAGCTCGTTTTTGAGAGTGTTATTTTCTTTTATGCCATCAGTGGGCTAAAAACAATTGTCTTAGGGCGATTATAGACCTGAATTTAAAATTCTGATAGTGACAAAATCAACATTAGTATTTGAGTACACGATACAGACAAAATACATGCAAAAAATAAATGCAAACGTGTGAATCTCACATAGGTTCAATCCCGATAAGGGGCGCTTGGAAGGGAGAGTTCAGGAACTGGATTGTTGACTGTCAAGTATATAGGAGCTGTGACGTCATCCATCGTTAGCTGTTTGGTGACGCTTTGGTTCTTTGCTATGAGTACATCGAAAAATGTTCATCCAGTTTTCTTTATAAAGAAATTGAAACTTTCAATATTCCTTCACGATATTAAGGTTGTCAGTCATTATACCTTTACAACTTCTAAAAAGCTGGTATTCAATATTCATTATTTTCGCTTCAAACCCCAAACGAAAGCAAGTAATCTAAACGATCTCAGCAGGGGCATCAGTCAACACAGTGAAACACAGTGAAAATAACTTGTTCAACATGTTTCCTCGTGCGATCAGTAGTTGGTGAAAAGATATATCCTATTCGTTTTTTCGACTTGCTTGTATTTCCATAACATCGATCTTTACGCACAACACAAGCACGAAGCTTTATGTAAATTGCGTGTGTGTACTCAAGCTGATTATACTACAGTGCTTTATTGCGACAACATTAGAACTGCTCTTTATTTCCATCTTTCCTCTGTTTCATTGAAGGAAAGAAAATTGAAACGTACAAGTGAAAATTATATGCTCATTCACATGGCGTGAACATATATGTAAATATATACTATATATTTTTACAATAGCAATCTGACCTTTCATATGTTTAAAATGTTGGAAACTCAGAGTCGATGGGCATTAATGTTGTAGCTGTCAGGACAAATGGTCTTTTAATAGATTACTAGAACCGCTAGTTTAATGTGTATTAGTTTTCACTGACGAGAATTTGGGAATCTTCAACTTCATACAAGGAAAATGCCTTTGGCGCTGAGATTCCCCTTATATTTTTAAATCAATATCGTGTTGACGTGGGTCAAAAATATACATATTATGCATTTTTCATCAAGCACTAAATCATCGGATAAACACATAGTCGTCAAATTTTAATATTGCACGGACGTTTTTTTTTTCATGCTATTCGCCGAAGGTTTAATGAATATTTACAAGCTTAAAAACGCTGAAAACTTAAATGGCGAAACGACTTAATTCAGCCACCTTCAATCTTTCATAACAAGGACGTCCCTTGGTTTTCATAGTCAATTCTTTAGTTCTCTTAGTTGTTTCGTTTGCATAACAATTTTCTTAATGTCTTTATAACTGCTGCTCGAAGTTCACGAAGACGCCAGCAGTACAAAAATGGATTTATGGCTGAATTTGCAAATAGCAAAGTTGCTGTAAAATCCCAAGCTGTGTTCGGATCCTGTTCATAAGTGTGGCTGTGAAAAATCCTGAAAATCAACCATGGAAAATAACAAACAATTGTGCAAATGTAAAACAGGAAAGTGTTAATAGCAGCTCGGCTTAGCGATTTATTGGAGAGGTTATATGAATTGTCATCATTTGACAATTGCAATGCTTGTTGTTGAGCGAGAATCTGCACTTGGTGGCGACGAACGATTCGGTAGATGCCCATGTAAGAAATAGTGGAGGCTAGAATATAAATGACAATCAAAACAATACTGGTGTAAAAGGTTACTCGTAGATGCCATAATAACTGAACGCCGGGCAGCAACAGGATATGAATAAGCCAAATTATTATCAAGATATATTTAATACGCCTTGTTGTAACTAACGTGCTGTATGCCATGTGATACTGAAGTGCCAAGAAACGATCGACGCTTATCGCTGCCATTGTTGCAAAGGAAATACCGCAAAAAGAAATTCCCATTGTTCTTGTTACTCCCAGAAGAAGAACATCTGATGTAAGCTCTTTGGCGATGTATATCGGTTGAACGACGAGACCCACGACAAAATCTGAAACAGCAAGACCACACAGCAAAAATACGGATGGCGATCGAAGCGAAGGCGTTAAAGCAACCGCGGCTAACATCATTGTGTTTCCAGAAATCGATATCAGCATCAGTGGAGCATTCAGAATACAGTTCAGAAAGACGATAGTAGGAATATTGGTTGACTTTTCTTCGTTAGCAAAATTCCGAGCATCTGCTGATCCATTGCAAAGCAAGAATGTATGATTTAACATCGCGAAAAATTTTACCAAAATGGGACTTGGAATTAATCTGTCATTCAAATGTCGTTGCCACTGTTAAGTTACTTTCAGTCTCTTTGAAAGATTTTCATCTCAGTGCGTGTGCCCGGTTACCAGTTAGCAAGTATATATTTTCATACTGTGTGTTTTCAGTACCACAGAAAGGTGTTTTCTAATTCAACAGCGCATGGATGTTATAATTATAAATGCTAAGCTGCAGCTTATCATACAGTTATATGGCAAGGTGTCATTCCACCTGCAGTAGAATTGAATCGAACACAATGGGGAGACTTTTGGAGTGTCTTAATATTGGCATTGACATTAAAATTGATGTTAATAAGCTAATCTACCAAAGTTGATAACCGAAATTATTGAACGGTTGAATTATCTTCGTCATATGTTCGGTCATATTTTAAAATTATATTTACTTACATGTAGTAATGTTAAGGCGCCATGGCTTGAACACAAAAACACATGAAACACACGAAAAACTGTAAACCCGTACAAAAAAATTGCCTGAGTGAAAGAGAAATGAACCAGCAACTGCGAAAATCGCGAAAGTTTGCAAAAGTCGTCAGAGAAGTGAAAATGGGTTTCAATGACGGCCCTCGACAAAACTATGATTTTACTAAATTTGCGAAAATCGCGAAATTTCCCCGGGGAATTGTCAGAGAAGAGAAGATCTGGTTCAAATATGGCCCTCAACAAAACTGCGAATTTAACGAAACAAATAATTCCATTATAACATAAACACTCCATTTACGGTGCGGACAATCGAACCGTGAGCATTTGACCTTTTTTATGCTTGTTTTTTATGATTATCCAATGAGAGTTCTTGATATAGACCAAAGAATTAGTGTTTTCAGCACCTAAAAACACTAATTCCAATTCAATGTAAATAAGATGCTTCATCTATAAACAAGAATAGCAAAAACAATTTATTTTACCATAACTGCTGAAATTCTCGCGCGCTCATTGGCTGACGTTCGCGGTATAAATATTCATCGAACACAAAAGAGCGAAAGCCTGGGTTCCAGGTTGCACGCGCGTTGAAAACGTTCAAAAACAGCTCAAACTGTTTACAGTCTTTGGTGCTGTTAGTTCTCAGAAATAAGCAACAAATTGTATCCAAAGGGCCTCATTTAAAGGGGAGATCATCAAATTCGTTTTAAAGATGAATATGGATCGGGATTGAATTAATCTGTGAAGGGAAAACTCCAAAGTTTGACGTGAAACTTGTTGAAGAGACTCGTGTTCTGCCGTGGCACCACGAGTGGACTGAACTTTGTATTAACTCACCTCGAGGATTTCTGTTTGGAATAAAGGTTAGTTATTAAAATTCTGTTTCTGCATTTTGGTTTTGCGTTACTTTGAAGTTTTGAAGTTTGAAATTTGAAGTTTGTGATTCTGTAGGTTTTGAATCGGTTTGAGAATTTCAATTCAGATTCGCTCGCACTTTTGGTGGAAGTGAGTCTTCGCTTAATCGTTTGGGCTTGTTTTGTTATGGTAAAAAACAAATAGACGTGAGCTTGTTGTGGTACGGTCCTGTAATCGATCACGAAATTTCTTCATCACATTGTCAAATTTGGTGTTGGCTCACGCACAGGCGGCCCAAGCTTACTTCAAGTAGCCGTCATGACGATTTGACTTACCTCGTTTTCTATGAGCGATAGTCAACTCGGCTGCACCTCGTTGACTATTCGCTCATAGAAAACTCGGGCTCGTAGTCTAATTGTTAATTAGAAACGTAATGGTCAGGCTAGAACTCTTTACCATCCTTCATTGAAAAAATAGTTGGAAATTAGCTGGTTGGACAGTAAAGGCAAACAAATCTAAAGCTAAGTGTACTGGACAATAAACTGACATCGTCCATTCATTCCTTCAAGCCCACAACACAAATTAATATCGGCATTGTTTTTCTACTCGTGATCTGCTTATGAACAAAATACATTCAATTCTAGCTGTTTTTACAACTCCCGTTTGAAGAGGGGGCGGAGGGGTCTTGTCACGACGTCACGAGACTAAATTTTCGATTTCACGAATCACGAAAAATTCACTAACGTCACGGAAAAAAATCTGATCAGCATGCAGTGAAATTCAGCTACGAACTCAACTTACTGTTGCATTTCACGCCTCACGGAATACACTTCAATCACGATTCACGGAGCAGTTTGTTCAAAATTTTCAAGTAATAGATCAAACAAGAGCGACAGCGTTTCATCGGGATATCCAAACACCGAGAAGAGAGTTGAAAATACGACGCGCAGCGGAGTATTTTTAATGAACTTCGAGGTGTTTGGATAGCCGATGAAACACTGTCTCGAGTGTTTGATCTATCTTCTCAATCGAAACTAAAACTACGGTGAAAACGAAGAAATAAAATCGTAAAAATCTATGCTAATTAAGATCACATTTCCAAACCACGGTTACGGTTCTGATTTCCTTTGTTTTAACGTGATGAATTATTAATGAGTTTGAGAATCACGATTCACAAGGCCGCCCTATTTTTGGTTGATTGGGCACGATCTCGCCTTCCTTTTATGGGCATTTCAATTGTTTGGAGCTTTGAGCAGTGACACCTCGGCACTCGCCTCGACGGCCTCTTGTACCACTTTTTTGTTCATCAGTGATCTATTACTTAACAGATGCACGGCAATATTTGTTAAACTGATTCCAGGCACTCAGGACGACCGCAATAACAACGACTTCAGTTGGAGGTCCACTAGATAAGTAGAAATTAAACTGCAAGCTCAGGCTTGCTGCGTCTTTGTTGAACGTACTAATTGTTTTCAGATCGAAATGGAAGAGACTTTAAAATCCTTACTGATGTACCATAAACTAACTGATTTTACTCTGCGTTCAATTTGGACTCAGAAACAATTAGCGAACCACTTCTGGATAAATAGTTTAAGATGATCATATTGTAATGCATATTAGCAATAAATACGATTTTTTTTACAGTAAGCTGGTTTTCCACACTAAGCCTCAGGTTAGTTATATTTCTTTATTACGTATTAAATAGTAAAAAAAATCTATTATAATACGGAAAAACTAGAAGAAATCCTTAATAATAAGTTTATATTTTGTGGGATTCGTATTAATTTAGGCACAAGCCTATCATAGGTGATAAGCTTCTGATTTAGGTTATTACCGTTATCTATACAATTCAGTGCTTTGGTGCTGAAGGGGAAGCTAACTGCAATACCACCTATTATATACAATTAAAAAAATAATTAAAAAGATTTGGCGATCATTAGGAAGCAAAGTACTTGGGTGTTATTTGAATTTCAACCAATCGTGCCATTTCCACACTTAATTACATTTCTGCCCTATGACACTAGAGCAGACCTCCCAAGTTATTAGTTATAATTTCCCAAAGTACCATCGTCGTAATCAATTAATTCATTACAATCCTATATCATCCCAGTAAATTTTTAAGAAGCCTGAAAAAATCAGGGCTTCAACAGAATTCTAACCCTTGACCTCCGCAATACCGGTACGATAAATCGCGGGCTTAAAGGAGCTCGGTCATTGATGACACAGTTCGAAAAGTTTAGCCCAAATTTTTCAAATTTGAAAATTACCATCCTTCTTAATGTTCTTCACTCAAAGCCGTCCCTTTATTGTTGCATCTTTCGTGTTTTTCTGCCTTAGTAAAGTACTATTTCAAGGTTCTATTTTATATGCTTTACGTCATTAAAATTACTGTGTAGTAAATATTGTAAGCATGTTTAAACTAGAACTTTATACCAGCCTTCAAGCTCACAATACTTTAATATTACGCCGTCATCCTTCTACTCTGGATTTGCTTGCGTGCAGAATATCATTCTTGCAGTCTTTACAACTGCCGTTCGAAGCTCGCTAAGACGCCAGCAATACAAAATTGGATTGATGGACGAATTCATGAATACTGCTGTAACAGTGAAGTTCAATTGTTGTATCCATTGTTTCTCTAAAACTCCGTATATAATCAACAAAGTAAACATTGGGAGGTAACATAAAATTAAAACTAAGTAAAACACGAGAGTAGTCATAGCGCTTTTCTTCAATCGAATCATGTTCAAGTTATTACAAGGTTCTGAACTTTGCACTGCCTGCTTTAGAGTGTGTATCTGAGTTTGATGTCGCTTAACAATTTGAAAAATTTTAAAGTAGCAAATTGAGGATATCAACAAACAAATAACAGTAAAAACAGATGCAACAATGAAATACAAACGTATATTCCAAAGGTAAATTATGAATGCAAGCAAAATTATAAGCCATATCGGTACTAATGTGTGGACAACGCGAGTTGTAGTCACCATGGTAACATATCTCATGTGATAATGAAGAGCCGCAAATCGATCCAAGCTGATGGCTGTTATTGTGCAAAGAGAAACTCCACAACAGCCATAAGTCATGAAATATCTCATTCGAAGTGAGAGAAAGTCTCCCTTCAGTTCCTTAGCAACGAAAAGAGGTTGCACCACCAGCCCAACAAGAAGGTCTGAAACAGCCAAACTGCAGAGCAAAGCCATGGACGGTGAACGAAGCGAATGTGTTCTGAATATGGCGGCTAGCACCAGCGAGTTACCAATAATGGCTATGAGCATTAACGCAACGTTAAGTACGCAGTTTATGATAACAAATACATTAAGACGAGCTGAACAATCATTCGCTGATTCGTTTCTGGGGAAGGTGGTGTTGTTCATCATGCTTCTCTTTATAATAGGAAACTCTACCATAAGTAGAAATGGGTTAATTTCGTTGCAGACTCCGGACTTCGCACGTTTAGGAGTTCTGGTGGCTTGAGGTTGATAGCTAATTTAAAAGTGATTCCATCTACAAAGATGAGCGCAATAATGATAACTTGGAGGTCCTTGATTAGTAGCAATTTAGCTGCAAACCCTGGCTTGCTGTGCCTTTGTCAAACCGACTAGACGATCATAATGGGGATAGTTTTAAATGATTGGTCAAAATTTCAGCCCGAAATAAGAGCAACTTTAAACGGTAAAATTATTACTGGTGTGCAATAAACTAACTGATTTTACACAGCGTTCATGCAGTTGACTCAGTAACAGTTAGCAAAACATTTCTGGAAAAATAGTTTAAGATGATAATAATATTTTAACGCATATTAGCAATAAATACAATTTTTTAAAGTAAGCTTTCATTGCATAAATTTTACAAACTTAAAATTGCGTGGTTTGCATAAAATTCGAGTTTTCTAAGTCAGCCTCAGGATAGCTATTTTTCTTTACTACGTTTTAAAAAGTAAAAAAGTATGAAATGTGAAATAACGATTAGAAATCCTTAATAAGTTGTGCGATTCGTATTATTTTAGGTTATTACCGTTATTTTTACAATTCAGTCCTTTGGTCCTAAAGGGGAAGCAAACTATTATCACCTATTGTAATTAAATATAAATTAGAAAGTCTTTTCAAGCTAGAATCAGCTGCCCCTTAGATTGAGTCGATCCTGAGGAAGCAAAGTACTTTGAGATTACTTTAATTTCAAGCAACCCTGCTGTGGGATACTTACATTTCTGCCAATGACACTAGAGTAGACCTCCCAAGCACTGCACCGCTCCAATCTGGGAAGTAATATATCAAACACGAGAGACAGTGTTTCATCACATTTCCAAACACCGAGAAAAGAGTTGGAAATACGACGCACAGCGGAGTATTTTTGACGAACTTCGAAACTAAAACTGCGGGGAAAACGAAGAAATAAAATCGTAAAAATCTATGCTAATTAAGATCACATTACGAAACCACGGTTACTGTTCTGATTTCCTTTGTTTTAACGTGATGAATTATTCATGAATTTGAGAAGAAAAGAGCAAACTTTATGTATCTTAGTTCTACTGATTTAACTTTGATATCTTTCAAACATAAAAGCGATCAAAACGTACTTCAGGTTTTCAATATTGTCATGGTAATAGTAATGTCTAAATACTGTATAATACATGTATATCGCAAGCATGCTCAAACTAGAACTCTTTTCCGGCCTTCAAGCTCACAAAGGAACTTAGGAAGCAAATATCGGCAGTTGTCCCTTCTACTCTTGATTTGCTTATGTACAGAACATCTTTCCTGCCCTTCTAAGCTCACAAAGACGCCAACAGTACAAAATTGGATCGATGGACGAGTTCATAGATGGACGCGGTTTTGATCATATTTGCATGTAAGGGCGCGTTATAAATCTTTAATTATTATTATTATTATTATTATTCATAAACACTACTGTAGCGGCAGTAAAGCTCATTTTTGATGTCCACTTTGTTTCCAAGATCCCGTACAATATGAACATAATAATCATTGGAAAATAACATAAAATCAAAACTGTGTATAATACGATAGAGTTCAGTGAGCTTTTCTTCAATCGCATCACAGTTAAGGTATTGCAGACGTATATAAACTGAATAGAGGGGGTAAGTTTCTAAAGAAACTGTGGTGCTGCGTCGGTGGGAAGTATAACAATATAATTTGGTTTTATCAACTGGGTTGATAATGTCAATTGGCCACCGTAAAGAGATTCAAGAGCTGACGTTTCGAGCGTTAGCTCTTCGTCGGAGCGAATCAAGGAATTGTGCGTCTTGTGTTTTTATATAAACTGACTTTGCACTGCCTGTTGTTGAGCGTGTATCTGTCTTTGATGAACAATTTGAAAAATTCATATGTAACAGAATGTGGATATCGACAGACAGATAACAATAAAAACAGATCTAAAGATATAATACAAAGGTGTATACCAAAGGTAAATTACGAAGGAAAGAAAAATGGTAAGCCAGGCTAATGCTAATGTGTAGACAACGCGGATGTGGTAGTGATGAGCAGCAAACCTATCCAAGCTTATGGCTGTAACTGTATAAAGAGAAACTCCACAACAACCAGAAGTCATGAAATAAGACTTTTGCTGCAGGGGATAGTCTTCTCTCAGTTCTGTAGCAATAAAAAGTGGTTGTACCACCAGCCCAACAAGAAGATCTGAAACAGGCAAACTGCGGAGCAAAATCATGGACGGCGAACGAAATGTCGGTGTCTTCAATAGTGCTGTTATTGCTAGCGAATTGCCAATGATGGCTATGAACATCAAAGTGTGCATGTTATAATAACGCAGACTCGGGAAGACTGTAGGATTAGCTGAATAATAATTCGCTGAATCGTTCTTGTTGTTCATCGTGCTTCACTCTAATTTTGTTACAGATTCCGAGCGGCACATGTTTAACAGTTCGGGTGGTCTTGCAAGCTTCGGTTCATGACTTCTTTAAATATTACTGATAAAAATAATAGCTATTAACTTGGAGGCCTTCTTGATAAATAAAAATTTAACTACACAGTGATGGCTTGCTGCATCTTTGTCAAAACTACTAATTTATGATATCGTAGAGAAATTGTCGATCGTGTAGTTTGATCGTCCGGCTGAGGGTAGTCCTGAGAAGAACTGATGTCGGTGGCAGTGACTGACGTTTCGACAACCTGAGCGGAAGTCATCATCAGTCTGGTTCTGATTGGTCAGTTTAGCCGTAATGTTATTGGCTGTAAGACTCGAGCACTAAGTTGATGTCGTTGATGTCGTCGATTGGTCGGTTTCGATCCGTCGGTAAAGTTGGGTCGTTCTATTCGGTCTTTGTTTTGTCCATGTCGTGAATTAGTCGTTTGTACGCTGCCGGTAGTTGTTGACTTTAAATCAATCAATCAATCTGTCTTTAATAATCCCTCCTTTTCAGGCTTTTTAGCAGCTATTTACAATAGTAAACAATTTACAAAAAAAAAACGAAAATAATATAACAATGGGTAAATACATATGGGAACCGTCTGTTGAGAGGATTCTGTTCTAAGTTAGTATAAACCAGCTTTCCAAAGTTAGTGCTGTAGGTCAAACAGTTATCAGAGGCGCAGTCGATATTGTGGTTCGTAAGTTGACGGTGCCAAGGTCGACTTCAAACCCCCCGGGTTCAAACCATTTACTGCATAGAGAAATTGTTTTTAGGGATTTGCCTAAATTTCACCCCGAAATGAAAGAACATCTAAACGACTATATCTTTCATAACAATGACGCAATTCTTACTCATGTGCTATAAACTGATTGATTTTACACGTCATGTAATTTGGCCTCCAAACATTTAGCAAAACAATTCTGGCAAAACAGCTTGTTGTTTTAAGTGTGTGGTTTTGGGCAAACTTAAAGCTTTGAAGTAAACTTCAGGGAATTTATTTTTCTTGTCCATGTTTTAAAAGTAGGGAATTATAATATGCGAATTAACGAGTAGAAATCCTTAATAAGTTTATACCTTAATTGTTAGAATTGTATTGATTTAGAGTATTACCGTTAGCTTTGAGCATTCTTACGAGGTTTGACATTAAATTTCTCGAGAATGCGTGGGGAATTAATCGCGGGGTCACCTAGAGAAATGAATTACAGTGAGATGTTTTAAACAGTATTCAAAAAGTTATCGAGTTGTGAGTAGATATTTGGTAAATAATTTTTGCACTTATTGCTCGAACCTTGAGCAGAATCCGTCTTAAACGGCCTTCTGAAGTTTTCTTTCCTACTATTGATCTGCTTATGTACAGAACATCTTTTTTGCTGTCTTTATGACTGCCGTTCGAAGCTCGGTAAGACGCCAGCAATACAAAAATGGATTGATTGACGAGTTAAGGAATACTATAATTGCAGTAGAGTTAAACTTTGGTGACCAGATGTTTTCCGAGATCGCGAAAAATATGGATACAATAGTCATTGGAAAATAACATAAAATCAAAACTATGTAGAATACAAAAGAGTTAATTGAGCTTTTCTTCAATCGCATCATGTTCAAGTTGCTGGCTTGTAAACTTTGCACTGCCTGTTGTTGAGCGTGTATCTGTCTTTGATGCCGTTTGACAATTTGAAAAATTCGAATATAACAAAATGAGGATATCAACAGACAGATAACAATACAAATGGAAGAAAATATTAGATACATAGGAATACTCCAGATGGTAATTTCGAACGAAAGAAAAATAAGAAGCCAGGATGGAACTAATATGTAGATAACCCGGATCGTAGTCACCATGGTAACATATCTCATGTGAAAGTGAATGGCCGCAAATCGATCCAAGGTTATGCCGGTAACTGTCCAAAGAGAAACTCCACAACAACCAAAAGTCATGAAATACCCAGCTCTTGATAGGAAAAGATCATTTTTGATTTCTTGTGCAATAAAAAGTGGTTGTATCACTGACAAGCCCAACAAGAAGGTCTGAAACAGCCAAACTGCAGAGCAAAGCCATGGACGGTGAACGAAGTGTCCGAGTCTTCAAAATTGCTGTTATCACCAGCGAGTTGCCGATAATGGCTACGAGCATTAAAGCAACGTTTAGTGCGCAAGTGATGACGACAACGACTTTTGAATTCGTTGATTCGTCCTTGAAGGAGTTGCTGTTGTTCATTGTGCTTCACTTTTAAAAAGCTTTAATTTCGTTACAGATTCCGAACGTCGAACGTTTAAGAGCTCGAGTTCTGTTGCCTTGCAGGCTTTGGTTGATGGCTTACTTAAATACCACTACTGATAAAAATAATAACGAATAACTTGGAGGGCTTTTTGATAAGTAACAATTTAGCTGTAAAGCAGTGGCTTGCTATGTCATTGTTAAAGCTACTGATTCATTTAATATATTTTACCAAAAACAATAAATATGGATATCCCGAAATGAAAGAAACTCTTAAAGACTCTTTGTGATAACAATGACACAGTTCTTAGTCATGTGCTAAAAACTAATTTTACAATTCGTTCAATTTTGACTCAATAACAATTGGCGACGCTCTCCTTGAAAAATAGTTCAGGATGATCATATTGCAATGCATATTAGAAATAAATACAATTTGTTAAAATTACAGAAAATTCAGGTTTTGTAAAAGGTAGCCTCAAATGGTTAGTTATTTTTCTTTACTACGTAAAAAGTAAGAAATTATAATATTATATTAATTTAGGTTATTACCGTTATTTTTACAATTCTGTCCTTTGGTCCTCTAGGGGAAGCTGACTATTATCACCTATTATAATTAAAATATAAATTAAAAAATCTTTTCAAGCTTGAATCAGCTGCCCCTTAGATTGTGGCGATACTGAGAAAGCAAAGTACTTTGAGATTATTTGAATTTCAACCAACCACGATGTGGGCATACTTAAGTTTCTCTCATATAAAATTAGAATAGATATCTCAAGCACTGCACTCCAATCTAGGAATGTAAAGACAGGAATTCAGCTGCAAATCCCCACAGTTCCAACATCAGTTTATTCATTAAAATCTTAGGACTTGTCCATTTTCAACCAAAGTAATACAATTTTGGCAGAGGCGTTTCCGCTTATGGGGAGAAATGTTTTAGAATATGACTTCATATGCCATAGAATAGAAATGTGGTAGGTGTAAGCGTCAGCGAAAACAACCGGGAAGCTCAAATATTGCAATCGTGGGATGTTTAAGAAAACAATTATTTGACTACAGGGAATTTAATTAATAAACGGGTAATCTACCCAATTCAGATCATGTGATGATTCATTTGCTCAAGTACATTAAGGCCTGGTCCTTAGACCTTCGCAATATTTTCTGACAAACCGCACTTTGGAGTGTGGCAATTATCTATAAAACGGATAATCAAACGACGAACAGGTCGCGTGACTGACCACGCCCTATAGTTCGAGAAAACCATTGTTATCGATTCCCAACACTTGCGGGATAGAAAGATTAGGTTTTATTACATGAAACCAATTACCCTGAGAAAGGGTTAAGAAATCCGCTCGGAATGAAACAAAACGTTTAATGGGACAAGAGCGATTTCCTGTTTTTGTCTAGTGCCAGTCCCTCTTCAGTATTTAATAAATCCACGAAAAAGACATAGTCATTCCGACTGCTGTTTCAAAGTAAGTAATAGAAGCCATTGTTCTGATGTAACGTTGGTTCTCCAGTTGATCACTAACTGGTGGGAATTTCCTGTTGTAAAAGTTTTACGCAGTCAGACGTGATTAGTCACGTGATTGAAATATGATACATACTACTTGAAAATTTTTGACGGTTTTCGGTCACGACTTGCATTAAATTTTAATCTGGTAGATAGCTTTTATTTCCTTTATGTTAGACCACCCCCACTCAAATAATAGGATAATCAGGCTTAATCTACTTGAGTGGGATAAGTTTCTAAAGTGGGAAGTTGGTGTGACAAATTGCACAATTGTAACCTCCCAAATGAATAATTCATATGATGTGATACGTTGGCTGAATTGGTCTATTGGCTTTAGGTTTTTGAAGTCATCTTTTATAACAACAATTAGCTTTATTTGCATGACCATAAATACGTACAGTGTTGCAAAAGCGTTACTTTAAATAAAAAATAAAAAAAAAATGAAATAATAAAGATTATCCTAGATATGTAATTAAAGCATCCGTTAAATTTGAACGAATAATATTGCGTACATCAAGGCAAGGTGAAATGAATTTCGCTAATTGAATATTAACATAGTGGTTTGTAGAGGTCATTAGTTCGCCGATGACTTGTAACGGAGATAATTCGCTAAAAGAAGGAACGACATTTTCTATTTTTCTACAAAATTCATCTCTCAGATGAGAGTATTTTGTGGAATATATAAGAAAACGTGATTCGTCTTCAATTTCATTAGTTTCACAAATGGAACAAAGTCTATTTATCCTTGGAATTTGATCATATCTGCCAGTTTCAATCCTTAGCTTATGATTGCCCATTCTAAATTTCACTAATTCTTTTCGTTCGCTTAGCTTGCTTGTTATGCCTAAATAGGAAGGCGGTATATAATCTTTCTTAAATGTGTTGAAACATTCTAGTTTATTAGAGTATTGTAACGTGTGTTGCCAGAATAATGACATATAGTGATATAGATCATAACCGTTTGCGACTAAGTGGAGTATTATAGGACTTTCAATTTGTGGTATGATTTGGAGCGAGGGAGCGTGAGTTCCTTAACTGGCAGAATGTTTAATAATTGCTCTTATTAAAACTAGCTATGGTATATTGCATTTCCTTAGTTTTGATTGGTTTAGAGGCAATGGTACATGAGCTCATATACCATTGACCTACAAACAGGATACGTGTACCCGTAAAAGAATGCATTTTTCGCAATTTTGTACAATATTTTTTGGGCGTTTTTAATAAAACAATTAGAAAACATAAAACAATTACTGAAAACATAAACATTTTGTTTGTAAGGTGATACTCCGCGAAAATCGTTAAGCGTTCATTGACGTCCGATTGCTTACTGAACGTTCTCTTTTTTCACAACAATGAAAGTGAAATTTGTCCTTCTCTTTTTGCTCGTTCTCGTGCTATCACCTCTGTCATCATCAGTTGCATTCGTCTGTTTTAATTTGCGCTAAGGACTTTTTTCGTTAATTATTTTCATGCGAAAAAGAAGGGCACCCAGCTCCTCTCCCCTCCGCCTCCCCCAACTTGGCTCACCCGTTTCAGCACCCCACCCCTCCCCCAACCCGCCCCAACTAAAACTAAAAATCTTGGTGCGAGGGCCTTGAACTGAAATGCTTGTCAGTGCGCTGAATAAATGATTTTGAAACAAATGGTGAAGTTAGCTTTTTTTCTATTGTTCGAGTTTCGAATTTTCAAATTCATACAAATACAGCTGTTAGTTGTTGAATAATTTTAATCAAACAAATCAAGTTTTGCGATCCATATTAAACAACAGGTATGAACGTGACTAAGGGCTGTTTTCACCACTGACGTACTAAAATTAAGCAAATAATTATCAAAAATAATTAAAAAAAAACCTGTTAAGACAAGTGAGTTTGACATTTTGTACGTTAAACATGCACTTTTGGTCAATTACCTTTCGATAAGTCACGTAGAGAAAATTACGACATTTTGTTTAAATTTCTGAGACTTTCTATGTAGCAAGTCTATGCATTAGCCAAATATATTTTTTTGGAAAGATTTCAAATAACCATTCTGAAGAATATTAATCAAGATTTTATGAATTGAGAAGTGTGCAAAAATGGCAGCTGTCAGTTACAAATATTCCGTATTATTATTATTGTTATTCAACAAATTGTCACACTTCCCATATATGGTCATGCAGTTATTGTTATCTGTCCTCTGTATAGATATCCTGCGATATACGTTAAGTAATGATAATTCGGCCGAAGCGCCGCATAATGGCAACTTTTCTAACTGAAAAATGCGCTTAAAAGAATATCGTCTGATTTTAGCCAACTCGGCCTGTTAATTATAAACCTGTAACAAAAACTACTCTTTGAGCAGAAAGTTTAATTACTCATGGCATGACTTTTGTTTCGAACTTTGGATAACATTTCCACCGTTTTTGGAATCGGAACAAGCAAGGTTTCGATTTCCTCCATTTATCCATACTAAGGAAACCGATTGATAAGCGGCGGTCTGATGAGCCACCCAGGCTCGAATGTAGACTTCACCTATTATCAAAAATCAACGTATACATGTTCAACCAATTCAGCAGTCCATACGAGTATTACTTTTTATTGACTTTTTATCTCATTAATTAATCTCATTTTTTCCATATCCGTTCAACAACAGATATCTTTGCAAATTTTTTCTCTCTCGGTTATCACGTCTTCCAAGTTGTAGCTTTTACATGATCTGAAATCTTTCCTACGGTCATCTCTTGTTACATTTTTTTAATTTAACGAAAGTTTCTTCTTGTCCTTCAGGTGGACTTCAAATTGGAAATCCAACTAGGTTTTAATAGATTTGCTTTTGCATTAAAATTGAAAATATGTAAGTCCCAATTCTAATCACTGCATGGCACTGAATCTAGGGTTATATGTTGAATGTTGGGTTTTCAGATGCGTGCAAATTAAAGCCTTGAGAGTTAACTTCGACTGTTTGAATAGTTATATAATTTGGTTTTATCAACTGGGTTGATAATGTGAATTGGCAACCGTAAAGAGATTCAAGAGCTGACGTTTCTAGCGTTAGCCCTTCGTCGGAGCGAATCCGTCGGATTGTTATACTTCCCACCGACGCAGCACCACAGTTTCTTTAGAAACTTACCCCCTCTATTCATTTAAATAGTTGACTGTTCTTAAGGAAAGAGAGATAACAGAATCAGTGACAACCATCAACGTACAGTATCACGTTTTCTTAACATTTAATGTTCAATCATATATTTTTAGAAAGAAGTTAAATAAATCATCTCTGTTATTTATACTGTTGATAGTTGGTGTCAAGTTGTATACCGTCACCTTGACAATTTCCTAAGTAAACTGCTTTTCGTCTTCTAGACATTTTGGTGCACGTGAGAAACGTCATAAGCCATGTCCCAAGATAAACGGAAAACGTTGTCTTGCATGGAGGCTATTGATTCTGTTTAATCACTGAAATTGACAAAAGATTCTCACGTTCTCAACACTTAGTATTCCCTTGAACAGCCTAAGGAGAAACTGCAAACGACAGAGCGCAAAAGTTGTTTTTATTTTACGTTCGTGCGAAAAGCAAACGTACTGCTTAATCCTTCATTGAAAGTAAATTTATTTTATGGGCTGTGAGCTATCAAACCTTAAAGAAAAAAAATCTATAATACAGGAAAAACAGGAAGTCGATTGCTTCACTACTATAATATACATTTTTACAAAATAATTACTCCCGAGTAATTCCCACGAGCTATTCTCGATACGCGATTGCAATTTCTTTTAGTCGACATCATATAAATATATAATTCCGCGTCCAACTTTAATTCAATGTCTTTCCATCGATGACTCTAGAACTACCCATGACTCGATCGTTTCTTAATAGACATTTTATAAGACTATTCTTAATTTAGCAGGTACCTAATTGCCTTCATTTTCAGTCTTGATCTGTTTGAGTACATATCATCTTTCTTGCCGTCTTTAGAACTGCTTTTCGAAGTTCGCGAAGGCGCCAGCAATACAAAATTGGATTGATGGACGAATTCATAAAAGTTATAGTGGTCGAGATAGTCCACTCTGTTGGCCAATCCTCGTAGTATTTCAATCCAAAAATCGTCAGTAACACATAAGAGGGAAAATAACACGCGATCATAAATATATAAAACACGAAAGTGTTCACGGCGCTCCTTTTCAATCGCATCATATTTGCGTTATTCCCAACATTGTAACATTGCAGAGCGTGAATCTGAAAATGATGCCGACGAACTATGAGGTAAATTCTGATGTAAGAAAACGCGGAGATTATAAGACAAATACCAGTAAATAATGCCGACAAAAGGTGATATAAAACTTTCTCCCAGGGGTGGAAGCCTGAACATACGAAGCACGTAAACCAGATTATTACTATGCTGTAAATGACTCGGGATTTAGTCACTAAAGTAGCGTATCTCATATGATAGCGTAGGGCCAAAAATCGATCTATGCTTATCATTGTTATTGTAGCGAGGGAAACTCCACATACAGCAAAGCCGATCATCGCTGACACACGATAAAGTACAGGATTAACCTTTATAAGTTCATCCGCAATAAAGAGTGGTTGAGCAATGAATCCAACCAGAAGATCTGAAACAGCGAGACTGCAGAGCATAACCATTGAAGTTGAGCGAATGGAAGGAGTTCTTATTATGGCGGCCAATACCAAAGCGTTGCCCAGAATGGATATGAGCATCAGTGGACCATTAAGAATACAGTTTATGATGACAAAAGTTTCCGGGCTAGAATCAACGTTTTTCTTTGCTAAATCGTCGCTTTGTGATTCGTTCTTCATAAAGTAAGTGTAGTTCTCCATCTTCAAACCTTCTCTCCCTCCGTCTCTCTCTTTGCTCTTCAGCTCTTTCGAGAGTCGACGATAAGACAAACAGGATGTCAGCTATTGGCCTTCCGCATGGTAAAACAGGAATAGTCTACGGTCAACATTAAAAGGTCCCGCTATGTCACTCCCTTGTGTATGTACTCTTTAGTAAATATTAATTCTTATAAATCGTTGTCTGTCACTGGTGAGAAGTATTTGTTACAACCGTGACTTACCATAATCATCTGCTATTTGCATACAAAGTTGATGCAAATTTACCAGAGCTGATGTGGCCTGGTTGTGATGCATTCTTATTTATTTTTCGAAAATTTTAAAATTTGAAAAGAAATGGTGTAAAATTCAGTGCAATAACTTGATCTGGTCCTTATGAAAAATTAACGTGCAAAATTAAAATAAAATGTAAATGCATGTTAAAAGTGGTGATGCACTCGGCTTTAAAAATATACAGCAAGGCGTTTTCTGGCTTTTGTAATTTTTTGTAAAAGCAGCTGTGTCGTGGTATATTTATCGCTGTATTTTTTTTATTTTGAAACTGCATTTTACTTGCCAATATAAAATATCGTTTCAGATTGGCTTTTGCAGTCAAACATCTCTTGTTATTGCCTTATTCTAGCTTCCAATCCATTATTCGTATTGGTTGTGGTTTCAACTGGAAAGATCTTACATTAAAAGGTAGGCCTTCTTGAAAACCAACTGAAAATGTCATGGAAAATAGAATCAAGTCGCATGTCAATGAGGCCCACCGACATCGCGAAAGGCATACACATGAATAACCTGCTGTCTGTTCCAAACACAACAACATTTTTGACCTTGCTATAAAAATAATACAGAGGCTGGGATTACTCGGGTTTCAGGGAAAATTTTAGTCATCGAGAAGGCACGATCAGTTGAAATACACAGTTGAATACCAATTAACAATCAGAAATAACACGAAAAAAAGTTGCCTTGAAATGGTGCCATTTCAGTCCGTTTTACCCAAAAGAGAAACGATATTAAACAGCAAAACTATAGCCCGAGTAAGAAGATAGCATGGAACCAGGGAATTGAGCACGAAGATGGCTATCCCATTGATAGCACTCAGCTGCAAACGAACACATTTAGTGAAGATCACTTTATTAATTCTAAGCTTGGCGTGATTTCCTTTAATTATAGAATAGCTAGAAGTCGTGATAACCATTCACCTGCCAACCTTCTTCAGTTTACTGAATTGTTTACAAATTCAACATAAGCTAAAATGGCTAGAAACGATAAGCTGTAAAATAAATTACTTTTCGCCATTAATTTGTTCAATATTCTGTAGGACTTCACTATCTCCAGGTTAATCCTCAAATTCATCAGCTACTGTCAATCACCACCCTTGTTTAATAACTCATTAATTTTTAATCATTTGCTCTTCCCTGATGCACTTCAAACATACAAAAAACAAATCTTCCATTAACTTAGGCATATATCTCATGCTCTAAAACTTATAAAGGTATTGTATATAAACGCAAGCGAGCGAGACCTTTTTTCGTCGAATTTTCAGTCTTGATCTTACTATACACATGAAGAAAATATACAAAGTTAGCCATCTTCTGTTTCTCTTTGTTTCCCAATAATCTTTGTCATGGTCTTTTTTACTATTACGCGAAGCTCTCGAAAACGCCAGTAAAACAGGAATGGATTAATGGACGAGTTCATGAATACTACAGTGATGGAAAAGTCCCATTCCTTTGTCCAGGCGTCGTCGTATAATAACGAAAGGGTTAACATAATATACATTGGAACATAACAGATAATCAGAAAGATGTAAAATATGAAAGTGTTAACCCTTTCCTGCCCAAGAGTGACTTATAGATTTTACTCTGTCTAACGCCAGACGATTTTACTCGTCAAAGGGAGACCCCTTGGGCAGTAAAGGGTTAAAAAACTATCTCCCTTAACCCTTTCCTGCCCAAGAGTGACTTATAGATTTTACTCTGTCTAACGCCAGACGATTTTACTCGTCAAAGGGAGACCCCTTGGGCAGTAAAGGGTTAAAAAACTATCTCCCTTAACCCTTTCCTGCCCAAGAGTGACTTATAGATTTTACTCTGTCTAACGCCAGACGATTTTACTCGTCAAAGGGAGACCCCTTGGGCAGTAAAGGGTTAAAAAACTATCTCCCTTAACCCTTTCCTGCCCAAGAGTGACTTATAGATTTTACTCTGTCTAACGCCAGACGATTTTACTCGTCAAAGGGAGACCCCTTGGGCAGTAAAGGGTTAAAAAACTATCTCCCTTAACCCTTTCCTGCCCAAGAGTGACTTATAGATTTTACTCTGTCTAACGCCAGACGATTTTACTCGTCAAAGGGAGACCCCTTGGGCAGTAAAGGGTTAAAAAACTATCTCCCTTAACCCTTTCCTGCCCAAGAGTGACTTATAGATTTTACTCTGTCTAACGCCAGACGATTTTACTCGTCAAAGGGAGACCCCTTGGGCAGTAAAGGGTTAAAAAACTATCTCCCTTAACCCTTTCCTGCCCAAGAGTGACTTATAGATTTTACTCTGTCTAACGCCAGACGATTTTACTCGTCAAAGGGAGACCCCTTGGGCAGTAAAGGGTTAAAAAACTATCTCCCTTAACCCTTTCCTGCCCAAGAGTGACTTATAGATTTTACTCTGTCTAACGCCAGACGATTTTACTCGTCAAAGGGAGACCCCTTGGGCAGTAAAGGGTTAAAAAACTATCTCCCTTAACCCTTTCCTGCCCAAGAGTGACTTATAGATTTTACTCTGTCTAACGCCAGACGATTTTACTCGTCAAAGGGAGACCCCTTGGGCAGTAAAGGGTTAAAAAACTATCTCCCTTAACCCTTTCCTGCCCAAGAGTGACTTATAGATTTTACTCTGTCTAACGCCAGACGATTTTACTCGTCAAAGGGAGACCCCTTGGGCAGTAAAGGGTTAAAAAACTATCTCCCTTAACCCTTTCCTGCCCAAGAGTGACTTATAGATTTTACTCTGTCTAACGCCAGACGATTTTACTCGTCAAAGGGAGACCCCTTGGGCAGTAAAGGGTTAAAAAACTATCTCCCTTAACCCTTTCCTGCCCAAGAGTGACTTATAGATTTTACTCTGTCTAACGCCAGACGATTTTACTCGTCAAAGGGAGACCCCTTGGGCAGTAAAGGGTTAAAAAACTATCTCCCTTAACCCTTTCCTGCCCAAGAGTGACTTATAGATTTTACTCTGTCTAACGCCAGACGATTTTACTCGTCAAAGGGAGACCCCTTGGGCAGTAAAGGGTTAAAAAACTATCTCCCTTAACCCTTTCCTGCCCAAGAGTGACTTATAGATTTTACTCTGTCTAACGCCAGACGATTTTACTCGTCAAAGGGAGACCCCTTGGGCAGTAAAGGGTTAAAAAACTATCTCCCTTAACCCTTTCCTGCCCAAGAGTGACTTATAGATTTTACTCTGTCTAACGCCAGACGATTTTACTCGTCAAAGGGAGACCCCTTGGGCAGTAAAGGGTTAATTGCGCTTCTTTTCAATCGCGGTATGTTTATGGTATTCTCAGCATGGGAAGTTTGCACTGCCTGTAGCTGAACTTGAATCTGTAACTGATGTCGACGAACAGTGAGATAAATATTGATGTAGGCAAACGAGGAAGCGATGATACAAAAGACGGTCATAAGAGCTATAATGTTAAAGTATAAAAACGCATTGAAAAAGTAAAAACCTGATAAAAGAAAATTCGTTAACCAAACTATTACAAGGGTATATCTGACTCGAGATTCAGTCACTAAAGTCACATATTTCATGTGGTAGTGAAGAGCTAAAAATCGATCCACACTTATAGCTGTCATTGTCCAGAGCGACACTATACACACTGTATAGCCCATCGTCACAACTAGATTGTTTAATAATTGGTAGCTGGTAAGTTCCTTAGCAATATAAAGTGGCTGAGCAATGAATCCAACAAGAAGATCTGAAACAGCGAGACTGCAGAGCATAATCGTGGAATTTGAGCCAATGGAAGGAGTTCTTATTATGGCGACCAAAACTAAAGCGTTGCCAATGATGGATAGAAGCATCAATGGTCCATTGAGGGCGCAATTAATGATGACAACAGTTACAGGATGAGAACGGGAAAAGTTTCCAGTTTCTGTTTCTTTGATCATCTTCAGTTTGTCTCTCTTTTCAAGTCGTGTTCAACGTTGGGTAAATGATGCAAACTCGCTTTTTGATCAGTGCTACTATGAATATTTAAGTCTTTTTCTAGCAGAGGGCTAATGATTATTTACGTTATATTTGGTATTTTAATTCAAACGGAGTATTAACCTGATCGACCCCAATTATCATGCATTCATAAGCATCCTTTAATAGCCGAGAATATGACAGTCAAACCAAGTGAAGCGTACCCCCCTAGAGTACATTAATGAATTGATTATTGGAAAATTGAACCTGCTATTCGTTCCAAATATTGCATTCGCGCATCAATGCTCAAATCAAATTCGAGTTTTGATTGGACTAGGCGAACAAGAGATTTTAATTGATGTAAAGGTAAAGTCAATTAGATTCCTTGTGCTTGTCTAAATAACACCTGTCTTGCCGTGCATAGCACGCCAAACTCGAGCAGACGCCAACAATGTAAAAATGATCCGTTAGAGGAAAAAAAGGCCAGTCCATGTTATTGCTACATTTCAGACGAGGAACCAATAAAACATGTAAAATAGTTAATAATAATAATAATAATAATAATAATAATAATAATAATAATAATGGTTTATTGACATTCCACAAAAATAGGCTCTTCTATGCCAATATATATCTACACTAATTTAATGATTAAGAAATTTAAGTTTACAATATATTGATGAAAATAATTGATTGAATAAATAAACAAATAAATAATAAAAACGATAGCTATTTACATTTACAGTCTTGAATTTACTTTATCATTGAAAAAACGTTTGGCATTACGCTTAAAGACAGCGAACTCCTTTGCCTCCCTCGTTGCAGTCGGTAGTGAGTTGAAAATATTTGAGGCATTATGCCTGAAAGTGTCTGGATGGTGTACAGTACTTAGCTTAAAGTCACTACTAGATCTTAAAGTTCTTCCAGGAATGTACTGTCGAAGTTGGAGGTGCGTAGGCCAATTTGAATGGTGGACGGCCTTATAGGCTAAACTTGCGAGGTGGAAATCACGCCTCTCGGAGATAGGTAGCCAGCCTAGCTTGAGTACATCTTCTAAATTGGCGTATTTCTTCAAAACAAAACCTGCGGCAGCTAGTTGCACCCTTTGCAGGCGTGCAAGGAGATAGTCCGGTGCAGGATAGGTGACTACATCATTAAAGTCTATCTTGGACAAAACTAGAGTCTCGGCTAGTAACTTCCTAACACGGAAAGGAGCTAGGTTTTTAAGTTTCCTAAGTACAGACAGAGTAGAATAACAGGAGGAGATTTTACTGTTAAAGTCATTATGCCACTTAAGGTTTTGCTGAACTTCAGTGCCCAGGAGACGCGTAGTTTGTACCCTCTCGAGAGGCTGTCCATTGACAGTGAGTAGAACTTGGTGTTCATCAAGGTTGTGGCGACGGGCCATCTGGGCAGTTGAGAAGAGCATGGTTTTCGTCTTCTTGGGATTTAGAGCAAGATTACAGTCGCTCGACCACGACGAGAGGCGATCTAGGGCAAGCTGAAGGCGTTTTTCACATTCACTGATGTCGCGTGGTTTGGCATGAGCATAGAACGTGGTGTCATCGGCGTATTGGTGACATGTAGCAGGGCTCAGGTGCTCAGCGAGGTCATTAACGTAAAGATTGAATAATACGGGACCTAACACTGATCCCTGAGGCACACCGAAACACACTTCCAAAGGTCTTGAGGCCTTGTCGTCAATTTGCACGAACTGTTTGCGTCCGGTTAAGTAACTAGTGACCCACATAAGGAAAGACTTGGAGAAACCGAGGCAATGTAACTTCTTAAGGGCGACTTCATATGCGACAGTGTCAAATGCCTTGGAGAAATCGGCTAGAGCAGCCAAGGTTACTTCTCCACGCTTCATGGCTTTTATTATATCGTCTTTAATTGCTAGAAGGCTAGTGGTTGTGCTATGTCCTTTCCTATAGGCGCTGACAGTGTCTCCTAAGATGCCGTGAGGACCACTTGAAACAAAGCGTATGGCAGAAACAAGATGTGAAATACCAAAGTATTTGATATTAATTGACAACATTGTATCTTTGCAATGTTATTGAGAGTGCAGCTGTGATTGATACTGACGAACAATACAATGAAATAAAGCCAAAAACCATTTCTTAAAACTTAATGAAAAGAGTGTGGGAAACGTGTACAAGATGTTAATTTTGTGTCTTTGACAACGGCTTTGTTCCAAAAGTAAAACAGCAATAAATTAGTTGCGAAAGAGTCATAAATTGGCCAACGAGTACATAAAGGGCTGCTTTTGACAGCAGACCACATACACAACCGCAATTGTTCTGATTTAAAGGGACACTGTCACGCCTGATTTATCATATTTTAATAAGTATGGCCAGAAGGGCTCCTGGTATGGCCTGCAGCTTGCTGTAATTGTGCTCTATTGTCTTGCTTTATAAAAAGTGGTGAAAGCAAAGAAATATCAACTAAGAAGAAAAAAATAACAATTAAAAGATTCAAAATTTCACCAGAATATTTCAGCTTTTATTTCTGAACATCCTGCACAGAAATCAATTTTGATTAATTGCAATCCACTTCCATCCTTGTAATCCCGTACTACTTCTCCAAAATACCTGTTCTATCTTGTTCTGTGGAATCCTTTTATAAAATTTATTCGTGTATAGGGGAATTAGAACATCAAAATTTCTATAATCAGGCGTGATAGTGTCCCTTTAACTGCGCGATAGACTTTCTGCTATATGTTGAAGAGGCTGAGCTCAACAATAACCAGCAAAGGGATGGCGGCCCATACAGACTTGCTCAAAGTGGATACGAGCATCAATTCAGCGTTTCAGGAATAGCATACAACTCTGTGATTTAATAATGTACTGCTGATCTGTTGTTAAAATAAGTCTGCGTGCTTCATCAATTAATACGAACCCCTCGCGTTCTTTTAAAAGTGTTTTCTCCACCTGCTTTTGTAAATGGCATAAAATATTCCTTTATTAGATTTTAAGACCAAAACATGATAGAGCGTTTATTAAGTGTTGATCTAAACAACAGAAAACGACTAGCACATCCGGCATTCCCTTGATGACGGTATGTACTAAAACCAGGAACACCGGAGTCAAAGTTCAAGTTTATTGCACACTGTTTACAGAAAACTAAACATAAAACTCTATACAGCTATTGCAGAAAAATAAAAGTACACTCACAGAAATTAACTAGTCGAGACAATAATTAATAGTGTACAGTGACCAAAGTAGCCAATGAGCTTTCGAGTTGGTCACGGTGAAGTGGTTATAAACAGGAACACTGGAACACCCAGGAACACGGAACGCCAGAACAGCCCGGAGCAACAGGGAACACCAGAAATACCCGCGTCAAATGCCAGTAAATTTTGTTCCGCTGTTCCAGCGTTCTGTATTTCGGGGGTTTCAGTGTTCCGGTTTTAGTACATGCCCTTGATGACAACTTGTTTTCTACGACAGTTTCTTGGGAACTAGACCATAATTGGAACGAGTTCCCCTTAGTTGTAGTAGTATTAGAAGTACCGAGTGGCCTGTAGAAAGCGAAAAACGAATTCGCGTGCTATTGAAAGGCGCACTAACAGAAGTAGGTAAGAATCAGAATAAAGAAAATCAATATTACTTACCACTACTAACAGAAATATTAATTATTTATAAATCGTTTATGGTATAGCGCGCACTCTGATTGGCCAAGAGACCTCGTTGCCCAAGAGAGTATGTAAATACGGTAATTATTTCACATGCGTATATTTGTACAGTCATATGGTCGATTTCTATTTTTGTCGAGAGCACAAGGCAATTTCGTAATTGGTAAATTATCTTCTTTTCATAACCTTTTTGCTACTAATGTATTTATAATAAAATTGGTTTATAAAGTGAGATTAAAAGTTGAAGTTCCTTATGGTCATAAATTAACAGCAGAAATAAATATTCGTTCTGGGTAAAATTAGGTATAATTTCAAAACATCCTCTATTGTTCCCAACAAAGTATTCACACTTATATACACATTTACCAGAGACCGTGCGGGAACAATGAAAAGTTACCTCATTAATTAAGTTGGGTCTACTAAAGTTTCTCCCTTATTCAATGTCAGATAGAAGGCGCACAGGAAAATAATTAATTGCACGGGATCACGAAGATGTGAAATATTAATGCGGGTAGAGATAAAAACAATTTATTTCAGTCGAACTCAACTGATACCTTATATTTAATAATTATAATTAAATTAATTTGCAAAGCAGGGAAAGGTTGCTCATAGACTGGCAACAGTCGGTTTTTGAAAGGAAAGTCTGGCGATGAAATTTCTCGTTAATGGAATTTAGTTCAAGCAAATAAATTGACAGGTGGTTCAAGGAAGGGGCAAAATAAATATGAATAATTTTGCTGAATAATGAAGTGGTTTTAGTCTCAGGTTCCATGGGATGCAATTTTAACTTTTAACGGAAAATAATGGCCTGTTACTGACCACTAAAGTGCTTCAGTTCCGACAGCTGGAACAGAAAGTGTGGAGATTGGTATTTCCCGTTGGCTGACTTATCTCGCTTATCTGGCATAATCATCGAGTTTCGTTCTCCCAGGTTGGACGATTAGCAACTTGGGGCTCAGCCAGAAGCGAAACTTCGTAAATTTCTCGGATTTTGTCTGATTATTTGCTTTCGTTAAGGTGTTTGGCCAGTTGAAAAGGCTTATAGGATTTGACAACATGGATCCTACTAACGGAACGATGGCCGAAGCAAATCAAGGCAGTCACGAAATTACTGTCATCATAAACTGCGTACTGAACGCGCCATTGATGCTCATCGCAATTATCGCCGGGCAACTCTCTGGTGCTAACCGCCATATTGAGAACTCCATCGATTCGTTCGCCGTCGTTTACTTTGCTCTGCGGTTTAGGATTTTCAGACCTTCTTGTTGGACTTGTAGTGCAACCACTTTATATCGCCAAAGAGCTGATCCCGGACGAGTACTCGGTTTTTCTCATTTGTGAAGTCATGGGGTTTATTTTGTGTGGAGTTTCTCTTGCCACGATGACAGCCATTTCCTTGGATCGGTTTGCTGCTCTCCATTACCACATCAGATACGTTACCATGGTAACCAACTATCGTGTCGTTTATACGGTGTTAACTATATGGATTGTGACTTCTCTTACGTCGGGTCTTTACTTCTGGAATAGAATGAACTATCTCGTTTTCTCATTTTCTAGTATTGCCATATGTCTAATAGTATCGTTTTTCTCTTACTTTCGAATCTTTCGGATTGTCCATCAGCATCAGTTCCAAATTCGCGTTCAACAACAGGTGGTGCAAAGCCCAGTAGCTGGAAAAATTTTATACATTGCACGATTGAAGAGAAGTGCTATTAACACTTTCATATTTTATATGTGTATTATTCTGTGTTATCTTCCAAAGCTTACTTCTTTGTGTCTGTATACTATTTCAAACGAAAATTGGACAAGCGTTTGGAACTTTGCAGACACTGTTGTATTTATGAATTCATCTGTCAATCCAATATTGTACTGTTGGCGTCTCAGAGAACTTCGAATGCCAGTTGTTCAGATAATTAGACAAATGTTGTGTAAAAATGTACAAGATAATTAAAGTGCACTTAACCCAAAAACATTTTGGGTAAGATTTGCATCGCACCAAGTCAGTTTGTGACGTCTACCCAGGAATAGACCCACACTCCTTCTGACTTGGTCGTGCAACAAATGATTCACAGTTTTTCTAACTTTTGAATGCTATTTAACAATTAGATTATGAGCTCGAGATTTCCATGAAGTGATTGTTGATGACGCCGAAGGCCGAATCAACTATCACCTCATAGAAATCGAGAGCGAATAATCTAATTGCTTTAGTAAATATCATAATAAGATACTGAATTCTCCGGTAAAATCTCTAAATCTTCCTGCGAAACTTCGCTAAAGAGCAAAGACGTCGCCATTTTGAAGACGACCTTCAACCATTGCACTCTATAGTGTGCAGTGTGCAGTATATAGTGTGTTCTATGTTGTGCAGTTGCCCAGCCAATCAGATTGTGGCATTTGCATTAGTATACTAGTAGATTTTTTACTAATAATATAGTTAGCATTTGGTAAAAGTTAAAAGTGCAATGCGCTTCAAACTGGTACGAAGGATTGTTTTAGCGAAAAATCGGTTTAGGTGCACTTTAAGCAATGGCGACGCTGATTTCCCTTTTATAAACAGTCCATGCAATTTTTACTGGTTGTTGCCATCATTGGTAACCAAACTCTTCGTTATGGACGATGTCATATATCTGGACTATGTAGGTCGCAACTGTGATCTGTATTAGATTAATTAGGCCTAGATAAGGCAATTATTTAGTCTTAGAAGTTAGATTCGTGCACAGGTTAGGGATACCGAAAGGCTAATCTATTGCAAATGTAACAATTAAGAAAGTCACCCCATAGTTATATAAGTTTGGGGGTTTGGCAGATCAACGTGTTGGTTCGATTTCCGGACGGTGATATGCCATTTCCATTTTCTTTTAACAGAAAAAAATTCAATGATAGTGTAAAATGGCAGCGACGGTTTAATCACGAAAGGTAAACGAGCAATGGCGGCTCTTCGAGAAAGTGAAGAATTGCATAAAACGTCTGTGAGAATGAAGCCGAGCAACTAGCTGCAATTAAAAAAGTTGATGCTTACTAAGACTTGGCATAGTGGATGGCTTCTTTGGCAAGCTGCAGCAACCCGAGCTAAATAATTTATTTTAACCGTTTGAAAACGTCTGCTATCTGTATTTTATATCTGCTACTACGGAATTGTTTTGATACATCAGACACTTTTCGACTTTAAGTCATTGTATGTTCCTTTTTTTCGCATGAAACGATTGCGTGTCGTCTCAACGCGTTTGTCGAAAAAAAAAAAGAGAAATCATATAGAGAAAAAACTGAACTGTCGCACTTACCTTTTTCAAATGTGAGCCATTGTCAAAGTTATTGTTTTAAAATCCCAGCAATAGTAAATTTTGATAAAATCTTGGGATTGGTCGAATAAACATTTTACTTCATTATTCTTACTTGGCTCTTTATTAGACGGAAATCTCTTAACACTAAATAGGAAAGTAAAACTTTATTGAGGATGGCATGCCTATTTCATTGGAGAGTGCTTTACAGAAGGGTCCTCCAACAAAAATTGCAAATAACAAAACTAAAAAATAAATAAATGCAAATATATATGTATACAACTAATATAAACTGCATAGAGGGGGTAAGTTTCTAAAGAAACTGTGGTGCTGCGTCGGTGGGAAGTATAACAATATAATTTGGTTTTATCAACTGAGTTGATAATGTGAATTGACCACCGTAAAGAGATTCAATTGCTGACGTTTCGAGCGTTAGGAGGGTCTCAATGGGGTTAACCGTTAGCCGTAAAATGGCCAAAAATTTAGCCGTTAGGCGTAAAAATGAAAGAATTTTAACCGTTAGCCGTTAAAAAATGTTAACCGTAAAAAATCTAAATACAAAAGCAAAGGCCTCGAGAACTGTTTTTGAGTCTCGTGTGTTGTGCGTTTATGTGTTCTGGTAGCGAGAAAAGCCAATCGAAACCGGAAGTGTCTGCATAATTTCCTTGTTTGTTTTCCTTAAAGTAGTTTAAACTCTATCTTATTTTGGTATTCTTAATATTTTTCCACCTAAGTAAAATCATAAGAGTTATATAGTTCACTGGGAGTGTACACACACACACACACAAATACTTCTTTATCTCAAAATGGTCCAAAGACTTTCAGTATGTTTTACAACAACAGAAATTAATAGTTAACTTCTTAAAACAATAGCAATTATTTTTTAACTCCTCCTGTTAACCGTAATGGAACAAAATTAACCGTTAGCCGTAAAAAAGCCAAAAAGTTAACCGTTAACCGTAAAAGCCACTACCCCATTGAGACCCTCCGTTAGCCCTTCGTCGGAGCGATTCGTTTTCATATTTTATATGTGTATTATTCTGTGTTATTTTCCAAAGCTTATTTCTTTGTGTCTGTACACTATTTCAAACGAAAATAGGACAAACGTTTGGAACTTTGCAGAAATTAATCGTGTTAGTGAAGAGAGAATGGGTAAAACAGTAAATGGTTTGAACCCGGGGGTAACAGTCGATCGTGTAGTTTGATCGTCCGGGTGCACTGCGCCAAATGAAAAATATTCTAGAGTATTCTAGCCTCGAATATGTCAGTGTGATGCCATAGAATCCTAGAGTATACGCAATACGTGAAGTACACCTGGAGTATTCAAGAGTATTCGAGTTGAATACGTGAAGTGCCCCTGGAGTATTCACGAGTATTCAATATTGAATTCGTGATGCACACCTGGAGTGTTCAATTTGAATATGGAAAAACAGGCCGGTTTCTAATAGGATATCCCAGGTGTATTTCGAATCAGGCGTACTAGAATACGTCGGAAATTTCAGTATACGAGGCGTGTGTCGAGTCGTATTCGAGCGAATTCTGGCCCGAATATTTGGCTTTTCGCGCAGTGGTGAGGGTAGTCCTGAGAAGGACTGTTGTCGGCGACAGTGACTGACGTTTCTACAACCTGAGCGGAAGTCATCATCAGAGTCATGTGAAGAGTTTTTTGTCAGTCGAATATTATATGTCTGGTTCGTAAAAAGTGATTGGTCAGAATGAGTAATGAGTAATGAGTATGTGATAATTAAAAGGCCAATATGGTGACTTGTTCCTCCTTTTACAGATAATTGCTACATTTCCAATGGAGGCATATTACCTGTTTCATGTGTTACCGGTCTTACTTGCATAAATAAACCAGGCTCGCGATTTTACCAGAGTTTTCTTCAAGTTCCACGATCTGCCACACATGAGGTTTGCCTGCCAAACCTCCGTCATGTCTACACGAATGAGTAATTTGATAACTGCTAAATGTGATATTTAAATTTTGAATCAAGAAATTTAATGCAACTCTTTAATTGATCGCAGTTCCATGTCATATTTTATATTCAAAACGCAAATGCATTTTCAAGTATATAATGGAATATAGAAGATTATAATATAGATAGGACTCTGCACGCGCTCTGATTGGTCAAAAACCAATGTTTTATCAGAGTTTATATAATAACCAAATCAATGCGCGCGCTCTGATTGGTCAATCAGCTATGGTTTATTGTGCCAGTAAACTCATGGAAAAATCGCGCGTCTTCTGAATTATTATATAAAAGCAATAGACCACAAGTTTCTATGGTTAAAAGACTGATAAACCACTTGGGATGTTGGAAGAACACTCGAAGAATTCGTAAATCACTCGCCTGCGGCTCGTGATTTACAAATTCTTCTCGTGTTCTGCCAACATCCCGCATGGTTTATCAGCTTATAAACCATAGAAACTTGTGGTCTATTGCTTAAATAATACATGGCTTAGGCTTCTTTATTTGTTAAATAGCATTTTTTGTGTATTAATGGCTGACAATAACACCCTTGGTGAAAGGAAGTTTTTAAAGACGGTGAACTACACTTGCTTCAGAGGGTTCTACTTTTGTGGAATGAACATAAACGAGATATCGTCCTAATGCGCCGGCGCCATGGGAGACCGGGGCTCATATGCATTTGATAGCCAACAGCGAATGATCGACACAAAAGCTCGACTTAGTAAAAAATAAAATAAATAAGATTCTTCGTCATTCTTTTCGAATTATTCTAAAGCCAACAAAATAACTATTATAGTCAATAGTTTCTGAACTGTTCTGGTTTCAAGGGGTATAAAATGTAAGTAGCAAAACAGAAATAAATTTGGCACTATTAGCGTGCATGAGGCTCGTGAATTGAAAACAAGTTAATCAATATTTGAATTACACAATGTTGCCAATTAACTTCTCCAAAAGCTTTTAAGACATACGAGGAAGTTTAAGAAATTGTAATGTAGTGGATTAGACATTTTACATGTTGAAAAATCCATAAAGCATTTAACTGCCGCCCATCGTGATGTCGAATCACCTTGATCATATTAACGTTGCTTCTGACAAATCATAATTTGTTCATTTCCTGCGAATGTTAGAAAAATAACTTTTCAATATATTTATGTGAGCTGGCAAATTATATCACCTTATCACCTTGCATGTTTATGTCCTTCACGGTGTTCCCGTTAATTGGTCTTGTTATTAAGCCATGTTTGAAATAATGGTTAGATTTCTTTAGCATAACATTATAAATCCCTAGGACTTTAAGTGCTTTTTGTGGCAAAAAAGTGCATAAAACATTTAACTACGAGGATGTTTAACTCCCTTGAAGTTGTAAAATTACGATCAACTAGTTTTCAGGATTAACAATTAGACTACGAGCCCGAGTTTTCTATGAGCGAATAGTCAACGAGGGGCAGCCAATCAAGAAAAATATTACTTTTAGAGAGCAACGCGCACAATCGCTTTCTATCAGCGGGGGAAGCAGTCAGATTCACGGATTTCCAGTAGAACACAGCTGAGTTTCTACTAATAAAAATTTACTTACAAGAAAAAATGTGAGCTGGCTATTTATATTAAAAAGAAATCCATTAACGGTGGATTGTGTACGCTGTCTTCATGCATGTCTTTGAACTTTCCATTAATTGGTTGTGTCTTCGGTTGTAAAATACGTTTCAGTAATTTTAAACAATGTCTCTAAGATTTGTTCTTTATTAAAATTCAAACGACGTTACCACAAGGGAACAAGGAGCAAACGTTTTTAATTTTTTTAAAAAAGGAAGAAAAAAAGAAGAAAGTGGCTTGTTCCTCTTGCACAGGCCCAGCCGGCTAAGAGGGACAAATTATATTTTCGTATGATTTTTTTAACCCAATATTTGCGAGTGTTATGTAAATTGATGAGATACGATTGTACGAGTTCAATGTGTATGACATGTCCACCTGCTTACGGAAAGAAAAAACTTCATATTTAACACTGGGATGCCTAATAATATATCTAACCTTTGTCTTGAATTATCTGAGATTTGTCGTGCGAAGACATTGCCGACTTTCAAATTTATCTTCCGTGAGAAAAAATTGTGACGTTTTGAATAAATTTAAATTTCAAATTCCCTGGAAACAAGCTGCTCCGAAAAATAAATATAGCACAGTTTTGTTATACTGGGGTTTTGGCGCCTCCACCGAACGAGCACTTCAGAAAACAAAGATGTTATTTTGCTTCTGACTATTTTGTCAGCAAAAAGCTGATAGTTAACGCTGACGATTTATGTGTGGATAGAGCACCATGGACACACTCCACAGCAGTAACCATACAAATGCTACAGAAAGTGATGCCTATGAAACTATTGTAATCATAAACTCCATTCTCAATGCTCCATTGATACTCATAGCCATTCTGGGCAACGCTTTGGTATTGGTCGCCATAATACGAACTCCATCAATTCGCTCAACTTCAATGATTATGCTCTACAGTCTCGCTGTTTCGGACTTTCTTGTCGGTCTAATAACCCAGCCGCTTTATATTGCCAAGGAACTCACGGAAAACCATCTTTTAGACATTCTATGGGATACGGTGGCTTACTCGTTTTGTGGAGTTTCATTGCTGATAATTACAGCCATCACTGTGGATCGATTTTTGGCTCTTCACTATCACATGAGATATGCTACGATAGTCACCATATCCCGTGTCAAATATATGATGGTTATAATTTGGTGCATCAACTTCTTTTCATCGGGTTTTTATTTATTGAATGATTTTATATATCACTTCATCATAGCTGTTATTACGGGAATTTGTCTTTTTATTTCCACTTTTTCATACTTGTTGATTTATCGCATTGTTCGCCGACATCAATTCCAAATTCATGCTCAACAACAAGCAGTGCAATTTTCCAGTGCTGAAAATGACATGAATATATTGCGAATGAAAAAAAGTGCGATGAACACTTTCATATTTTATATCATTTTGGTTATATGCTATCTTCCATTGTATATTTTACTGACGCTTCATGGAATCTCTCACAAGGCCTGGCCAGCTGAGTGGAATTTTGCTACAACGTTGGTGTTTACAAATTCTTCTATCAATCCATTTCTGTACTATTGGCGGTTACGTGAGCTTCGGAGGGCAGCTGTGAAGACAGTGAGAAAGATGCTGTGCAAACAAAACCAACGAGAATAAACACTACACAACACAAACTTGATTCTAGTTTAAATATTTTGATATTATATAACATAATTCATCTGATTACTCGTAAAAATGGTCAAATTTGCGTCACGAAAACTATCAGGAGCCAACACAAGCAGCTAAGCGTTGGATCAAACTTTACTCAGATCTTCACCTGAAGCTGAATTTTATAGCGCCACTCTACGCTGAGCTAAGTTTACATCAATCATGGAGGATTGTTTATTGAGTTGACAACATGGAACTCAGCAATGCCATCGGCTCTCTTTCAGTTGGCATCTCTCATACTAACTTGTTCCAAAGTAAGCGGGTCTATCGTTCTGACATAATTCGTCGTTCGCGGAATGACATTAAATTCTCCCACTTTGTACTAAGATAATAAGATAAGGTACAATTTGATTAATTAATTTCATTCTAAAATAAGGTACACTGGCAAAAAGGAAGGGATTTGCTTTTGTTTTGCAAGAAAATGAACTTTTCCACAGCTGGCGCGTGCAAAAAATGCCAGTTACTTTGCTCAATATCTGCATTGAATTTTATGCAGTTCCAATCATGCACTGAGTGTGTATTGTTTGTCGCCGTCATTTTTTCTAATCGTTTCATGTACTCAAGGAAACTGTTTTGCAAAACGGGAACGGGAACAGGATTTCCTAAAGCATCTAGAATCATAAAATCAATAAAAGACAGTAAACCGTTCAGAAATCTCTGTTCTTATTAAGTAAACGTAACCAAAGTGAGACGAACTGCAATAACCACGTGCTTTACCTAGAGAACCAAATTTTCGCAAAGAGAAATCACTTTTTTCTCCGATCGTTTCTTTATACAAATCAGTGAAGAACAGGTTAATTTTCTTGGTTTTATATCATTTATTTAATATGCTTTCCCTCTTTCTGATGTTAATTATTTCGGGAACAAATGAAAAAGTCGATTGTTAAATGCACACAGAGTGACAGGCAGCCGACAAGAGTTTAAATTTAAGCTCAATACTTAAATATGTATTAAAAAATATCTGCTGATTTTAGTTAATCCAAATTTTTATTCTCCAAAGCAATACGTGCTCAAAGCCACGTTCCTTCTCTTTGAGCTGGGATTCCATGGTTACGGAATGGTGTGGTTTTAAAAATATTTATGATGATAAAAATCTGAAATGACTCTGACTTTCTATTGAGGAAGCCAGAAAAACTGTGAAAACTGATGATTATTCTACAAAAGAATAATAGATCTATCGCAAATGTTTTTGACGATGTTCAAAAAACTCGCAGCACGTGTTTAATCGGGTTTAAAACACTGCTGCTAGTTTTTTAAACATTACATAATAAACTGTGTTTTGAACGTGCGACTGATGCTTCTATCGACAGCATATTCACTTTTTGTTTAATTTCTTGCTGTAAAATATATATTGTGACTCAAATGCAATTTTACCTTTGGCACAATTTGTTACATTCATTATCATATGTTACCAAACAGCAGAACAAACGAAAATACCAAATAGTAACCCAAATAAAATTTAGAGTAGTCCAGCACCTCATATGAACATATTTTTTCATTCGTTCTCCTTAACAATAGACTTCTTTGTTGTCAGGGCCAGAGGCTTTGTTTAGGAGTGTTCTCTATTGTTTCAACGCCCAATGGTATTGCCGCTTCAATGAGGTGCTGCTTGCCCCAAAATTTAGCGGATTAAATCTTCGTGTGTTAATTAAATCTCCTTGGAACTTTTTTAATATTAAAAACTATTCAACTGCATTGCAAGCAATGATTTTGTTTATATGTTGTCAGAAGTGTCTAGTTCGCACGGCATGCCCTACAAAAGACAATGAGGATTTTTCAGTTTATTAAAAACATGAGTGGCTCATTTGCTATATGTGTTATTTTTCACTGTTCTTCGTACAACAAGACAAAATTTTGTGGATTATGGCGAACTTCAGGTCTGATGTAATAGTGAAACTTTAAAGTCAAGACCCCATAGCCAGGGTGCAGCCACCCCGAATTTTGGGCAACTCAGATTGGGCAAATGTTTTGATTCACCGAACCCCTGGCAAAAAATTGCCCGCACGCTATGCAAGAACCTATCAGTTTATCCACTTTTAAGTCGAAGGTCAAAAACTTGTCTGTTCAAAAGAAACGCACGAATAGAACTAATCATTCTCGAGGATTTACAATAGAACAGACAGGTTAATGAAATCTTATTAATGTACCCTAACTTTTAAGTTTTTCTTAAAGTATAATAAAAAGGTGTACATAAAAATAACTTTAAAGGAGCTCCGTCCCGAGAAATTTTGAGTAACTTTTGCGATGAACCAAATTCCTCTTAAAACGAAGGAAACCTCTAAATAATAGTTTCCTAAGGAAGAAAAACCTCAAAGAGGTGATACTAAGCCAAATTAAAAATGACTAATTTGACAAATTTGGGCTAAATTTTTCAAAATGGACGTGTACAAACCACGACGCAGCCCCTATAAGTAAACAATTTAGAGACCCGTGCAATAAGCACTTGGTAGATATTCCTCATTTCTAGGAGTTTAATTTAAACGAATAGGCATCGACGTCGACATCGTCTCTCGAATGCAGTAAATGTATTACATAATCGGACTATCAGAGTGTCTTCGCGGCGGAAATCTATATTATTTATTAAGATAGAATTTAGATTTATATTACTTTTAACGAAATTAAGTAATACCGTGGGTCAATAAAACATGATGTCGGAACTGACATACCGTCTGCATATATAAGTAAGACAAACTCATTTTGTCTATTTGCGAAAAAATTAACATCAAAAAGGAGAAAAAAAATTAAAGAAATCGAAACACAAAACTACGCCCTTAACCTTTAATTAACAATGCGAAGCTGTCCTCATAACAGTAGAGAACTAATGTTCTTTTTTGCATGGTTTGTTGCATGATTTTAGAGTCTCAGATTTTGAAATGAATTTTGTTTTAATAAAGAGAAAACACTCTAATACAGGTGCAAAAATAGTAGGAGGGTGTTGTTCATTTTTTTACTATAGGCACACTGATGTAATAGAAAGACCCAAATTAAAATTATTAAAATGGTGCCATCATTTATATTCTTCTTCGAATGATGTTCTAATTATTAAACTGACTGTGATTTAATGCAAACATTTACCCATTAGACTGGGTATTGTAAAATAGATCAACAAATGTGTTATGAAGTGAAATTACCTATCAGTAGTACCTATCATATGCGATGTTTCACCGTCTCCGCATTTCAAGGGCGACTAATTTTTTAAACATCAGTTTTGCCTGCTAGCAGATATAATAACAATATGGTGAATCACAATGAAAACGAAAAGAACGAAGCAGCAAACACTAGCATTGACCCAATTGTCATCATAAACTGTATTCTTAATGTTCCACTGATGCTCACATCCATTCTGGGCAACGCTTTGGTATTGGCCGCCATAATAAGAACTCCTTCCATTCGCTCAACTTCAATGGTTATGCTCTGCAGTCTCGCTTTTTCAGATCTTCTTGTTGGCGTCTTAGCTCAACCGCTTTTCATTGCTCAGGAAGTTGCCAATGACAAGAACGTAGAGCTCTTGAATCTCTTTACGGTGGCCAATTCACATTATCAACCCAGTTGATAAAACCAAATTACATTATGAAGTTTTATGTTTGTCTTAAGAAGACAAACTTCTTCAAATTTTTGATTTACATGTTCCATAGCAAACTTTGCATTTGCTATGTGTTTGTTTTTGATATGTTATTTCAAATGCAGGCGATAAAAAAAAAAGATATGGTGAAACGCATTGTCTGCGTGCACGGTATTAAACTTGCGAATCATCCTCTAGTCACTCATTGCACCAATGCAAAAACAAATAGCCCAGCGAACGTCTTATTTATTTGGTGTGAAATTCTTTTTATCTGTCATTTCTAAGTTCTGAACGTCGATCAAAAACGGTAGCTTGCCAATTCCAGAGTAATATTATTTCTAAGTCAAGACAAAATTAATTTTAAATTAATTACCCGAGCTTAAATATATAAAATCATTTGTCCCAATATGGAATTAAGTTCCGACCACAGTTGTAAAACAATAGGTCTTCGTCCCTTATCTTGCTTAATATGATAATGATGAAAACCCGTAGATATAGGCTACGCTATATTTCCATAGATAGCAGAAGTTCATACAAAGGCAAGGCTTATTAATTTCCGGTATTAACTGAACTTTCACCCATAAAAGCTCATATGAAAGCCTTTTATTTGCAAAGCGTTCTGAAAAGTACCGGAGGTTTTAAGAAAAGGAGCGGGTGTCGGGGAGATTCATCTTCGAAAAAGCTTCACATTGGAAAACTAAATTTCTAAAGTTCACTGTTTGGAAATTTCTTATCGAAACGATGAACAACAGCAACACATTAATAAGAAATGAGTCGGAAGGTAACTACTTAAATTCGAAAGACGAAAATGGTCATCTTAACTCAGTTGTCATCATAAACTGTGTCCTCAATGCTCCATTGATGCTCGCTTCCATTATTGGCAATGCTTTGGTAATAGCCGCTATATTGAGAACTCCTCCGCTTCGGTCACCGTCCATAACTTTTCTCTGCAGCTTGGCTGTGTCAGACTTTCTCGTTGGGCTTGTGGTACAACCTCTTTACATTGCCACTGAAGTTTTAAGAGTAAGCGTATACCCCCGGGGGGGGTACTCCCGGAAATTTTGGATAGGGGTGTGCCGCCCAGGGTCCTGAACCCTTACCCTATTTAAGGGTGGGGGAAGCGAAAACTGATACCCTATTTAAGGACCGAACCCGAAAAATGATACCCTATTTAAGGAAAAAACAAAATTATTAATAGCATAAAAGGAAGACTTTATTTTTTTCTTTTTGTGGCGAGAGGAGGAGTTGCGTGTTATTACCCGCTAAACGGCTATCATGAAACCGATTAAACCTCTGTTGCAAAATGGTTACAGTACTGTCAAGTTAACACAAAAATTGAAAAAAACATTCGTTTAGGCGGGCGTTTGCAAACTCTAGTATTAGATAATACAATTTAGATACCCTATCTAAGGACTAGGCCAGGAACGCATTGCCAAAAGGAGCAAAAATGATACCCTATTTAAGGATCGAGAACCTCGAAAACCATACCCTATCGGGCGGCACATACCTATATAGCCCATATATGGGAGTACCACCCCCCCCGGGCGTATACCCCGCATTACGAATTACCGAAATAATGCAATATTCTTTGTGTGGAGTTTCTCTATGCACCATAACAGCCATCAGCTTGGATCGATTTGCGGCCCTTCATTATCACATGAGATATGCGGCTACAGTTACTGTACGCCTTGTAACCTGTATACTATTGACAATGTGGATTGTCGTTTTTGTTTTGTCTGGTTTTTATTTTTTGAACAAAATTATCTTTTTTTGCAGGGATATCTGTTGCCATTTCTGTTTGCCTCTTGATCTCCATGTATTCCTACTCTCGTATTTTTCGAATCGTTAAACAACATCATTTACAGATTCACGTTCAGCAGCGAGCTATACAGAGAACGAATGAAAATAGCTTAAGAATGTTTCGATTTAAGACGAGTGCCATAAACTCATTCATTTTTTACATTTTTATAATTCTGTGTTATCTTCCAATGTTGGTTTCTTTGTCTCTGCTTGCAATTTCGAGGAAAGATTGGACAAAAGTTTGGAACTTTGCAGACACTGTTGTTTTTATGAATTCATCGATCAATCCTTTACTATATTGCTGGCGCCTGGGAGAACTTCGTAGGGCAGTTGTAAAGACAGGGAGACAAATGCTTTGTAAGAAGAGGCAATAAAGCTAACTAACAGCAAATTTAAATGTATAAGCAAGGACAATTGTACCAAAACAGAAGCATTAGACCCGAACAGAGTGTACAAGATAATCAACAATAAAGCTCATAAATTAGTCAAAACAGCAAGCTGCATAAGCGTACGGGCAATTTTTTCCCAGGGGGGTGAACCATTTGCCAAAAAATTCTCCCACGTTGCCTTGCCCAAATTTCCGTTTTGCTGCCCAAAAAGTCTGATTTGCCCATTGTTTTTTTTTTGGGTGGGGGTTCTTCCCCCCCCCGCACGCCCCGCCCCTGGCCCGTACGCCTGTTCCAATGTAAAGGAATGTAATGTCAATGCTAGTATTTCGAAAGACACTATCTGTGTGATGACTCTGGCCTCTGGGTTAATTAACGTTGACGTTACAATTGAAGTCCCCAGAGTCATTATTTTGTAAGATACAGAAATGCAGAAATAAATACAGAAATGCAATGCCGTTTGAAATATTAGCATTGACATTATAATTATCCCTTTACTGTGACATCTAGTCATCCTTGCTTATTTTGATTGGGTGATAGCAGAATTTAATCAGGAGTCGAAGAAATCGATAGTCAACAAGGCAAATTATCTAAATAAATTGGACTGGTTTACACAAAGACGGGAAGACTGTATTGCAAAGCCACGCAGACATTCTATGTCCTCTAACGATTATAAAATGTTCAGTTTCACTCACTCACTCACTTACCCATCCTCATCGTGCCCATGAGGGCACTTAAATTAAGGCCGGGAAATGTTCAGTTTAGTTACCCTTATTACCCTTATCCAACGGATTCCAAACAGGAATTTCCCGTTTACGGTTTGACTGTACGGGTGCGTTGGAGATTGTGGATTAAATGAACAAGTTTACAACAGCTAATCAGATTTCGCCGTCTTTTTTGTAGCCTTTTAGTCTAGCCCAGAGTCTCCATTGCTGATTTTGACAAATAGAATCACGGGAATATTTGGTCATGATTAATAAAAATCATTTTCGTAAAACTGTCGATGCCATATTTGGTAACTAAGCACGTTTGATTTGGTTTCCCCTTGAAATTATTATTTAAATTAAAGAATAGGCCGTGGAAATGAGCTCATTATCATAAGAATGGTTTCGCACTTAGACTCGTTTTGACACTGAAGCAAAAGAGAACTCAGAAATGACCTATTGCCATAGTAAAGAAATTCAAGAGCTGACGTTTCGAGCGTTAGCCCTTCTTCGGGATTCGCTCCGACGAAGGGCTAACGCTCGAAACGTCAGCTCTTGAATCTCTTTACGGTGGCTAATTGACATTATCAACCCAGCTGATAAAACCAAATTATTATGTTATACTTCCCACCGACGCAGCACCACAGTTTCTTTAGAAACTTACCCCCTCTATTGCCACAGTAGTTTCAGTTTGGTTGCTCTCAAACTACCTTTAAGCACCTGTCAGATTAACTCCCTAGATTTAGCGCACTAAATTTAGATTTAGATTCATAGGCCTATTTAGGGGAGGGGCCAAGGGGTACCGCGGCCCCACTTTTTTCCTGTATTTTGAAAACGTTTTGGTAACCTATCTTCCGAAACTTTAACGTTACGTGACTTTGCCTCCTAACTCTCCAACAGGGCTATTCTCCCATTTGGAAAATCTCATTGCGAGAATTGATCTAACAAATCTTGAATTTTTCCTACTTGGTGATATGAATGCCGACATGGCCTCAACCAATTATGACAACAATGTCCATCAACTAACAAACATTGCTGATATTTATGGCCTCCACCAACTAATTTCTGAGCCTACTCGGATAACAGATAAGTCGTCTACTTTGATCGATCTAATTTATACGAACTGTCCAGAGAGGGTAGTCTGCTCCGGAGTTGCCCATATCAGCATTAGTGATCACAGTCTTGTTTATGTGTTTCGTAAACTTTCAATTAACTTCCGAAAGGGCCACACCTCAGTAACGTACAGAAATTTTAAAACCTTCAATCGTGCCAAATTTCGTAACGATATCTACAACGAGAACTGGGAATTTTTAAATGCAGCTCTCGATCCTAACCAAATGTGGACAGAGTGGAAAAACAAATTTTTACAAATTGTTGACAAACATGCACCGATTCGCATTAAGCGCGTTAGATCTAAAAATTCTCCATGGATTACTGCTAAATTGAAAGAACGCATGCATAATCGTGACGCATTAAAGATCAAAGCAATCAAGTCGAACGATCCGCACGATTGGGCCAACTTCAAAAGAATGCGTAACAAAGTTAATATTGAAATTAAAGCTGCTAAAGAATTATTTTATAATAATAAATTTATCGAAACCAATGGCAACCCGCGTAAAACGTGGCAAATTGTCAATGATCTTACATCTCGTAAAGCCGTCAATTCATCAATTAGAGAAATAAATCTAAATGATATTTCTCTATCGGATGCAACTGACTTGTCGAATGCTTTCAATGATCATTTCTCATCGATAGGACCCAAACTTGCTAATGACATCCCATTATCTAACAACAGTGACCATTGTCATCGGGAATATGTCAAAGGTATTAACAATAGATTTGAATTCTGCCCTATTGATAGTGGACAGGTTTTAAAGCTACTGAAAAAACTAAATAAGTCTAAAGGGGCTGGTCTCGATAAGCTATCAACTCGACTTCTTCGTGAATGTGCTGACCTTATTTCGCCATATATCTCAATTATTTTTAATTGCTGTTTAACTACCGGCACATTCCCCGATGACTGGAAATTGGCCAAAGTTACACCTATATTCAAACATGGTGATAGAAGCGACATGAACAATTATCGTCCTATTTCTGTGATTTCAGCAATAGCAAAAGTTTTCGAGAGAATAGTCTACAATCAACTTTCTTCCTATTTATCCGAAAATAAAATTTTATCACATTATCAGTCTGGTTTTCGATCCTTTCACTCAACTATGACTGCTTTGCTCGAAGCCACCGACAATTGGGCCTTTAACATAGATTGTGGCTATATTAACGCTGTTGTCTTTTTAGATCTGAAAAAAGCATTTGACACAGTCAATCACCCTATTTTACTATCCAAATTATATTTATATGGAATCAAAGGAAATGCCTACGAATTGCTTTCTTCGTACTTAGACAATCGTAAGCAAAAATGTGCGGTTAATGGTGTCCTTTCTAAAAGCTGCACCTTAACTTGTGGGATCCCCCAGGGTACAATACTAGGGCCCTTGCTTTTTCTCTTATATATTAATGACTTACCCAATTGTTTATCAAATTCGCAACCAAGAATGTATGCGGATGATACTCACCTGACATATGCTGATAACGACATCTACTCCATCGAGGCTTCTTTAAATCAGGACTTATCAAATATAAACCGTTGGCTCATTGCCAATAAATTGACTCTCAATATGACAAAAACTGAATTTATGTTAATTGGATCAAGACAAAAACTGAACAATCTATCCATTATCCCAGACTTGGAAATTGATGGTACACAATTAAACAGAGTCAATTTTGCTAAGTCTCTTGGTGTCATAATTGATGAAAATTTAACATGGAGTAATCATATCAACGCTTTATCTAAAAAAGTCTCTTCTGGTATTGGATCTATTAAACGAATAAGTCACTGTGTTCCTCCTGCTACTCTACATAATATCTATCACGGATTAGTTCAATCGCACTTCGACTATTGTAGTGTTGTTTGGGGTAACTGTGCCAAAACATTATCTGACAAACTACAGAGACTTCAAAATCGCGCTGCCCGCGTCCTTACTCATTCCAGCTATGATGCTGACGCCAACGAACTATTTAAAGAATTGGGTTGGGATAATTTAGAAACTCGACGTCAAAAACTAAAGGCTGAAATGGTCTATAAGTCCTTAAATTGCCTCACACCCAATTACTTGTCCTCGAAATTTATCCAGCGGAGTGATGTGATTACTTCCTACAATTTACGCGATTCTGAGAATAAGCTTGCTATTCCCTTACCACGTACTAACTATTACAAAAATAGCTTTAGCTATAGTGGTGCAGTTCTCTGGAACAGTCTACCCTCAGTCGCCAGACAAGCAACATGTCTAACTAATTTCCAACGATTACTAGTTAATTCCGACACGGCATTCATGTAAAACAGGCTTTTTTTTTTTTTTTTTTTTTTTTTTTTTCTTTTTTGTATACATAGTTTTTTATAGTAATTCATAGTTTTTAGCTTATTAGAATTTTTATGCCTGATGTATACACCGTGATTAAATAAAGATGATGATGATGATGATGATGATGAAATACGCCCAAAAAGTGAAGTTTTTATTTGGGAGGAGGGGAGGGGGGGGGGGGGGTCTCGGCCCCTGCTTTCTGAATTTTGTGGATCTGCCCCTGAGATTTACTCGCTGCGTAGCATCATTTAGGGGGGGGGGGGGGGTGTCAGGGATGGCACAGTGGTGACAGCACAGTTTTCCTCTCTCCAGAAAATGACCAACGCGTTTAAGTTTTAATTAATAGAGGGGGTAAGTTTCTAAAGAAACTGTGGTGCTGCGTCGGTGGGAAGTATAACAATATAATTTGGTTTTATCAACTGGGTTGATAATGTCAATTGGCCACCGTAAAGAGATTCAAGTGCTGACGTTTCGAGCGTTAGCCCTTCGTCGGACCTTCTTCGGATTCGCTCCGACGAAGGGCTAACGCTCGAAACGTCAGCACTTGAATCTCTTTACGGTGGCCAATTGACATTATCAACCCAGTTGATAAAACCAAATTATATAAGTTTTAATTAGATCGGAAATGCGACAGCCATGTTTTAGTTGCAATACTGTTGTATGCAATCTTCGATTTATTTTTTTTTTTGTTTCAGCGTTTTTGGTTTAAAGTGCCTATGAAGTGAATTGAACATGCAAAATGGCAAGGGAACCTAATAAAAAACCACGGGGCTTGTAGGCTTAGGTTCCCTCACAATAAACACCATATGATTTAGGTAATTTATGACAAGCCTTGTTTGAAACAGAGTTAATAGTTATAAATAATATGCGCTTTAAGTTTTTTCAAAAGATGCCAGTGACGAAGAGCCCGAAATTTCAGGTGAGATAGAATTGAAGAATTTGGTACCTCGAAAGAATACGGAGAATTGCCGGATATTTGTTCTACATAATGGTAGACGAAAGGAATTTGCATGCCTTGTATTGTAGCAATGAATTTGGTTGTTGATTGTAAATATGTTCTCAAATTTTCGTTCTTAAACGAGAACACAAAAACTACTTCAAAACGTCTTCTGCTACTCTTTGTACGCTTTACAACCATAAGCGCAAACATCCTTTAGTGTCCTCCTAGTGTAGAGTTACAATTAGATATCTCAAGACTCATGCATTAAGCGTTCACATCAGCATTCACATTATTTGAAGATCTTACCTCAGTTCTATTGTAATAAATGAAATAATAAAGTGTTTCAGGTTTGTGCAAAAAGTTACGATTAGCCGCAATCTCGAAGCTTGTAAGTCGCCTCCCTCAATTAATTAAGATGATTTTGAGTCCATGGTCAGTCTTCTGTCTTCTGTTGCAAAAGAAAGTAAGATATTTAGTAACGGTGTGACAGTGCTTTGTAAGTGTAAGAGAATTCAGTTTTCCTGGACTTGCTTGCATAACATATCTCTCAGTAGTTTTGCAACAGCAGATCGAAGGTCGCGAAGACGCCAACAGTACAAGAGTGGGTTTATGGTCGAGTTCATAAAAATCAAAGTGTCTGCAAAGATCCAAGCTGTTTTGTCGTGTGCATAAGGATCGCTGAAAGGCACTGAGATAAACCGTGGAAGATAACACAGAATTGTAGAGATGTAAAACACAAACGTATTGAGCGCACTCTTGCTCACACGCTTTTGATTCAACGCATGCGCATTTGAGATCTCTGGGTTGCGATCTTGATGGCGAATCTGAACTTGATGTCGGTGAACAATCCGAAAGATCCTGACGTAAAAATAAGCAGAAATAAGGAGATATACGCTGATTAAAATTGCAATAATAACCAAATAGGTTGTAGGATCCCAGAATATAAGGCACGATAAAAGAACGGTGATCACCCAGGTTGTTACCAATGCAGATATCGCACGGAATGACGTCATTATAGTCGCATATCGCATGTGATAATAGAGAGCTAAAAATCGATCGAAGCTTATGGCGGCCATTGTGCCAAGTGAAACGCCACATGCAGCAAAAGCCATCAAGGACGAGAGATATTTTAGGAGAAAATTTTTTGTTAACGCATTGGCAACGTACAGTGGCTGTACTATCAAACCAACCAGAAGGTCTGACACAGCAAGGCTAGAAATAAATATCATGGAAGGCTTTGACCGAAGAGGCAAAGTTCGCCATGTGGCAGTGGATACCATGAAGTTTCCCAGGATAGATATGAGCATCAACGGTGCATTAATAACACAATTTATGATAACCATATTTCCAAGAGTTTCGTTTGTTTGTATTTTCCATATATCACTCGGTGAATCGTTGGCGCTCATGATTTCGAAGCTGTTCTTGTTCAAGCTGTGGAAGTTCTCGATTGCAATTAGCTGTCACGATCAGTTCAATGAACTTTTATGTTAATCCTTGCTTACACGATCGCATCTTTCCAAATGGATTTTCCAATATTTGTTTAATTAAGACATCTTGTCATTTTTTACATGTACATTTCAAAGGATCGACGAAAGTCTTTCACGAAACTGTTCCACTAGGAGACAAAAAACACGCACAATTTAACAAGATTTTGAAATATAATTATCGGTACGTTTAACATTTTCTTGCCCACATGCGACGTGCTTTAAGCCACCTTGTATTGGTCCATGGAAGGTTCGCTTTTCTTGATGTGCACGGTCAACCCTGCTTGCGTTAATCTTTCCTTGTTCAAACTGTCGTAAAGTCTTACCACGCATGAACACGCACTAACCAACGATCGTTTTCTATGAGGAGTTCCGAGTGTCATTATCTACTTGTTAATTATGGCAACCTAATTATTAATATTCATTTACATTAAATTCAAAAATTCAAAAGACCACCAGCTGTTTCTTTTAGAGGCTACAAAATTGTTTTCTCGTATTTATTCTTTTCACTCATAGAGGCCAATTATAACCTTGGGAACAGCGACTCGAGGTACATTTTGTGTCGCTATCGTTTGAATTTGTCTGATTTTTGTCATAAATCATATGTTAAATTGTTCCATATAATCGAGACTTACTAGCTATCACACTTTTTATAGTTAAAACCTTTCAGAAAATCGTTACTCGAGGATGTCAATTATAACCTTGGGAACAACGACTCGAGGTACGTTTTGTGTCGCTATCGTTTCAATTTGCCTGATTTTTGTCATAAATCATATGTTAAATTGTTCCATATACTCGAGAGGTACTACTTATCAAGTGTTTTTGCCAAGTATTCGGTTAATAATCTGTCCTTTCAGCTACTGCAAAATTTACCGTGAAATTAAACGATAAAATAGCGCCCGTGATTAGCATAAATGGGATAGGATCGGCCCATCATATTTCTTTGGCGAGCACGGTGACCTACCTTTTTCATTGTAAAACGCAAATTATAATACATTTCGGTACAAGAAGTCAAATCATCGGAACTCTCCAGTAAGTACAGGAAATCATGCGGTTTCTATTTCAATTTGGAATTAATTTGCACGTGTGAGTTTTTTAAATGCAAATTGAACGAGAAAAAATTCGCCTGGAGGAAGCATTTGACGCGGACTTGACACTTGATTAATTTTACTGATTGGCTGGTGAAGATCAGATGATAATGCTACGAACTGACTGGAAAGCGGTTCGTTTAAAACATTTGCAATAATAATCCATACTTTCGTTCTGTAATAAAGCCTTAAAAAGCTCGGAGCTTCATGAGACCTTTCTCATGCACTGTTATTCTTTTGTGTTCATGCTAATCTGCCCGCCCAGCCTTGTCAGCATGTACAAAGAACAAAAGAACTTGAACCCAGAAATGAGGTTGGGCGGGCAGATTAGCATTAACACAAGAGAATAACAAATGCGTGAGATTTGCACTGGTGTTACTCTTGAATTGCACTGCTCTCAGCCAATCATAATCGAGTAATTCTTACTATTAACAGGTTAACAGCGTGTGTATTCAAGTCCAAAACATTAAGTATTTCAAGTGTTCAAGCTTGTTGTTGGTAGGAGTAGAAGTAGGCTGGTGCTATGCTTCCCTTGAATCTCACTAGTATTGATGTCACACTGAAAAGAAAATTGTCTTGAATGACGGCCCGAACTTTTTGTTTTCTTTGTTGTTAGGGACTGGGAGGTGAATATCGCTGGTTATCTCAAAATCAGATCGAAACGCATTGCGTCAGTTACAACAAGTACCAGATATTTCGAGAAGTTGCTATTCGTTAATTTGTCAAACGCTTTACCCAATCAACTTGACTCGGTAAACTATTGAAATTTTCAGTTATACTGAATTAAAGTTAAAACAAAGGAAATAAATGTGTTATTGTGTGTGTTATTACGCCTTTGGGTTTATTTTCTTTAAAAGGATGATGCTCTCAGTGGCATAAATTTGCCTCACAAGGCGCCCACACTCGTAGGACTGAAAACCTGCGGGTTTTCGAGCGATAAGATATAGCTGAAAATAAATGGTATTACAACCAAAAGTCCACAAATACTATAGGCGTCCGCCACACCCACGCGACTTGAAGAGGGCGTGTGAAATTTTTGGGGCCTTCTTTGCTTGTTGTTTAACACAGCCAAAACATGAATTAAAAGTTATTTGAATTTGTCATTTTGACATAAAAGAATACAAAGCAAACATCCAAAGTACAGTGCTGTGATAGCTCTGATCATCTAACTGTGTTTTTAGGAAGCTTCGTGACTTGGTTTTTCACTTCTTAGAAAACATGCCAATTAATTTAAATGCAATGAATATCACGAGAGGCCCTCAAAATATGTGAATAACACCCACACAGATTTCATTGTTTATATACTGCATGGATGATATTACTTCGTCTAAAGCTGAAATTGTTTTCTTAAAGCCAAACGATCACGCAACACAGGCTATTTTGGATTATGGAAAAATGTAGTACGCAAAAGCGTTCAAGTTATTACTTCTTTTTGGTTACGTATACCATCTACCTCAAGCTCGCAATAAATCGATCAACGTAGTTTTAAATTTCGGGAAAGGAGTTCTTCCAAAGAATTCGTTATTGAAAAGTAAATAAGTTGTAGTCAAAAAATAAAAAATGTTGACGTATTGCGTCTTGAACTTGTTGATCTTATTCCTTCTATTATCCAACTGTGCTTCGTAGAGTACATTAACGCCCAAAAGAGAACAAATATTACGCGGTATTTGTACTCCAGAGAACCGCTTAGAAATTCGCCCGCACGGTCGGACATAACAATTTGGCGTGTTGGATAATAAACCTCTTATTAGACGTTTTGTTGTGTAGCTCGCTGAGTATTTTTACTCGTTTGTATTTCGGCACAACTCGAGATCGTTAAATTCTAACCTCTTACTAACCGAGCGCGAGGGCCGTGCTGGGGAATATTGGCCTGAGTTCGTACAAAAACGACCGAGAGCGAGTACTGCTCGAGCAAGCTAGGTTAGTAATTTAGTAGTTTATTATATGGCACTCGGGTCATGCATGCTTATTAAAACGCACTTTCGTTGACTTGAATTCAGAAATTTTCTGCCTCATTAATCGTGTTTTGATGCCGCGAACAACTTGGAAGTACAAGCTACATTTTTTTTTTCAATTAGAGAATTTATATACGTTTTCTTTCCGCCGTTCTAGTTGCAAATTTTAAATTCTTCAACTTTAGAAAAAATACGTGGCCTTGGACCGTTTCTATGGAAATGGTCGGTATGGCAAAATCCCAACCAAGAAAGAACCAATCAGAACGCTCGGATTTTCCTTGCCATATAATAAAACGTCAAGATAACTCGATAAGATCATAGATGCTAGCTGAATGTAACCTTCTTAAAGCGATATGGAAACAGGAACATAACGTTGAATTTGTCCTCATTTTATTTTCTATTAGAAGTAAATTTCAATGACTTAGAAAGATTTTCTCAGCATGGCAAATTACTGGCCAGAAAGTATTCTTGTCCTTTATGCTGGAGCCACTGAGGGAAGGTCTTATAATATTCCAATATTTTGCATTTCCTACCCTAATTTAATAAACGTTTGGATTATTATCAGACTGAATCCATTATTCCAATTGTTAGGGAGCATGACAACAAACGAATTAGTTAGTCATTTTGAAGGCCATTATTAAATTTGCATTTCTGTTCAATATTGTAGATATGAGACAAAATGAAAGAAAATTTAATAGAACCAGATAAATGACACACATTAACCATGGCGAACCAAGGTTTTCTTGGCAACCAGTTGTTATACTAAAAGAGAAAAAGACCTGAAATTTTAGGGCATCAATATTTCTTCCTTTGCCATAGCTAAATAAATTTCCTTATTAATGTTCAGACCTCAGTTTTCAGCCAGTCACACTGTAGTCACTTATTGATATGGGTTCTGTTCTCGCGACAACCAAGTACAAAACTGATTTTTTTTCCTAATTTAATTTTACAGAAGGTTAAAAAGGAAAGACCTGTTCTCCATGCAGCTTGCACACGAAGACTTCATTTACAGACTTACATATTTGAGCATAATAGACAACACCAAATGAAAGCACTGCTCAGTCATGATTGCCTACTACCTAGGGTTTCATTAGCAGGCTGAAAAGTTAGTAAACGCTTTGTATGGCGCTTGCCCTAGTATGTAAACAGTACCACAGGAAAATACGACTCAATAGTATCAATTGAATTTCCACACTCTAGGGGTTTAGAACCACCGTATACACCATAATAAGCAATACCATATGAAGTACTGCTCAATAGCTTTCATTTGAATGGTCACACACTAGGGTTTCATCCACAGACTCAAAGGTTAGAACCACATTCTACAGCATAATAAACAGTACCACGTGAAGGTACTGCTCAATATGTAGCTTTCATTTGAATGGTCACATCACTGTGCCATATTTTCATCCAAAGAATTGAAAGTAAAATACTTCTTTCTCGCGTAGCCTTAAAAGTGAGAGCCACCTTGTACAGCATATAAACATCATGTACCACATGGAATTACTTCTATATAGTTTTAATTTAAGAGTCATTTGTTTAAGGGGCACAATCACCATGAATAATGTCAACTTTGGCAATGTATAAAATTGCCGTCAAATCAAAGGACACCTTGAAATAGTAGTTTACTATAAGGAGGGAACAATGAACTAAGAAGAATCAGATGGCTTTGAATGAGGAAGATTGAGAAGAACTTTTATTGACAACTGAGGATGCTTCGTCAAATGATGGATAAGCAAAACAAATCTTGGCCTGAATATCGATGTTTTTTTAATATAGCTTCTATTTCTAAGAGCACCCGTTTCAAATGACGTCACGTGGTCAGATTGGCAAGCTAAAGCAAAGTAAACATCTCCCTTGGTAAAGAAGACTTCTATTTTTATGCAAACATTTCCTGTAGCACCAATACCTGCTCTTTAAACCCCTACAAGGTAGATTGATAGGTTCAAAATGATATATTACTCTTTCGAGTGTATGTTGATTCTTCGAAGAACAGCATTATGCATGCAGACATCAACTTTTTGCATTAAGATGAACATTGCTAATATTAAACAGTTTGTATTGAAGTTTTGCCGTTTTGAGGGAAAAACAAACGTCATATTTAATTTCTCTTTAAACAACATATTATTTGAGGGTATGAAAAATTACTTCAACTTTTTTTAATTTCTGTGACATCAGATGGAAATACTTCATGCATTTGATAGACAGGTGATAAAGTAGCGGAAATTGTTGATGAATGTTATATTCCCGACTCACTTAGTCCACTTTACGTCCAAGATTTCAATCATATTATTTAAATGTAATAAAACTCTGTCTGTTTACCGTTGGATAGATTATCATCTAGTGCTCCCTTAAGGCTACGTCTACACTAATCCGAATAAATTTGAAAACGCAACTTTTTTTCTCCGGGTTGGCCTTCCGTCCACACTAAAACGGCGTTTTCGGTCACCGAAAACGGAACTTTTTGAAAACGCTGGCTAGGTGTGTTAGTGTGGACGGCGAAAATGTAACTTTTTGAAAACGCTGACATCAAAACAATCGAATAACGTTGCTCGGACAATGTGGGCATGTTCTTGCATGTATTGAGCGCTTCTTGCGAGGCAGCTTTTCAAAATCGATGGCGAAACAATTTGAAAACGGAATGATGTGGACAGAAAACATTTTATCCGCTTTCGAGGCGAAAACGCTGTTTTCAAATTTATCCGGCTTAGTGTTGACGTAGCCTAAGTTTAGATTACAACAAGTGATGATGACATTTATGAAAATGTGAAACACAATATGCAATAGTCATTTCTGTTTATTACTGTTATTTATGTCATTAAAATATAGTTTCTTTTCTTTGTGACATCATTAAGCCGCTCAATGTGAGAACTCCTCCATGTAAGAGACATGAAATGTATTTCCGTTGCTTATGGTTGTTTAGACAACATTTTCTTCACTGTCTTTACCACTGCTTTTCTTAGCTTGCGAAGCCGCCAGCAATACAGCAATGGATTAATGGCGGAGTTCATAAACACTGCTGTTGTTGCAAAGCTCCAAGCTTGCTCCCAATCTTTTGTTATCAGATAAAGAGACATTGCAATAGACATTGGAACATAAAATACAACCATCATAATGAAAAACACAAAAGAGTTCAATGCGCTTCTCTTTAACTGCTTTAAGCTGGAGACGTCTTCAGTTGCAGCTTGTACCGCTTGTTGCTGCGTGTGAATCTTTAATTGTTGATGCCGAACGATTCGAAAAATTTCAATGTAAGCGACGATTGAGATTAACAGACATAAGCCAACGCCAAGAGCTATAACAAGAAAATATACATTTCGATTTAAATAGTAAATTCCCGCCAGAAGAAAAATTACAATCCACATAATTGCTAGTGCCAGAATGGCGCGGGATTTTGTCACTAAGCTAGCGTAGCGCATGTGGTAATGAAGGGCCAAATATCTGTCCACACTGATAGCTGTTATCGAGCAAAGCGAAATCCCACATGTAGCAAATGTTACCAAGAACCACAAATTGTCAAGGCCAGGAATTCTTGTTAGGCCACTGGCAATGTAAAGCGGTTGTACGAAGAAACCGACAAAAAGATCTGAAACAGCCAGACTGCTAAGCAACATTATAGAAGGTGTACGAAGCGAAGGAGTTCTGAATATGGTGGCTAACACCAACGAGTTGCCCAGAATGGATATGAGCATCAATGGTGCATTTAAAGCATAGTTGATAATGACCACGATTTCAGGCATGGAACAATTTTTGGGAATCTGTGAACCATAACTTGCTGTGGATTCGGTTCCAGTCACGTTGGAGTAGCTATAGTTCCACATAATTAATCATTGAAGACGTTTCTGACTCTTGTACAATCGCTTCACCTTTTCAGGTCAGTGCACAAAACTAAAGAACACAAACTTGTGCTTACTTTTCCTCCCTTTAAATAAAGAATATTTAATTGTTAGTACTGGCACCCTACATCAATCACTTTCATGATATTTGATATCTATTTTTGGAGATAAAAACTTGAGCTCAATATGGAGTAAAATGACAATAATTAATATTTTCAGTTCTTTGGAAATTGTTGTCATAAACATCCATTGTTTTTTCTTTAGTTATAAAACCTTTCTTTTCCGGGAATATAGGGATAAATTGCTCATCCCGAAATTACTAATCAAACTGTTCGGTAATCGAACGTCATGGGTGTAGCCACGATTTTTCAAAGAGGGGGGGGGGATGGTCACACCCATTGTACTCACCAGATTATCATGTCGCAATCCTTACTGTGTTCTAATTTTTTAAAAAAAGTGTCGCAAAGGAGGGGTCATGGGCACCCCAGGACACCCCCCGCCCTCCCTGGCTACACGGGTTCCATAATCGAACACAATCGAACTCCCAAAATTGCATGATAGAGTTTGATTGGGTTCGATTTTCGAACTAATCGAACTCACTTGAACACAATCTAAACACCTTCAAAATCGAACTTTAGATTTAGTTCGATTAGCAACGTCGTAGTTTATTAGCTTTGAAATTATATTCCTTTTTCTGTCGCAACAATAATACAGGAGGCCGAGTGCCTTCATTATACATCAGAAGTACAGTTCGATCTATAATCACAACACCCTTTGTGCCAGTTTAAATGAAGTGTAATTTCAATCCGTGATATTAGGTCTTTTCTCTGAAGATGACTTCCGCTCTGACAGCTGGCCAAGCCGCCAGTAACCAGCAACAGTTCTTTTCAGAAATACTCCCACCCTGACGATCTCACAATACGAACTTTTCTCTTAAGTATAAAATAATGTAAATTAACTTCAATTTACACCTCCCTGTTTCGTTCTGAGATTACTTTAAAGTCAATCGGCCGTAAATTTGTGTTTGGATATTATTACTTGTCTTGTCATTTCCTCAAGTACTTTCATAGAAAGATAAACAGATATTGGAATATGTCACAATAATATATATAATTGCGGTTGCCAAATCCGTTACTGTGTTGTGAAAACCGAGGCATCGGTGAATCGATAATTAGTTCTTTGGAAATTGTTGTCATAAACATCCATTGTTTTTTCTTTAGTTATAAAACCTTTCTTTTCCGTTACCGTGTTCTAAAACCCGAGGCATCGGTGAATCGATAATTAGTTCTTGGAAATTGTTGTCGCAACAATAATACAGGAGGCCGAGTGCCTACATTACACGTCAGAAGTACAGTTCGATCTATAATCACAACACCCTTTGTGCCAGTTTAAATGAAGTGTAATTTCAATCCGTTATATTAGGTCTTTTCTCTGAAGATGACTTCCGCTCTGACAGCTGGCCAAGTCACCAGTAACCAGCAACAGTTCTCTTCAGAAATACTCCGGCCCACCCTGACGATCTCACAATACGAACTTTTCTCTTAAGTATAAAATAATGTAAATTAACTTCAATTTACACCTCCCTGTTTCGTTCTGAGATTACTTTAAAGTCAATCCGCCGTAAATTTGTGTTTGGATATTATTACTTGGCTTGTCATTTCTTCAAGAACTTTCATAGAAAGATAAATAGATATTGAAATATGTCACTATAATATATATAGTTGCGGTTGCCAAATTGTAAAAACTGAGGCATCGGTGAATCGATAATAAAATTCAAATCCGTCCACGCACTCGATATTCCTAATTTCTCTTTGAACTATTCCGTTGTAAGGGGCCATGAGCTTATGGGTGTTAAAAGTGTTAACTGTAGTCCTCGTCTTTCCTCAGATCTCTGCAAACACACTGGGGATTTACCGCCCTCCAAGCGCTCACGGCCGCCATATTGTTTTTGCGCGCAAAGCCTCATGGTCCGAAAATCACAGGAGAGTTGGGTGAGAGTTTCGGCCATTTTTTCAAGGCTGGCGGGAAATGTGAGTTTTTTATGGCCGCCATGATGGGAGAGTTGAAAAAACTGACCCCCGGTCCGCGGACTACCCCACGGACTAGTCCGCGGACTAGTCCGTAGTAGTCCGCGGACTAGGGGGTCAGTGGGTAGTCCGCGGACCGGGGGTCAGCTTTTTCAACTCTCCCCGCCATGATTACCAGCAAGGCTTGGAGTTTACAATGAGCCCAAAAACATAGAAAACCGTGGAATTTTTGCTATTTTAGCGACGATGATAGGTAAGTGCTTTTTACATGGTGCTTGGTCGCTGTTTGGAGGATATTTTTTTGTTTTATAAGACATATTTCGAAAAAGTGAAACGATAGCAATGTTGTCTATATCTTCGGCTTCTCTTATGTGAAATTTGGTGCTGTTTGATCCATCCGCAGGGATTTTAGACCAAGCACATAAAGTGAGGAGGGGACGTTTTAACATCGGGGCCTTTGCAAGGGCGAAAAGGCTCGCGAAAGAGGAAGCTACCGCTGTTGCTGTAAACAAAAATAAGCAATTGCAGACCATAAAAACCAACTTAGAAGAAAGCTGTGCTGAGATTGAAAATGAAATCCATACATTGAAGCGTAAGGTAGGACATTGCCGTCGTCTTTTATATAGTTGATACTATTTTTTACGTATTATGCAGGTTTATTTATGTATATTATTGAGAGGAGATTTCTCAAAATGAGTTGAACTGTTAATAATTTTTTAAGCTTATTAAATTTTCCTATTTGTTTGTTTCTTCGATTTTCGATGCATTTATTTATTTAATTTTATTTTATGTTTTTTACTTATTTTATTATCCATCATTAAAAGGAATGCATGCTTAATAATAGATTTATTTGTGCACTCACTGTTACATCCTGTAAGTAAGGATTTATTCCAATAATCAGATTATTACATGTATTTTCTTTTATATTTTACAGAGAGGCCTGCTTGAAAATGAAAAGGTCCATCTTCCAAGAGGGTCAACACTTCAAGAGATCAGTAACTTCAAAGATGGTGACAGTGAAGTGTTGGACCTTCCTCCAAGTTCAGGAAGAAGAAGAAGGCAGTTAACTATGGAAAGTGTCTCTAAAATTCATGGCAATGCAAGCTTGTCACCATCAAAGAAAAGAAAAGTATCTTTAACAGGGCTCTTTAATACTGTTGTTAACTATGCAAAAACTAAAGAACTGACAGAAATGTCAAAGGGTTCAAAGAAAATCTGTGAAAATGTAGTTCCATCTCTTGCTAATGAAGCTGTGAAGGAATTTGAAAAGTCTCTTGATAATATCAATCGCTCTGTAATGATATTGTACAGGGGGGTCTTATTAGTAAAGCTAAGTACAATAGTATTTTAAGCTCACTTATGTACAAAACGGGGGTAGAAAGTAAGAAAGAAAGATGTAAGTTAACTAATGGGGTTCTCCTCCCTAGAATTCTACCTTATAAAGACCTTATGAAGTTCATCAAGTCCATAGACATTGGGGTTCTAAAACCAATCCCCCAGGCAGAGCAAATAGAGAACCAAGATGACCCAAATGTAACAGATCAAGTGTCTGGTTGTTTCCTTGATCTCGAAGCCCGTTTACTGCAGTTGGCAGAATTGTATCTATCAATACATAAGATAACACCAATTCTAAGTTGGTTTGGGAAAGCCCCGGGTACTTTTCTGGTGGCAATAGGAGCAGATGGGGCTCCATTTGGGAAAGACAACGAGGCTACCGCATGGCTTGTAAGTTTTTTAAACTTAGGGAACCGAATTGCTAGTTGTGATGACAATTTCCTTATACTGGGTGCTAACTGTAAGGAAAATCATCCAGCTATGATCAAGTATGCTACACAAATCCGGGGTGAAATAGCACTCATTGAAAGTAAGCAATACCAAATTCAGGGACATGATATTGCTATTAAATTTAAGTTTGAGCTTGTCCCAAGTGACATGAAATGGTTAGCCACTTTTTCAGGGGAGCTTTCAAATTCAGCCACCTACCCTAGTTCATTTGCAAATGTTAAGCAGGATGATTTGAATAATGTGAAGGGCACATTTGGGGAAAAAAGTACATGTACGTAGAAGCCATGGTCATATGACCAGAGGGTTAAAGTTGCTAAATTGGTTGATAACTACAAACAAACAACTGTTGTTAATAAGCCACTTAAACAGCAAAGAAATCTGGTTACCAAATTCATTGCGGGTAAACATTCTAGGCAAGAGTTTGAACCTCTTTTAGGCCCTGTAGTTGATAAAGCTAAATGTGAACCACTTCACTTGGGGAATAACTGTTGGCAGCAATGGAATAAGGAGGTCATGACTATTGCACTTACCCGAACCAATCCTGGTGCTTCCATAGTCACAGTTTACCAATTGCCTTTTGATTGCTGTTTTCGAAAGTATCTTCGGGCAGTCAGAAACAAGGTAAAGTCTCACAAATTGTACACGAAAATTGTTAAGTGGTTCAGGGAGAAAAGAAAGGAAAAACCATTCGAGTGTAGATTCACTGGTGAGGAAACTCGAAAATTTTGCAGCAATTTTATGGATGTGGTAGAATCAGTAATTTCCCCAAATGACACAGAAGCTCAGAATGTTAAGCTGTATGCTCTTGCATTTTCTGGTCTAAAACTCAGAAATGCCTGTTCACTCATGAACAGAGTAACTGACATTGACCAAAAGGGCATTGATGACTTAGAGAAGTCTTGTCAGGAGTATTTTTTTAGCAGTTCAATGTTTTCTACCAGTGTCACCCTTAGCATGTGGACAGTGGGTTTTTGTGTCCCATATCATTCCAGGTCCTTGTTCAGTGCATTTGGTAGTGGTCTGGGCATAAACACCATGCAAGGGAGGGAAGCCAAACACCAGAAACTTGCACATTATGCAGAGTTTTCTCTTCCCAATGAAAGATGGGAGAAGGTTTTTTTACATGAACATATGTGCCTTATCTGGCTCAGGCAACAAAACCCACATTTGGTAAAATACTCCAAATCAAAATTGCAGTACATCCCCAAAAGGTGTTATACCAGGGAATTTTGTTTCTGTGGTTTTCCAAAGCAACCGAATGAAACTGGGTGTAAATACTGTCAGTCGCCTTTAATGGCAGAAATTGCTGCATGTGTCGCAGCAAAAAAGATAACTATTACAATGAGGCGTATACTAGAATGATGCAAGAGGCATCACAACAATCAAGATCTGGAGCAAGAGAAAACTTATTGTTATAAGATGGTTGTAAGAAATCTTAATGTCTATTCAAGATGACATTTTGTAGTGTTGCTTCTCAAAGGCACCTTTTTACTTCTGTAGAAAAAAAACATGTTATTTATAACTTTCAGGTTGAGATACAGTTCAATATTTATTTTATTATTGTTATTATTGTTATAGGTACATATAAACTTGAACACCTAATAAGCTTGTCAGTACTTGTAAATTAATAGTAGAATTGTTAGACATTATCTTGGATCTTGGAGAACTGTTAAATAAAAGAAATTCATATTACAGATATGTGACTTTGTGCTCATAATTTTCAACACACCACAAAGGCAAATTACTTGCTTTCATAAGTGCTGTGGAACATGGTGCTCATTCCACACACCATAAAAGCAGGTAATTTCCATTCTCTCACATGGCTTTGTATACTTGAGAGTAAAGACTTTCTGCTCAGAGATCAAAATTTTCACAGTGGCATTTTTAATCACCTTTGTTGGGAGCCCACCACAAGCTGCACCAAGAACATCGTTAAAAAACAGTTCAAGTTTTCTCTTGCTCCAGATCTTGATTGTAGTGGTGCCTTTTGCTTGGTGTATTTCCAGGCCATACTGAGATACACATGTAAGAAGATCTTTAATGCAGGAAAATATTTCTTCACTCAGCCTGTAGGAAAGATCGATCCTGAAGGGGCATGATTGCCTCGGCGTCTTGTGCATCCTTCGTTGAATAACTTTCTTCCAGTAAAGTACTTCTTTAGTGACAATAGTGTGAACTTTTCCCAACTCCATGGCATAATGCAATTTCTGTCTCTCGCACGTGGCTTCATATTTCTTGACAATTAAATCCTTCGCGGCTCGCAGTTCTTTAAAAAAGTCTACCAGAGCAAGCTTTTGATCAACATCAGCCGAAGCAATGTTACCATACAGTTCAAATTCTTTCTTTTCAAACATATCGTCCAAAACTGACTTCATATTTGTCTCAGACATCATTCGAGCGGCCGCCATTTTTAATTTATTCAAAGACAAGCCTCGATCTGGTGCTTAGCGTTTAGAGCGCCCTAAACCCATTGTAGCTAGGTCCTCCTCCCCACTCCCACTCCCGCTGAATGAAGTTTCCGGATCGCTCCGCCACTCGATGAAATTCCGAACGATCAAAGTCCTTTGTAGACAATGTCATGTTGCCGCGGAGAAGATGCGGTCTTTCAATTCTTGTGTTTTCAACGATTTCATTCATTCTCGTCAATGTTATACACTACAATATCCTGGAAGAGTTTTCCAAGGATTCAAAGCACTGGAGCAGATCTAGAGTGGATATACAAGGTCTGTGAACTAATTAAGACGGAATCCATCAGGAAGTTGAGTAATATTTAATTGAATTGGACAAAAATCGAGTACCAGAATAATTGAAATCATATTGCGTTATTTTTTACCCTTAATAAAAGGGAAAGATGTAAGTAATTATTCGCGATAACGCTGACAACAATTTCTTATCAGAGCCCGAGAAAATGAATTTTAAAGATCACAAACTGTAGGCAAAATCTAACGTGTAACCATTTTGTAAAATCGTCTTTAAGCGATTCAGTGGAATTATAGCGGAACTTCGAAATTTGTTTTCGATGTTTGGTGTTGTTAGAAAAGATTTCTTTTGATTAGATATTTGAAGCAGTAACTAAAAAGTTTGCAATAAGGTGTAAGTAATTTTGGTACAACAATTTCTTCACAACAAGATCTCACTTCTTTTAAGCGATTCAGTGTAATTCAGTGGAACTTCGAAATTTGTTTTCGATGTTTGGTGTTGTTATAAAAGATTTCTCTTGATAATATGTTTGACGTAGTAACACAAAAGCTTGCAATAAGGTGTAAATCATTTTGGTACATAATTTTGTCCAATGGATGCTCGAAGTCGTAACGGATGCAGTCTTAAGTCTTTCGAGTTCACTGTAAACAATAACGGTTCTTCAATTTTAATCTTCTAACACCTAACGTGCAGCAACTACTTGAATAATATACGTTTTCGTGCTGTGATTGTCATTTACAGGGTCTTGATACTGGGATTAACTTTGTCACTTAGCCTTTGTCTCAACACTGAAATGGTATATGAGTTTTATCGCCATGCATATGTAAGCTCCGACATGTCACCCGGCGTCGGTAGATCTCAGTACAAATTCAAAGTAAATTTTTAACCCTCTAATTACGTAACGTCCTGGTTCGACTCGATTTTTTAGGCTGAGGACTAAGAGCCTGATTACATGAGCCGGGCTGGCCCGGTTAGCCGGGCTTGTTTCAATTCAGTTTACCGAGATCTCGGCAGGTCTGTTAAACAAAACAAATATTAACTTCGCGATTACACGACAACCGGGCCAGCAGGGTTAGCAACCCAGCAACCCAGCCCGGCGAACCGGGCCAGCCCGGCACATGTAATCAGGCCCTAACCCTAACCCTAACCCTAACCCTAACCCTATTTTTACTGTAGTTTATCTTTTTTCTATTTTATGTTATACTTTCCATTCCAATTTTCTCTTTCTTCTTTCGATCATCTCGCTTACTTAAGTCTTGCGTATTTCCGTCATTGCTTTCTGCATATGTTTTAAAATTAACGTTCATCGGTTTCTCGATCTACTAAAATGGGGTTAATCTTTACTGAATTCATGACCGCCTCCTCGGATGTTTTGAATATAGTTAAGATTACTAGATTTACTTTAGCTTTCCGGCAAACTGTGTTTTGTTTATTCGTTTAATTTTTGTCGAGTCTTATTCGTGTGATATTTGCATTTTCATTTATTGCAGACGGAAATTTGAATTTTAAGAGCCAAGCTCGAACAATAGAATGTGAAGGGTCTTTAGAAATTTTGCACCTTTTGTGACTAAAACCATTTTTTGATACAAAAGGGGGGTCAACTCTAAGTACTGCCTCACGGTCAATGAATGGTTATCGTAATTTCAAGCTGGGTAGTGGCTTTTACGACTAACGGTTAATATCTCGCTCTCTTTACGGCTAACGGTTGATATTTTTGTTCATTTACGGCTAATCGCTCCGACGAAGGGCTAACGCTCGAAACGTCAGCTCTCGAATCTCTTTACGGTGGCCAATTCACATTATCAACCCAGTTGATAAAACCAGATGTTTGGCGCACGTGCACTACAAAGTTCTCAACCAACCGGAAACAAACGACAGCATTTTTGCCCTTATTTGGAATAAAGCGCACACTTAACATCACTTGGCCTTCGGCAAATTAAATATGATTCCAAAAATATTACTTTAATCATAAATTTGAAATAAATATTTGCTGAGTTTCGGGATTTGCGACGATTCATGCTAGTAGTCTACGTGGGAAATTATGCTAATTTATTGATTTAGACATTATTTTTAAACGTTACTTTTAAACATACTCAAGTCCCCAAGATTCTATCTGGGGGTTAAAACGTGTATAAACAAAGGCATTCAGACAAAACAAACGAAAAAGGGCCTGTTTCTTAATTACCAAGATATACTTAAACATAAAATTTTGTCTATTGTATTTATGAAAATTTTCATTTTGCAGATTGTCAAATTCCCATATAATGAATGACATAATTCAACTAAATTAATATTTTTAATGCATAATCTTTTATCCTGTCAAGTATCGTTCACCACATTCAGTAATATAGCCCTAATGAGTGTAGTAACGTATATTTTTTAATTTACTTCTAATCGAAATGCAGTCTTTATATAATGTTTAGCTTTTCAACGACCTTTAGCACAGTTTTAGCATTATAAGATTTAAAAAACGAATGCAACTTTTTAACCCGGATTCTAATTCCATGCATGCTCGTAACACCTGCCTTCCTACGTGTGTAACTCTCCAGTTGCAATTCCGGCTCTGTTTAAAACTTCTTATCGAATAAACCAGCTTGATGCAAAAAACAAACGGAATTCAAAGTGCGTGAAAGACAAAACAGAAAACGTTTTTGCATTTTAGTTGTTCCTCTTACAGCACAGTTTTTGCAGTATCTTGACAACAGCCGTTCTCAGCTCGGCAAGACGCCAAGAGTATAAAATAGGATTAACTGATGAGTTTAGAAATACTGCCGTTGTTCCAAAGCCTCGAGCATTTTCTCGACCCTGAGACAGGAAATAGACATTTCAATAAACACGGGTGTATAGCAGAACATCATAAATATGTAAAATACAAAAGTGTTTATTGCACTTCTCTTCAAACGCATTATATTTAAGGAATCTCCAATTTCCTGATTAGGTTGCACCGCCTGTTGTTGAGCATAAATTCGTGCCTGGTGATAGCGAACAATTTGGTAGATTCTTACGTAAGAAAACGTCGAAATCGAGAGATAAAGGCAAACAGCTAGAGCGACGATTTGATAGTACGTTTTTGGTTCCCAGATATAAATAGTTGGCAAAAGAATGCTGTAGATCCACATTGATATCAAGATAGTTATGACGCGAAATAAAGTCATGAAAAGAGCATAATTTATGTGGTAATGGAGAGCCAGAAAGCGATCCAAACTTATGGCGGTTATCGTGCAAAGAGAAACGCGACAACAAACAAACCCAACTTTAAGCCACAAAATTTGTTTTCATCATTTTCGCACCTGGTGTCTTCCAACCTTCTAAGGCTCTGGAAAATTCGCTACTAAAATGACCGAATTTCTATCTCTTCCAATCATTGATGTTACGAAACTTAAAGGTTTCAAACTGAACGGTAAAATTAGCATCGAAAAGTGGCAAAAAATATCAGGTTTGTAGCCTCGAAAGCGGTGAAATTTAGTTTTACTTTGTATTAAGTAAAGCACGGAGGATAACAAATACAACTACGTATTTACCAAAAGAGGATATTGATTTTATATTATGATACTTAAGCTTTTCCCTATCGGGCGGACAATTCTGATGTAAATTCTTTTCAACAAGGTTTTAATCCGTCCAGTGTTTTAATTACATGGATGTTACTTATCTGCATAATCAATACATAAGGCAGTAATATCTATTGAAAGTACAAAATATTAACTATTAGAGTAAAAACCTGGATCTTATACCTTCAATGATGCAAAGCAGAGTAAGCTGCTGAAAGAATAAAAGATCTTTTCTAGCTTCGACGTTATTCACAACAACAACAACAACAAAAGTTCGTCCTTCATAAAATGTGCTTTTCTAGAACGATCTAATCTTATTGGTTGGCTCTGCTTATATATGTAATTTATTGTTATATTAGTCAGACCTCAGTGGAAATGGCTCCTAAATTCGAAAATAACGTGGGCCATTTCCTTCGGAAATCACGGTTCTGTTTAATCAGTGCTGCAAGGAAATAAGACGCGCTCTTTTTCTACGAAATAACAGTGTTCAGTGTTAATAGGTTAAATATGTAATGTCCTGTTCTGATAGCTCCGACTACAATAGGCCATTTCCGAGTTCTCTTTTGCCTCATTTTCAAAACGAGTCTAAGTACGAAACCATTCATATGAAAATGTTTTTACCTGCACCTTATTCTCATACAAAACGAGCTCATTTCCATATGAATAGTTTCGCACTTAGACTCGTTTTCTTAGAGAGAGAAAAGGGAACTCGGGAATGGCTTATTGATTATATTTTCAACTAGGCGGTTTCTTGTTCAAGGTAGTTTTAACAACGATCAGTTAGGTGCAAAGTGTGAACCCCACGGCGTATAATAATGTCATCATTCAGTATCAGTCATAATTAATGAAGCTTCAGTCGATGTGTAATCAAGAGTCTAAGTAGTTACGGTGAAGTAGGGTGAAGTCATTTTTTTCTTTGGCAGGGTTTCGTAAGGCCAATAAATGAAACGAAACTCGCCCAAGATCATGTATTAACAAAAGTAAACGAATATCCCAGGATTTAGGAAGAGAAAAATTGCCCTATTAATTATAGTTCGTTTTTACTGTAATTGGTACTGCTCAAGGCAAGGCGCGCAAAGCATCCTGGTAGACGGAGAGTCTAAGTATGTCTTGGTGCCTGATGTAGAAGTAAATGGTTTGTGCCATTGTCTTATTGCCTACTCAAAAAAACAAATGGTTTAGACAAAAATGTTGGACCAAATTTTAGGATATTCTGGTGTTTTCGTGGGAATATCGCCGAGTATTAATTATTTCGTTGGTGCACTTTGAAAAATTTAGCCCAATTTTTTTAAAATCGCCATTTCCAAGCGGGCCGTTTCAATCTCCTCCATCCTCAGCCATCCTTGTTCCTTTTTGGTTTCGCTCTTAGCAAACTATTATTTTTAGGTTTCCTATATTTTAAGGGTAATTTAGGTTGTCGAAGATAATATCCTGACGTAGCTCCTTTAATTTGGGTACATTTACAAGCCTCAATTTTAACAGCTTTGGAAATTTTGGTGATATTTAGTTTTTAAGTAATTAAAACATATTTATTCAGGGAAATCCGTACTTACTCTTGACTAATTAAGCAATAGACCACAAGTTTCTATGGTTTATAAGCTTATAAACCACGCGGGATGTTGGCAGAACACGAGAAGAATTCTTCGAGTGTTCTTCCAACATCCCAAGTGGTTTATCAGCTTATAAACCATAGAAACTTGTGGTCTATTGCTTTTATATAATAATTCAGAAGACGCGCGATTTTTCCATGAGTTTACTGGCACAATAAACCATAGCTGATTGACCAATCAGAGCGCGCGCATTGATTTGGTTATTATATAAATAGCAGTATTGCGTAATTAAATCTATTGTATTGTCTCTATTTTATCTATTTAACCATACTTATGATCCATCAACCGCTCGCTAACTAAAATCAGTATGAATTAAAATAGCGCAAGAACATCACCAAATTTAGGAAGACTTCGCTTAGTCAAGTGTAATTAGGTTGGTTGAGACTTATTCAAAAAAAATGCGGATCTCGGTAAACCACTAAAACCGGAAAAACGAAACGTTTCCATCTGTGTTTACGCTATTTTAATTCAGGAACCCAGGTTAATGGTCTCAGTGTGATTCCAGCTGGTGACCTTTCTGGAAAAGCCATAATCGACAATATAATTATTGTCGCGACAAACAGTTTGTTTTTGAGGGGGTAAGTTTCTAAAGAAACTGTGGTGCTGCGTCGGTGGGAAGTATAGCAAGATAATTTGGTTTTATCAACTGGGTTGATAATGTGAATTGGCCACCGTAAAGAGATTTAAAAGCTGACGTTTCGAGCGTCAGCCCTTCGTCGAAGTGAATCGAGGAATTGTGGGTCGTGTGTGGCTTACAAACAGAAAGATGGAGCTTCGCTATTGGTTGGTGCCTGGTAACGTGAAAAACAACAGAATAAATTAGTTGAATAAAAAGCGTTCGTTGATACCGTGAGGATTAAGAATGCCGATTTGAAAATTTTTTTTCTGGAGTTTTGCGGCTTTCCGTGCTTCCTGGATGAAGAGAAAGGCCGCAGACTGCCATATGTTATGAAGAATGATTGGGGACATTAAAGTGTCTCGCGACCGGTTTAGATGTAGACTGTTCACAGTCCGCTATTTTTTCGTATTTTTCCTCGATCGGCGAACGCAGTGAATAAATCGCGAAAGAACCACAGGGAGTCCTCACATCCTTGTAGAATTTAGAATATGAATAAAAGATTAACATACCTTTATCGCGTGTCTGTTGTGTTTGGTGGCCATTTTGAATTTTTAATAGGCGCGCGGTCTACTAGTGCGAGGTCTGGAACCGAAATAAAGAAAATCGCATCGTGCGCGAGCGCATTTAAAAGTTCCGGGTTGATTCTGACTAAAAAGTTACCTATGTTTTTGTCGCGTTTGAATGAAATTGATGGAGGTTGCGAAAATATTCTTCCATTTTGAAGTAATTTAAAGTTTTTTTAGAATGATGGATCTTACTGCGTGGTTGTGAGGGTGAAGTAGGTGTAAGGGTGAATGAATTCTATCGTTGTTTTCTCTCTGTGACGTCGGTTCGATCAATTTGTTGGAGATGATGGCCCGCTTGAACAACAGAAGCAGGATAGCCGCGTTTGTCGAATAATTCGCACATTTCCTCTGATTTTGAGGAAAAATCAGAGTCGTCACTACAAAGATAGCCTGTGAACACAGACGGATTTCCGGCTTTTGTTTCACGTACTACAAAGACGGCGAAGTCTAAGAAACTGAGAATAAGGAATGGAATTATTGACATGTGATGATGAATCTGTGGGTTTGTAACACTGGTATATAAACCGTTGCCTTCGATAGAAACTTTGATATCCAGAAATGCTAAAGCTGAAGTAACGGAAATTTCCCAGGTATATTTAAGAGCAGGATGCCGGAAACGAGTGACTGCGGTTATAAATTGATTGAGATCCTCTCTGGTAGAACAGGTAGCGCCGATACAGTCGTCAATGTTTTGGGCCGTTGTATTGATTGACAAATTGGTGTTCAATATTGCCTACGAAAAGATTTGCGTATCTGGGTCCCATTTTGGTACCCATGGCCACCCTTTTGATTTTTTGTAATAATTGTCCGCCAATGAAAAGCAGTTGAGTGAACACTATCTCAGCCGGGCGGAGTAGTGTTTCCGAGCTTGGTTCCTTAACAGTGCGTAAATCGAAAAAAATGTTTGAGGGCTAGAAGACCTTCGCCATTTGGGATGACGGTGTAAAGAGATGTAATATCCATAGTGAAAATGAGTTTGTCTTCGCCCAGGAAATTGAAATCGCGAAAAAATTGAAGTGCGTGTTGACTGTCTTTAACGTATGACAGTAAAGATCTGAAAATCGGTGCCATAAGTTTGTCTAAATAGCTGGGAATGAGTTCGGTAGGGCAACTACAGGCAGAGACGATAGGCCGACCTGGGTTGTTAGGTTTGTGAATTTTAGTTGAAAAGTAAATACACGAGGTTCAAGGAGTGGTAATGATGAGATCAGACTACGAGTAGTCGGTTTTTGTTCCTGAAATCCTACGCGCGAGGGACTGAGTTAAGATTATGCAAGTTAGGGAAAGAAACGAGGAGGGAAAGACTGCTCGCAGTCGAGGGGGGGTGGGGGTGGGGTACTCGCAGAGAGCGTCGCTAAACAAAAGATTTAATGAGGGCGTTTGGGAGAATTCGAGGCAGTTATGCAAACCCGAGACGTAGTCGGTTACATTAGCATAACTATTTGCTATCTTAACGAGCACAAATAAAGGTTATTGATTGATTGATTGATTGATTGATTGCATAACACTCATTTCCTGAGTTTTGATTGGTTTATAGGCAATGGTATATGAGCTCATATACCATTGACCTACAAATATAGTGATATAATTTGGTTTTATCAACTGGGTTGATAATGTCAATTGGCCACCGTAAAGAGATTCAAGTGCTGACGTTCCGAGCGTTAGCCCTTCGTCGGAGCGAATCGACGAAGGGCTAACGCTCGAAACGTCAGCACTTGAATCTCTTTACGGTGGCCAATTGACATTATCAACCCAGTTGATAAAACCAAATTATATTGTTATACTTCCCACCGACGCAGCACCACAGTTTCTTTAGAAACTTACCCCCTCTATACAAATATAGTGGTTGCACGCGTAAAAGAATACATTTTTCGCAACGTTTGTACAATATTTTTTGGGCGTTTTTAATAAAACAATTATTCCACTCGCGCTTGTTGGATATGAGATGGTTATAGCCAACTCGGCGCTATGCGCCTCGTTGGCTATCTACCATCTCATATCCAACGCGCGCTCGTGGAATAATTGTTAAATATAAAACGAGGATATGATGAACATCTGCTGTGCACATAGCTTTTGGCGTATTGCGGACCTATGTGAATGACAAGTCCGGTGTCCAATCCCCTCCACCGCGTTATAAAATGTCATGGCTGCCACGGAGAAAGTGTGGAGGTTTGTTTCTCGTGTTTTCAACTATCGTTTGCATCCTTATAACAATAGTAAACTACAATGTCCTGAAAAAGTTGCCTGCGGATTCAAAGTACTGGAGCAAAACTTATGTGCAAGGTCTGTGAAGCGTTTCATGTAAATCGTTTTGTGTTTTAATATATTAACAATGTGGTCGGTCACATGTACAGTATGTAGAAAAAGTCATTTACTAGAGGATTTTTTTAAGTAAGATTTCAGATTCAATCCCTTGTTAAGACTTCTGCAAAAGATTATAAACCTTTGGTACAATTTTCTTTAAGAAATCTACCAGTTTAACGCAATAATATTTAAGGTTAATATAAAATGCTCGGCAAACCTGTGTCAATGTTTAGTCCATGTAAAATCAACTTATCCGGAATAATTTGTAAGTACATTAATATGTAGCTTCAATTCTTTTATTGAGCGATTTGCGATTAACAACATAGTTTAGCCAAAGAAAGAGTAATGATAAAGCTAAAAATACACACATGTTTGCTTTAATTTGAGTTACATTGTCGTTTTGGATGGGTATAAAACCCATTAAAATGCGATTTTCGGTTTGTTTTTAGGTGTGTGTCTGAGCCTGTTCGTTCTTTAAATATTAATGAATATTTTGTGTCTCGAGTTATTGCTTGCTGTCCATATACATGTAGCTTGGTCAAAAAGTCCACATAATTTCATAATCCACTGATACTAATAGTGAATTCACTAAATCAAGAAATAATGTACAGTTATTGGCTTGGTGATTGAAAGACCCCAGAAAGAATGTGACTGAATAGATTAATTGTTATATTTACAAATGCACTTGCAATAGTAGAAGACTGTTTATTATTAGTAAAATCCAACTAGTGGTCTATTATCAATGCTGCGTTCCATAATTATAAAATAATTCATTTCTTAGTGTAGGGCAGTGAAAATTAATGTGTACAAATGCATGTATCTGAATATAATAAGGGTCTTGTAGAATTTTAGTCAAAGTTCATGGATCTGGCATTTCCATTTCTGAGTAGCTCTGAATGACAGCCAGTCTCATTTTTTTCTGCAAGCCTTTGTGGGTTCTGACAATCTTGGTCTTACAGAGAAAATCATTAGTCTGGTCACTCTCTCATAAAGTCTGGAATACAGTCAGGCAATAAAATGTCATGTTAAACCTATTCTATTCTTGTTGTTAAGTGGATAAATGAAATAAAAAAAGTCTGGAATTGACCATTTGCCACCCATTTGTGTAAATGGTCTTGAAACAAGTATGTTCGGTGTTTAAGCAGAAAAGGATGTACCACTTAGTTACAGTCAAAATCAGTTATGGACCTGTTGAATCAAAACAACTGCAAGCAGTTGGAGACAGGCTTCTATCAATCAAAGGTTTTCCTCTGGGTTTTCCTCCCTCCTAAAAAACCGACATTTCTAAATAAAAATTCCAATTTGACCTGCATAGATGATGGTTCTGCATGAAAACCAGCTAGAACTGATGCAGTTTCCTCTCTAAATATTAATATTATTTTTTTATCTGTGTTTATTAGTAAATGAGATGTTCCAAAAATGGTACTCATGATCTGAAAGAAGAGAAAGCGGGGAGAACGAGGAGAGGGTTGGGAGAAGAAAGGCGGTTGCATGGAGCAGGGAAGGGGAGTGGGGACAGGCTCCGATGCCCAACCCCCCCGGACCCACCCCCGTCTAGCCGGAGCCTGCTCGCAGGCTAATATGTTATACATGTAGGCTAATTATAAGTTGGTTTTCAGGCTGAATCTGTTTCCAGCCTAGATAACATAAGCCTGCTTCAACCTGAAGATAACAGATAATTTATACATGTATGTCAATATAAACTAACTTGAACCCATTAACAGGAAGTCCAATGAATTGTTATCTTCAGGCAGAAACCAATTTGACCTACAACATGTATTTACGTGTGTCAATGGTTGCCATTTTTTGAAAACCATGCATGTCTTACACGACTTAGTCACCCGTTTAACTTTGATGAGTGCATTTTACCATAGATCTGACTTTTTTAACTAATAATTATTTTTATTTTTCTAGATGATTGGAAAAACAGGGATATTGAGCAGAGATTGCTTAGACTTGAGAAGCTTATCTTTGGGAAAGGTAGGAATTTCTTGCATATAAATTTATACATTCTATGCAGGCAGGGTTGTATTAATTGGGTTTGTTATGTATGAGCCAGGTTGTTGTCAAGGAATTTAAATTATCAAATTCAGCTGATCTGACCCATTATTAATTATTAAAGTCATTTGTCAGATACGGTACTGTAGCTGCCATCACTTTACAGTGGAACCCTCCCCCCCCAAAAAAAAAAAACCGAAGCCGCGACAGAGCCTGCACTGATCTCTGTAAATTTTTCATTCCATCCCGGAAACCTTTGTAACAAGATACACCAATTATATTCACCAGAAGTACAGTGCCGCTCAAATTTAAGTTGACAGTCCCTCGCGTCTCGAGACTTGAAACTTGTTTCTCGAAAATTTTGAATGTAAGGGAGAATATTTTTTTAAAAAATTCAAACCACAGGACATGATAATGTGTTGATATGTGTTTTTATGTACAGTTTCTAATGCAAGCCACCAGAAAGTAACTGTCACTCAAAGATTAGAAAACTTGGAACAGCACATCAAGAATGCAGGTACAGTAGCAACATAACAGTCCCCCTGGGAGGGGGTACTTGACCTATGTTTGGGTATAGGGGTGCCGCTGGAGATCTGAAACCCTGACCCTGTTTAGGACCAAAATAGCCTCAAACATATACCGTAAAGACTCGTGTATAAGCCGTGTATAGGCCTCATTGCTAAACCCCACAATTGAAATGAAAATGATGGAACTTCAACGGAAATAAAGCGTAGCAGAACAATGCACTTGGTAACCACGCAGTCATGTAACGAGGGAAGTCTGGACACCAGAGACAAATGCTGGACAAACGTTTACTTTCTATTTCCCATCAGCTGTGCGTGGATATCATGGTTATCAAAGCATGGAAGCCATCGATCGGAGAAAAACTTGTTGCTAAACGAGAGTTTGATAACCCCATGGACAAACACGCCCTGAAAGTAGTGAAGGGCAACGAAACAGTCGGCCATTTGCCTCGCGAGTTCTCCCAAATAGCATTGTATTTTCTTGCACATAGTGGAGAAATCAGAGTTGAATTGATTGGGTCGCAGATGACATTGTAAACAGCTGTGCGGAGGAATGGAGATTCCATGCCAGTTAGAGTTTACCTGCTTAAACAAATAATATTGCAAATGAAACGCTTGAAAGAAATAAGATTCAGGTTAAAGGGGCCACCACTTCTATCGAAAGCAATGATCAACAACAGGTTTCAATATGTTTATCTTTATTCACTAAAGGTTTTCAGTTCAATTTGACCCCTACAAGCCAGTTTACCCCCTGTGAAAGCAGTGGTCTCATGTATAAGCCATGCTCATGATTTTTGGCCCGAAACTTTAGCAAAAAGGTGCGGCTTATACACAAGTCTTTATGGTACCCTGTTTACGGTTTTTATACTACAGTGTAGTCCTAACGTTTCTAATTTCGGATATGCTTAAAACTCAACAAAAGTCTTGAAGCCATACCCTGTACAGGACGACTCCTTAATATTCATACCCTGTTTAGGACAGACTCGCTTGAATGATATACCCTGTTCAGGACTGAGGGATCAAAAACCATACCCTATCCAGCGGCACGTCCGTGTATAGCCCATATAAGGGAGTACCCCCCATCTTCCCGGACAGTCCCATTTTTAAAAACGTTGATCTTAATACAGTACAGTAATTTATGTCATTGTAAGCACTGTATACTTTTTCAACTAAAGTTGCAGTTGGCCGGTCAGTTGGTTTGGTCCATCAGCCAGCCAGTACCGTGCACATCGCACGGGTATAATAACAAAACTCGATAATTTGTATAGACTTGTCTCGTGTCTTTGAATACTACATGTAGTACATTGCAAAACTAAACTTATTATTGATATGTGATACTAAAACTGACGTCACAAATTGGTTAAAAAGAAACGACACCTAATGTAATTGATTCAAGTTTATGACACTCCCAGAGTTGATCATAAAAATGTGATCAAAATAAAAATCAGTCAGTTAGATCTTGATATAAAGTCAGTTAATTATTGTGGCATGTCTGGCGGTTCTGGTCCCGCACTAAGCTCCAAGGGGACCAGATGTTGGATAGGTCGTCGCAACTCGGTGGTCTTCTCTCTACTGTTGGTCAAACATTGTATTTTGGCAGACCTAACTGTCCTATCTCTTCCTCGAGCAAGCTCGGTTACCTTAGCCAATTTCCAGAACGCACGTGGCTTGCCTTCATTTCTCAGTAAGACAATGTCTCCCACTTTTATGATTTCCTTTGACGGTCGGTGAAGAAATACAGAGGTTTCTCTTAGACTGATGAGATATTCCTTTTTCCAAGAATTCGTGAACTGCTCCAAAAGACGTTTGTGGTACTGAGCTCTCTTGGTTAAGGACTTACTGTATGGGTGCTGACGATTTCAAATTGCCTATCACTGGGTTCAGAAGCGATTCGTCTTCCATAAATCAGGTGGGAAGGGGTAGGGGGATACGAAACCCCTTCATCGTCATCATAGGTGTATGTCAGTGGTCGATTGTGTATCATGGCTTCAATCTCGATCAACAGTGTTTGTAATGACTCGAAGTTCAGTGAGGTATGTCCTAAGGATTTCCTTAAACAACGTTTCGTCGACTGGATCATTCGTTCCCAGAAACCTCCATGCCATGGTGCCTTCTCAACTATGAAATCCCAGACAGTGCCTTGTTTGCCAGGAAATGTTGAACTTCTGGTGAGCGTTCAATGGACTTCACCTCTTTCGCAGCAGACTTGAAGGTCTTAGCGTTATCTGAAATCAATTGAGCAGATAGACCTCTTCGAGCAGCAAAACGTCTGAAGGCTTGCAGGAATGCGGGTACAGATAGACTATTGACAAGTTCAAGATGAACTGCTCGGGTGGAGGCACAGGTGAACAGACATATATAAACCTTCGATCCATTATCACTCGTGTAGAGAGGGCTGGCAAAATCGATGCCAGCATTCGAAAATGGAGGCTTGTCACTCGCACGGCTTGAGGGTAGAGGAGGTTCCTTTGATGTGGCAAATGTCTTTCCCTGAAATTTGTTGAATGTTACGCATTTCGTCACGATTCGTTTGACAGCTTCTCGACCTCTCAGGATCCAATACTTCTCTCTAATGCAATTAAGAGTTTCCTTTATTCCATCATGGTGGACTACTTTGTGTTTTTCGCGTATGATCAATTCCGCGAAGCGATGTTTTGATGGAAGGAGTATTGGCTGTTTGGCGGATTCAGGCAAAGTGGATTGACTGATTCTTCCTTCACAGCGGAGAATGTGGTCAGTATTGATGAACAGTCCAAGTTGCTTGACCATCGGATTCGTACCACCAATTGCAAGTTGTTGAATTTCAGCTTGAAACGCTGAGGCTTGAATGCACCTGATCCACATTTTCTCGGCTTCTATTAACTCATCAGCGAGTAACTCGAGCGTTTTAGGGCGTGGCACCTTTTTCCTCAAATTTTTTGTAAATCGAAGGACAATGGCAGTTACGCGGAGCATCTTAGTTTTGGTGCTGTATCTTTGAGGGTCGATTAACTTCTCAAGATTAACAGAGCCATGGTCATGAGTACTTGAGGACACACCGGCCAATGAGTGCGTAATCGTCGGTGGATGCTTGATTAGTTCGGCGAAAGCTTGTTCCTTGTCTTTGCTAGTAGGCTGTGGATCTGTTGGCCATTGCTCTTCAGGAAATTTTAGAAAGCGAGGTCCTGTCCACCAGGTTTCGGTTTTCTTGAGCTCTTGAACGGAGCATCCTCGATAGGGCAAGTCTGCAGGGTTTAACTCCCCAGGGCAATGCCTCCATTGGTGCTTGTTTGTCAGTTCTCGTATCTCGTTGACTCGATGTTGGAGGTATTGTTTCCAGACCTAGTTGTTCTTGATCCAGCGCAATGTTGTTAACGAATCGGTCCACAGTATAACTTCGGGAGTAGCCCTTAGCGAGGTGGACGCTCGTAGAATGGAGTCGGTTAATCTTGCTAGTAGGTTTTCTCCCAGCAACTCTAATCGAGGCGTGGTCTGTTTCTTGATTGGAGCAACTCGGGTCTTGGATGCCATAAGGTTGACATCGACTTCTCCAGTGCAGTGTTCTGTTCGAAGATAAACGAATGCTTCAAAGGCGTTGTCTTACGCATCACAGAATCCGTGCATTTGGTAGCTCGTGGGTTGCTCATCTGTGTGTGTTTGAAGTAACAACGGGGCACTCTGATGTCATTTAAGCCTTGAAGATCATTTACGAGTGAGCGCCATCTCGTAAATTCATCTTCCCAGTCAACTCCCTTGGTACACAAAGATTGAAAGAGAATCTTCATGTTGATCGTGAATGGCGTGAGTAGGCCCATTGGATCGAAGACCTTTGCAGCTAGCTTCAACACTGATCGTTTGGTGTCTGGGAGTGAGTTTACTCATCAGCTCCGTAAGGTCATAACGAAATTCATCCGTGTTCACATTCCAATTGATCCCCAGAAACTTGACATAACAATCTTCGTCTGATTCGATACTGGGGGGCTGCGAGGAGCTTGCTACCATGTCCTTCCCATTGCTAATGCTTGTGTCAGCTTTTACTCGCATAATTCCATCGTTGTCGCAGAAATCAACTTCTTGTTTACCCTGATTCATTTCGTTAGCAGAATTGTTCTCTTGAGCCTTCATGCTTTCTCAAACGGGTTTGGAGTTAGAGTTCTATTTTCGCAGCTGAAAACCACCATTGTGATTTACCGAGGCTGAGCTGGAAATCCCATTGAAATCCCTTGGTTGCGTGTGTCGTTCCAGAACCTTGGGCCATTAGTATGTTGGCCGAGGGCAGCAATTTATCTCGAGGTAAAACTGGGGCAGCTGGCGGCTTGCGGTTATCGGAAGTTACTTTCACATTATCGCTTATCTCGCATGCTTCGACCTCTCATTGAATGACGTTTAGCAGCTCTCCAATTTCCCAGACGTCTTGCGTGGTGTTTCGGGCGATTTGTATTCTAACATCTTGTGGTAATTTAGCCATGATGACAGGAATCAATAGACTTCCATATCAACTGGCGTCCACTCCAAGCGCTTCTAGGCCTCGCACTTGTACACTAACTTTGTCATAAACAAAATGCAATTGTGACAGCTTGTCTCCATTACAAGCCGGTATCTTTAAAAGCTCATCCGTGTGTGCAGAGATAATTTGTTGCGGCTTGCCAAAGCGTTGATTTAAGATGTTGATAGCGGCATCGTAATTGGCATCTGCTACAGTTAATCCTTGTATTGCACGCATGGCAACGCCCTCCAACAAAGAATTCAAATAGTTAAATTTGTCTATTTTGGACAAGCCGGGATTTTTGTGAATGGCGCTCTCAAAATTGTCCCAAATGGTACGAAATTTGGTAGCGTCACCTCAAATTGGTTAAAAAGAAATGACACCTAACGCAATTGATTCAAGTTTATGACAGACAGTACAGCCAGTCACTTAGTCAGTCACTTAGTCAGTCAACCAGCCAGCCAGCTAGCCAGTCAGTTAGTTATGAAGTCAGTCAGTCAATTACGATTTAATTATGACTGCACTAACTTCAACAAAATTGATTTTCTACCTTTTTCCCAACTTTAGAAAAGCCAAAAGAACAGAAATGTGAAGTTCCACATGATTGGTTGTTTCCATTTTGTGAAACAAAAGTTCTGGTAAGATGTGCTTGCATAGTATGTTCAGGTTGGTAAAAAGTACACATGTACAAGTAGCTAGTTTGATATGGATAGTGTTTTCCAAAGCAATTTTCCATGAAATGAAAACTGTTTCAATCTACTTTTATTTTTTCAGTGGATGCAGCAATTATGGCAAACAAATAAAGACTGCTATGTTGGAAAGCACAATCTGAAACCAGAGAATTTATGCTCCATCATCATTTACCTTAGTGAGGTACATGTATATGATTGGGTACAATAAAAAATTATCTTGACTGATATTAGCCGTACTGTAGGTCACCTTATGTGGAGCAACTATGTACTATCAAGGCCACTTTTAAAGACAGTTAGATTTGGTGGTTTGTCTGGCTCACTCAGTAAGAATAAGAAATTCATGGACACTTTACTCTCACAGTGCCTCTCGTCACTACCATCCCGTCAAGGGGGAGTAGAAACACTCTCTGTCACTTCATGCTAAGGAAACCAGGATAAGCTCTGGCCTGATGGGCCACTAGGCTCGTATGCAGACTACCTTTACCTTCATGTACACTGTATAGTTGGTCGCTCTTCTGGCTTGTTTGGCTCAGCAGCGAGACACTCACCAAAACATTCACTAGCTAGTTGACTGTTAGAAGTCTAAATATACATGCAGCTCCATGATAACATTTATTTGCAGTTATTTATTTATTTAATATGTATGTATATGTATCATGATTCACCAAAAACTGGCCCTGTATTCTGTAGTGTAGATGACCTTACTCGTACTCAATTTTTCTTGGACAAGTCCATCCAAGGGGGAAAGGTGCAGTAAGGTTATCCTTATGTTAAGTACCAACCTGTGAAACGAGGCCAGCCCCAAAAACCAGGAACCTGGTTCTCTACTCATTTAAAGAAGTGTGTGGGTTCTTTAACGTCCCCTGTTTACAGTAACACTGAAGATGCAGGAGATGGGACCTATGGTTTTTCATCCTTATCCTTGTGCTAACCTAAAACTGAAAAAAGTACATAGAATGTACTGTAGAAGTTCTAACCAAGTCTGTTTAGAACTACTTTTCATTTCACCTTTAGCCTCACCCCACAGGGTTCGTACAGATTATGGAAAACCTGGAAAGCCATGGAATTCTAGAATTTCATTTTCCAGGCCTGGAAAGTCATGGAATTTGAGTGTGGGTCATGGAAAGTCATGGAAAATTATATTATTCAAAAAGTACAAAATCAATTAGTAAAATTGTACCCAAAATGAAAGATAATTTCCTAGACAATGCTCAAATTTAGGTCATGGAAAACTTGGATAAGTCATGCAAAAGGTCATGGAAAGTCATGGAATTTCAAAACCTCAAAAGAGTATGAACCCTGCCCCAGCCCAATTGTAAATTGTTATGTGTAAATTAAATTGCAGTCACACATGTAAATATAATCAATTTTAACCAACCCGAAACAGAACCATGAGGATGAAAACTGGCCTGATATCTAGCTCTTTCTTATTAAATCTGGTCCTAATCTGGCTGGCAAGTGATTGTTTTGTGGGTCTTGCATGCAAATCAGTATCTGGACAGACTCCGCAGCTTATAGAACAAAATGCAAATACATGCCCATGTGCATTAGGTTATTGCAGTTATTTTATGATTTTATTTAATATGTTTAATTGCAAAATTGATTTCATATTCCTCTTTAGGTGGAACGCTTTTGTCCACTGTTACCATGGAGACAGAACAAGACTGCAACAAAGGAACATAAGGTTCAGATACCTTAAATTCAGATACCTTAAGGATACCATTGTTTATTTTAGTGGCTACTAATTTTAGTAGTGGCTTTCTTTGAGCAAGATTTAGGAGACCTTCACGGCTAAATATATTGGCATTTTGATCAGAACACCCTCAGTGAGACCGAAATCCGAAATTTACACCCCTAAGCGAGACGACGAGCATCCCCTCTCCTTTCATATGCGAGTCACCCCCTCCCCGGGTAAAATGCAATAAATGTCCAGAAAAAGAACAGCCATTCAAAACTAAAAAAAATGTTGACTTTATGTGTTTAATTTTGTTGTTCTTAAATTTAACATGTATTACATTTGAAATCAACTTTTAGCGAATACCTAAGGGATTTTGCTATTTTCACCCACCTCACTAAAATCACTAAAATTAGTAGCTGCTAGAACAATATTAAACTTAAGGCACATCAGGTCATGTATTTTGTAACAGGGCTTATTTTCAGTGAATAATACCAAAATAAATTCATTTTATACATATATACTACATAAAGCAGGCGGTTTTGTGGGGGGGGGGGATTCTTTGAAAACAGCGATCACCATTATGAGTGCACGAACACTGAGGAGAGGAAACAAAGAGAAGGGGGAGGGTGCAAATTGCTTGCTGTTTTCAAAGCATTCCCCCACAAAAACGGCCTGCTTTGCAGGGTACATAGTACACTGCATAAACTGTAAGGACACTTTAGAACTGTGAGTTCATGGTTACCAGAAAACTAAGCATTGAAGTGTCTACACAGGGCTGCAAGTAATTTTTTCAGTGAAAGGGCATGTGTCCGACTAAAATAGTAGTGAGGTCGGACATTATATTTTATATAATAACAAAATCAATGCGTGCGCTCTGATTGGTCAATCAGCTATGGTTTATTGGAAAAATCACGCGTCTTCTGAATTATTATATAAAAGCAATATACCACACTTTCTGTGGGTTTATAGTGGTAATAACCCACTTGGGATGTTTGGGAGAACACTCGAAAAGTTTGTAAATCTCTTGCCTGCGGCTCGTGATTTACAAACTTTTCTTGTGTTCTCCTAAACTTTCCGCATGGGTTATTACCCCTATAAACCCATAGAAAGTGTGGTCTATTGCTTAAATAACTGCATGGTCTGATAAATTATTTGTGACTGTGTACTGTAGTAGTGTTTTGTTGGTTGCAACATAAATACATAGAACTCCTCTATAATGCATTTTCAATACAAAACATTGGCATTTGCATTGCAAGGCATAAGAAATTGTCCGGACATTTTGTCCGACCAGAGTTGGGATTTCATCGGACATTGGCAAATTTTGGTCGGCCATTGTCCGATATCGGACTGTTATTTGCAGCCCTGCTATGTAAATACCGGTAGGTCTTTTCTTTACAATTTGTTTAGAACGTTTTATTTTTGTTCTCAATTCTCTCAGTTCGCAACAATGAGATTTGAACTAGATAGCACATTTCTTAACACCTTAAACAAGCTGAATCTGCGCTGGATGCGTGATCGCATCACCGGGATGTGGCCACAGTGGGCAGCAGCGGCTAAGCAGTTTGCAGCAGAAGGCTCTGTTCGAAGGCCACATCAAGTTAAAAAGGTACATTGTTTACACCACTTGTAAACTGTGTCAAATTATACTTTTTGCCATTGTCAGCCCTTTTGTTACAGAAAAAAGGCAGGGGCTGTTGGTGGTTGACTGGCAGGGGGTTCTGGGGGGTTGACTGGCAGGGGGTGCTGGGGGGTTGACTTGCAGGGGGTGCTGGCGGGGGGGTTGACTGGTGATTATTGATAATTATAATTGTAAACTGTGGCAGATTTGTAAGCTTGTAACTCTATTGTACAGTAGTACTGTAGTTGCTGTTTTGAAGCTAAGATTATTGTTCCTGTTGCTTCAGTGATTGTTCTCTCAAAGGAGTTAGCTCTAGAGCCATTCATTTGAGACTTTTACTGAAAGTTTTGAACTACAAACCCTACATCAATTAATAAATGCACATAAATTAAATTTACTCCTATTATATTCATGATAATTGTAAGTTTCAATTTCTCCTTAGATTTTGATTTTCTTTGGCACTTATGCCTATCGACCCATCTGGCTCGATCTGGCCTATCGAGGTGCACCCCTCGGTGAGATGGTACAGTGGAGTGACTTGTTAGCTTCTTTGTACATCTTGGGCCATGACCTGACGCTTGCTGCCAATGTTACCACATATAAACAGTAAGTTAGAGCTGTCGCATCACATTACTGTACAGTGTATAACTCAGTTCCAACCTTCCCTTAAAGGAGCTCGGTCACGGATGACAGTTTGAAAAGTTTAACCTTAATTCAAATTTGTCAATAGCAATCCTTCTCAATCTTCCTCATTCAAAGCCATCCTTGATTCTTCCTAGTTTAGTGGTGCATCTTTGGTGTTTTTCTACCTCAGTGAACTGCTATTTGAAGGTTTCCTTTGATTTGAAGGCAATTTTATGGTGACTGTGCCCCAGAACAGACTAGCCAGCATGGCATTTTTCAGTGATTCTTGTAGTTCCAGGGTTGGACACTTAATTTGAGAACACTCGCCATTCAGGCGAGTAGTTTTCACTTGCCCAAAAACTTCCTTGTCCTTGTCTTCTCGTGTTCCATCGTATCACATCTGCAGGTGGCTTTTGGTTTTTTTTTTTCGTTTTCTTGTCATCAACTTTAGGCGCTCCGGGAATAATTTATTTCCACATTTTGGCCACAATCAGTTCACACCATTTTTAAACTTACCAGGAGAACACGCATTGATCAGAGTGCTGGTAAAGTACACGAAAACAATTTACTTGCACTGTCATCGAGCACGTGGAAGACCGAGGGCTATTAGTAATTACTTTAATGAAAAATTCTAGTTAAAGACTGTAAAACCCAAGAAATCACAATGGAGGCACTTACTTTATCTTTCAAGTAGAATTTTATTGAGAAATCTTCGTGAGATCCCTGCGGTTTGCAAGCAAACATGTCTCTTCTTGTCAGGAGCGGTCCTTGGGTGCCATGTTTACTTGTTCACCGACGGCTCGATAGTGACCAGTGGTATCACTGTGTAGAAGTAAATGCATTTATGTTGCTTTTCAGCACCAATTCATTGAACAGCTCTGAATGCTAAACTTTGTAAAATAGAAATGGTATGTTTATGTTACGGGATTTTCTCGGCAAAATGGAATGTAAAAACATTGTTTATTTTGCAATTTAAATAATTTCTTGACGATGAAGATCGTACTCGCCAAACGGGTGAGTGATCTGTGATTTGCACTCGCCCGACACTTTAGACACTCGCATGGGCGAGCAGGCGAGTGCTAATGTCCAATATATGTCTACTGCTTTCAAAGTAAGACACTGCAACATGCTATGCAACAATGGGCTCGAATCGCCATCACCATCGCCATCATTAACACCATCACCATCATCATCACAATCATCATCATCATCGTCATCATCATTATTTTTCTTCTCCACTCCTTCCATGATTCCTCCTCCTAATCTAAAATGTTCCTGTAATGTAACAAAATGTTTTTCCTTGTAGACACCTGTCAGTTCCAAAGGTCCCATCTTGTGCTGACGTGTTCACACCAGAGTTTGATATTATATACACAGACTATAATGGATTGATGTACCTGCAGTCTGATCTTCCAACTAATATGTCCCCATACAGGTACCTGCACAAACTTCTACTTGGTTGTGTATTTGGCTCATGTATTTCTGATAAGTGCAGACAGTCATTTTTTTCCTACCAAATTTTGTCAAGCCATAGCAAAATTGGAAGGCTCTGTTGTCTTGCCTTGGAGCAGGACAGATTTTTGTCAAGCATCAAATCTGGCGTGTTTTTCAATTTGCGTGCCTTGAACAGAAGGAAAATGTTGGTCAAAAAGATTTGATCTCGCTTTTCAAAGGGTCTATCCATCTTTGATTTCATTGTGATTAATTACATGTAGCACTCCATGTTTATGGAATAACTTGGTGTTTGCAAACTGTCCATACATGATTACCAAATTGAAAGTTTGGTAGAAACAAAATTTGCCAAGATTTTGGTCAAGCCAAACAAAATGTTGTCAGACTAATGCATATGATACCCAAGTTAACATATTTTAGACAGTTTTTAGGCTTATTTGAAACAGTTATAGGCTATCCCTTGTTCGTAATGGTTGTGAGTAGTTCCAGAACATAATTGCAAACATATTTGTGCCGTTTGCCATATTCCTGTTGGGGATTGGGGAGTTGGGGGTGATAGGATTGAACATTGGGCCCTCTTATCTTTGGCTACCCAAAGGATAGGGTTTGGTATTATGATTGTTATTCGAGTTTCCAAAGTGTCTGTTCTACGTGCTTTGATTATTGTATTACAATTTGTCGTTAGATGCCATTTGAGAATTCTGGATTCATTTGGAACTGAAGCAGAGTTTAACTTTGGCGCATATAAGGGCGTGGTACCTGGCGGCAAGTCATCTTGGGCAAAAGCTGACTTACACTTAAGGCAGATGTTCACAATGTTTCGTAAGTACTATATCAGGATACTTTTAATATTATCAGGGATGTAGCTAGAATGGATGGAAAGCAGTTTGTGTAATATTTTATGCATTCATCAGTGACCAGAGTCAATCAAAATGATGGCAAAATTTGTTGTCATGGCAATGTTGAAAGACTTCAAAGACAACCCATATTTTGACCTTTTCAGGCTAATAACTGAAAGACTACTTTCTGAAAGTTATTGTTTTTGATATGCTTTTGCTTAGTTGACAAAACATTTTGCAAACTTTTTGACAATTCTGTCAATAGGGTTCAGAGCCAAAAAAATAAGAAAAAATAAGGAAGCTCTGAACCCTAGTGTTGACAAAATTTTCAAAAAGTTTGCAAAAATGTTTCTTTTGTCAAGTAAACAAAATATAATATCAATTTACAAAAACTTGTAAGTTGTTAACTTGAAAAGGTCAAATATTAGCCAGGGTAGCTTTGACCTCTTTTGATGTCACACAAACCTACACACATTCAGCATTATTGGTGCATTGTTGCTGCTGCAGCAATAGAATGCAGAAGATTGGAATGTCTAAACCATTATGAGCCACCTTTGTAAAGTTGGTGGGTCAGCAGATAGGTTAGTAGGTAGGTCCACTGGCTGGTCTGCCAGTTAGTGGGTTGGTGTAGGGGTAGCTGCCCTGGGTTGGTCTGTCAACTGGTTTTAAAAGATTTCTTTTCCCTAACTAAACGTACAAAGGAAAGAAACAGTCACATATGTTTGTGGGAACTGATTTGTGATACCCTGCTTCTTTCTTTGTTCTTATTGTACAGCTCATAGTCCAGATAACTTGTTCCTTGGCTTTGTGGTCAGTGGTCCCATTGCAGCAGATGCTAAACCACTGAAGAAGAAACCAACTGGGCTAGTTTATGGTAAAGATGTTCAATTTTGGAAGGTAAGAATAATTTTATTATAATAATTGCTCTTAAAGAGACTTAGTCAGCCTCCGCCATTTTCGATGGCATTAAAGTTATGGCAATTGTTTGCCCAAGATTCAAAAATTAGTCGCCAAGTTACGACCAGATATATCTCACCTTGATGTATTTTTCAACTAAATAAAGCTTTACGGTAGACGAATCAGTGCGAACAAAGGGGTCTGCTAGGCAAAATCGTCAAGAATGCGTTGTTTATGATGAAATGTCGCTTTTGTTAACAATGCATATGGCGGGCTCACAACATTCCATACTCTTCCAACCGTGGCGACACCTTCCAAATGGCTCCTAACTTTAATTTGGTCTTGGCGACCACTTTGGAAAATTAAGGAGCCAGGTGGCTCCTTGAAAAAAAAGTTAATTTCGTGCCTTGATGATGAAGCAAAATTTTATTGTATTGCTGGAAGTGTTTAAATTACCTTTAACGAGTTCCTAAGGGATTTCTTTCATTTTGACAAGATCCGCGTAAAATAGAATACTAAAATTTTTTGCATGTAAACAATAACAAAGGTGTGGCTGACAAGGGCCTTTAACATGGGCAATGAGTAAATCACCAAGTTGAGTGTACAGGCAACTTGCTCTATTACACCTAGATTATAAATTTTCAAGGTTGTTGAATACACACCTTCTTAATTTTCGTCATTGAAAGCCACCCATCATCATAAAATTATCTTCACTCACCCTGGGGTTGATGAGATTTGTTAGACCTCTAGCAATACTATGCTAATATGCGAAGCATTTTCCCACCCCAACCTACACGTCATCTCAGACCAGACCACAACACTGGGAACTCCATGCCCTACTCTTTGCGATAGGTGTGCGAGTTCTTCAATGTCCCCAGCTGACCATAACATTGAAGATGCTGTAGACGGGGCCTATGGTTTATCGTCCTCATCCGAGGAAGACTAGAGCATCTAACCATTTGCAGATGTCATTGCAATGGAAAGACGTTCTACTCAGTTATTTTGACCCTGAGTGTTGGGCTGGTCTGGGAATCGAACCCGAGACCTCCTACACAGCAGTCTGATGTTCTGCCAACTGGGTTTAGACTGGTCGGCGGTTGAGCTAACTGGTCAGCGGTTGAGCTAACTGGCCGGTGGTTGAAATAACTGGCCGTAGGTTGAGCTAATTGGCCGTCAGTTGAGCTAACTGGTCAGCGGTTGAGCTAACTGGCCGGTGGTTGAAATAACTGGCCGTAGGTTGAGCTAATTGGCCATCAGTTGAGCTAACTGGTCGGCGGTTGAGCTAACTGGTCGGCAGTTGAGCTAACTGGTCGGCAGTTGAGCTAACTGGTCGGCAGTTGAGCTAACTGGTCAGCGGTTGAGCTAACTGGCCGGTGGTTGAAATAACTGGCCGTAGGTTGAGCTAATTGGCCATCAGTTGAGCTAACTGGTCGGCGGTTGAGCTAACTGGTCGGCAGTTGAGCTAACAGGTCGGCGGTTGATCTAACTGGTCGGTGGTTGAGCTAACTGGCCGTCAGTGGAGCTAACTGGCTGTCTGTTGAGCTAACAGGTCGGCAGTTGAGCTAACAGGTCGGCAGTTGAGCTAACAGGTCGGCAGTTGAGCTAACTGGTCGGCAGTTGAGCTAACAGGTCGGCAGTTGAGCTAACTGGTTGTCTGTTGAGCTAACAGGTCGGCGGTTGAGCTAACTGGTCGGCAGTTGAGCTAACAGGTCGGCAGTTGAGCTAACTGGCTGTCTGTTGAGCTAACTGGCTGTCTGTTGAGCTAACAGGTCGGCGGTTGAGCTAACTGGTCGGCATTTGAGCTAACAGGTCGGCAGTTGAGCTAACTGGCTGTCTGTTGAGCTAACTGGTCGGCAGTTGAGCTAACTGGTCGGCAGTTGAGCTAACAGGTCGGCAGTTGAGCTAACTGGTCGGCAGTTGAGCTAACTGGTCGGCAGTTGAGCTAACTGGTCGGCGGTTGAGCTAACTGGTCGGCGGTTGAGCTAACTGGTCGGCGGTTGAGCTAACTGGTCGGCAGTTGAGCTAACTGGTCGGCAGTTGAGCTAACTGGTCGGCAGTTGAGACTGGGACGAGTAATGGCGGCGTGAAGACTCGTGAAGCGACCGTCCGCAATTATTTTTGTATTTCTGATCCCTGTCGTGGTAAATGGCTGACAATGTCGGAGCACTATTTAATAAGAGGAAGACAAGATCGCCAACGTCCCCTGACGCGTTCTCAATATCACCTGAATACAAATAAACGAAACAAAACTCTCCAAGTAAAGAAGAAGACGAGGTATTAACAGCCTTGGAAATGACACAAGAAGTGGGAACGACTTTAAACAACATCCTGAAAAAGCTGGAAAAGCTGGATATAATCGAATCTTCTTTAAAGAAAATAGAATCGCAGCTTGGAAACCTAGAGATACGAACACAAGAACTAGAAACTTTCAGAGATACCACGAAGAAAGATGTTGCTGAATTAAAAGACGGATTAAGCTTCGTTGGCGATCAGGCTAAAGAGAATGCCACTGCTCTCAAGAACGCTAAAGATCAAATTGCGGATCTTTCCATCAAGGCTCAAAAGAACGAAGACATGGTTAACGAGTTACAAGACAACATTCTCTATTTAGAAACTTATTCCCGCAGAGAAAATATTAAATTCATGAATATAGAAGAAGAAACATTAAACGGGAAGGAAGACACAGAAGAAGTCCTTAGATCCTTCCTTGAGCGTGATCTTGGTTTCGCGGAAGCCAGAGATGTTGAAATACAAAGAGTACATCGAAACGGCAAAGGAAAGGATGGCAAGCCGCGCCCTATCCTCGTTCGATTCCTGAGATACAAAGACGTGCAAACGATCTTTGCGCTGGGTCACAGACTTAAAGACACGGGTTTTCAGATCTTTCGAGACTACCCGGCCGAAATCATCGAGCGACGCAGATTACAGATGGATACTTTTAAAGCCGCTAAAAGAAATGGAATCCCCGCCTACTTTAGCCAAGCAAAACCGGACAAGCTATTTATCAGAGGAAAAATCTGGCCAAAAGGCAAAGTACTATTTAATTCTTAACTACGATTAGTTAATTTTTTTCTTGTTTGCTTGAATTATTTCTGAGTTTTTTTTTCCTCTGGGTCCATGGGGAATAGTAACATAACTGCTATTATCATTAATACCACTATACAGGTGCTATTTATTTTTTTTCGCCAAAGCGCGGTCGGTAACCGCTACCACGATGCAAATTTGGGTTTTCGCTTAACGCCTTACGCTGTTCTTGTGGAGGAACGTATTTATCATCGCTTTGCTTGGTTCTATTCGTAAAACCAAGTAGGCTGAGTCCTCATATTTTCTCAGTCAGGTATTGCTTTTATTATGTTAAGTGTATGTATGTGTTTAATTCGTTGCTTTTTCTCAAGGGGTTAATTAATTTTCGCATTTTTCAGAAATTATGCATATTGCTTCTGCCTTTTTGTTCGTTTGGACCGAAAGGCGCTAAACTATTATGCAAAAAATTTATCTCTGCCGAATCACCTTTTCTCGTTACAAGTAAACAAGATATTCAAACATGTCAAACTTAAAAATTGCTTCCATTAATGTAAGGGGATTGGGAAATAACAATAAGAGAAGAGAGACCTTTAATTGGCTCAGAACAAAAAATCGATCAATTTACTTCTTGCAAGAAGTACATTGCACTGAAAGTAAGGCAGACATCTGGAGATGCGAGTGGGGATATAAAGCATTATTCAGCTGCAGCTCTAGCAATGCAGCAGGAGTCGGTATTCTTTTCAACAACAACTTTAATCTGAATATTCTGAAAACCTTTTCGGACCCATCGGGGCGATTTATAATATGCGACATTAAAGCTGAAGAAAAAGTACTTACTCTAGCAAACATCTACGGCCCAAATGATGATGAACCTAGCTTTTTCAAAAATCTCTTTGACCATCTAAAAGATTTCAAGTGTGAAGAAATAATATTAGGTGGGGATTTCAACCTCGTGCTGAATATAGAAAAAGACAAAAAGGGGGGTCTTCCTAGAACTCATCAAAATGCGCTAAAAGTTGTCAAGCAGGCCTGCGAAGAATTAGATTTGACAGATATCTGGCGAATACTTAACCCGGAAAGCCAGCGATTCACGTGGCGTCGAAGGAAACCTGAAATACAATGCAGACTCGACTTTTTTCTAATAAGCTCAAGCTTAATTTGTGACACCAACCAAGCAGATATCGCACCTGGATACAAAACGGATCATTCTCTAATATTACTCGAAATTGCCCTGCACCATAATCCTAGAGGGAGAGGCTTTTGGAAGCTTAATACGTCTCTCTTGACAGACGAAGAATATTTAAAAGCAATCAGAACGGTTATCCATCAAACCAAAATTGAGTACGAGTCCGATAACCTAGTTAATCCAGCCTTATTATGGGAAATGATTAAAATGAAAGTTCGAGAAAAATCAATTTCATACGCAACTGCCAAAGCATGCAAAGCCAAACGCCGGGAAGACGCCTTGCAAAAGGAAATAGCGGAACTAGAAAGAGAAGTTGATGAAGCTGACACGACCCGACGAAAGGTACAAATATCACAGTTATATACAAAGCTAGATAAACTCAACTGCGAGCTCGAAAAAATTTTTGAACAACGTACAAAAGGCGCTATTTTGCGCTCTAGAACTCGATGGCACAACGAAGGTGAAAAAAACACAAAATATTTTTTGAATCTTGAAAAAAGGCACTACAAACTTGGAACAATCAGCCGCTTGAAGAAAAAGGAAAATGAATACGCAACTTCAGACAAAGAAATTCTTAGTGTATGTGAGGCCTTTTATAAAGATTTATATTCTTCTAAGATCCCAGCAGACCTAGATCCAGCAGACACTGAAATGCTCTTTCAGCCAAACGACACGGTTTTAAGCAAAGATGAAAGCGAATCAATAGAAGGCTTGCTAACAGATACAGAATGTTTTGCAGCTTTAAAAGATATGGAAACAGGGAAAAGCCCAGGAGTTGATGGCCTCCCCTCAGAATTCTATAAAACCTTTTGGAACGAAATTTCGGAACCCCTTTTAAAATCGTTAAATCACGGCTATGAGAATGGCCAGCTCTCCATTTCGCAGAGACGAGGCATAATTAAACTCATCCCCAAAAAAAGCGAAGAACTTTACTATATACGTAATTGGAGACCCTTAACCCTACTAAATTGTGATTATAAGATAGCCACAAAAGCTATCGCTAATCGTTTAAAAACCTTCTTACCTAAACTTATAAATAACGACCAAACTGGTTTCATCAAAGGACGTTTCATTGGAGAGAATATATGACTAATAGACAGTGTAATCAGCTATGTCGCTTCAAAAAAACTTCCTGGCTTGCTTCTCTTTCTCGATTTTGAAAAGGCCTTCGACACTCTAGAATGGTCGTTTATCCGCGAGACGCTGGTTTCTTTTGGTTTTGGGCCATCTATTACTCAATGGTTTAAAAGTTTTTATTGTAACTCCGAAAGCTGTATATTGAATAACGGTTGGTCAAGCAACTTTTTCCAAGTCTATAGAGGCGTTCGGCAAGGATGTCCCCTTTCTCCATACCTTTTTATCCTGGCTGCAGAGGTTCTGGCAAAAAAAATTAGAAATAATTCGGATATCAGAGGTCTATTAGTCAAAGAAAACGAGATCAAAATAAGTCAATATGCCGACGACACGACTCTCATTCTCGATGGTTCGGAAAAGTCACTCTCTGAAGCCCTAAGAACCTTACAAAGTTTCAGTAAACTATCAGGCCTGAGACTAAATAGTAAGAAAACTGAAGCTCTTTGGATCGGCTCATACGCAGGGAAAGACGAAATAATTTGCCCGGAGTACAACTTTAACTGGCGAGATGTAAAGGTCAAAGCGCTCGGAGTATGGTTCTCAATACATCCAGAGTTAACAGCAAACCTTAACTTCACAGAAAAAGTTGAAAAAATGCGGAATTGTTTAAGTACCTGGGCACTACGAAGGCTAAGTCTGATAGGAAAAATCACTGTTATCAAGAGTCTAGTAGCCCCGCAAATAATTCACCTATTGTCCCCCCTACAATCAAATCCCCAGACGATAAGAGAAATAAATGACCTATTCTTTAACTTTCTTTGGAATGGTAAAGGAGACAAAATAAAGAGAAATGTTGTAATTAGAGACTACCCTAGCGGTGGCCTTAAGATGCTGGACATTTCCTCCTTCAACAAAGCTCTAAAATCTGTTTGGATTAAGAAATACTTGGACAGAAACAATAAGGGAAAATGGAAATTGTTCATGGATGCCGAGCTGGAGCACCTTGGCGGTCCCGTTTTTCTGAATAACCTTAACCTAGCAGACACTAAAAGGGCCGACAAATTTTTAAGCCCCTTCCTCAAAGAGGTCTTGGAAACATGGGCTGAACTAAACTACCAAGACCACATAACTTCTGCCAATGCATTTCTTGCACAGAGCATATGGCACAATTCACTGATACGAATCATGGACAAACCAATCTTTTACAAAAAATGGTATCAATTAGGAATTTCCCGAATAGATCAATTTATTAAAGAAAAACCTAATAGGTTCTTCTCACTATCCGAGTTTGAACATATTCACAATGTCAAAGTCTGTCCACTCACCTTTTATGGAATATTGTCTACTCTTAAGGCGCTCTGGAGAAATCAGAATTTGCACCCAGTAATGAACAACAAAGAACAAACTACTTTCGCGACTGACATATTTAAATCCAATAAACCTAATAGATTGGCATACCAAAAACTTCTACAGTCTAAAACTAACTCCCCAATACCTAGTCAACAAAAATGGTGCAACTTAATACAAGAACATAACGATCAAAACTGGCACAATGCATATCAGATAGCTCTAAAGTGCACTAAAAGTACGAAGTTAATTGAATTTCATTTTCGCTTCCTACATTAAATCTTGGCAACAAACGATACGCTAGCCAAAATGGGTATCAGAAACGACAATAAATGCACCTTTTGCGGTGAGGAACCTGAGAAAATCCTTCACCTCTTCTGGAATTGTAACAAAACGGAATTTTTTTGGAATAATCTTGTCTCTTTTCTCCACCAGCATAACATCTTATCTCAAAACCGTGACTTAAGCAAACTCACTGCGCTGGGTCTGAGACCTGACCTATCAAATAATAATAAGATAATTGAATTCATATCTCTACTTGCTCGATTTTTCATTTGGATTTGTAGGAGCAAGGAAAGAAACCCAACTTTGGAAAGCTTCAAATGTCACTTAAAATATTACAAGAAAGAAATAGAACCTCTCTGCACCTACCAATTTTCTTTTGTCGACTCTATCTAGGATTTTTGCTACAAATTTAGAAATACATTTAATTATTCAGGTTTAATGGACACGGCCTCATCTTCTCTTGTCTTTTCTTATACCCCCGCCTCTTATTGTGAATTAAGAGCTACCAAAAGAGATTCAGCAGAGATACTGCCAAGGCTTATATATATTTTTTACATCTATACGTTACTTAGTTCTTAATATTATATATATACACCCCTCCGTGCGTGCGTGTTTCTTTTAAGCCTGTTGTATTGTTAATAAGAATAAGTAGTTGTAGTTGTCTGGAGTGTAAGTTTTTGTAGATAAGTAACTGTAACTGTAAGCTAGTATTTAAGTAGTGCTGTAACTCTTGTTAGTGTACATTGTAGTAGTGATTTGTAAACTACTGTAGATAAGTGACAATGTAAGTTAGTACGTAAATAGTGTTGTAAGTACCGTTGTAAGTGGTTGTAAGTAACGCAAATTATAAAAATTAAAAATAAAAAAAAAAAGCGAAAAAAAATTTAAAGAAAAAAAAAAAAAACTGGTCGGCAGTTGAGCTAACTGGTCGGCGGTTGAGCTAACTGGTCGGCGGTTGAGCTAACTGGTCGGCGGTTGAGCTAACTGGTCGGCAGTTGAGCTAACTGGTCGGCAGTTGAGCTAACTGGTCGGTAGTTGAGCTAACTGGTCGGCAGTTGAGCTAACTGGTCGGCGGTTGGGCTAACTGGTCGGCAGTTGAGCTAACTGGTCGGTAGTTGAGCTAACTGGTCGGTGGTGGAGCTAATTGTTTGGTTGTTTCTCAGTTTATTGTTGTCTTTTTGGTTTTTTTCTATCTTGGTAAACTATTACTTCAAGATTTCCTTTGATTTGAAGGCAAATTTTTACTTTACCAAAGATTTCTTTTACGGTATTTAAGACCTTTAATTTATCTCTAGCAACTGATCAATCAATCAGTCAATCAGTCAATCAGTCAGTCAGTCAGTCAGTCAGTCAGTCAGTCAATCAGTTGACCAATCAATGACTCAGTCAGTCAGTCAGTCAGTCATCCAACCACTCAATCACTCAGTCAATCAATTAATTAATCAAATTATCTATAACAGTTCTTTTATGAAAAGGAAAAACATTGGAACTCAATTTCATTTGCTGTTGTGCAGATTGTAGTGTTGTTCTTGAAATTTGTCACCCACCCTGTTTTATCATTAAATGTTTGTTACTATAAGTGCGATAGTACTAATGGTGTTTTCTGTTTGCTACTTTACAGGGAAAAAGGAAATATCTGGACACATTACATAAACACTTGGAGATACATGGGACATTTTTTGGATTGACGGTGTGTTAATTGAGCATTAAGTGATCTATGGCAATTGAAACAAAGGGGATTACTGTAAGAAACAAATTGACATGCATTTCCAGCTATGGGTTTGTGTTAAGTTCAAGTGGCAGAAGAAAAATATTCTCAAAAAATTCATGTTTTATATTAACCTTCAGGGTTGTCAATACGCGCCGGCGACCTGCGATATCGCCGGCTACTTAAACATTTTCGTCGGCTACAATTTGGCGGAGATAAGCTGGAAAAAAGCAGTCATTACAAAAACGCTTAACAAAAGGGTCCCCGGTGCTGTCTACTTTCAAAATATCTCTGTATACTTCAAATCTTATTGACAACCCTGAACCTTGCAACTAGGGAGGTGGGAGATTTTTTGTGGAATTACACTCCAAAATTGAAGTGGTTATTCTTATTTCTTAAGATGGCAGAGGGGATGGGAGAGGGGCCAATTACAGTATGTGAACAGTGGGGTGAGACCGGACCAGAGCAGTGGTTGTTAATCGAGTACCTACTGTAAGCATTCATTAAAATCATTTTTCAGGATGAAGATATAAAAAAGAATGTTCCCGAGTATGTGGTAGCACATGGCATACTCAACAAACCTGACTTGGAAAAACTCTTACAAGAAACCAAGGTATAATGATACGGACAAGTATACTGATCAGTGATGTTTACCGTTTAACAAAAAAATTCTGGGAATTTCCTTTGGAAAACAAATGGAATGTTCAGTATTTTTTTGGCAGTTGCATTCAGAAAATTAATTGTGGATTATGTTTTGAGGTATTCCTTTCACTATGGTTGGCACGGACTGTCAGAAAGTTTTCTAACATTCCTTCTTATAACCCGTTTACAGTTTCCCATCAAGGGAAAACAAAAAAAATCGACAAAACATTATAAATGGAATGCATAATCTTGTTAGATTGGTTTGTTGCTTTTGGGAAAACTTTTTTATTCAGCAGTCATTCCCACCAATCAATTTTCCACATGGTCATACTCATTTCCAGATTCGCCTGGAGCCAGTGGATTCTGGGACATGGGGAAGAAGAAGCTGTCTGGGCACTTGCCATTTCAATTTACCTTTTACCCTCTGTTTCTGGTACACAATCTTTCATAATAGTTATGGAAAGAAGTTTGATTTGTAAGACAGTCAGCATGCAAGTGAAACTGATTTTCATATGAGAGGTTGCACATCATTAAAAAAAAATCCTGATTAATCTGAAAGGTATCTTGGAAATGGTTTGTTGAAACCCTGGAAAGGTGGGGAAGGGACATACTTGGCCACATCAACAGTTTCTTGCGAACTATTTTTCTTGAAATACTGTAACACTAAAATAAATACTGTTAACTAAATATAATTGTGATTTATTTCAGGTATTTATAGGTCTTGGGTTCCCATATGAAGGACCGGCACCCCTTGAAGCCATTGCACAAGGATGCGTTTTCCTTAATGGAAAGGTAACAAGGACATGTGTAGCAGCTTGTAGTCAACTAAGCCGGGGGAAATAATTGTCATCAAGTGTGCATGCAGAATATGCAACACAATATCAAGATGGAATCCACTTTTATCAGAGGGGTGAGAGGTGCACTCGACTCTGGATCACACAGTCTGGGTTCTAGCCTCGGGCGGAGCACTGCGTTGTGTTCTTGGGCAAGACACTTTACTCTCACAGTGCCTCTCTCCACCCAGGTGTATAAATGGGCACCATTGAAATAATGTTGGGGGGTAACCCTGCAATGAACTAGCATCCAGTGGGGAGCAGAAATATTCCTTGCCGCTTAATGCTACAGAAATCGGGATTAGCTCTGGCAGTGAGGCTTATCTGCCCCAAGGGGTCTTGGAACAGCACATTAGAATGCTAGGATTACTTTTGTGTCAACGAACAATTTGACCACTTTTTGTTGCTGACATTTTCTCCCAGTGGCATTATCGTTGTCTTAGACTTTGTTAATCTCTCTCTAAATACGGACAGAAATTTTTTCCCTTGCAGTTTGACCCTCCTCATAATCGCCTCAACACAGAATTCTTCAAGATTAAGCCAACACTGAGAGAGGTAAGCTATATGGTGTTCATAAACTCTCTTAGCCCAGGGTTAATTCACATAATTCCGTTTCACCCACCTAATGTGGTTTTTGTCAGTGATGCTACTAAGATACATGGTGAGCCAAAATGGCAGTATCCTGTGTTTTGTTTTGGAGGACAAGTCTCTTAACTCCTTCGAGTTTGCAACAATTTTTACGTGAGCTCGCATGTGGCCCGAGTTCACTTCTAATTCTGACAGGGGTCATTTTGTTGTGTTGTTGGGAAAGGCACTATATTATTCTCACAGTATCTTCACCCAAGAGTACAGTTATAATAAATCCACTGCACCGGCAAATTGTTAAGGCAACCTGACAGAATGGCGTAACCTGCGATGGACTAGCATTGAGTTTTAGTGCTGAGAGACGAGCCAGTGATTTTGAAAGATTTACTTCGTATGTTTTAATTTATTTGAAAAGCTGTGTAAAGTAAACTTAACAAAATGCCTGACAAAATGTTGAGGTAAGCGTCACCCCATCCAGGCAATATTCCAAATAATTGCTTAATCCTACGGAAACCGCAATATTCTATGACACTGCGGAAAGCCTTGGTTGGAGGGTAGATTCCAACGAATGGTCTATCCTTCAGTGTGGTTCGATACAGATACTTAGCCTGTAATTGTCTGTAAATTTTGTTTCCAATTTTGTTGTTGTTGACAGTTAACATCCCAGCATCCGTACGCCGAGGCGTTCATAGGAAAACCGCATGTGTACACTATTGACATTAATAACCTTACACTTGTGGAGGAGACCGTTAAAGAGATTCTAAACACAGAGGTAAGTCAGTGTATCAAGAGCAGTGTGGGGCGAGTTTGCACTTTCATAATTTCTTCGCTTCAGATATTATAACTAGTGGACATAAACCATTGAAATTACTAAAATCACTAAATCACGAACAAACAGCGAGGTAGACTCGTTGCCTTGAAGGGTACTATTATGAGCGTCACTCCAAAATCGCAAGATCGAAATGAATCAAGTTTACGCCAATGGAAACCTACACATAGCGGTCCACTTTTGTTAAAAATTAAATGCCATGCAGTATACTGAAGTTATAAAAGCAATGATATCGTTTTGATACCACCTGGAGCTTTCGATCTCAACTTGCCTGTTGGTCAACCTGCGATAAGGAGTCGCTATTCCAAGAGATTGTTTCAGTAGTCCTAGTCTATCGGACAGCCTTTTTTTCGTGTCCTGGTAACTACAGTTCTGTATAGCGTGTTTTGCAGACGTAAATTCATAACTCGCTATTTTAGAACCATCCCATCTACTTAACAAATAGATTCCATGTTGCCGTGCGCCTGTTCAGTAATAGATCACTGATGACGTCAAAATGTGGTAAGAACAAAAAGTGACACACGAGGCGATAACCGAGTGTGTCACTGATGTTCTTACCACATGTTGACGTCTTCTGTGATCTATTACTGAACAGACGCACGGCAACGTAGACTCTATCTGTTTTATATAGTAAAGAAACAAAATATAAACAAGCTTGACTTCATCAGTGCGTGTGTCCTTGAATAGATCATAGGTAGGAACCAATCAAAATGAAATCCATAATTGGTTAGCTCATCACATTGAACTCCCTTTGCCTCGCCCTGCCCATCTTAATTTGTATTTATTTATTGTGTGTTATAGGTGAAACCTTACCTTCCCCTTGAATGGACACCAAAAGGAATGCTGGAACGGGTGAATGCCTTTACCGAATACTACGTAAGTATCGTCAACAGTGCAGTAATCTTAGCTACTTTTTACAGGCATTCGGTTAGTTGTATAGCAGCGCGAAGAACAGCAAGCGTGTCACTCGCTGTTCTTCCCGCTGCGCTTATCTCGTATCTGTGCTGTTTCCCTTCTAACCAAATGCTTGAAAGGTCCTATAATCTTCTTTGTTTTTTTTGGTCTTGGAAAGCTGAATTAGTTTGTGAGGAGCGCAAGCCTGGGGAAACTTTCAGAATCTGCAGAGGATAATTTTACGCCAAAAGCCCCGCCAAAATTCGTACGAGAAATTAGAAAAATCTTGCGAAGTGATTTGGTCACGTCTTCAGCGTGGCCTATTAGATTTCTGCACGCTAATGTCGTCTAGACATTTATACCGTTAAATCAGTAATTTGTCTTTTTTGCAGAACTTTTGTGAACATGTGGAAAGGTGGCCGCCATTGTCAGAAATGAAGCTGTTGATGGGCGAAGCTGGCAAGTCTTGTATGGAAGTTTGTAAAATATCAGGTATGGTGCTTTAATTAGATGTTCTTAAAATTTGAACGATTTTCTGGATACTTGTAAAGTAAACAGTTGGTTTATACATGTATGTTAAACCACTGTTTATATGTTAAACCATCAAATGAGTTGTATTTGTGTCAGTTCAATGTGTAGTGTCGCCAAAATGTTTGCTCTAAAATACTGCAAGACTTGTGAACCAGCGATACTAGACACTACATATCTGATAAGACATTTGTTTCACAACTCGGTCCATGTCTTGTGAGAGTTTGGTCCTAATGAATGAAGGCAATAAATGAAAATAAGCTGCCCGGTTAAAAGGGAAAACCATATCTTCTTTGTAGATTTTTTTTTTATTTTTTGTTAAAAAAACATGCTGTTCTCTTCGAAATCTTGTACACAACAGCCCATGACGTCGTAGAGAGTTCTCACTTCTGTTTATGTTTAAAAATGCATGTCGTACGGTTACATCTATAATTGATTTGATTTTTATTTTCTTTAAGGTCTCCTATGCGAACCTTCATACTTTGTTGACGTCAACAGTGCGGAGGATTTGGAAAAGTAAGTCTTTTGTGAAACTTCGTAGTGAAAGTGTTAGGAACGATTTTCGACAAAAATTGTACGGTTTAAAATATGTTGGGATGTAGCCGAAACCAATTGTGGAATTACCAGCATTTTAGGCATCCTACTGATGAACGGTTATGGCAATTAGATATTTATTACAGGAGCCAACATTGAGATTGTGGTCTGTCGCCTTTGAATTGTACGCTATAAAAGATGGCTATATCGTTTGCAATCTAACATTTTCTCCGACATAAGGCAATGGTCGAAACGTCAGTTTAATTAACTTCGTCAGCTTCACTGACTGTGCATTTTAAAAGCTAAGGTCTGATTAATTACGGAATTCTCCTAACCAGTAATGAAAAATATAAGGCCACCATTAACGAGAATTTGTATGTTGGCAAATGCGCGCGCGCGTTTTCGAAAGCGATTATTACGCGCACTTTACGTCATGATCAGAGTGCATTTTGAGAAAAGAGAACGAGTCGAACGCAAAAATGGCAGGAGAATATCGCGGGATACCTTTTCTTGTGTTCCTTCCTTTTTGCTTCACAAGCTTTGGTGTTGGTAGAACGGACAACAGTCGATTAGGAGTGCAAATTGTCCGCAAAACGAAAGTGAAGAAACTTAACACGGTGGATGAAGATGAGCTTTACGATGTCACGAGCTCACATGCTGGTACGAGTGGCGAAGAAGATTTCGACGGCAAATTGAGCAAACGTGGAACGAATAGCGATGGAAAACAACGTAAAAAACGAGCGTTTAAAAGAAACAAAGTCGAACCGGCACCAGAGGTTGAAGCTTGGAAAAAAACTCCGCGTGCGGCTGAAAAGTACATCTGTGAAGAGACATCCTATATTACGACAACAGGCATCCTAGAATATGGGAAAACGAGACATTCAACTCACAAGTGGGACACAAAAACTGGCAAACAAATCAATCTAGCTAATAACAATGACACTGAGGAGCCTTCGTCTTATGTCGGCACTGGTTTGTTGTCGTTTCTTAACGTTCTGACTCCATTCAGAGCGGACAATTTCCATGTGTGTAATCCAAACGGATCCTCATGCGACTTGACGCGTAACTATGAAAATGATGATGTTGCTGGCCCGAGTGGTGTTCGTATTGCGAATGAAATGATTTTGGATTTGACGGAAGGCCGCGCCTTGGAAGACGCCGGTAAACGCGCCGAAAAGAAACCACACTTCTTATCAAACGTCTTTTCAAGATTCAAGCGGAATGGACCGAAAACCACAAAGGTCCGCAAAATCCGGATTTAAATTTTGATCAACTCTTCCAGGTTCCCTTTAACCTCCCCTCCCCCTCCCCTCCCCTCCCATTTTCAAACCCGTTTTGCAATTACCTTTTCAAAGAACCCATAAAGGGGCTCTGTCACAGGGGTTTTGGTGTTTTCAGCTACAAAGTACTCGTGCTCAAAATGCTCTTGATGGACTAACAGGAAGATATCAAACGAATTGTGGCTCAGAGCAAACCATAATGAATTTTTTGTGATATTTTCAAGGAATGGCTCTAGAATTTGAAAAAAATAATAACTGGCTATTTTTGTTTTGTTTTTGTTTTTTGTCCCTACCAGTTTTTAGGCTATCATGTCAAAGCATAAATAGCTACTTGAGCCGCCATCTTGGAATTCACTACTTTCTTCCAAAGCTACAAAATTACGAAAATTAATACGAAATCAAGTCAAAATGCCTCTAAAATGTAAAAAAATGTACAAATTTCGCTATTTTTGTTGAAGAAAACTGAAAAATAATGTTAAAATATGTGAAAAATGTAGATCTTTGTGCAAACCTGCTTTTTGCCCGAGGGTTAAAACCCCCTCCATTTTCCTTTTTACAATATCCTATTTTCCAAATCCCTTTTTATGTCATCCATTTTAACCCTTTCCCTTCCCCTTTTCAAAGCCTCAAGTTGCCGTTTGTAAAATTGATGAAAAGTGTTGATCATGTTTGAAGAAATAAAATTCATGATCAGTTTCTGTGTGTTTGTTGTTCTTTCAAAAATAATCAAGGGGGAAACGATTACTAACAACTGCGTGAACTGGTCGTTTTTGGTCCTCGTGGAAAGTTCAACAGGGTGTTCTTTGTTGACCTACACTCACCGCTCTCATATCAGGCACTTTTGTAAGAATGGCAACTGTTGTGGGTCCCTGCGAGCTGAAATGAGTCATTTTCCTGAATCTTAAGTCTCTATAAGACAGACACTTGTCTGAATTTGGAATTTACGCATTATTAGAGACCTTTAGCATCACGTTTTTTTTAAACCCGCGAACAGCAAACCTCAAAATATCACGTGACCTACGCTTTGCCGTCACGTTTGCCGTTTGCGGTTCACGTTTTAACTGCGGGAACCTCTCCTAGCGGTAAGTGAAATACGGCAAACTATTTCGGCCACTTTAACGGGACAAACCCGCGTTAAGGCTAAAAACTAGGCTTTTGTATCTGTACGCTACTTGAATTTTAGATTTTAGTGTTTTTCGGATGACAGTTTACGAGTTTTTGGTTTTTGGTGTTTTCATTGAAGTGGTCGAAGTGAATGAAAAATAAAGATAGTGCAACTAAACTTTACACTGTTTGCAAAAGGTGTGGACTGCAACAGTAGTACAATAGCCCATTTGCATGATGACGTCACG
>OX393572.1:12820907-12915907 GCA_947652115.1 Blastomussa wellsi | reverse complement strand
TAGTATCACTCCTTTGGTGTTTTTCTTCATTAGCAAACTATTATTTTTAGGTTTCCTACATTTTAAGGGTAATTTAGATTGTCCAAGAAATGACTCGTGACGTAGCTCTTTTAATGGACGTCTTGGCTATAATGGGGACAAAGTGTGCGTGTCAAATAAATGAAAGAGAGAAATGGGTGGATACCCCCTATCAAGGTGCATATCTCTCAAAGTGGTTCTCTCCATTCATGAGTATAAATGGGTTCCTGCAAGCGACATCCTGACAATAATTGGTGGGATGGGGGTTAACCCGTCTATGGACTAACATCTTAGAGAAGGGAAGAAGTGATACTGTGAAACTCCCTATATAACAAGCTTCCCAGGGACTTGGAAAACATGGGTTCGTTATCCTGGGTTTCTGTTTACATGCAGTTCGTCGTTGCATCTTTTTCCAGGCTGATGAATATCGTATATATTGTTGTAGCAGGGTCTTCGTTGTAAAGGGGTTCGTTCTATGGGAGTTTCACTGTACTGGTAGTTGTCTCGTGCTTCAAAAGCCGGTATAACACGAGCTCCGCGAGTATGGCTTATTGGTTTGTGTACGCCTCAACCTGCCTGACATGCGTATGTTTACTTTTCCAGGGCGGGAGTGAAGTGTGGGTCTGTACGCACGGAGGAATTCCTCTTGGCTCCTGGATACAATACGTCGACACAATTGTGCACGTTACAGAAGCAGCCTCTTCTCTTCAGCTGCGTCGCCAAGGGACCACAGCTGATGCGTTTGTGTCCTTGTAGAGATTTTCAAGCTCAGCAGGTCGCGTTTTGCAAAAAGTGCCATTAGAGAAGAACGAGAACAGATGCGGGACTTACAATGGATGGCACTAACTCATCCCGGTTTTGCGGAAGGCTTGGACCTGGTTGCCCTGTTACTTGGGGTCCCTATCACAAGGGTACCCTGTCAATTGGGTCCCTGTGACTTTGTGTCCCTGGGGACGTAAAACACGTATCCCCGACGTTGCAGTATTTTGGGCCTGTTGACCAGAGATCTCTTCGCCGTAGTGGTGGTCGCGTTGAAACTCTCTTTATGAGAACATCATAATTTATGATCTACGAAAGTAAAGAAACACGAGCTTGTGCAAAGGTATGTATTTCTTCACGCTCCCGATCCCCCAAACCTCTAACTGACACCTCTACCCCATTCCCGAATCACAAGAAATGTCCCCCGGAGAGATTCCAATGGAAACTTTTCAGATCTAGAGATCCTTTAGTATCTCAAATAGTTTTTTCACCTTGGCTACACTGTAATGATTCTTTTAGCCATAACAATCTCGCCGAGGCACTGCAGGAACTTCGTTAGGAACGCCTATTTTGTTTTGGGACTGTTTTGTTCGAATTTCAGACTTGAGAAGGGATGAGTTTGTGAAGACCGATATTTGCTTACTCGGACAAAGGAGCTTTTTGTGAAACTTTAAACTATAAAAACTTTAACTTATAAAACGATGGAGCCACTTTATTGAAGTTTTCAGGAACACTGCATAAAGACAATTTTGCAGTGATTACTTTTTAGGTAGGTAGTGTTTTTTGTAGCGACTTAGTTTTTATACTGGTAGGTTCAGCCTATTATTAGTATTAAGACATTTGAGTGTAAAATTAGGTTATTACATTAAATTTGCGCGGAACCCGTAATTTCCAATCTCGTTCCTAGAGCGTTGTCAAACGGATCGTAGCCTTTGTGATTTAACTAAAATAGCAGAAATGAATTGTAGCAAAATCAACGAATGTCACGAAAATTTAATATAGATAAATAGTTCATTGAGTTCCAATCTTTGCACTGCAGACTGAATTGTGTGAAAACTTTGCAAAACAAAATAGATAAAAGAAATATTTAGCTTCATCACGATATTTTGATTGACTTTTGCGACAAGCCAAATTGCCCTTAAAATGTAGGAAACCTCAAAATAATAGTTTACTAATTAAGAAAAGCACCAAAGAGGTGATACTAAACCTAAATGGAACAAGTATGGTTAAGGATGGAGAAGATTGAGACGGATTACAAATGACAAATTTGAAAAATTTAGGCTAAAGTTTTCAATGTGTACAAGCCGTGACGTCGCTCCTTTGACCCTAAGGTTAAGAACTATTCAACCAACCGGGATCGTGTAAGGCCCGGGTCGAACCCGTACTTCACATGAGCCGAACCTAATGACAGTTTGGGTCGACTCAAATAATTAAAAGAACGCCTGTTTGAGTCAAACGTCGAACTTCAGTATTCAGTCCTACCGAACTGCTACACCAAACAAATAACAAAAGCGGTCTTGTTGGTCAGTGGTTTTCCAAGGTAAGTCAAAATGGCGCCTTTAGACTTTGATTATGCGTTTGGTTCGACTCGTGTGAAGATCGCCGTTTGAACCAAAGTCGGTCTTCGGTAGTTAATCACGACTGGCCAGGCGTGAAGAACGCCTCAGGTGCTCCAAATAAAATCAGTCGATCTTAATTGGGTCAGACGGCGAATTCCACATGAGCCTAATTGATTGAATGTGAAATACGGCGCTTGGCCCGGGCCTAAGCTGAAAACATCTACCGACCTATTTATAATGACTATATATGAAATAGTTCTTCATCCTGTCCGTTTTACATATGGGCAGTTGAAATTTATGTACAGATCGCGGAATCCTAACATACCCAATAGGTAGGTTCAGCTCATGACCGTTTACATAAGGACTTTTGAATTCGCTATATTGTACCTGCTATTGTAGCTATTAATTCGCTATATTGTACCTCCTATTGTAGCTATTAATTCGCTTTATTGTACTTCCTGTTGTACCTATTAATTCGCTATATTGTACTTCCTGTTGTACCTATTAATTCGCTATATTGTACTTCCTGTTGTAGCTATTAATTCGCTATATTGTACTTCCTGTTGTAGCTATTAATTCGCCATATTGTACTTCCTGTTGTACCAAGTAATTCGCTATATTGTACTTCCTGTTGTACCTATTAATTCGCTATATTGTACCTGCTATTGTAGCTATTAATTCGCTATATTGTACCTCCTATTGTAGCTATTAATTCGCTATATTGTACTTCCTGTTGTACCTATTAATTCGCTATATTGTACTTCCTGTTGTAGCTATTAATTCGCCATATTGTACTTCCTCTTGTACCAAGTAATTCGCTATATTGTACTTCCTGTTGTACCTATTAATTCGCTATATTGTACCTGCTATTGTAGCTATTAATTCGCTATATTGTACTTCCTGTTGTACCTATTAATTCGCTTTATTGTACTTCCTGTTGTAGCTATTAATTCGCTTTATTGTACTTCCTGTTGTACCTATTAATTCGCTTTATTGTACTTCCTGTTGTACCTATTAATTCGCTATATTGTACTTCCTGTTGTACCTATTAATTCGCTATATTGTACTTCCTGTTGTACCTATTAATTCGCTTTATTGTACTTCCTGTTGTACCCATTAATTCGCTTTGTTGTACCGCTGCTGTAAACATCTAATTTAACTTATTTGATCCAGCGCCCTGACAATTTTACCTTTTCAGTTATTTCAGGGTGCTGCTACCCTTAAATTACTATATTTCTTTTGTAATTAAATCGATTTAAATCTCTTAGGTACAATAAACTTTGTTTCGTTTTGACCGGTGGAGACCAATCTTTTAATTAGAATGGAATTTTAGCCGATCTTACAGAGGTGTGACTTTGAAACTTGCACACAATAGTCACGTGGTCATCACCTTCCTTGTGCAAAGGTCTCAATGTCACATCTCCTTCAGATTGGCTAATGTCACATCTCCTTCAGATTGTTCTGTATATAAAGACACACGACGCACAATTCCTTGATTCGCTCCGACGAAGGGCTAACGCTCGAAACGTCAGCACTTGAATCTCTTTACGGTGGCCAATTGACATTATCAACCCAGTTGATAAAACCAAATTATATTGTTATACTTCCCACCGACGCAGCACCACAGTTTCTCTAGAAACTTACCCCCTCTATTCATTTGTTGTTTATCGCTGCGACCACTAATCTCTTGCACTAGTATTCTTTATTCCACAGATTTCAGACCAGAAGACCGACAACAAGACGAATCCTCACGGTATCAACGAACGCTTTTCATTCAACTAATTTATTCCGAAGTTTTCACGTTACCAGGCACCAGCCAATAGCGAAGCTCCATCTTTCTGTATATAAAGACACACGACGCACAATTCCTTGATTCGCTCCGACGAAGGGCTAACGCTCGAAACGTCAGCACTTGAATCTCTTTACGGTGGCCAATTGACATTATCAACCCAGTTGATAAAACCAAATTATATTGTTATACTTCCCACCGACGCAGCACCACAGTTTCTCTAGAAACTTACCCCCTCTAATATTTGAGACTCCGCCCCCCGATTGGGATCGCCACCTTGCTGTGGTGGGGCGGCTTGCGTGCTCCAGTGACCCCTAGAGCTATGTTGGCTGGAGTCTTGTACTCCTGACAGGGACACCCATGCCAAACAGGTCGAAGGGTAGGGGCCAGCCTAAGAGTGATCCCACTGGCCCTCCAGGTTGGGGGTTGGGCAGAGGGCTGATAACCCCCTCCCGTAAAAAAAAGAATTATTACAGAAACCAGAAGCAGTGAGTGAATTCACTGTCTCAAAGGAGAACTGTGGCAGTACCTCATAGGAGAGCATTAATGACGCACGGGAGCCAAAGCCAGCAGGACGCCTCCGGGCTGATCAAGCCACTAATACACTCTAAATACGCCATGAAGATAGGCAACTGGAACGTAAGGACACTTTATAGAAGTGGCAACATTGCACAGGCGGCGAGAGAAATGACAAGGAGAGGTATAGACGTAATGGCATCAGTGAAACACTGGACGGGACAAGGAACGATGCAACTTGCAGAGGGCGAAACCATAATTTACTCCGGAAGAGATGATGACAACCATAGAGAGAGAGTCGGCATACTGAATTCAAAACATGCAGCAGGATCTCTGATGGAATGGACTCCGATCAGCGAGAGGGTTATTCAAGCCAGATTCTATTCCAGACACATTAAACTTATGATCATCCATATATATGCACCCACTGAAGAGTTCGTGTACTTGGGGGCCAAAGTTTGTAAAGAGGGAGGTGGTATGAAGGACTTGAAGAACAGATTATCGAAAGCGAGAGGTGCCTTTAACAAACTACAGAAGATCTGGATCTCTAATAACATCTTGAGGAAAACAAAGCTGAGGATGTACAAAACACTGGTGGTGCCAGTTAAGATGAATAAAGGAGATGATAAAACAGTGAATGTATTACATAATAGGTGCCTACGAAAGATCCTCCGAGTCCGATGGTAAGACCATGTCAGTACCAAAGAGCTACTGGAAAGAGCAGGCATGAAGCCACTGAGTGTGGAAGTGATGTCTCGAAGATGGAAAATGATTGGTCATATTCTAAGGAAAGATAGCAATGTTGCTTGCAATGTTACTATGAGCTGGGCACCAGAAGGTAAAAGGAGAAGGGGAAGACCAAAAACCACCTGGAGACGGACAGTAGAGAAAGTGTAAGTGACAAAGCCGCACTTTTGTTAGATGGGCTAATATGGGCATTTGAAAATTTCAGTAATAGAACAATAAATAAATCAACATTGAAATGGCATCAACAGAAACTCGGAAAAAATCCGATTCCCAGATGGGATTTGAACCCACGACCCTCCGTGATCTAGTTGGATGCTCTAACCACTGAGCTACTGGAGACTCTTATGGTGAGCAAGGGTCAAATGTGGGTCTTGACGAACTGCATCGCGCGGTTAGTCAAATGATGAAAGGCTGAGTAACCGCGCGATGCAGTTCCAGTCAAGACCCACATTTGACCCTTGCTCACCATAGAGTCTCCAGTAGCTCAGTGGTTAGAGCATCCGACTCGATCACGGAGGGTCGTGGGTTCAAATCCCATCCGAGTTTCTGTTGATGCCATTTCAATGTTGATTTATTTTTTTCATTGCTCTCTTGGGGAACAATTGATTCTTCCTAAAAAGCTGACTAGTTTCGAGCAGGATCTTTATTGTTCTAAGAGAAAAATATTCAGATGTGACGATCAAAAACAAAGGTGTGACCCTGACACTTATACAATAGACAGCTAGTCACGCTTCTTCTGACGATTGAAACATTTGCAGGGAAATCCCCTATTCTGGCAGAAAGTTTCAGGCATGAATATTTAAACAATAGAAACTTGTTAATGAGTTTGGAAGTGGCCACATGAAGAAGAGATTTGAGCGGGGAGCAAATTGGTTTAATTAGAATGAAATCTTAGGCGATCTAAGAGGTGACTTTGAAACTTGCACACAATAATTACGTGGTCACCATCTTCCTTGTGCCCAAGTCTCAATGACACACCTTTTAGATCGGCTAATATTCATACACCTCGCTACACCTCACTACACCTCACTACATCTCACTACTCCTTGCTACACCTCACTACACCTTGCTACACCTCACTACACCTTGCTACATCTCACTACACCTTGCTACACCTCACTACACCATGCTACACCTCACTACACCGCACTACACCTTGCTACACCTCACTCCACCTTGCTACACCTTACTACACCTTGCTACACCTCACTACACTTCAGTACACCGCGCTACTCTTGACTACACTTCACTACACCTCACTACTCCTCACTACACTTCACTACACCTCACTGCACCTCACTAAACCTAACTACACCTCACTACACAGCATGAAAAGATAACTTTACTGCAGTCCACGCCTCTTCTAATTGAAACAAAAGGGTCCTCCTCTAAAAGCGCTAGTTGAGGTGCCGACCTCGGTAGGTCATTAAAGTTCATCAAACTTACTTTCATAGGAAAAAACAAGTTTATACAAAACAAAGTTATCTATTAAGTTTGGAGTCCCCCGAATAGCGCCGAGCGCACACATGTCCTTCTGATCGCATAGCAGATCAGATGTGTAACCGCTGGGCTACCGGGCAACTCCGGAAATTGGTTTGCAAATTTAATAGCTATATACGTTAAACAACAATAAATTTGTTACAAAGAACTAGTCGGACATTTTACGGACGCTTAGGGTGGATACCCTTTCTCTAAAAGAAATTGTTCATTAAATTTACTTTCATAAGAAAAAAAACAAGATTTTACAAAACAAACTTATCTATTAATGTCACACCTCTTTTAGATCGGCTAATATTCGAGACTCAAGAAAGCAGTAGGCACTTAAATGGGCAGTTTCTTATAGCTATTCAAGTTCTTTGATATCCTCTTATGTAAAGGAAACAAATTTCCGTGTGATAAGCTGCGTTTTTGTCATTAAGATCCATGGAAGATATATTCCTCGCTTACACTAAACTCCATAGCGAATATTATCCATCCAAAACGATTAACAAATAAAATGTACTAAACTCAGCCTTGACACATTCCCGTAAAGAAAACGTCTCCAGTCATCTATACAGATCTTGAAAAGCAAGGCTTTTTTGTCCGTTTGTTTACATTCGTCTTTTCCTTGCCACTTTTAAAATTGCCTTACCCAATAGCCAGAAAGAGGATGTTTAACGATGGTTGTTTTGTAAGCACGATTTACAAAGTGCCACTTGTTCTTTGCGGTACGAGCGACAAGGACAGACGCGAACTACACCAGTCTTGCCTGCTCGGCAGCTGAACAGCAGCGACTGACTCTGTAGGAGACACGCGTTATTTAAAGTATCCAGTGATGGCGCCAAAATACTGTCACGTGATACTGTCGCGGATGTATTGCAGGAAAGCCCAGCTCTGAAAGAGAGAAAATATAAGAATCAGATTGAGCATACATATTTCCACGTCTGATATCATGACGTCGACGCTAGTTCAGGGAATTGTTTCATTATTTTCTTGATTAATTATCTGGGTTTTCGGTCTATGTTAATAACCCTTTTCACGGTTAACTTTTCCTGCTTACATTACAATAAACTTAACAAATAGTGAGCTTGTAAGGGTATGTCCTGTAATCATGAATTTCGTCATCAAATGGTCAAAGTACGTGCGGGCCCACGAGGCGATAGCCGAGTGGGTCTGCACAGTACTTTAACCAGGTGATGGAGGACATAACATAACAAGCGATTGGAGGACATAACATAACAAGCGATTGGAGGACATAACATAACAAGCTAATTTTACCATGTCAAAACAAAGTCAAATAGGAAGACTAGCTTCCGGTGAAGTAAAAGTGCGGGCGAAACTTAAAATTCTAAAAACAATTCTGAAACTTATAATTATAAGCGTCACAAGCTTCAAACTACGTAAAGTAACTCAAAAACAAAATGCCGAAACAATGCGGAAAATCTCGAAAATCAAATGAATTACTACAAAATTGAACCCACTCTTAGTGCCGTGGTAGAACACGGTAAAAATATACAGATTCTGTTCAACGAGTTTCACATCAAACTTCGGTGTTTTCTCTTCAGCAGATTAGTTCAATCCGGTTTAATATTCATCTTGAAAACGAATTTGATGATTTCCTCTGTCAAGTTCTCTTATTTCACGACTTCGGGATCGAAGACGAAAAAATCGGCAAAAATTTGCGTTACATCCGATCGCTACGGGATTTGGTAGAAAGCGTGACAAGAGTATTACCCAATCCTCCCGCAAATTTGAGTGAAAACACTTGAATGTGGCCTTCGAGGAGCCTAGACGACAAATTTCCCAAGTTAGTGTGTTTTCGCCTCAGTCGGCATGGCGTCGGCTGCGAGGCGATCACGAACGGCTCTTATTACCGCAGAAAGGGTTGTTGAGCTCCTAGACCAAGATAATGATAGCGATGATGGCATACCTTGTGGAGAAGAAAGCGGTGATGTGGTCTGGCCTCGTTTCACGGGTTGGTGCTTAGGGATGACCTCACTGCACCTTTCCCCCTTGGACGGACTTGTCCAAGAGAAATTGAGTATGAGAATGAGTATGAGAACAAAAGGTGAGCTCGCGTTTGCCGTTTGTCGTATAACGGCACGCTTAATCTCTCTATTGACCGATGACGTAATTTTCCTCTTTGAGATTGTGCGAATTCGCAGAATTGTGCCATTTGCCCTGAAAATGTCTCTGGTCTTTGATTTCGGCAACATGTCCCAATTAAGTTTAATTTGGGGCGATTCATGAAATAATTGCACGAGGACAATTGTGTAATTAATAATTTTAAATGACATAATAAATATATGATATTTTTTTTTGTTTAAAAGGCTTTGACACAGTAAATCCTGAGAAATTGTTTGCAAAGCTTGGGAGCTCTCCCTTGTATTATAACTACACTTTAATAGCAATGCAATGCGATTTCGTCACGAATTATCCCACCTTTTTAGAACATCTTTTGTGTTTATTGCAGTGAAAAATGTTGGCTCACAGACAAGTCCTTGGTCCAGACAAGCGAACACGCATGACTGTCCGTCTTTACTTGTGGTGATCTTCAGTTCCCTGATTGGAGGCCAGTTACTGGGCTTACAGAAATCCTGAGGGTTGAAAACAGCTATTTGTTTTGTAACTACTGTACTGTTATTTTGTATGTAATAATATATCAAGCATGAGAGAGTGTTTCATCACATTTCCAAACACCGAAAAGAGAGTTCAAAATACGACACGCAGCGGAGTACTTTTTGCATAAGCAATGTTTTTGTTTTCTCTTGGGACCATATTAAGTCCCATGAGAAACTGGAAACAATGCTTATGCAAAATTTTGGGGACAAACAAAGAGTATTATGGTATTTTCCGAAGCGGCCTATTGACTCCTGGAGATTTTTGAAAAAAAAACGTGTTTTCTAGACTTTCTGAACATTTTCTAGTCAGTTATAGGCTAAATATGCTTCAAATTTCTCTAAAATGCATTTGCAAAATAAACTAAGACATGCCAGGTTTTTCACTAGCATCGCATTTAACGAAATGTTAGCTCGAGCATGCGCACAAATCAAAAATTCTTGTTTTTGGACGAGAAAGTGACCCACCTCTTTAGGCTTTTCGACTTCTTTATTTTTATTTTTCGCTTTTCCTTTCTCCTTTCCTCGTATCTTTTTATGTTTTTGTTGGCCTTTTACTGGACTTGCTTTCGGTTCAAGAATTGCCACGAAAGCATCAAAGGGACGGGAAATACTTAACATGGAGTAGCCAAAGGTAAGTGAGGGAAATTTTCCCCCTAGTTTTTGGTGGAAATTTCTAAGCGTTTTCGTGCATATTTCAAGCTCCATTGGCCCAATCAATATCATCTGGGTATCATTGGAAAGCTCTTTTCCTTCTGTATATCTGGGATAATTGGGATTCCTATTTTGGTCAAAGCTGATGACGTCAGAAGCGGAACAAAGGTCAAGGCTGCCATAGGAGTCAATGGGTTAACTAAACAGGTTTTGTTGGTGTGAATGGGGTATTAGCTATAATTTCCAAACCACGGTTACGATTCTGATTTCCTTTTTTGAATATTAAATTTAAGGAAACTATGATTCGTAAAGAACAATTAACAAATGCTTAAAAACGTTTTGTAATGATCCGGGAACCACGTGACCTATTTTAATTTCCTATTTATTGAAATGACATGAAAGGGTTTTCAGTGGCGAAGCAGTTGTCGCGACCTTGTAATTCTACTGATCCTCAATAATTTGGGAGTTAGGGACATCGTGCTCCTGCTGTTTGTTCTATTGTTCTTCGGAAAGTAAAGCCAATGATACACGGTTCAACATTTGTTGAGCAACAAATGTTGCGACAAATGTTGAACAGTGTATCATGTCATGTTGAATGTTGAAATTTGCCATTCAACTTGTTGAACTTTGTTGAACGTTGTTGAACGAAAATAGAGCTCGGCTCTATTCCTTTCAACAAGTTGCCGTTTGTTGAACGACTTGGGAAAACGCAAAAACGTTTCAACAAGTCGCAACGATGTTCAACATTTGTTGATCAACAAAAGTTGAAAGATGTTGAACCGTGTATCATTGGCTTTAGAGAGCCATTCAGGTGAGACCTTGTGGAACCTGTTGCTAAGCGACCCGAATCTTTAAGCAGCAACTTTTTACGTATAAATCAAAGTATCAAATTGTTGGTCAAATTGTCAATAACAGACTTATGTTAACGCTACCTACCACGAAAGTAGGGCTAAATCTAGATCATGTGGTTCTAGCTTGCCATTTAACACACCAGTAATTTTACTTGTTTCACTACAAAACATACCTGGTATTCTATGTAAGCATTAAGCCTTTCTAACATTCCTGCTACTGTGAATTCATAAGGTAGATGGGGGATTGCCTGTCAGTGAGAAAAATTAAAACAGTCTATTTCACTGTAACATACTGACGTTTTAAAATGCACGCGTACACAATTAGCCATTTTCTTAACGAGCAGGGGACTGGGTACGAACATATTTCTCTTTGGTACAAACATTCAATATCGATTGAATTGAAAAAATGGGGCACGTCATCTGAAGGAGCATCCAAACATTAGCAAATTTACCAAATTTGACGGTTATTGGTTTAAACCCAAAGGCACAGTACACTTAGTATGGATTGGAGAGGCAGGCGTCCTCCAATCCATACTAAGCTATCTTATTTTAAAAGTGTACCATGCCTTTGCGTTTAAACCAATAGCCATCACATTTGGTAAATGCACTAATTTTTGGATGCTCTTTCAGATGACATGCCCCATTTTCAATTCAATCGATATTGAATATTCGAACCAAGAAAAAATATATTTGTACCCAGTCCCTGCTTGTTTAGAAAATGGCCAATTATGAAGTACTGCCCGTTATTTAAGAATACACTGGTATCCTATCAAGCTTTGACTTGAATCCAAATCCGGAAGAGGACTTGAAATTTTTAGAATAAAGTCATACATCACATTTACGCTAAAGTATTCACCTGGGTTTTGAATTCATCTCAACAGAACTGAGCAATGAAAAAGTCCGTCAGTTGGGACTTCGCCACGAACTCTAGAGTCCTACCTTGTGACGAACCCAGTTACCCTTAAAATGTAAGAAACCTTAAAATAATAGTTTACTAAGGATGAAAAACACCAAAGAGGTGATATTGTTACAGAAAGGAACAAGGATGGTTGAGGATGAAGAAGACTGAGACGGATTGCAAATGACGAATTTAAAAAATTGGGGCTAAATTTTTCAAAGTGCACAAACCGTGACGTAGCTACTATAATGTTAAGCAGAGCACAATGGCGAAAACATTCACGAGAGAAAGGCATGGATTTTCCATTGTCGCTATACAGACTTACAGATGAATTGAGGATTTTCTGTATCGCCTCTTCAACTTCGTCAATGTTGTCTATGTTAACAGTTCGGACGAATGGCTCTCCAACGAATACCTCAGCATAGGGGTTTTGAGACGTGACCTGCTCGTTTCAACACAAAAGTAAATACATATTAAAGTCTGAGCCAGTTTAGATCAGATCAACCATGTTATGATTATTTGAAATATGTTTTCTCTATTTGAGTGACATTCCTGGAAACTGGCTACCTTAAATAAAGGCAACTTCGGCTCTTGAAACAAGTTGACTTCTAAAATAGGGTCTAAACTACAAATTTTACCGGATGAAGGAGATATAACATTTCGTACCCAAAAGGCGAGAAAATTATTGTCACTTTTAAATTTCCCGCGTGTCGCCATTTTCGATTTTATGACGTCATGCGTTGTCCCATTGTTTCACACAAAAGAACCTCTCGTTAATGACAATAAGGACAACGCATTATTTATCATGAGAAATTAATTAATTATAATATTACTTATTTTCTTTACCTTTCTATCCATGGGTTTTCCAGCGAAGAATCCATGATTTAGACGATCAATGGCCGGATTAAACTTTACAAAGACAAAAAAGTAAGGATTTAGACTTAAGGGAGAATACAGGAGAAAGTCACGCAACAAAGAGGAAGCCTGTAGCTAATTAGAACTGAAAAGCGCCACATTCTAATTATGGGCAAATATGCACTACTGACAATGGGCTCTTGACCTACCTTAGGATTTATAAAGTAACAACCATTGGCCAGGGCCTCGAGGGCTGCTGGTCCTTCAAATGGGTCACCAAGGCCAACAAACACCTAAGGAAAAAGAATAACGGAAATAAAGGGTGAACTATTGTGTTCAAAAAGTGACATTGGAATAAGGTGAAGATGTGGAATCTCTGTATAGCAAAGAAAGGTGAAGATATTTATTTAATGAATGGGAAATAATGAAGGAATATGAGAGTATGTCGTGTCCCTTAATCCATCTCCCGTTCTTCCGTTAATGCGTGTTCGATATATGATGTCTCCTTTTCAAATACTTAACGTGTGTTTCTGCGTTTCCTTTGGTCTCTGCAAAACGTTTCTTATAAAAATAATCTCATAGAAAAATTATTCAATACAGTGGGCTTAAATTTATAGCGAAAGGTAATCATGCCATGTTCTTTCAATATTCAGAATTGATATTTTCGAAATTAATGAGGCGAATATTTTAAACAAGGTTTCCCCTATCGGTATAGGATATTGGCAAAATTTCCCAGTTCCCTTTTACCTCTGTTTACAAAAAAGTCTTAGTGCGAAACTATTCATATGAAAATGAGTTTGCTTTGAATGCGGAAAACTACATGCAGGTAAAAGTAAACACATTTTCATATGAATGATTTCGCACCAAGACTCGTTTTAACACTGAAGCAAAAAGAGAACTCGGAAATGGCCTATCGTGTTTGCTCTTCTTTTTGTCTATTTGATAGCGTTTGTTTTTTTTAGCTAAGGTTTATATTCGTCTGAAATGTCATCCACTCAGTTGTTTGTACCCCTAGGCAAAGCATTGTTTTGACATTGTTCCTGGTGTGATCCTTAGATAGGGTATCGAAATTGTGTGGTCAAAAATTGAAGTGCGTAAACGGCAAGTGAAACGAAAAAGAAACGGTCTATTTAAGCTAAACAATCCGTTAAGAGTATTAACGTTACAGAAACGAAATAAGCTTGGCCCGTTTACACCTTTCTTAGTTTTCGTTTTTACCTTGAACAGGGTGTTATTTTTCGGGTTTGGTCCTTAAATAGGGTATCAAATTCCGTTTACTTTATCCTTAAATAGGGTCAGGGTTTAAGAACCTTCGCGGCACACAGTTGGTCAGTTTCAAGAGCTAAGGGTTCTTAACATGCCTGCATTACCATTAATTTACCTTACTGCTTTGAAACAGATTCATGAGTGTGGAAATGTTGACGATGCCGTGATTTATGACGTAGCCAGGAACGTCATACTTGCGAAGCTCAGTTACCTGGAAATAGAACGACCATCCATAATCGATATAACAGCTCTCACAAGCCTACAATTCTATTGTTCCTCTAGCCGAGTGGTTGTTAATGGTTTTTGAGGCTAAGAGCATTGTTCCTGTTGCTTGTTGTATTGGTCTTCTCGACGGATATCGAGCCATTCGTGTGAGACCTATCGAGAGCTGCGCCCGACCAAATAAAAAGACAAAAATGACGCATAAAATGCCAAGTCACAAATGACAAAGATCTTCATATTCTCAAAGGAACTCTGTCATGACATTATGAGTCGTCTTTTGCGACGTACAAAATTCCCCTTAAAATGAAAGAAACCTCTAAATAATAGTAAACTAAGGAAAAAAACCCCGAAGGAGTGATACTAAACCTGAAGAGGTTAAAGGATGGCTGAGGATGGGAAAGATTGAAATGGATTGCAAATGACGATTTGTAAAAATTGGCTAATTTTTTTCGAAGATCTTTAAAAGTGAGAAGAGCACAAGATTACATTTTTAGTTCCAATGTTGGCATGGACTTCACCAAAGTATTTCTTTATCGTATCGATGTACTGTTTCTTGTCCTAGAAAGAGGAGTAAAATTTTGAATTAAGACTTCGTAAATACTGAACTAAGGAAACGCAATAGAGTGTTTTCACATGACGTAACGGCGGCCATATTGGTGTCCCAAGGCAATCCTCCGGGAATGGAACTCTATTGTTATGAAAATATCATCTTTTGTTTCAGCAATCCAATATGGCCGCTTGTCACGTGTGTGAAAATACTCTATATGAAGTTTGCAGCTAAAAGGTTGACATCATTTTTGAGAATGATCAAAGTGCGTTATTAACTGGAACCCTATATACAGTCGCTTTTGGAGATTTCAATAAATATTATGGAAAAATAATAATTTTAAATCAATCTTGTCCGCGGAGCCCGCTTTTTTTTCGGTCAGCACCTACAACGCGGACCTTGATCAAAATCGATTTCACATTTTACACTGTAAGCCAAACCGTTTTTAATAGAGTAAATTTTCAGTAGGTAAATTTTCACGAAATGATCCGACCAACAGCAAATCTTTAAGATTTGCTGTTAAGATTTGCTGTTAAGCAAAGCTATGAATCGTGAAATCGCGCATGGCTAGTGTCCACCTTCTCGGTGCTGACCTAAAGAAAAGCGGGCTCTGTGGACGAGGTTGAACATGTGACTAAACTCAAATCCCAAAATGGAAATGTCTTTTATCTTTTACTGGTTTTAGCTCATTATTAATACCTGCCAAAAATGTGGAAGTTTTCCATAGACAAGTGCCATTCTTCTATTCTTCTGCTCCTTTGATTGTATCAAATGCGGTTTCTGTGGAACAGCAAAGCCCATAAACGAGTTATCGGGACTGTGAGCTGCAAAAAAAAAAAAAAAGGTAAAATGAAACAAAATGCTCAACGTGTTTTTTTTGGTTGTGAATGCACTAACAAGTGCGGGAAAAGACGTGGCCAGTGGAGAGGTGGTAACTAGGGTTAAGGTAGGTTCACCAAGGACGCGTCAAGATGGGAGATGCCGACCATGTGCGAAACTTGGACCTTTGTTTTACATCATGGACAATTCTTTCATGTAAACCCTGGATACAAGATGACTTGGGGCAACTTTGTTTCATACAAGAAGCCCTTATATGGACAATATCAGTTGTTTAAACGTTGTTTTGTTAAACGAACGACTCTTTTTACGAAACAAGAGTTGTCTCTAGCACATTAATAACTATAGTAAGTATATAGTAGCTATAGTAAGTGTTGAATTTAAAAGCTGGTAAACACACAACCGGCATTTCCAAATTACCTTAACTCCGTTTAAAACTAAAGCCCGATACAAAAAAAATTCATAAGAATATAAGTTACTTACGATACATTGTCATAAACTGTGGAAGTAGCAGATTCAAATTTCCCCAAACAGATCTTCCGCCTGGAATTTCTTCTTCATAATACTGGTAGTTGAATTCAGCGTCTGTACCAAATGAGTCCAGAACACGCATTTTGCATCTAATTATTGTGAGATGAAAATAAAAATGTAAAAAACTTATACCGTAACTTAACTCGTTGAAGCTGCTTTTGACCATAATTGCCTTCAAATCAAATCGGGGTCCAAAGGCAAAGGCAAAGGCAAATGCAAATATTTTACTTCTAAGAGTGGGGAGTCATTGCCCAATTCTCCCGAGCCAGAGGCTCATGTATAAAGCTTTCGAAGGTGCACAAAGGCCACACCACAACACCGGGAACTCCGTGTGCTACATGACATTTCCTCAATTTACGTTAGTAACATTATTATCAAGGGTTGCATAAACGAGGTGTATGGAAAAATCCCTAAACTCTTGTTTCAATTTGCTTTCTTTTCAACAATTCTTAATATCTTCATCTCGATATTCCAGAAAGTTTTTAACAACATGCATGCACTGAACTGTTTTTAACAATTTTCGAATTCTTTTTATTTGTTTGACCCAAGTTAAGTTTTATATTTCCCTCTTTATAAAACGAAGCCAGCAAAATGCAAACGATAAACGAGCATGCGACCAATCAGCTCGCGTGTTACTGACGCAAATTGAGAAAGTGTCATGTTTTACCTGTAACGAGACTCGTGTGCTCCACTGGCACCAGCCAAACTCTGCACGCCTATGATATCAGTGAATATAAGATCCAAGTTGTCATCGAGTATCCTGGAAGCACAGCCATCCGAATCAGGCGGCGTGATAATGCTGTCGACAAATAGGGTATCGAGAAAATTAAAGTGGCACGTACTACTATCTCGGTAAACACAAAGCCTTTTAAGTACACTGGCTGATACATTCGAGCGCCTAACTCCCATTCCTGAACTTAGAATGAGACGGCTAGGAGTATTGCCACTTCCCACTGGATGGGAAGCTTTTACATTGGATTCTATAGATGGTTTTCACTCACGTGATAAGGCGGCCATATTGGCGGACTAAACAATACAAAATTGTTGCGCAAAATTTGCATAAAAATAAAGTTTAGTTCCCAAATGAGAGAAAGTCTATTGTTCCAATCCACCAACATGGCCGCCGTGACGTCACGTGAAAACGATCGAGAGCGAACTGATCATTTCGGTCACCGCGCCTCACACTAGCTGCCTGTCATAATATTTTTAGCATAATTTTCGCCAATGTCAAAGAACGGAGACTCCACCAAGCCCAACAATAATAAAATAATAATATATATAAAGTATTTTCACACACATCACAAGCGGCCATATTGGAAAAATTTAACAATTTTCATAACAATAGAGTTTAATTCCCGGAGGATTGCTTAGGGATACCAATATGGCCGCCGTTTCTTTGTTTTGGGAAACACTCTACAGCAAAATACTTTAAAAATGAACCCATTAGAAAAGAAGAATGACTACCCATCGATTGCTAGAATGTGGGATTGCTAGGATACCTTGAAATTAAAATTAAACCTTACATCCGGGACCTCTGAACAAATCGGATCGTCACGAATCTCTTCGGAACGTCTCATAGGATTGGCTGGGAAAATTATACACAAACAATAATAACAATGGACCTAGCCCGTTAAGGATTCACGGTTTTGCGCATGTGCAAGCTATAGCGTAGGCCCAATAGACTCCATTGTTAGAGAAACAACCACAAGCGTGCAAATGATTTTTGTGGGAAAATTGCCTTTGAAAATTTTGCACCCATTTGCGAAAACGTGGCAATATAGGTGTTATTTCATATTTGAATTTCTTTTGTTTGTTCCGACTCTGATACTCTAAGTACCTTGCTCACTTAAAAAAGTTTATGCACTTATGTATGTATGTACAGGCTACCATGAGTACATCCTGAAAGAATGATTCAAACATTTTTCGGAAATGTCAACGGAGTTTCACAGAAAATGAGAAACTTAGTGCTGAACATCGAATTTATTGTCGACCCATCGAATTTATTCTGGACACAGGCACGAGTTCACAACTCGAAAGCGATTGGTGATTAGCCTTGCACATACGCCGAACCGTGAAACTGTCCCTTTAAACAATAGAGCTTAGTGGCACCAAAACCCAATGAAATTAGAGGTTGCGAAGAGCTTCATGACCTCTGAACAAATAGGTTCCTCAGTCATACTAGCTATGTTTAACTACAGCTGGTGAGATTCCCAGAGCTCCAATCATCACACACCACTATTTACCCTTGTCCTTGCTTTTTCAAACATTTCCGATAATATCACAATTTTATAGACAAACATAACTTTATAGATGAATCAGCATACATGAACTCACTTTGGAAGGTCGTTTTTATCAGTTGACACTGTTAAGTCATGCCCTAATATGTACAATGCGCTCATGACGTCACTCCACTGGCTGAGTTCACCAAGACAACCACCAGTAAAGGCTTCGGTGAAGAACTTGAAGTTGAATTCTAAACTGCCCATATAAAGAGCAATCTGAGGAACATATATGAATTAACTCCTTCACTCAATGAAGTATTATTGTAGTACAATTCATAATTTCATTAGCTACGTTAAGTATGAAGAAATAATTTGTCACCCGTTAGAGCGGTTTTCGATTACCTCTGGCCAATCAAAATTAAGATATTCGAAGCATGACGCCGGCTCGAAGCGTGCGAAAACGTGTGCGAATGAGACATGATTATAATGAGACACTTTTATTTTTATTTTGGTAAGCGCTTTAGAATATTTTTATAATTTTAGTGCTTTAGAAATGTAAATTATTATCATGATTATCATGAGACATGATTATAATACTAAAAACTTGGTTTTAGGTTCCACTGGCTTGCCGAAATTAGCGCGTTTTTTTTTCAACAAATCACCAAGCGTAGTAATTCGAAAACACGTGAATTACCTTTGACACTCACGTAAAACTCGCTCCAACAACCAATTTTACCTCAATGAACTATGATATAAGTCATGGGCACAAAATATGCTCGCTAATTTAATTCAAACAGTGATACCTTTTTCCTTTTTCTCCTTGACATATCCTGTGTAATAGCGAGTTGCTTAATGGCGGCCACCCACAGTGGCCATGTTTCAGTGATTCTAAGTCTCATCCAAGCATAACGGTCATCTTTTAGTTCCTCTAGTAATCCTGACACATTCGTGCGGATCTTCGCCTGCGATCAAACGTCGCGCAATTAGTTGGCTAACTGCAGAGACTATTAGGGAATTTAAGAAAACCACAACGGGAACGGGAACGGGAACGTCACTAAACAAAAAGTTCAATAAGCAGAACAATGGCTTTGAACGTGCGTTATGGTTCGTGGTACGTTTCTTTGCCGTCCTCTGCAAAACAACAGCGTGAAATGACCAAGTTCTGCGTTGTCTGGACAACATGAACCAAGAAGACTAATTGTTTAAATTTCTACTTCGAATTTATCGCCGTGTTCCAGATTCAGTTTTGAGATAGTTTTGACAGTAAGAAACAGACTAAATGACTTTAGAGTATCGAGAGATTCATAGGAAAAATATAAATTCATTTTTTAATCCACGTTGTTCGTGGCGTCGCCGTCGTGGCTTCTTCATCTCCCTATTAACGAGTGTATGGAAATACTGCCCATTGTACTATCTAAGTTTATTTATTAAACAAACCTCTGTGCAATTGGTTGATGGTTTAAAGGGGTCATGATTACGTCGCCATGGCAACACTGGGCACCAAGCTTCGACCTACATAAAGAATATATATAAAAATACAAATGAATACAGTTTTTAATGTTCATATGCTGCGACAAACAATCATTTTGTAAGGCAGTTGTATCTGATTAATCAGTTCAATTTGAAATAAAAGGCCAGTGGTAAAAGTAAAAAGTTCTTTCCAGTTAGGGGGAAATGAATATGTTGGAAGTCTGAGTTTTTTTTCCAATTACTTATAAATCTTGGTAAAGGATCAATTCAGTTTAAACTGATGCCACATTCAACTTGCCTCGCTAAGGTATTCTATCACAGAGCAGAGATTGTCTGGATTCACGTGGTGTTTCTCGCCATGGCACTTGGGATTCCAGGTTTCTGGAAAGGACTGTTCATAAAAGACAAGGATTATTGATAGAACGAACGAAATGCGTTAGAAATGAATATCGTGATAACATAGATAATATAGATAACACAGATAATAACAAAGGTGTAAACATAGGGAAAAGCATGGTCAATATTGAGAAACTCCAACAAATTGTATGCTAAATTCTACGTTAAGTTTAGTTCACGGGTGTCCTTCGGTAAAAAATCATACGCGCGCTAGTTTCAACAAAATCCTAATTATATAACAAACCATACATCAGAAGAAAGCTTAATAAATGGAGTTTACGATAAAAATATAGTTCCTTTTAGCAAATAAAGTGTGAGGAGCTGGTAACACGTGAAACAACCGAGGTTTCTTCTGTTGAATTTATAGGGTTTAGGGTTTGTAGGCATCCGATACCCGATAAATCCAATAGTTTGTTAGGATTTTATTGAAAATAGCGCTCGAACAATTTTTTTCCCGAAAGACACCCGCGAACTGAAGGTGGGAAGTAACGATAGTTAACACACTGCAGTAACATCTACCAGGCATAAAAATACAAGATTTACACATAAGTAGTATAGCAGGAACATGTTATGAGAGTTTTGTTAACTCTACCTTGACCTTCATCGAGCAAAGAGGGAATTTAGGATCCTTAGGTATATCACATGTTATTGGTTTAGTTGTGGTATCTTTAGCTGCAAAAATAAAGACAAAAATAATATTTGACAAGTATTCGAGATCTGATCGTAACGCGAAGAACTGATCATGAAATTGAACAGGTTAGTTTACTAATGATAGATTGATAACTTGACTAGGGGGATGAGAAAAGGAGTAATTAATTAATCTTTTAACATGAAAGTCAAAAATCCCTCTTGTGAAACAATCTGATCAATCTCGTCGTTATATCTTTTGGTTTATACCCCCACGATCTCGGAGCCAAGTTAGAACTTTGGTATATTGCTTATTGCTCAAAGCTTTAGGGATGGCTTACAATACAGGGTTCTTATAAGTCAGTTTTGCACTGTTCACAATTTATTTCAAACCAAAGGAAAGCTAAAAAATATTACAATGTTAAAATGAAGGAAACGTAAAACTAATAGTTTACTAAGGAAGAAAAATACCAAAGTGGTGATACTAAACCAAAGAGGAACAAGGATGGTTAAGTATGGAGAAGATTGAGACGGATTACATTTTGAATAATTTAGGCTTAGGTTTTCAACAGGCATAAACCATGAGGAAGCTCTATAAAGGAGGCTTATCATGGATGAAACATCTTGAAAAGTTTAGCCTAAATCTTCTCAATCTTCCTCATTTGAAGTTATCCTTGTTTCTTTTCGGTGTATTGTTATCTCCTTGGTGTTTGTCTACTTCGGTAAACTATTATTTCAAGGTGTTACTGATCTAATTTTAAAGATAATTTACACAATGCGAAAAACAACTTGGCCCTAGCTAATATGGCAGCCATCTTGGACGAGTAAAGCACAGAAGGCTGGAGCGAGTCAAAGTGACCACAAGGGAGAGATGACGAGCTAAAGAAATAACATGGGGAGGAGAGAAGGGGAAATATTGTTATTTACCTTACCCCACCCCCACTTCGCCCCAACTCTCTGCCCGCCAAGCATCAAAGATCTCGATTGCGGCATAATAGCAGAAAACACGGTCGACCAAGCGTTCGAACGCCAAAATAACGCCTGCACTGCCGGCTAAATGAAACGCGATTACAAAAGTGTGCATCGAAAACCTGTTCGAATACAAAACCTCTAGCTCTTGGTAAATGATAATATCCATACTTACATTGTTTTTGAAGGGCAGAAACCACATTTCGTGAAGTGGAGTCAATTTCTGAACGGCGATGCAAAATTAGAGAGCTTTCTTCGATTTCTTGAATAGTATGATCTAAATAAATAACAAAATCAGCGCAATACCTCTGCTCAAACTCGGCCTAAACACTTTTAAAATAACATCAATGTCACGGGAAATTCCTCAGAATTGCAGTGCGCGTCCTTTCCGCGCAGAATGTTACGCGTAGTTAGCATGCGCACATAAACAAAATGGCTTTTCTATATGGCTTGACTTGCGAGAGAGACAAATCATGTCTTTTTTTCTCGGGAAATATCACTTTTTTTCTCATAATTTGAATGTAGCGATCGCCTTCTTTCTATACAGTAAATACAGAAAAAACTATATTTCAGAATAAAAAATTATCGCCGAAAACGTGAATTTAATTGGCACTCGTAAATGATAATTGTGGCTTGCGAACACTGCGTCCTTGGAACATATTGAATCCCTCTTTATGCGTGCCTTTGTATATGTAATAGGACTACATGCTGTCCAATTTGAAAATAATTGGATGAGAAAAACTATAGATGACTGCGAATTTGGCAGTTCGAGGACTTTTTTGAATTCAATTATTTTCAAATTGGACAAGCATGTAGTCCTGTTACCTATTAATTATATAGCATCTAAAAATATATGAACATGGCAAATGTTTCGCCCTCTAAACTAGTTTTTCTTGACAATTGATTGGTTAATGGAAGGTATCCAGATTTTTCTTAAATTGGACAGTTTGAACAAAAACTGTCCAATTTATTTTAAATTTGGACAGTTGGTAAAAATTAATAAAAAATTCAACTGTCGACAATAATGGATTTTGCTGCAGATATATAATTAATCGCGAAATATACATCAAATTGCTCCTTAACATCAACACTATACATCCGTATGTTTACTTTTTGATTTCGCTTTCTCCCTATTTCTCTGCTCTCAAAAATTTCGTACAATGAATGGTTCAAATGAAAACATTGCTGAAAGTCGATAAGGGATTATGGGGTATATTCAAGGTCCCCCTGCTCCTAAATAAAATACTGGAACCGTGCTTTTTATTTCAAATACAAGTTCCCTTAACATATAAGCAGCCAAGAGGGAAATCTTGAAAGAAAGTCTGTTGTGAATTCTATTTCGGTGAATTCACCTTAAAATAATAAGTAAAAACACGGTTACGTCTTATAAAACTTCCATGTTCACCTAGCTGATGGCTATTGTTTACAATTTCATCGAAATCTATGGCTTAAGAAGGAAAGTTCTATGTGATCGAGCTAGATGCTTTCAATAGAAAATTTTGGGAATTATATAATAGTTTCTTGGTCTTAAGCAGTGAACTGCGTTCAATTTAGTTTATTCATCAAGATTCTGGCCATGTTTGGTATCAGCAATGTCGATAATTTAAAGCCCAATCAGTCATTCTAAAAATCGAGACGATGCTTAAACACTACAACCGTTCTAACCACACGTACATGTTCTCTCTACTGGCTTCCATATTGAGACTACATTTTTTTCTTGAGAATAATAATCTACTGATAATTTTCTTTATTCTCGTCGCTCGTCTGCTTGATAATGTATTGATATTGTAATGAGAAATTACATTTTGATCACACTAGAGAAGGAAACATAATGCTATTATATTCGTACTAGAACTTACCGAGTTTTCTTGAAGGGTAGCTTTGTGATTCTCCAAGCTTCAAACAACATGATCCCTTGGAACAAATTGATACTAGAATAACGATGACATTTTGGAATAAAACCGTAAGACCAACAAGACAAGCCCAAAATAAAAGACAACGTTTTGTTGAAAACGCGCGCTTTAGTTTCATTTCAAAGTGAACAATTTACGCTAAAAACAAATCCAAAAGGAACAAAAGATTTTCCAGCGTGGAAAACAAACAAATATTGAGAGCATTTTCGACGCAAGAACACTGTGGTCAAGGTTTCCCTTATACTTTAAATATTTTGCCATGGAAATTTAAAGCAATTTAAAGAACAACTTGCCACATTTAGTTTTTGATTTGCAACGCATTTGGGATTTTGTGTGCCGTTAAGACTACGATTTTAAACTTCTTTTCACAGACCGATGGAGCAATTTCTACAATTTAATAATTCATACGAGGAGGGTATAATCCGAGGCTTAAATTTCTAGATTTCTCATATCCAGAGTTTTAACAAATTGGTCAAGTTGCTTGGATACCGAGTTCAGCCAGTACAAGATTTAACTTATAAAATCAAACAAAAATATAATGGGAATAGTCGATAAAATCTCTATAAAAGCTGCAACAACTAAAAACATGCGATGCACAGAGCAGTTTTGGTTTAAAAGTAGTGAACAAGCCTTGCGGCTTGGATCGAGTCTGGTAATTTCTCAGCATGCTTTCTAACTTCTTAGCGAGACTCGAATCTGAACGTCAGAATTTCTCGTTTATAACAAACACACATAATTTTATTTGAACGATTCCAAAACTAAAACAGATTTATTATTATTTCACTTTATACACAATACCGAATGTCAACGTGCCTCACAGAGTCAAGGGGCAATGATGGCTCCATACTATTTCGGTTTGCGCAAATCCGATAAAACTCGGTGATGTACCGAGCTTACAGTTATAACTAATAAGTAATCTTATTTAAACGGTTCATCTTCCGCTGAAATAGCCAAAACATACTGAACACTTTGGCGAAGAAATCGGAATTTTGAATACGAGCTACGCAAAAAGAGAACCTCTGAAAACAAGAGTAAATCAACCAAAGATTAAGAACCGGCTGAGTGAATGTTTTAAAACTTGACGGATATATTTACTCCCGTTCACCTGAAAGTAAAGAAAACAAAACGCAGGATTGTATACCAAAGAGCAATTACGGTTCGTTTTCAACTGTTTGGATTCGTCTTTTTTAATTCCGTGTTCATCGCACAATCTTTAATTTGTTCGTTCGTTCGTTCGTTCGTTCGTTCGTTCGTTCGTTCGTTCGTTCGTTCGTTCGTTCGTTCGGTCGGTCGTTCGTTCGTTCGTTCGTTCGTTCGTTCGTTCGTTTGCCCGTTCGTTCGTTCGTTCGATCGGTCGATTGTTCGTTCTTTCGTTCGTTTAATCATTCGTTCGCTCGTCTGGTGTCCGTTCGTTGGCTGGATGATTGGTTGGTATAGGATTGACTTAAAGTGCCTATGAAATGAAAAACAAGGCAATTTTATTTGAAAGGCATTTCAAAATGACGAAGAATCGGTATAACCGAGGGAAAACAAAGTTTATCTGATCTATCAACTGCTTCCCTGACGCATCTTCTTCAACCCCCTCGCCCTCTCTTACGCTCCCCAGAAAAACTAAAATAAAATGCGAAGACACAAGTCGCATTATAGAGGACACTTTGCATTAGTTTGGAAAAAAAATAAATGAAAGAATCACCTTTATTGCAATTTTTGCTGCAACAGGATCTCTCATGATTGTTTCGATGCTAATATCATATTCCACGTTTATATAACACTGAAACATTTCATCTCGCTTCCTGTGTCGAAAACGTGACGACCATGAAAGGAAATAAGATACTAATTAAACTTAGCTATCGTTTTACAAAAAAAATCATTAAAACTAATTTATGCAACAAATCGTCTGTATGTTGAATATCTCCGAGCAGTTCTATTTTGCCGTTTAAAGTTTTAATCTAACCTTTACTCTAGTCGTTTTGTTGGTTTCAGTAATGCATGGAGTTCTAGGTATTTATTTTAAATAATGAAGTGACGCACTTGCAAATGGATTCATCAGTTATTGGCGATCACGTACAGACACGAAATGTGTCTGTCGAAAATAAGGCTCGGAAATACTGTAGACTTCTGACACCTATCTTTGCAAATGAATTCATCACAAGCTGATAGACCATGTCTGTGTTACACTAAATTCATAGCTTGTGCTAATGCTGTAAGTAGGTAGGGAATCTGCCCGCGGGGGTACTCCCCTATATTAGGTATATAGGTATGTGCCGCCCCAAAGGGTATGGTTTTTGAGCCGTTTTGGTTTGAAAACGGGTATAGATTTTGGCTTTTATGGTCTGAAATTGGGTGTGGTTTTTGGGGGAACATTTACGAAAGCTTATTTTTATAAACATATATTTCTCCTCAGTAACTGGGACGAGTAACTGATGAGAGAGAAAGAGAAATAGATAAAATTTATCATTCCAGCTAAATTTTACCTAGCGGGTGTAAAACGGGTGTATATTTTCAAGGTCAGGTCTGAAAACGGATATTGAGGCCAGGTCTGAAAATGGGTGTGGAAAATAGCATCCATTGGTGTGAAATATGGTCTGGATTTGGCGATCCGGGCGGCACACCCTCACCAAAAATTATTATGAGTACCCCCGGGCTCTCATTAGAGTTTTCGTCAACTTTCAGCGACTACTCTAATTTCACCCTGGATCGGGCTACGCTCGATTACCAGCCGCTGCATACCGGGCACCGGAGAGCGGCGGCAATCGAGCGGCCTAGGATCGGAAAAAATGAAACATTTGAGCGCGTTCAAAGTCCATGACTGAGAGCACACGAGAGTCGATGAGAGCGCGTGAGAATTTCAAGCCAAACAGACTTGAACTTTCATCAATTCTCACCGTCGTTCGGCCCGTGCTTTGCGGTTGTCCGGAACTCCATTGCAAAGGAGTCAAATTACTCTAATGTTTTGTTTTGCGTGCATAACTGCCAACTTCTGTTGCCATAAATATCACTTTAAAGCAATACCGCCCTTGAAATTAAAACTGTTCCGCAAAAGAAATGCGCAAAAATACGTTTTAAAAGCTTTCTTCCCCCTTTAATTTAACAGAAATGCAGATATATAATCGGCGATCAAGACTTAAGAAAGGTTTATTGTCTAATACAGTGTAGTTCGATCTCTTTGGGCCATTGCCATTAACCAAAACTGACAACAGGCTAATTTTGTTATGTTAATGCCCAAGCAATCTTATTGAGCCATATGTTCATCAATTATTTGACCAAACACTCTACAACGCTGTGTCACAATTTCATTTTTAATTTCAATCTCAATTTGGGGCATGTTGTCAATCTTCATTTTTCATTTTGCGTGTATAATGGGCAATTAACCTCCGCTTCCGTGAAGAACATTTTAAATCGATGCATTAAAACACCTGCCGACCCTGCACCATGTTATTAAACATCTGAAAATGGATCTGCCATATTTTTCTCGTGTTTATCACCAAGTCTATAGGTGTAATTAACGAGCAAAACTTGTGAAAGCTCACATCGTCTAATACTTTGATCGGCGCTCTCGAGCCAAAAATAATTTCTCAGCGGGCCAGTTTCGTTCGAAATGGTAACTTACCGAATTTTATTTTAAGGTGCCACCTGTATAATGCCAAATATTATTTCACGAGCAATCTAGTCAAAGCGTTCAAGTCCTGGATGTATGAAGTGAGATGGCAAATGGATCATGGAATAACAATTCAGGTGTTCTTGGCAATAATTTTCGTCCTGAAACTATTGTCATCATAAACTGTGTCCTGAACGCACCATTGATGCTCATCTCCATTATCGGCAACACTCTGGTGTTAGCCGCCATACTGAAGACACCTTTGCTTCGTTCACCGTCCACCATTTTGCTCTGCAGTTTAGCTGTTTCAGATCTTCTTGTTGGGTTTGTTGTACAACCTTTTTACATTGCGGCTGAACTAACGGAAAATCCTGACCTGTACCAGACAGTGGCAGTGATGTCCTACGCTGCGTGCGGGGTTTCGCTCATGACAATGGCCGCCATGAGTTTGGATCGCTTCTTGGCTCTTCATTATCACATGCGATATCCGAGTTTGATGACTCCACATCGAGCAAAACATATATCAGCGACTCTTTGGCTCATTAGCTTCATTTTAGCATTATTTTCTATTTGGAACGAGAAAGCCAGTTATTTTGGTGCTGCTGCTAATATTGTTATTTGCCTCTCACTTTCGACTTTCTCTTACATCAGTATCTATTGGATTGTTCGTCGGCATCAGTTGCAAATTCAGGCTCAACAACACGCTATACAAAATTTTAACTCTGTAACTTTTCAGAGCATGGAGCGATCGAAAAAAAGTGCTATAAACATTTTTGTGTTTTACATCGTGTTGATTATTTGTTATTTTCCGTTGTTTGTTGCTATGGTTATGTTGGGTGTTTACCATACTCACTTGACTAACGTATGGAATTTAACAGATACAGTGGCATTTATGAATTCGTCCGTCAATCCATTTTTGTATTGCTGGCGCCTCCGCGAGCTTCGGACTGCAGTTGTAAAGACGGCAAGAAGAATGCTCTGTGAAGAAACCGAGGATAGTTGAAAGAAGAAACTAAGAGAGTATTATGCTCAACCTGTATTCTGTAGTCAGAGAATAAGATTTTTTGTTGTCCTGGGTCTATTTTGTTGCGCTGCATAAACATTTCATCGTTAATACTTAACAACTAAAAACATAATTTTTTGGACCAGTACTCAACAGAGATGAGTAATCTCTGGAAAGAACATCTAAGAAAAAAGTGGCAATAAACTAACCTTTGCTCTAACAAAACAGTAGGCAATATTGCCACTGATCCCATGGTACTGAGGTGACTTGATATGTCCGGAAAGTTGAATTGATTTGCCATCTCTCAAAGCTTCTCTGCCACCAGTTTTAATACCAATGGCCTTGTTCTCTGTTTGAAGGGTTGAAAAATGAAGTGGACATTTAATATTTAACCATGGCTGATCTACAATCTCGGAAAGTACCAAATAAATATGGCAAAAATTACTTTCATCCCAGTATTTCTCTACGTTCATCTGGCATAATTCTGGGTAGTTCACAGCATTATCCTCCCATCCATCTGTCAGCGTATCAGGATCTGGAAGGGTTATTCTGCCCTCTTCCAGTTTCAACTTTCTCAAGCGTTCATTATTAATTAGGGTCTGGTTTTCCTCTACGCTTTTTACAGCTTTCAGCCCTAATTTACGAGCAAATATAGCAAGATTTAATAAGCCTTGTTTGTTGGTGTTTCCAATCGGAACTTCTCGAGCTGATAAGTATGATTTTAGCTTTTCTACGCCCCAATTTTTGAAGAAATCTTCTTCGTTTGCATCACTGTCACGCTCGCGCGACGCCATATTGGATGTTGTTGCCCCTTTTTTGACCCATACTCCTTTGCGAAATTAATTTATTCAATATGGTCGTCGATATCCGTGATACGGACTTGAAATTGATTTTCAGGTAAGTGTTATAGAGTGGAGTTTGTGGCTGCTTTGCGCGGGAAAAGTTTCCGCGTACGTCCGCCTAGCCAGTGCCGGTTGCTGTGCAACAAACTGAAACATTTTTGTGGTGTTTCAAGGTATGTACAGATTTTTTTATTTTTTTATTATGATGTTTATGATCACATCAACCATGGCCATACTGTATGTGATGATATGTTATGTGTATGTTTATTTGTTTGGATTTATTTTCGATTCTTGGTTTGAAGCCTTCTTCGTACTTAGCTTCAAAAAAACTGACATTTTAGTTAAGAATAAATTATAAATGAGCGTTTAAAAAATCATAAAATAAATATTGGAATGTAAACCACGGAAGTGAGTAATTTAACATATGCAGCGTTCACGGAGATAAGCGAAATGTGGGTGAGCTTTTTTTTAAGTAATTTATCACACTGACGCTATTAGTAGAGGGTTTCTACCCTCGGCTAGATTCGCTTGACACGTAAATCTGCGTAAATAAAGTCTTTCATTCATTCATTAGTAATTTATCAATGTTATTTCTAACAATTTATACAGATGTCTGCTGAGAAAAAAACAAGAAGCTCTCGTTTCACTCAGGCCATGAGCGACGCACTGGTAGAGTCGTATAGAAAACACCAAGTAAGTTAAGTTTTATGGAGAAATAATGTAGGCAATGATTTTGTTAATTTTTTTGGTAAAGGCATTACAAAAACCTTTGTTAAAATTCATGTTGCCTAAGGCCCCATTTATATAGTCTCGGATGTAACCCTGGACGAGCTAACTTTTCACTAAAATGTTGAAAAATTCTACCACTGTTTATATGATCCTACCCGAGGTGTCTGGGGAGGCGAGACGACTCGGGTAAACACTGTTTTTGCAGTAAAAATCTTCTGTCAATTTATACTTAGTATGGGGATGCATTGAACAAGTCTGTAGTCAGGGTTGTCAGTAGGTTTTTGAGTAGCTGGTTCCATCCAAAAAGTAGGCAGCTATTTTTATTTTATTTCTCCTTTTATTTCTTCTTGTTAAAGTTCCTGTTGCCTTACATGTATAACACCCAATTAATCAAATAATGAATTAAACCGCTTGACATAGTGTTGAAAATTGGCAATAACTATTTCAACCTTGCTGTTATACCATCACAAATCCAATTCTGTCAATTCACTGTACTTAGCCTTGGATGCATTTGAAAAAGTCTGTGCTTATATATTTTATTTTTTGTAGTTTGCCCTTCAGGGAAAATTTTCCGATGCAATCACCAATGAAAAGAAGAAAGAGGCTTGGGGGCAGGTTACTGAAGCTGTCAATGCTGTCAATTCTGGGGAAAGAAAAACTGCTGATCAGCTACTGTCATTTAAAAAGGTTGTATAGCTCAATATTTTTCTTTTATAAGTTGGAAAAAACTGTCTTTAAATAAAAATTAATCTATAACAGTTAGAAGAGTTCTACAATGAAATTTAGTACATGTAAACACAGGCACAACCCAGTGATGCACACTGGTAACATTAGCAAATTGTAAATTCTCATACGAGCTTCAGCACAGGTTTCAATATACAGCTGTACATATCTACTAGCAAAACTGTAGGTTTGTACTTTCAGCTGTGCTTGCCATCGAGTTATGGTGCACTTTGGAAACAAAGTAAGGGTTTCTTACAGCCTATAAATTGCTTCAAGAAACTCCGATTTCTTTCATGTTCTCCAAACTTGTTTGCTTGCATCTTAACTCAACAGTAAAGGACCATGCCCAATTGTTGTTGTTAACTTCAGTTATATTTTCACTAAAAAGAAAGAAATTGCGGTGTTATTAGGTCCCCAGTCATTTACTGGAATACTGGGGGGGGGGGGGGGCAAGATTCAATGGCTACATTAGGTGAGTACAGGTATGTTTTGGTCTTAATCTAGCACTACTCTAACACAATCTGTGGTTAAGACCAGGAAATATGCATGTTCTTTGAGAAAGGCCACTGGGTTGGGACACACTGCAGGTGTACAAGGATGTCAGGTCACTTTCAGCAATGGATTGTAAACCCCAGAAAAAACACTTCTTTGCTCACTTTATTTGCTTTCCCTTGTTCCAAATAAAGGCCAGCCAAGCAGAGATCATGAGTATGAAGAGGGCAACTCAGAAGCAGATATAGAGGTAAACATAGGTATAGGTATAGAGGTAAACATAGGTAAAACTTAAGACAACAAACATAAGGTAACAAGTGCAATCATTTATGTGTCCCTCAGTGCTTGATATTTAAATTTTTTGCCATACCTCAATTTGAAAACTTATAGAAAGGAAAGTAATACATTCTCAGCTAATAGTCAGTCATTATACACTGTGATAAACTTTTGTTCTTGATTTAAAAATTATTATTAAAACAAGTTTGATTTTTTTTATTTCTGTGCTTTGTACTTGTAATTTTATCTAAAACAAAAGGAAATTAAAAGCAAATTATTGTTTGTTTATTAATGTTTCTTAAACTGAGAACAAACTGTAAGCATGATATATACAGGTATGTTACAGTGATTTTGTTTATTGTGAAAATGTTCCACTCATGCTTCTATCAAATGTTATTCTTTTTATTATTATAGAAAGTCAGTATGCAGGAATCTAAAACCAGCTGCACTGCAAGTGCCATTTGCTCTCCTGCTGTAACTATCAAGGTAGTATATTTGTATTTGAATATTGCTTGGCTTCCAAATGACTCAAATGAAAATGCCATACATATAGATATACACTGATGTAGTGTACTGTATGTTACAGTTTTTGTTGATCTTGACAATGCTTCACTCATGATTCCATTTGTTGCCTTATTATTTAATGTTACAGGAAGTCAGTGTGCAAGGAACGAGTAACAGCTGCTCTGCAAGTGCCATTTGCACTCCTGCTGTTACTATCAAGGTAAAGTACACTGTATTTGTATTTGAATGTTGCTTAGCATCCAAATGACTCAAATGAAAATGCCACATACATTTAATGTTTCTTGCCAAAATCAAATAAATATTTTTTTTCAAAACCTAGCATGCATTAAATGGGAAGTTGGCAGGGAGGAGCTAATGACGTTAGTGTAATACATGCAGTAATAAAAGTGAAAGCATAATAAGAATCAGTGCAACCTAAGGGTCTCACAGACTGCAATATTCCTGGCCAGCCGGACATTTGTGGTGATGATGTCTAAGACAACAACTAACACTTGCTTGCATGTAATTTCATTATAAACCTTGTAGAATCCAAACACTGCTGGACTGGGAAGAAAAAGGCCAGCAAAAACACTGGCACAAGCACAGCTGGAAGTAAGATTAACTCCTTAACATTTATAAAATAATGTAATTGCCAGTGCATTTCATCTTCATACTCAGTGAACTATCAGACAGTGTCTGTCAATTGAAAAAAGTGCACAGAAAAAAAAAACATTCAAGAGGCAACTGAATAATATTTTAGAATTTGCAGTTCTCAAGTTTACGGAACCCAAGATAGTATTTGAGAACACTCTGTATTGCTACTTAAAACTGCATAGCTGTTAGGATATCAGAGTACATGTATATCATCATCATTGGTAATGGTTACCTGGTAGTTGACCACAGTTATCCTCCAGGAGGTTCTGAACATGTTGTGATCAGAATTTTAAGGAAATTTTTTTGCTCTAGTACTTTGAGGTTGCAACTGCCTACTACAAATTAAAAATGGACAAGTTAAAGTTGGAAATCAACCTCTTAAAAGAACAAAAGAGAGAAGGTATGTATCCTCTGTATTTATTTCAAGAAGACAGTGAGCTCAAAGGTGGATCTCTTAGCTCTAGCTTGTAACACGTAATAAACTTTTTTGTTTGAGTAAGAAGAGGGACTTAGAAATTTATGTTTGTTGGACCTGTGACTGGTGTTTTGCTTGCGAATGGCAATGACTTGAACTTAATCTGCCAAAGTTTGCTTGTCCTCATTTTATTTTCCTCAGGCTCATTGATGCATACATTTAGTATTTTTAGAATAAAATAAAATAAAATTTCATTATATTTAGAAAAATAGGCTTATTAAACCTGGTCATAAAAGGTTTGATATGTATATAACTCATATATGTGGAAAGCTTGGTGCAAAAGTATGCTTAGTGATGATTCCCCCCTGCCATCCCCTCCCCCTGAAAAAAGATATGCCTGAATTTTTGCATGTGGTTTTCAATTGAATGGAAAACATTGCCCTTTATAACTGGATTTGGCTGGTTTGCACTGTGTATATTAATCAAGAGCAACACTGACAAATAGGTAATAGTGAGAGTAGACATACGTATTTGAATTCTGCTCAATATTTTCATATTTTGCTTTTGCTTTTGCTTTTGCTATATAACTGGCCAATAAAAGGTTTTAAGGTATTAATGCATTGCGAAAATTGTTAACTCTAATTAAGCAAGCCTATGATCTTTACCTTTTGTTAATGTTTTCAAAATTAAAATCATCCTCATAAAATTATTGACAAAAATAACAAAAAAATGTACTATAAAAAAGGAGGTAAATTATGTGATGCGGACCGCCGAGGAAACAGCGACAAACAGTTGTTTTGTAAGTCGCAGTTGAAATCTGTTTGAATGGCTGTTTTTAATATTCAAACATACTCTCCTACATTTATGTTTTATCTATGTCAATGTTAGCTACATGTACCACGAAAAACTAGTACATAAAGTTGTACAATTCTTTCTGCCGGTTACAAACAATTACGTTTTGTGCGTGTGGTTTTATTCGGACGGAAGCTTAATTACAACCAAAATGTATATGTATTTACTTACATGTAACTCTTCTGTTGTCCTGGGAAATACAATCCATTCACTTGTTAATCTACACAGACACTTGGCAACTGCATGCACACAGCGACTGGCACTAGCCTTTGACACCCCCATGGTATCTCCAATCACTTTTAAAAAACTCCCGCTGGCAAAGTATCTCAAAGCTGTAAGGACCTAAAATCATTGTAAAGGATTTTCAGTTCCAATCGCCCAATGAAACGTTTCCTTGATAATGTCGTGACTTATCGTAATTTGGAGATCTTTGAAATTGTATCCAATTAGTGCGTGAAAAACATCCGCTCACCTGAGTTTCCGCGCTGAGAGGAAAGTTTCGGCCAGTGTTACGAGTCAGCTCACCCTCAAATTTGTCGACAAGCCAGGCAATTCTTTCTGGAGACAACCTGTACCTCTCAATAACTTCTTTTCTTCGCATGCCCACAAGAACTGTTCGCTGCTGATAGGTTCTTTTCTCCCGAAGGGGAATAAGTAATGCCCCCGCAGCGGCAGCCATTTTTAAACCATCTTTCCCGGAAAAAATTTACGGGAGCTCAGGAGCTCCCGTAAATTACCGGGTAAAAATGACGTGATGTTTACGGGCCCGAAATTTTCGTGCGTTTTGAGAAACACGCGAAATGATTACGGGAGCTTAACGGGTCACTTTACGGGCCCGAAAAGTTTACGGGACTTTTGAGAAACGCACGCCAGGAATAAATAAGGTTTGAAGAGATGCTTCAACAAACCCTCGGTAATGCCATGTCAGAGTTTAAAAATATAAGAAAGGTTATGCCAACTTGTAAACCAAATTGGAAGCCAAATTTCAGACCATATGGTCAAAATTTGGTTCCCACAAATTGTTGTCATCATAATTAATGTGTCCTGTACTGAATGCACCATATTCATAACCATATTTGGTGCTAGTCACCATTTTCTTTGCTACCATATTGTCAAAAGCAGCTTAATATGTAAGACAAAAATAATGAAATATTGACATTTTACATGTAAGAACATTTTTCACGTTCGAAACCTATCTATCAAGTTTCTCATTTTGAGAAATGTTTTAGACGGCCACTTTCTTGATTATAAATTACCTTCAAGGCCTATGCTGCATTTGTTAACTTGTAAATTATCAATTTTCTGACGGCAAGCTGACAAAATGCTTACTCTAGGCAGTTGCAGAGGCATTGAACACTCTATTTGATTTCCATACATAATAGCTACCTTCTTGTTCCATGTGTTACGCGTCACGCCTGAACAATATTTTTGAAGATCAACTTTCCGTGCTAGTTTCGTCATTTTATCGAGGATAAACAGCCCCAAATCGCATTTTAGTTACAATTTATTAGTTGCTTTAAGCTTCCTTCCCTTTTTGGAGATATAATTTTGTGCTTATGCCCTCAAGTCGCAACTTTCTGCGAGTTTTTCCGCGAAACTTTCAACATTTCGTTGAAATATATATAATTGAGCGTTCATTTCAAATTGGGAAAAAGCGTTCACACGTGACGTAGATGACTCTAATTGCATTTCATTGAAGTGATCTCTTGAATCCACACACCTGTCACCTCGCACCTTTTTGCTGTGCCAGCAAGACATTTTGATATCTAGCTTCAGTTATTCATTCGAATACAACATTTGAAGTTCAATTTCGAGTGTAGAACAGCACTCGTCGAGCTATCGCGTGAAGCAGTGAACTTTCAACATCCTAGTGAAATTTCTTACAGAGCCCTTTTTATACCACAAGCCAGCAATCGAATGTAGGATTTCAATTTTTCAAGCTTACCATACTGAGTAAATAGGAGACGGCTGCACGCAGGCTACATACTGAGGTGAAGGAAAACGTTTGACGAGCTGCTTCGCCAAACACACGACCACACCGTGTAAAAAGGGCGAACGGATGGTTGAACCACATTTGAACTTACATCAGGCAGCATGGGCAGTAACTCTCAACCGGAAACGATACTTATTATAACTTGTGTCCTTAATGCACCATTGATGCTCATGTCAATTATGGGCAACACTCTGGTGTTAACCGCCATTTTGAGAAGCCCGTCGCTTCGTTCACCTTCCACTATGTTCTTATGTAGTCTGGCTGTCTCAGACCTTCTCGTTGGACTAGTCGCCCAACCTATTTACATCGCACATTTATTCACAAACGATTCGCTTGTAAATATAAGAAACACCATCTCATTTTCTGGATGCGGTGTTTCACTCTTGACAATGACAGCCATAAGCATGGATCGGTTCTTGGCTCTTCGTTATCACTGTAAATACCTTTATTTATTACATCGCAATGATTCTGTGCTATACCCCAATGTTTATCTGCATGTCAATTGCAGGAGTTTTCCAGAATCACTGTTCAAAAGCGTGGATCTTGGCACAAACTGTGACATTTATGAACTCGTCTATCAATCCACTTTTGTATTGCTGGCGTCTTCGCGACCTTCGTATTGCAGTTGTCAAGACTGCGAAGCTGATTTGTAGACAAACAGGGGAAAATTAAGGACTTACATGTGCGTTTCCATCCTTCTTGGCAGAAACACAACAAACGACTTGTACAAATTTAATAAAATCGTTTTGAAAAATAAAAATAACCAAGCGTTAAATCACAGCATTTAACCCGTGACAATTCTATGTGACTTTTTTTTCCAGTTCTCTTTTTCTGTTGAAAACATACAGTTGCGGGGGAGCTCGAGGACAAAAAGGAGAATGCAATGTTTTAATAAGCACAGCGTTTTTAATCAAATGCAAATTCGAGGTTTAATATAATGCAGTCAAAAAATAATTACACTTGTTTTTTACAATGTCCCATAAATTAACGACCTGATCTTTGATTGCCTCTTTAACTACTAGAAAACAAGCTAGATGTTCTACGTACGACAGCGAACAAATTATGGCTTCGTAATGATGTAAATTACTAAATACCCTGACACTCAAATAAAGTTTATGTATGTATGTATGTATGCCGTATAGTAATCTGCATAAGTTGTTGTCAAACCAATAAAAATGTAGTGTGAAATGATGCAATGTGGTATCGCATAATAAAATGAAGTCAACAGCAGATTTTTTAGGATTTTATTTTTTTTAAGAAATGGGGCGATTAAAATGGATTAATAAGGAAATATCGCGATCTCCACAAATATATAATTTTGTCAGGTGCATTTCACATGTACTTAAAGATGTTCTATTGAAAGAGAGAAGCCCCTATCTAGGTTCGACGACATACACAGCCAAAGTTCAGCATTTTTCATCAGATGCAAATTCGAGGTTTAATATGAGAAGCCCGTATCTAGGATCACGCCTTTCGAAACGTTTCTTTCGGGTCGAGATGTAACTTCTCAAACCTTGAAAAATAGTGAACAAAAATATTGGAGGAAGAATGTGGAAGACCTCTTCATTTTTCTAAAACGGGGCCTACGTAATGCTAAAATGATCACCTTGAAAAGCACTTTAAAATTTGACGCGTTAGCCCTTCGCTCCGACGAAGGGCTAACGCTCGAAACGTCAGCAATTGAATCTCGTTACGGTGGCCAATTGACATTATCAACCCAGTTGATAAAACCAAATTATATTGTTATACTTCCCACCGACGCACCACCACAGTTTCTTTAGAAACTTACCCCCTCTATATGCTGCATTATTTACACCCAGTATCCGGCATCAACACTACCCGCCGGCTGAAAGATTACAACTTTTAGAAAAGACACACGCTGGTTTTGTCCTCCTTTGCTTGCATAATTGTTATTTCAAAGACATAACATTAAAGCAATTATAGTCTCTGCAAGCAATCCTCGGCATATATCGAACTTCCTTATTCATTCGGTTGAACAAATTAAAACTGTATGTCTTGGTTTCAAAACTTATCGAAGCATATTTCACAGTTCTTTATGAGTCGCTCTTTTTGAGTCACAGCCAACAATCAGTTCATTCACAGCAGGATAATTTCACTTGAGCACGAATGATAATTTTTTTAGCTATTAATTTGAAGGTAGGTCCTTTGACCAAATACTAGACAAAAATGTGCGATCATTTTGAAACGTTGGGCGAATGAAATGACAATTGAATGAGAGACAGATCATTTAAACAAGGAACATGGATGAAGATTTTCGCCCTGAAACTATTGTCATCATAAACTGTGTACTGAACGCACCATTGATGCTCATCTCCATTATCGGCAACACTCTTGTGCTAGCCGCCATACTGAAGACACCTTTGCTTCGTTCACCGTCCACCATTTTGCTCTGCAGTTTGGCTGTTTCGGACCTTCTCGTCGGGTTCGTCGTACAACCGCTTTACATCTCTTATGAACTAACACATAATGGTTCTTTGTACAAGGTGATGATCACGATGGCATTTGCTTTGTGTGGAGTTTCACTTTGTATAATTACAGCCATAAGCGTGGACCGGTTCTTGGCCCTTCACTATCACATGAGATATCCGAGTTTGATGACTACACAACGCGCTATTTACTCATCAGTAACTCTTTGGCTCATTAGTTTTCTTCTGTCATGTATATCTTTTTGGAACATAGATGCCTATTACTTTACCATAGCCGTTAGTATCGTTATTTCTCTTTCGATTTCTACAGTTTGCTATATCAGAATATTTCGGATTGTTCGTAAGCATCGGCTTCAAATTCATGTTCAACAGCAAGCTGTGGTAAGTTTCACTCCAGAAAATAACCGGAGCATGAAGAAGAGTGCTGTAAACACATTTATCTACTACATTGGGATGGTATTATGTTATAGCCCGGTGTTTATTGCCATGACAATTTTATTTGTTTCCCCTCATCGCTGGACAACCGCTTGGAACTTTTCTGATACTGTGGCATTTATGAATTCGTCCATCAATCCATGTTTGTACTGCTGGCGTCTTCGCGGGCTACGAAGTGCAGTTTTTAAGACGGCAAGGCAGGTGTTATGTAAACAGACGGAGGAGACCTAGCTGAAGATGGCTGTTAGGCTGTACACTAATGGATAAATATCCTAATGGATCAATATCCTTCGGTCGTGAGCCTTTAATACTTAAATGGCTAATTGATTGAATCGTATCAATTCTCGATTTTGATTGGTTCTGAGTGCGTCCGTATTTGTTTGTTGTGTAATTGGCGCGCGGTGCCACGGGGTGTCCCTTTATGGGTTCTTTCTTGTTGTCAGAGGCCCCCAGTTCCACACACCAACAATTACTTTTTGCATTACATAGCTTTAGTTAGTGCATTAAAATAAAAATATTTTTCCAGTTGAAGAATGCTATTCGTCGAGCTATTGTCTAAACCCTCAAGGAAACCGTGATTAAATTTCTCAAAGTGATAAACGAATAACCAGAAACTGATTATTAGCATTGGCAACAATTCTGACCCAGAAACTTGTGTCATCACAAGTTTTGTACTGCAAGAAGGGTGATAACGAGGAAACTAGCTAGTTCATGCTTTTAGGGCTGAAGTAGTCGTCGATTGTCTTCAGCAAAAACTAAGCAAGAACATTTTTGAAACATTTCAGCAACTCCTGAAAACACAACTGATATTATAATTAATCCTTAATTTTACGAGGAAAGATGTGATTACTTGTTTATGACTTTGAGGGCAAAATGTTTCGAAAGCTTCTAAGTAATTTTTAGCAAGCGGAACGATAAGATAACAGGATTACGAGAACAGTTCAAAAGCAATCCACACGAATGAAAATGTCTGGTTCTTAGTCTCAGGTCCTTTCGAGAAGATGACTACGCGGCCGGAAGCCATGACGATTAGTTAACAAACAGTACAGATAACGGTAGAAAATATCACCCAACCAGAATCAACACTTATTTCCATATACGTAAAATGAGATTAGTTGTAAAGAAATATTTAAATTTTAAGAAAATATTTAATTTCAACGCCGATTCCACAGGTTTCTTGATTTGGGGAAGTGATTTAGACGTAGACTCAATATTCGTATTCCCGACATGAATGCAAGGCTAATGCCGGGAACTTCGTTCGAAAATACAAAGAAACGTGAGGAAAATTACGGCTCGGGTGCCGGAAAACCAAGCATTGGAATTTGCAAGGCACTGGAGCTAGTAAGTGATCTGCACGCAGGTTGGAGGAATACCTTAATTAAGCGAATATGCAAAAATATTTGGTATGCGTGACCGAGAAGATTAGTATATGTAATAGGACTACATGCTGTTAATATTTAGTATTCCCCTTATTAATTATACAATAACATGACAGGAATTCGTGGCCGTTTCATTACCTATATGGATTATTTCTGGTTAAATTAGCAGTTTTTTTTTCATTTGGTTTAATACAAAAGAGCCTTTGAATTCAAGCACCTGTAAGGTTTACCATTGTGTTATGTCAACATACATTTGGACAGATTTGTCATATCCTTCTACCAAAAACCCCTTTGTGCCACATGCCAACAATTGTGTTCGGCATAAGACCAAAAAAATAGCAACGGCTTGTGTTAATTTGAAAACGTGAGAGAGGAGACGCCAGTATGTCAAACGAATTGGAAAATAATTATTTAGGCAGTACTGGAGATAATTCGCGGACTGAAATTATTGTCATCATCATAAACTGTGTACTGAATGCTTTTTTGATGCTGTTAAGCATATGCGAAAACACTCTGGTACTAGCCGCCATAGTGAGAACTCCCTCGCTTCGCTCACCATCCATGATTCTACTCTGCAGTTTAGCTGCGTCGGACCTTCTTGTTGGACTTGTTCTACAACCGGTTTACATTGCTTATCAGCTAACGGAAAATGTTTCCCTTTACCAAGCATTGTCCATAATGGCCGGTTTAGGATGTGGTGTTTCGCTGCTCATTATAACAGCCATAACTGTCGATAGGTTCCTGGCTCTTCATTATCACATGCGATATCCGAATTTGATGACCGCACAACGCGCTATCTATACATCAACAACTCTCTGGTTCATCAGCTTTCTGCTATCAATGTTGTCCTTTTGGGAAATGTACGCTTATCATTTTGCTGCAGCTTCAAGCATTGTCATCTGCCTCTTAATTTCTACCGTTTGTTACTTACGAATCTATCAGATAGTCAAACAGCATCAGTTCCAAATTCACATTCAACAGCAGGCTGTCGAAAGCAATACTGCAAATATTTTCCAAAGCATGCCGCGATTGACTAAGAGTGCTAAAAACACTTTTATATATTACATCGTTATGATATTATGTTATACTCCGTTATTTGCTTCCATGTCTATTTTAGCCATTTCACGCAGTCGCTGGACAATTGCGTGGACCTTTGCAGATACGGTGGCATTTATGAACTCGTCCATTAATCCTCTCTTGTATTGTTGGCGCCTTCGTGAGCTGCGAGTGGCAGTTGTTAAGACAGCAAGGCAGACGTTTTGTAAGCAAAGAGTAGAAACTCGTTAACTTAGCACTAGAAGTTAAAACCTAATACTCGAAGGCATGATCTACTAAATTTGTCTAAATTAGTCAATGAAGATTGTTTTCGATACAAAATGCACCATTGATCCTCATTTCCACAACTAGCGCGCGTCATGTTAGCCAGAGCTAGCAGTCACTATGAGACTGTCAAAGTAACGAACTATGAACAGTGAAATTGAAATATTTTTTTCGTGTTGAAAAAAGTTCCATTCAATTTTCAAGCTGGAGAGCGGTCTAACAATCTGCAACTTGCTTCTGCATCTTTTTTGCGTGTATAGTAATTTAAACGGAGTCGCCTCTTCTTTTAGCACAACACCAAGTACCTAAGTACAAAAAGAAAAACATTTTGGCTCGGGCTACCGTCGTTAGACGGCTGTCATCATGATTTGTATTTCTAAAGATAATACTTAATTCAAACATAGTTCCCTGAAGTTAATTAAAAAAGAAGAAAAGTCCCATCTGTACAACACGCTGGATATCAAAATGCATTCGGCTGAAAAAAATTGCCTTGCTTGAATTGATTTTAAATGCCACTGGGGTAACGTTCAATCGAAGACTATTTACACAAACTTCGCTTAATAGTGTCTTCCTCCTCTTCTCAGTACAGGGAAAAAAGTGAATGACCGTTTTTTTTAATAATTCTACAGGACAAGTAGCAGCTGGCCCGTGTGAAGTTTAAGCTATACTTCAATTATTTTTTATTATTATTTTATTTTTAGAAGGTGGGCGAGCTCGGTTCAGCTACAGTTTTTACCACACGGTCAGAAGCACCGTGTTAAAACGTAAAACTCATAGAAAATTTTTAAAGATGGAAAACGAATCCGAAATTGATTTCAAAATTTCCGACGACCATTCCCGTCAGTTTCATGTGGGAATTCCCTCTTTCCTCCCCCCTCCCCACCTTCCCCCGGGATTTAAAGATGAAAACAAGGTGTCAGAATTTCTAACGTAAGAGAATGTGTTCACAAAAGGCCGGCAAAAGAATCAAAAACAGATTTTCCAGAAAAATTTGGCTACAATAACACTTGTCCTGAAACTATTGTCATCATAAGGGATGTACGAAATGCACCATTGATATTCATATCCATTCAAAAATGTTCCAAGTATTTCATAAATTAGCAGGAGACTGTGAAAGTAACGAACTTTGAGCAGTGAAATTGAAATTTTTTTTTTCGTGTTGAAAAAAGTTCCATTTAATTTTCAAGTTGGAGAGCCGTCTAACAATGTATCTACAATTAACTTGCTTCCGGTCGAAAATGATCTGTTTTGCGTGTAGAGTAATTTAACGAAGTCGCGTCTTCTTTTCGCACAACATCAAGTACCTAATTACAAAAAGAAAAGCATTTTGGTTCAGGCTACCGTCGTTAGACGGCTTTCGTGTTTGTATTTCTGACGATAACACTTCAAACATAGATCCCTAAAGTTAATTAAAAAAGAAGAAAAGCACATCTGTACAACATGCTGGATATCAAAATGCATTCGGCTGAAGATGTATTGTTGCTATGGTAACTTGTAACGTCAAGAAAATTATCATCACTTGTCCAGTGATTGATATCTGTTCAATACCATAAATGTTGCGTCAACTGAAAAACAGTCGTGGTATTGATCAATCAAAGTTGAGGTGCTGAAAAATTTAGGAAACTGTTTTGAGCCACCTTAAGTACTTTGAAATCGCTTAGATCCTTCCAAATGAAAAGGTTTTCATTGTATGTGTCTTTGACTTGTTTACAAATGCAGGCAGCAATTAAAGAGAATATTTTTATTACATATATAGCGACAATTTTAGGTAATAAACCTTGCAGATAGAATTCTATTTAAGCAATAGGCCACAAGTGTCTATGGTTTATAAGGTGATAAACCACGCGGGATGTTGGCAGAACACGAGAAGAATTTGTAAATCACGAGCCGCAGGCGAGTGATTTACGAATTCTTCGAGTGTTCTTCCAACATCCCAAGTGGTTTATCAGCCTGTAAACCATAGAAACTTGTGGTCTATTGCTTTTATATAATAATTCAAAAGACGCGCGATTTTTCCATGAGTTTACTGGCACAATAAACCATAGCTGATTGACCAATCAGAGCGCGCGCATTGATTTGGAGAAAAGCGATACGTCCAATCAGCTTCGCGTATAGCTTTCTTCACACGTGAAAAATGTAACCAATCAGCATCAAGAGTAGAACGACCTAACCAATCAGAGCGCGGGAATTCAAATGGTTTCCAACGAGGTTGTGAAAACAACGCGCTGCAAGTTTGCAAGCTCTCTAGGACAGTTTATGTTTTGACTACAAATTTTGTACTTTTGAGAACTTTATGGAAAGGAAAGCCATCAGAAATACGCCAAGCAAAACCTTAACAACACAGTTATGATATGGAAATGCTAAAATCATTCTCCAGGCGGAGCGAAGACAAACTAAATGTCGATAAGGGAAAGCCAAGAAATGAAAGACTTTCATTGTAGCTTCGATACAACGCAGCCATGGACGTTCTAAGAAAATTCAAGCACTCTTGGGAACACCAGGGTAAAGTAAATACTTCACTTTTGAATATGGATTTACGTCGTAATTATTGTTTAATGAACCGACTCCTTGTCTTGCCACAACTTTTGTTCAAAAATTCGCCAGTTGATTTGCGCGCAGTAGTTAATTCACTTATGGCGACGTTTCTCGATGCGATAGCAAAAGCTTTTCTTTTAAAAAGTATGAACACAGTGTGTTTTATACCGCTATTTAAATAGAGTTCTTGTTTACTATAGCTTGTCGTCGCCGTAATTTATCTTTTCTATTTAAAAGAGATCTCGCTTGGAAAGCCATCAGAATGCATTTGCAGCTTTGTTTTCCTCGTAGCGCTGCGTTTAACTCTTTAATTATAGACTAGAAAAAATCGCTTTAAGTTAACAATGGTTGAGTATTCGTTATATATAATAAACAAATTACAGCATATAAAGTGCTTTGTACGGATTATTATTCACTCGTCGCAAAACTTTGGAAAACTCAGTCGTTCGCGCAGGGCAACTCGTGAATAAAAATCCGTATGTCGCACTTTCTATGAAGTAATCTATAAGAATTTATGAAAACATCTCCCGCCGCTTGGTAATTGTGTACGCCTCTTTGTTTCGTAGACATTTGCTTGTTGTTTACGACAGACTTCAGCAATCTAATTTGAAACCAATGCAAAAATTAATATATTTCTCGAGCTATTGTATTGAAACTTGTCATTATGTCAATTATATGTTTCACGAAACACTCAACAACGTCGTGCTGCAAATTCAAAACGTAAGGCGGGAGAGTTAGCGAAGACGACCAACTAAAAACATGCTGAATGTTAAGACCTATTAAGGAAATATGGACAATAACTTTCGTCTAGAAACTGTTGTCATCGTAAAATGTGCAATGAATGCACCATTGATGCTCATATCCATTATTGGCAACACTTTAGTGCTGGCCGAAATATTGACAACTCCATCACTTCGTTCACCGTCCACTGTTTTCTTATGTAGTCTGGCTGTCTCAGACCTTCTAGCTGGGCTAGTCGTACAACCGGTTTACATCGCCAATGAACTAACAAATGACTTGCTCTACAAGATAAGGAACGGTACGGCCTTCTCTGCATGAGCTGTTTCGCTCTTCACAAAAATCTCTGCTATATTAAAGTGTGGATCGGTGCTTGGCTTTGCATTATCACATGCGATATGCGAATTTGATGACTATGCGTTGCGCTTTGTATACATCGGCAACTCTTTGGTTCACAAGCTTGTTCTTATCATTTTGCTGCAGGAGGTAGTATTATCATTTATCTCTTTCTTTCCATCCTATGTTACATATGAATCTATTTGATAGTTCGTCGACATCAATTACATTGTCAAATTAATGTCCAACAATAGGTCGTAGAAAGTTTTAATGCTGAAAATAATGAGGGCATACAGCGATCGACCAAAAATGCCAAAAACATTTTTATATACCTCACCGTAATGATTCTGTGTTATACACTGCTGTTTGTATGTTCCTGCATTAATGGAAACCCAAAAATAATGGTTTTGTTTTGCATGTTACCAGCAAGGACGATATCACTATACACCGTTCATTGCTGCCTATCACTTAAGATGACAAGGATTGAAATGGTTTTTTTTTTCAAGTTCTAGAGCCATTCCTTTAAAGTATCACCAGAAATTCATTATGAATTTGCTTTCTCAGCCACATACACCTTGTTCCAAAATGGCCGCTGATTTATGCACATACAAATTGGCCTTTGTTGCCTCGTTCCAGATAAAATATTCTTTTGACTTTTGAGCTTAAAAACGAGGCAAGAAGGGCTAATTTGAATACCAACAAAAGAATATTAAGATGGTAGCCATTTTGGAATAAGGTGTATATGACATCTTAACCTAATTTGTCCTTACTATATTCCTCAAAATGACAATAGGAAAATGGATAATCTACTTCAGCATTACTTTGCTTTGACCGAGCGAGTTTGAGCTAACAAAACAAATCTTGATGTTCTCGATACTTTCGTCATTTACAGCCCCCTTGGAGATTAACATACTTTTATTCAGTTTAGTTTGCAGCCGTATTTTCGATTTTGCAACGGTAACATATATATTTTGACAGCAAATGTCGTTGACAAAAGACTTTGATCTGGCTAAAATAGTTAACTGCTGTAGTGTTTGGCGAGGATAGACGGTTAAAGGGACACTGGCAAGGTATTTTGGTGTCATTTTAAAATACTGAAATATGTTTTTGTATCAATGGAAACCCACAAATAATGGTGCGGTTTTGTTACCTAGGGCTATATCACTACACTGGAACTACTTATTGCCGCCTATCACTTAGGATGGCAAGGATGGAACTGGATTGAAATTTGAAACAACTTGCCAGTTTTTTCAACTTCTATAGCCATTCCTTGAAAATATCGCCAGAAATTCATTATGGTTTGCTCTCTGAGCCACAATTCGTTTGATGTCTTCCTGTTAGTCCATCAAGAGCATTTTGAATAGGACTAAAGGTACCAGGTAATGATTTTAGCAATGAATGAAGCTGAAAACCCCAAAACCCTAAAACCCCTGTGACAGTGCTCCTTTAAAGGGCCACTGTCACAGGAGTTTTGCTGTTTTCAGCTTCATTCATTGCTAAAATCATTACCTGGTACCTTTACTCCTGATGGACTAACAGGAACTAAGCTTACCAACGACTGACTCGGCGTTTAAACATATTTTGCTTCAGACTCAAAACTGGGCTGAAGTAAGCTTCAAAAGTGTATAAAGATTTTAATATTGTGCTGAGAAGAATCTGCAATATATCTGATGGTTATAGTATATGGCTTAATCATGTCATTGAAATGCAAATATTTGCATATGAAAGGACTAATCATAACATCCAAGATAAGCAAAACAGGACTTATACATAACTAATTATCTAAATTTGATTTCATTATCTGCAAAAAATGTTTTCATTTTAAGTCCATTCGCCTTATGAACTTTATTTACTAGTTTATAAACGCAGAAAGTAGTTATTGTTAATAAAAGCAAATGAAAACATATATGCAGACAGGCAATTACGTGGTCTTCTTATATGACTGGATCTGTTAGCGGTAAATATGAAGCAAAACTCGTGTTCTGATTGGCTGTCTGAGCGGTCAAGATGGAGCCACCTTTGGCCCGTGGTGTTTTCGCGAAGAAAGGTTTTAATGACGCCGTATTTCGTATAGTGAATTTGAACTGTCCACCTAAACTATTTTCTGGGATAACATTTCAATGACACAGCAAATGCAAAATAAACGCAAAAGTAACTACAAAAACTAAAAACGGGAGATAAAAATACGAATTTTTATAACTAGAGTTATTACAGTATAGATGCGTCTTAAACATACATTAAAGTTTTTAACATTGTACTTACGTCTTAACCAAACTATGACAGCAAACAACTGCTCGCAATGACAATTTGAACGTCCGCCATTTTGGCCGCCATATTGAAGGCTTACAATAGGCCATTTTTGAGTTCTAAACCATTCATATGCCGGCAAATGCGTTTTACCTGTATGGTCTTTTTCATACATGTATTTTTATATGAATGATTTCGCACTAAGACTCGGAATGGCCTATTCTTGGTTTTCATAAAACTTTGAAACCAAAATTCGCTAGGCCTGCTAAATTTTCATTGCCACTAGGTTTAAGGTGAACTAAAATATAGTTTTTCCCAAAATTTCCGCAGCTCGATTGTGCCCTTCGTTTTGAAAACAGAAAATATTGAATATTTGAGTTCTCTGTCGCAAGTGACATAATGCTGAGTGCCGTGGGAAAGCTGTTTTGTTTAGATAAACCCCATCCTTTCGATATTCAGCAGTTTGAACATTTCAGGTATAATAAGTGGTGCTTATGTGGGAGTTTAATTAATAGCTCATGAGCCAAAATTAGCCGCTATTATAGCACAATTGAATTCTAGATGGTTTCGCGTGCATCACGGTGGCCATATTTGTGCATCAAGGAAGAACACAAATATGGCGTCTTCATACTGAGCTTTGTAAATGTGCGTGGAACATTTCGGCAAATAACTCGCGAACAGCATATCACACAGGCCTGAGACTTGGAGAAATTGTTTATTTATTTATCATCTACAATATCAGAAATTCTTAGTTTCTGTAGTTGAATTGTTTCGAATTCAGTTTTTGATAGCGTGACAGTGAAAACCAGCGATTGGGTGCCAAGCATGACGTGAGTGCGCGCAAGAAGTTGAAGCAAAAAATAGAGGTTGAATTTCTAAACTTGGCCACATTATGTGTTTGCTAGTTGCGTAATAATAACAATAATAATAATATTGTGTCTATTTCAAATCCAGCAGTGGAGAATCCCCATTGATAATAGGGTACACGTAACTGAAACTATCTAAAATACAAACGATTTTTTCAGCTATCAACTGGGAACTGCCCAAAGCATTGAAAATAAAACTGCGTGGACGCTATGACGTCAACACAGCATGTCGAATGGCATTCCTTTTATATTATGGAAGCACTCGGAAGAAAGATGTTCAAGCGGACGCTCAATTTCGAAGTCACCACAGTTTTGGCCGTTTTCGTCCATTTTGACAAGAAATTCCATTTTTCCAGCTGTTTCCTTCAAATCTGCATTTTGTGTTATTTCCAGCGGTCACATAAAAAGCAACTTCTAGTCTTCCGTTATCCTTCACAACGAATTGCGGTATGGTTCTTGAAAAAAAAAGAATGTTTTTAAAAGTTTATCTCGTATGTTTAAAACAATAAGTTGGTTTCAAAGATAGTAGTTGGCAAAACAAAATAAAGTAGACTAACTAGGCCATGAGCATCTCTTTGGGCTGCTGCTTGGACATGGGAGCTGGATAATTCAACTAACGCAGACGCAAAATCAATAGGCACCACAGCGTGTTACTAATTTCCTAATAGTAGAAGTTTTAGCACTTTAAAGACCTTATTCTGAAGTTTGCGGTACTTAATCTTAGAGTTAATACTTCTTCAAGATATAAGCACTTCAATAGTTTATAACATTTAATCGTTCAAACCTTGTACAGATAATAAAGTAAACGATGTTTACAAACATCGATTTAAAATGGCAAAGACTAACAACTATTAAAACTTTCCAGTCCAATGCGTATATGATTTTAATTAGATCAAATTAATGAAAAAAATCGTTGTTATATATGTAAAAAAGCGCAACTGAGTCCTACATATCTTCGACAACAGGCTGATATTGTCCTGAAATGTAACTGATTACATGACTATTTAACGCTGGTGAAAATCAATTATAGTGCTATCCGTTCGGAAGTGATTTATCACTGAATTAATGTACAGTTTGTTTATTCGAAACTGAATGTCTTCAACAGCTGTCCCATGATGCTGCTTGTTTTTTTTTTTAACAAAACTGCTTCATTCTCTAACTAGTGGCTGCTGGAACACATGGATGTTTCCGCACGGAGGTGTTTCTCAGTCGGTTGGGAAATTTGCGACGCATTTCTCGGAGAGAACAGGTAATAGTAGGGGTAGGGTTTATAGTCATTGAGCCACTCCGTGGAAGAGTGTGTCGCTGTATTCACGCATGGCTTCTGTACAGAGCCCGAGAACAGTGTTTGCCGCTCGGCGCTAACACATGGATTGAACTCAAATCGTGCGTTAGCTGCACCAAACATGTACGGCACCGGGTAAGGTTGTATTCTATCGAAACTAACCCGTGGAAAGCTCCTGTGGTCCTCTAGCGTGCAAAGTTCCCTGTGAGGGCGTTTACGAAAATCTCCTTTGCTGAACCTGTTAATGTACGCGGGGTGAATGTGCCAGTAACAGCTCTTCCCATTGGCTGCGACTTCTCCTTTGACAAAACACTCGTGCAGCGACAGATTGTGGCGGACAGTGTTTTTCCATCCAGCTCTGGAAACAGTGAACTCCGGGAACGTTTTCTCGATGACTTGGTAGATCTGTGCGAGTGTTAGCCTTTTCTCAGGGACTCGCAGAATGGCGCTGGCAATGAGCGCGACGTACGTCATCGAGAATCGTTTCGACTTCGGTCGGCTTGGAATCGTACCAGTGAGAAACCCGAAGTTAAGTTCTTCGTGTTTTTTACTGACATGCTCTTCAATCGCAGGTTGTATGCATGTAGGTGGAACAAATCCGGTAAGCTTCGTTGAAAACGGCTTGAGGAATGAGTGGTCTCTAACGAACTCTGCGGAGCTCAACGAAAACGGCCGACTTCGTGCCCATGGAAAGTCGTAATCTCGTTTCAAACCAGGCAAGCCCTGATAGCAATAAGTCGGCTGCATCTCAAGCGCTTGTCTTGGTTTTCCGATACTTGAAACTTGTCGAGCTAACTCCGCCTTTAAACCACTTAGATACAACAGTGAACGAGAGCGCTGCTTTGTCCGAATTTATTGGCCATGCCACTTGACTGCGCAGCGGGGAAGAGCTGGAACAGAACCAAACAATGAGAGGTGTTTAACCGAACTTGCTACGTTTTAAATGGGTTACCAGCAAACGATTGTTCGCCCACTTTTAATGAGTGACATCCACTTTAATGCGATAGATGTGTGGAAAATTGGCTTATGCTCACAACGAATTCACTTTGATAAACCATTTTGATATAAACCTATAAAGACAACAATCCCATATTACAACTCTTGTGTTTGCAAGGAAAAAAGTGTGCTTAACGTTGTTAACCGGCGCACTATTTTAACGGACCTGATTGTTTATTTCGCAAACAAAATATTTCGCCAAAATATCCAGCAACTCAAGCAATAAAGAGAAAGAAAACAAACCGAAAATTGATTTTTACAAAATTTCTATCGAGTAAGAGTTTGTTTGCAATGATGCCATTATTTTTAAGAACAGCATTTTGGGGGCAAGTAGTCTCTGAAACACATTGAATTCATGTTTTCGAAAAGGTGTTTAAACGACCATGCCGGGAAAATCCACAAGCACCTAAACAAGTGTAGGCGTGGTTGTTATCTATTATTTACACAAGGCATACCACCCGTTCACATAGTCTCGGGCTTTTTCCGCTTAACAACAAGATTTAATTATTCGAACAGAAGAAATCATTTTAATGTTAAGAGTCTTCACTACCCTGCTTATTGTTTTAACAAGATTCCTAACCGAGAAGCGCAAAGTTTGAAGCCTCTAAAAGGTCTCACTCAGGAATCAGTTATGATCAATAAACTCACTGGAAACATGAGTGTTTAATGTAATGTTTAGCATCTTAGACATAACATAAAGTTCGACGAGAATTAAACCAGTGGCCGCAATTAACTTTAACAAGTTAACGAGGTACACACTGAAACTAAATGCTTCGCAAGTAAGACAGAGAGGGCAACGACTTATTTCTGATCGCGTTTTCCAGTCTTAATGGATCAGTAATCATCACACTGCAAACAGGGAATCTTTGTGAAAACAGGTGTAACTATCCAAACAAATCCAACTAGTATTTCTGTTTTCTGTTTGTCGTTTGAAAGCAGTAGTGTCTTACCTTAAGTCTTTTACAATTCAAGTCATAACAAAAAATGCAATGCAGCACAGCCAATAATCGGCTTAGAACTTTGCTGAGGGATACGTTATATACAACTTTCACTGTTTTACAGTAGTTTTTAACTGTAGGAATTTCTTCTTATTCCAGGCTAATGCCAATTCGAACAAAATGTAATCTTCATTGAGATTGTCGAGCAATAACTTTAGTGCCTGAATCTTACAATCGACAAAGGAAAAAACCGTTAAGTTCTTAGAACTCCAAAAACACACGTGGTTTAACAAAACAAAGAGACACTGTTGTATCATCGCCAAACAAAAGAATTGCAAGAGAATGTTATTAATCTGTTCAGGGGTGAACAAAGTCTCGTTAATGCCAGGATTTGATAAAATCTTACAGAGCGGCAATTCGAATTTAACCTTACAAGACTCCTGGCTGTACATTCAAAATTTCTAGACTCCAATACCAGCAGTAACTTTTATTTTGACGAGATCTTAAAATAACATTATTTACCCCTGCTTGTCTAATAGCAGGTCGGGTTTCACCCGCTTTATCACCGATAAAGAGGCTTGCAAATTACTTAACTTAAATAAGCAATTACTCGAGGTGCTTAAATTATCTAATAAACTTTTACGGTATCAGCACGCCTGGTGAATAACAGCTCCGTGTCCACATGGGAGACACAATGAAGGCAAATTTCGAATTAATAATTGATATGCTGTGAAGCTCTTTTATTCTGAACCAAAAATTGTTATCGGCGAAGACTAAATTATTTTGCAAAATGAACTGCAAAAACGTCATGATTAGTTCCTCGGATTCTTGATATTTTTGTAGTTAAATCTTTTGCTATTTTGTATGTTAATTATTGGTTAAAAACAAAAAACAAAACCTAAAATGACGAAAACAAATAAGGCGACCACCTATATATCAGAACAACAAGCAAAGTTAGATAGGAAAATCATCTTCCGATTTAATTCAATTTGAAAAAACTGCAAAAATATCGTGATGGGCAGCTTAGTTGAAGTTAAAGTGTTAGATTCCTTTGTATGCTAAAAATATTAATTTCGGTCGTTTCGTTTCTTCAAAACTAATTCGTTAGTACAGCATGACCAATTCAGTAGCGTGAAAGAAGCCGTCACACTTTTGCACCAGGGAAATGTTTATAACTTTTGTCACAAACTGAAGGAGCTTTACGAGTAACACTTCAGGTTAAATATTACTTGGAACATCTTTTTCTCTATCAAATGCAAACTGGAACAATTAGTTTACACGCAACAAAGGTTATGTCCTGACTTTAATAACAACAAGCGAAGCGTGACCGAGATTTGTTTCAAAAATCAACATTCTCTTAAAGATTAAAGACTGGGTGAAGTGGACAAAAATATGAAACTGTAAATATTGTGATAAAAGATGAGTGATATGGGTCCGAACAAAACCTTTTCAAAACAAAAATGGTTTCGCTGTTCCCACTGGTAAACTCAATACGGAACCTGCTAAACCATTTTTAATTGTGAATGTTGTCAACAAGTTTTTTTCCACGGACTTTTTTTCAATAATAGCTTTACCGTCACCTGCATGCATTTGGTGACTTTCAAGTGGACTTTGTTCTTGGAGAGCACTTTGCTACGATATGGAAGTTTCTCTGAAGATTTCAAGACGCTATTTGACATTTATCCTCTTTTCATTGGCGGAACTGGCGGAAGGCCATGTTAAGTTTAAAATTGCCAATCTGAAGATAATGCCATTAATATGGACAATTGGGATAAGGCCAACGGAATTAACAATGCCGTGCATAATAACATTCAGTTCATCGTGAGTCGTCCTTACTAACTGATGCTTTGCTGTTGCAAGTCTAACTCTATTCTTGCTCGAGCCTATAATGCTTCAAAATCACATTAGTGTTGATAGTTGAACGTTTCTCGAAATCTACTTTATAAAATCACTTTCCGGGCCTCTTCAAATTGCTACCCGGGCTTGTCTATTGGCGAATGTAAATAGATGTAGTTTCCATTCTTACAGGAAAACAAAACATTAAAAAACAAAAGCATGTAAGTAAGAGCCCTCCTATCCAGTAACAAAACACTAAAACTTCCATGGTTAGATAATCTAAAGCTCACTGGAATTTACTCCGGGAGAGATTGTTTTTATATCAGCTGTTATATGAGTTCTACAAGAATGTGTAATACTAAAAAGCAGCAGGAAAGTACTTGGATTCCCTGCTAACAGAGGCTGGTCTCTTTTCTCCCGTCAGCGAACCCCAGGAAAAGAGCCTTTGCTAGCAGGGAAGAACTTGGAGGAAGAGAAACTGTTTATTGATTTGCAACCTTGAATTTAATTTCCTTCAAGGAAAATATACGTTCTAAGATAACAGCCCCACCCACCTGACGAAATTTTGCAAAGAAGTGTTTTGGTGGAACTCCTAAAACGAGTCGGGAAAATACAGCTGTCTGTTTGAGGTGTGCGTAACATAGAATAACTTGTTTATTAACCGGGCTCAGTATCGGGCTGAAGATAAAGCCATGCCGTAAAAATGTTATTGAATAATAATACATGAATAATAGGGGCATGCATGTGTGATAAATTTTGTTATTGGCAATATAGGTTGACCGACTTAATCGGACAGTATCATCGATATACCGCTTATCTGATTAGTAAACAAGGACGTTATTGCGCACGCCTACGTCACGATCTCAAATATTTCCCGCACGGCCCTCACACTTTGTTAATAACAGACTAAATGTTATGAGTCGTTTTTCCTTATATGTAGTATCCAAAAAAGGGGCAGGGAAATCTAAACAGGTAAACAGGGTAACACATCAAACGCAAACCACAGATTTCTTTCACTAATACCTCTAAAAATTCACTGATAGATCAAGATATTATTCTCTAATTGATTCTCTTTACTCTTGTGACCTATATTTGTATGGAAGTGAATTGCCGTTATAAGTGGCTTCAAAGAGATGTACCACGATAACAAACGACAGTTTAAGAAACTCTTCTGATGTCGCAAAATTATTACTTTGAAATTGAAAAAAACTTCAAAACAATAGTTATCTAATTAAGGAGGTACCGTGACACGCACTAGATAACCGCTCTAAGATTCTGTTTATTCTAAAAGTTTAAGCTTAAATCAAGAAACGACGCATTTAAAGCTCTTAAAGCGATATACTTGAGAACAATAAAGAACCCTTACAGCCACCCATGCAACCTCGCACGAAACTTCAAACCTGCAACCATATCAGCATTTGTTATCTTTCTTCACACGCACCTGCCATGAATAATTTCCAAATAAGCACCACCCAACCGAATACGTTTTGTACTTTGCACATCAAGAACTCAAGGCGCCGTTGTGAAGTTAACAACGGTATGATATCAGGGACATAAAATAACTCTAAATTTGCCGGTTTAATTAATTTGGTTCGTGTTTCGAGTGAAAACTGGTAATGCTGTGCATTAAATCTAAAGCTTTTTGCCCGTTAAAAAACTGTATTGCCCTTAGCGAATAAATGTATGCTTCGGAAAAGCAAACATACAGAGAGTTTCGTCAATTACAATCCTTCTCAATCTTTTCCATTAAAAACCATCTTTGTTTCTTCTCAGTTTAATGTAATCTCTTGGGTGTTTTTCCAATTGGTAAACCATTATTTCACAGAAGGTTACGTTTGATTTGAAAGCAATTGTATACATTGCTAAAGATGACTTCATCCTTGGTGACTAACACCATTTGTCGATTACTCTCAAGTCTTGTCTGTTATCGATTACTGTTGACAAGTATTATGCTTGCTATTTCCTATTTTCTCCATATATTTTTATAATACTTTAATATCTGATTGTTATACAAAGACAAGAGCTTTTACTGTGTTTGCGTACAAACAAGACGGCGTCATAAAACATGCTAGCCTTTAAGAAACGTTTATAAACTATTTCTCACTGCAGAAACAGCAAGTTGTGTAAAGAGTCTAATAAATGAGATATATAAATTTGGATACAGGATTTGGGAATTTTGAATACGCCACACCGAACCAATTTTTTTTATCGACTTCTTACAACTTAATTTAACAGCTTCTTTTGGCCAACTTTAATTTACTGTTTTATTCTACAATCCAATTTAGCTACAACGAAGCACCCGTAAAATTACCTTCTTTTAGAATTGACTGCCCTCTAAACATGTTTTGAAGCTGACATTCTGGCAAACGCAATCCAAGAAAATTATCAAAGCCATCGACTGGCATTATTTTTTATATAGCGAAGCCCGGGCCAAGGAATCAATCTTACAGAGAACTGGAGCATTTCACTGACAGTAATTTATCTCGTACATAACGAATTCCGAGAACGGACAAACCTTGGAGATTAAGCTTTTTTCTAAAGCCACTGACAGGCGTTTAACACGTAGAGAACAAAATATGGATCAGACAAAAGGATAACACCATCTTGAGAAACCAGTCAGTGTCTATAAGGACACGAATGAACCCCAATGCAATCAACAAATCTAGTGGAACCTGTAACTCTATCAAACGACATGGACTGAATTTTTGTCAAGAACTCGGTGTAAAGAATTCCCGTTAAAAAACCTGAATGTTGATCTGAACTATTATACCTACCAACAACTTAGACGGGTGGGAAGATCTTTGAACTTCTTTCTCTTCAACGGATGTATTCAACTTTTGCTTTACAGGTCGCCCTCCTTGCTAACTGCAATTTGGCGGGAAGACAGATTTCTGCTCTCTATATCAAAGCTAACTTAACACTGATTAATTCCGTCTGGGTGACGTAATTCTGTGCCAGAAAGCATTTCGTAGATTTTAAAAGAGATACTTTGAAAATTTAAAACGAACATTTTGTTCAAATTAAAAGAAACGCGTTGTTTTAAAACTTATAATCTGCTTATAATTCAGTTGCGTTTTTCAGTAATGCTTTTTGTGAAAACAAACATTTTGTGTTTTGGTAAGAGAATGTTAGTTGTCAAGGTTGCATCATAAAAACTAACATTTTCGTTGTCATATTACGATTTAATTTGTGGTTTCATTAGGGAACAAAACAGCAATAGGATTAATATCTGCTCGCAAGTAAGGAAATATATCTGGGGTTATATATTTTTCGTTTAATTTTGTACATTAATTGGACATGAACTGCGGCATAATATTTTTAGTATGTGACCCATTCGTTTCGTTATAGTATAAGCCGCTATCTTTTCGAAATATCATAATATAAGTTTTCTTTTCTTGGGCAAAGGTGGAACGAGTCAAAATAATTTTTTACAGGCTTCAAATTTATCTGTTATTTTTACAATATAACCAAAAAAACAGAAGCGCGGGTGGTTGATTTTTTAATCCAGGCAGCATTTTTCAACTCTCGATTGAAAAGTTAAATTGGATAACAGGTTTTACAAAGAAACTCTGCAGGTACTTCGACTATCGGAAACAAAAAATTATGCTTACATTGTATGACACTGCTTTACGAGCGGGAAATATTGAAGGAATCTTTTCTACTGAAATTTAATAATTTTTCGAAAGTCAGGTCTTAAAAGAGTAACAGTTTTTAATGTAAGGTGTGTTACAAATCACCAGCTACGATTAACCAGAGAAACTGAAGGCAACAGTATTTAAACATAAGAAAGAACTGTCAGTCCGCACATAACGCCGATTTCCAAAATACAATATGTATGTTCTGGCATCTTTAATGTTTTAGAGTTTACAGAATAACAGAGGTGTGATATAGCAAAAATTGTGAGTAGTTAAACTGGATTTACTTAAAAATAAGTGGTTCCATTCTGTTTCCCGTAATGAATAAGATATTTCCCGAAGACGTAACTGGCAAGGTTGATTTATTTCAAACCAGGAAGTTACTATTCTGAAAAGTTTAAACACTTTAAATTAACACAACGGAGATAAATAAGTGTAATTTACGTGAACTATTTTGACATAGAGATACGCGGAATTTTTAGGTTTCATGAATTCAGTTTAGCTAATGCGATCATAACCAATCAGCAAATATCCGTTAACCGATAAATTTAACATGTTATATTTTGTTGTTATAGTTATGCAGAGACAGAATTCCAAAGCCAATGTTTAAAGGAAACTGTGAAACGTATTAAAGAGAAAAGTTACAAAATTTATGTATCAGCAGTAAGATTAATCCGCCAAAAATTATATACCAGATACAATAACTGTTACAGTTTCAAAATTTTATTATCAATATATTTTTCTTTTGCAAAACGCACCCCGACATTAATATCTGGATAACCGGGGTGCGTTTTGCAAAAGACGCGGCGCAGAATAGGGAATCAGGGTGGCTAGAAATTATAACATCAGTAAGTTTTTTTTCCAAGTATAGCAATAAGGAGTTTTTTATTTTTTCTATAGCGTCCTCGTATATTCAAGATACAATATGGTTTGCTACAACAGAATATGAATAGTTATTCTATAGCATCCTCTGTGAAACAATGAGAACATGTTAAATAATGTTTCATATGCTCTCTGATAAACAACAATTCCGTTCCATAACTAATCAAATGTTTTTCGAATCGCTGCTAATTTAATTTCGTAAGCAAATGTAAAAATATAGTTCAGGTATCCGTCGTATATAAATCTTCCTTTGATGCTGGATTTCATATATAATTGGATTACTTGTTAACAAAACTTTCAAATTACGGCTGCCGACTATAAGGAATTTTTTGAGATAGCAAACCTACGTAAGTTGTATGTTAAAGGTGTTCGGTCACAGGTGGTACATAGAGGGCTTGTTCCGGGCAGAGGAAGGACTTTTCCGGTTTTCCAGTTCATTATCCTCAGTCCTAATAACTAATACAAATTTTCGTCACAGTGTTTTGTTCTGTCGCAAGCCAGTAAGGAAGTGACGAAAGCATACAGCGTACAACCTGCCTATTCCTACGTGAGTCGCGCGAAAAAATCCGCCTTTTTTTTCAACCAGCTGGTATGTTACATGAGCTCGTGTAGAGATTAATTGTACTGCTACTCAGTGACGAAGCCGATAGGAACCGATAGGAACAAGTCAAGATTTCTCTAGATCTTAAAGGCACCTACGAGTATCGCTTCAAAAATGCAAGAACCAAAAGACGAATTTATACCAATGGAAACCTGCTAATGGTTATTGGGTTTTGTTAACAATTATTATGCCATTCTGAAACCATCGGAAAACGGACATCTCGAGTCCAAAAAGTCAGGCTGGGTTTTTCAAGTTTGCTAAAAAAATTTTTACAGTTTCCCCCATTCCTTCAGTTATTTACTCGATATCTTGTTTTTGGTGTTCTAGGCACGTTTTGCGTGCGCGTGAAAGAACTCAGGTCATAATTTTAGTGCCTTTTTACTAAAAAAAGCAGAATAATCCTCGTGGCAGTGTCCCTTAGGTGTGGACCCTCTCTAAGAAGGAAACCTTCAGGGCGGGCACTAACTGTTCGTCGTAGAAAGATGTTCAGCCAGCTTAGAGTTTATTTTAGGCACAGTAAAATGGCCGAAAAACAGCTTACAAGGACCGACACCAATTGTCCGTTTTGTAGAGGTGCCTTACACAGGTGCAAACTATTTCGGACAGATCGTTGCATACTTTGCTTGGTACGTGCCCTTTCGTTTCGAGTTTCGGAGGTAATTTTCTTCGATTCGTTACTAAATTATTGATTTTGGGTCAAAAACAGCGCTAGAAAACGCAATGAGCATCAGGGCATCGTAAACAGTAAACAATTCTCTCGCCACAAATCTCTACGTGGGCGTGTTTTTATGCTTTCACGCCATTTTAGTCTCATTTGGAGATTTCTACATTGAGTTTCTCCTTTGTTCATAGGGTTTCCACGGGTCTTTGTAAATTGCGCAACATCGACATAGAAGTAGTTTATTTATCCACGAAGAGCCAAGGATCCGCAGCTCGTTAAAATGTTCTCGCTCGCCGAACCAATTAATTCAACATACCATCAAAGTTAAAACTGACAAAAGTTACGTGAAAACAAAACATATATCTATCCTTGCTCCAGGGGTACTCCAATATATGGGCTATATAAGTATGTGCCGCGGGATAGGGCATCATTTCGCCCCTTTTGGCATTGTTCCTGGCGTGGTCATTAGTTGTGTTGGGTAGGTTCTTTGGCCTGGTTTAATTGTTCTGGGCAAAAAATCACTAAAATACTGAAAACAGATTCGAGGGGACTGGAAAAGAGTGGGTTGCCATGGAAGCAGGATTTAGTTACATCCATAAGTGTGTCACCTGAAGAACAATAAGAAAGCCAAGTTTCAATTGTCTCTGTAGAAAATTGACCGAAATAGCCCTATTTATTTACTTGAAAAACAATTGGGTTGAGTACATGACATCATCAGTCTCCTAATTTGCATATTTTGCCAATTTTTTAAACTTGAATATCTCGGGAACTACTACAGCTATTTGAAAACGGAAAACAGTAGTTTTAATCTTGGATGAAGCACTGCATGATACACCTCAAAAAGCAAGGTGCAAAAATTTGATCATAGTAGCACTTTAATATCTTCATCTTCGTGTTTTGGGCACACCTCACGAATGAGCAAAGCTGCTTGGTCATACTTTTAGCTTCGTTATGACCAAATGCAACAAATCCCTGTGATATATAGTTTTTAAATGCGGGTTTTTACTGTATAGTGCCACGGGATTGGGTAACTCAATACGTTTGAAATTGCTGTGCTGACACATTTATTATAGCCTTGGCTTCAGTGTTCATATTTTCTAAATTCTTACAAAATGCTAGTCTGGTAAGTTTTATTGGAAATAAAAGGAAATTCGTGCAATTCGACAGATTCAGTTCCAGTTCATTTCGAGATTCAAGTAATGCAGTTTGGAATCTCGTGTAAAGCACAACACAACAGAAAATCAAAAACAATAACTTGTCTTCGGCTGTAAATGTCTTCCCTCACTGGGTATCAGTCACGTGTTTACAAACGTTTCCGGTGTTTGTCACTGACGCATTCGCGTTACTTCGCATGTTTCGGGATACAAGTTTTCCCGCGCTTACCATCGGTTACCCATTTTTGCCACCGGCAACACTATTTCCCGCCATTTCCCGCGTTTGACATAATTTACATGTCACGCCAACCACCAGTTTGACTTCCCATTGGTCTGCTGCATTATTTGAAACCCAAAGTGATTGGTTTTGATTTTGGCAACATTTTTTCGAGGACCACAGACACTATACTAGAATTGTATTATTTATTCTCAAGTCCAGAGAAACAGACAGACAAAGAAACGATTGAATTTGATTTCATAAGATTGCCGGGGAAAATAATAATTCTATTCAAAGTGGAGCATATTCAATAACTTCTGCCAAACAGCGTGTAAAACATGGCTGCTTCTCCGCATTCCGGGTGCACGCACTTTGTATCAGCGGCGATCTCCATGGGCTGGTCAAACGGAATGCACAAAGTCTTTGCGCCCATTGACGGCGCTCCTGGTTCCAAGTCTTGGTCCCTGAAAAAAACGGAAACGCTTAAAGCAAGCTTACCAAAAAGAAAAACAGAACAAATTCGAACCGCTCGGTCATTTTAGAGAAGTCACAGGCTGAGGTGGCCGTTATTGAACTGCTTCTTTAGAGTAAATTGATGCACTGATGTGCTCACGTAAAGGACGAAAAAGATAGGGGGGAATAATTATACTTTGTAACAGCAGTGTCAGATTTCACTATTTCTTGTTTTATTTGTTTATTTATTTTTTGGCGGGGAAGGCATTCTTTAAAACTCTTACTTTTTAAAATCGACATTGGCGGACAAGTTTCTGACTTTTGTAACCGCATCTTGACACACATCAGGACAGTTACATGAAGCAAACTAAGGAATCCATTTGAGCCTACGACTGAAAACTTTTCTAGCGCCAATACCTTGCACTGTCCTTCTTGATCTTTCCCTCACACGTGCCATCACCACAGAACGGAGCTTGGATAATCTGAGGAGAAAATTGTCACAAGTAATATTTCCAAGTAGCAAACACGACAATATTTCATACTACGTTCAGACAAGTCAACTCAGTACCTACAAAGTCAAATAGTGTTTGAAAGCTTGAAATTTCTAAACAAAGATAAACTATTCTCGGGATCTTTTTACGTTTTTTTTTTCTGTTAAGCCGATCTGTAGAAAGTTTACTAAATTTTCGGTGTCCTCTGTCCACATTCATCAGAGTAAATAAAACGAAAGTTCGTTGTTGTTCGCGCAAAGTTTGTTGTTGCTCGCGCTACCAGCTCGCACGTAGTTGTTGACGTTCTTTATTTTTGAACGCTTTTCTTTCGTTGACGGCGTTGCTGTCGCGGGATCTTTCGAGAAATCTGAGAATTTCTGAGAATTCCAGAATGCCATTAGTACCTTGACACAACGTATATAATATATACAAAGAAAGGCACAAAGGCTTTTACATTTTAGTCCCAAAGATCGAACTAACAACTCTCCTTAATGACTGCCATGCTTTTCTTATAGTGCAGTTATGAGAAACTGGTAGTACATCAAGACCGTTTCCGCAAGTTGATGGTTTTCTGTATTCTCAACACCTGTCTGCCTCACAATGTTTTGGTACTGTTAGGAGAAAATATCTTTTGACCAACCTTTTGTTTGTCCAGCATTGAGTTGAACTCTGACCACGTGTGAGCTAAAGCAAGATTTTCGTCAAGATCCTTCTTGGCTCTGAACATTGAAAACAAAAAAACAAAAATTAATCCAAAAGTGCGACTGAACTGAAGTAAAAACATGAAAAAAAGGCACATGGTATACGTACAGTTAAATTCGGATTTCTAAAAACCTCAGTTCCTTGAATCTCCCGATACTCGAACCAAAAATCAATTTGCTCAGTCAAACACTTTAATTTAATTTCCGAATTCTCGAACTCCATATTTTTTCAAACCAATAATTTGCGTTTCGCTTGGAGGTTCAACAAATCGACATTACACTGTGAAGCGATTTAAACAACTGCAATTTAAATCTAGCATAGCCTGAAAAGGAAAATCAAACAGGATTCAAACCTGAGACCTCCTGGACACCGGCACTTTGCTCTCACCACCGAGTTCCGAAGCCTTGAGACGTTGGGAACTTGTCACATTTAAGGTTCTGATATTTCGCATATGGAGCACAAAGATTCGTTTGCTGTTGTAGCCTTTATTGTTTTCATTTTCAGGCTAAAAATGTAATTGATTAAAGCAGCTACATGTACGTCACGGTTTGTGCATTTTGAAAAAAAAATTGCCTAAATTTTTCAAATTTGTCATTTGCACTCCGTCTCAATCTTCGCCACCCTTGTTCCTTTTTGGTTTAGTATCACCTCTTTGCAGCGTTTCTTCCCTAGTAGTAGTAGTGCGTTTCTTCCCTAGTAGTAGTTCCCTTTCTTCGCTCCGACGAAGGGCTAACGCTCGAAACGTCACCTCTTGCATCTCTTTACGGTGGCCAATTGACATTATCAACCCAGTTGATAAAACCAAATTATATTAGTTTTACGGTCTCCTGCGTTTTAAGGATGATTTGTTTCGTCGCAAAGATGCCTCAGAATATCGCGACGCAGCTCCTTTAAATTCTTACACACTGCAAAGATCTTTTCATTATAAACCTTTGTTTAGTTGAACAAACACACTACCTGTTGTACATGTCAAAGTGAATTCGCTCTAATGCATCTTGTATGTACTTCTCTGCACCAGTTTGCTTGATGGTATCCTGCAGACACAAAGCACAAAGAAGTTTCGTCTCCTAAAGCGTCAAAACTTGAAACGATGTTCTTGGATTCATCTCATACTGACCTTATCTCCATTGTCTCTTCGCACAATAACTGCTTGTTCGGCTTTCAAGTCACGAGGTCCAATTTCAATACGAAGAGGAACGCCCTGCACAGCAAAAAACGCAATAGAGGTTGTCAACTAAAGACAAGGGGGGAGGTATTGATTGCATAAAGCTTAATTAACCAAGCGCGAAGGCCGCCACTTCCTTCAGCTGCTCAGAACGATCGTAGAACAAAACAGACCAAATGCCTGCGCAACAACGCTGGCCTTGATACAGTGGGCGTAGCATAGACATCCAGAAGTCCGGGAATTCACGAATCTCAATACAACACAATTAAAATGACTGCCTCAAAAACTCGGCGACAATAAATGGACGATGTAGCAGCTCTCGTAAGGTCTCACATGAATAGCTCGATACCCTCCGTGAAAACAATAGAACGAACAGCAGGAACAATGCCCCTAGCCCCTAAAACAATAGCAACTGCTACCAGTAGAATTGCAAGCTTACGAGAGCTGCTACACTACCGCAATAAATGCATAAAAAGCATGGCGGATATTGTGAACGAGACCTCCCCTGTATTCATAAGTTGCAATTAACAAAACAAGTTTTCAATTATCATTCAGGTCATTGTTAGTGACGTTGTTGTAGTTGTGTTCGTTGTTGCGGATAGAGTACCTTTAATTCCCAGTGGTTAAATTTCCATCCAGGCGAATAGTTATCTCTGTAATCTCCCTTAGCTCGCACTCCAGCAGCTTTAAGTTTGTCCTCTAATTCTTTACACTTGTCCAAAAGCTTGCTCTTCTCATCCCCAGGCAGAGTAGCTGTCAAACCGCATGGGATAATCACAACCTACAGAAAAAATAGGATAAACGTCATACAAGTTGGAAGATAACATATCTTTGAGGTTCTCTTCTGGTCAACCTGAAAAGAAGGAAATTAATGAAGACCGTAAAATGGAACGAGGTGACCGAAAACCAAACCCGTAACACGCACTTAAGACGGTAAAGTCCCTGCAACAAATCTCCTCGTGTCACAGCGATTGAGGCTGCTTACAAATTACAAGGCATACCACGTAAATTTTCCAATTTGAACTAAAATGGGAACCTGCTATCTGAGAATTTTGTTGTGCTTTTGATTACTCTGAATATGACGAAAATCTCCTCCAATTGTTTGCTTTTATTTTGGATGCTGATGTGCGCTGGCGAGACTTGGAAATTACCTGAATATCCTGAATATATACCTGAATATTTGTCATCCAAATTAGCATCTATACAAAGGAGAGCCCTTAAGGTAATTTTCCCGGGTGTTGGTTATATGGAAGCCCTGGCCATATCTGGCCTCCCAAGCCTAGAAGTCAGGCGAGAAACATTAAGTAGGAAGTTTATTGCGACATGGAAATTCCGCCCTCAGGCTAATGTTTACAATGTTACTTATAATCTTAGATCTCGGAGTGAAAAGTCCGTTTGCCAGGAGGCAAGAACCAAGAGAGCTAATGGTTTTATAACTTTTAGATTTTTAGATTAATTATTATGTAGATTTTACAATAGTATACCTTAATTATATTTAATTGTGTTGCAAAAGATACCGCCTGATAATTCAGTTTATACACAGTTCTAACTGCAAAGAGTGGATTAAATGATATATTATTACCTGAATTGAAGCAACACGAGGTGGTAGTACCAGACCTTGATTGTCCCCATGTACCATCACCATGACGCCCACTGTCCGCGTAGTGAGTCCCCAGGAATTCTGATACACGTATCTTTTACCCTGCAAATGAAACAAAAATACAAGCAGTGAAGCTAATATACCGGTAACTTCAACTCAGAGGCCACTATAACGTGGATCACAAGTGTTGGTGGCCGTGCACCATTTTGGCCAATAATTTTTACTGTATCCAACTCTAAAATAGGCGGACACGTCTTTAAAACAGGCAACTGGTGTTTTCCTTGTGTGCCGTTGTTCAGTCATTTTACTGCATCTAAACTCTTTATGGGCCGGACACCTCTCTCAGACGGGCAACAGGTGTTAAGTCTCTGCGTGCCGTTTTTCAGTCATTTCACTGTCTTTAAACTCTCCATAAGCTGGACACCTTTCTGCGATGGACAACTGGTGTTGGTCCCTGTGCGCTGATTTTCAGTCATTTTACTGTACATGTATCTTAACTCTCTATAAGCCGGTCATCTCTCTAAGACGGACAACTGGTGTTGGTCCCCTTGTGCCCTTTTTCAGTCATTTAACTGCACCTAAACTCTCCATAAGCCGGACACCTCTATAAGACGGACAACTGGCGTTGATCCCTGTGCGCTGTTTTTCAGTCATTTCACTGTATCTAAACTCTCTATATGTTGGACACCTCTGAAAGGTAGACAGTTGGTGTCAGTTCTGATGGTGTCTGTCTTAGAGAGAGTTGATTGTATACCTCTTCATATGCACCATATTATGTAAAAACACTGTTTTTCTAACCTGTTCCATTGGGTCAGGATCCTCGAATACAATCTCAAACATCTTGGAGAAATTCTGTCCTAAATGGTGAGAAGTTGCACCCTGAAATGAAACAATCAAAGTATCAGTTGCTAACCAAATAGCAATCCAAGGGTGTAACTAAAGAAAACAAAAGTACCTCTTGTACAATCTAAATCACCACAGATGATCGATCGACTACAAAAATATTTTAATGTGAAAAGATCTACAGTTGTATACCGCACTGTAGCCTGGAGAACAAGCAACTTGGTAGGGAAGAGAGAGAGAGCAACAAGGGGCATCATCTACACTTTCTTGGGACAATGCAATATTATGACACTTTCATCGGGCATTGTTTTAGCCTGCTGCATAGCAATCAGAAGCGAGAAAGGGAAGATGTCAGTAATTCAGAATTGAAAACCAGAGCTCATTTTTAGTTGGGCCAAAAACATATTTACGCCCGCGAAAATCAACTCTGTTGCTATATTACTGCAACGCATGGGTTATACCAACAAATCGAAACAAACCTGAATGCCACGTCCACTGGCTGAAATGTAGATTTCGGTTGTGGTGGTAAAGTCACCTCCAGCAAATTTTTCCTTCTCGGTCTTTTTTCCTTTGATCACTGGAATGGCCAGGAGGTCTGTGTAAACTTGTCGATAGAGATCAAGAATGGTGTAAACCTGTACAAAAAAAAAAAAAACACGTGAAATATTTGGCAACATATTACTGAATGCATTCTGTAAACAAAGAAACGAGCATCGCTGCTTTTGAGTTATTTTCAGGTAGCTACATAATAAAAATAACTACCGGTAAACAATTATGATAAAAGGGCTTTAAGTCGTGAACAATGAATTTTAATTCACTGATTGGTTAGGTATAAATTAATTTCCTTGAAATCAAAGGAAACCTGAAATAATAGTTTGCAAAGGTAGAAAAACACCAAAGATTTAACAATAAGCTGAGAAAAAAACAATGGCTTTGAATGAGCAACATGAGAATGATTGCGTGGTGGTGCTGTTCAACTGGTAATCTCACAAGTTTGTGGCACAAGAAGAGAAATATCATATCTCCAAGCAACCATGTATTAATTTGTTTATTTTATAAACCGATTAATAACAAAGTTTTTTAGGCAAAGCTCTGAAGATTCTCAACCATTTCCCGAAAATTTCCAAAGATTCTCTTAATGTTGTCCGAAGGTAACACATTTGCCAAAGTCTTCCAAGGAAGATCCAAGATGTTTCAACTGTACACAAACAAATTTTAGTACTAACAGTGAAAGGGTCAAGCATGACTTCAACTTACCATCACATGTAAGGTTATCATAGTTTTATGTGTGCTCAATTACCACTTTTTTCACAGGGCTGGAAATCCGTTTAAAACACTGCAATTTAATCATTGGTCACTACTGATATAACATGAATTATCTAGCTTCTGCGAATGCATCGTCAACAGACATGCTTGCTGCTTTGATTGAAGACTGTATTTTTGCCAGGGTTAAAATAAGCTACAAGTCAAGTCGATAGGACTGCAGGAAGTGACATTTATCCGCAGCAAATTTTGCATCATTATCAATTTACAGTTTGTACAGTACATATAATATTATTGACTTACTTCATCAACTGCCTCATCATAAGTGGCAAAAGCAGAATGTCCCTCTTGCCAGAGAAATTCCCGCGTTCTTAGGAAAGGCTGGGGGTGTTTAAACTCCCATCTCTACAACAATATCAAGACACAATTAATCATCATTTCAATTTTCACCGAACCTGTAAACTTTCTTTAGAAAAGACTAAATCAGTTATGTGCAAAATTCTCTACAAACCACAACATTATTCCATTGATTGAGTTTTAAGGGGAGATCTCGGTATGACTTGATCCACTTGGCATAAGCAGGGTACATAACTGAAATAAAGTGAAAATAATGATAGATAAACTTTGATTGATTGCTGAGGACCATAGCCTAGTTCTGAGTCAAATAAATGCAGGACAGGCAAACTGGTTAGCATGCTGGACTCCGGATCATGCGGTTCAGGTTCGAGCCCTGGCTGGGCACAGCGTTGTGTTCTTGGGCACAGGACATTACTCTCACAGTGCCTTTCTACATCCAGGTGTACACAGCATTGGCGAAATAATGCTGGGGGTAACCCTGTGATGGGCTGGCATGCCATCCAGGGGGAAGTAGAAATATTCTTAGCCGCTTATTATGCTACAGAAACTGTTATAAGCTCCAGCAGTTTGGGCCACTTGGTATGAGGCTTTACCTTAAAGTTGTAGTCTGACATGTTGATATCAAAAATAAATCAAGGTAAAGCCTGATGTTGAGCCAAGTGGCTCATCGCCCCAGAGATTATCCCAGATTCTGCAGCATTTCAACTAGCAATATTTCTTCTCCCCCCTTGATGGAATACCCACTTGCCTTTCCCAAGAACACATACAACAACACACGCTTTTATTATTACCATTTTTTAAATTAACACTTGATTACACATCACAGTGCCCGACCAGGGTTCCAACCCATCTATCACTCAGTCAGAAGCCCAGCACACTAGACATTAGCCCACTAAACACAGTGCCACACTTTTAACTTTATATTAATGGCAACTCACCTGTCTCACTCGTAGGTCTGATCGCAATTGGTTCTGCTAACTCGGATTGGCCAGATTTTGTTACCCAGGCAACCTAATGTAATAACAATAATCCACAATAACCATTTTGCAATCATAGATGCAACCACGTTTTACATATAATTATTGTATTTGTATCTTATAGACACCAGACAAGGATAAAATCCATCATTACGACTTCTCCCATGTAGGTAATAAGATTCAGCTATGTTAGCTGTGTGTAGGGAATTGGGAATGGTAACAAAAATGATGTTCAATTTTGATTATTTTAAATCTTATAGACTTATACTCCAATAACCTTTAATGGATAATACTGAAAATTTTTAGAAATTAAATTAATAGTATTTATTAGTTACCTCTGGTGCAAAATCTGCTATATGGGTCTTTTCTTTTTCCAGAGCTGACTGAGACACAAACATTGGAAAGTATACATTCTCTACTCCAAGCTTTTTTATTTCTGCATCAAAGAAAGCTATCAAAATAAACACAGCAAAGAAATGGAGTAAATCTACTGCTAAAAATATCAGGCTTGCATATAACTTTGTACAGTCAACCCTCTCTTTACAGACATCTCCATAAGAGGGTCAAGCAGCACCGTGTTGAAGCAGCAAAACCATTGGGTGCTGAAACAATACAGAACAGTCCTAAACAAAGCCTCTAGCCCCGATAATAATGAAGTCTATTGTCAAGTAGAACGAATGAAAATATACTAGGTTTCAATGAGGTGCTACTCCTATAAGATGGACAACTGACACTGATCCCTGCAAGCTGTTTTTCAGCAGTTACTGAATCTTGAAGATAATTTCCAGTCGTACTGTGCAATCCCCACCTACTGTACAATGTTATGTGAGCCTCACACAAAAGAAAGTAAACAATCCAAAATGAACCTTTTTCTTCATTATTAACACCAGAAATCCTTGCAAAAACAGTTAGTATACATGTATAAGTAGTAGACAACCCTTAATGGCATCCCAAACCAACGTTTACGAACATGGAGTACCCATTAACAAAACGACCCATAATAGAGGACTGAAAAACTTTACGTATACTGGTACCAAAGTGTATCGTATCAACAGATTCAAAAGAAAAAATGAAAACAAATCCTGAGACTGCGTAGTACGAACTGAAAATCAACTTTGCTTGCTAATAAAATGGAAATTTATCAAAGATGGACAGTATCGGTCCAGATGGTATTCATCTTATAGAGAGTTTACTGCTGCCAGTTAAAAACCTGGGTGCATGGTTTACTCTGAAATGCAAGAAGACTTGTGCACCACAAATTATTATGAAATGTTACTGCGTTACAAGGAAAAAGCTAATCAGGTGTGAGAAAACTAAACCGCAAACAACACTAGTAATCAATTTGTGGTTTTGAGGTTTGCTCATATGTTCTGAACTTTATTGTTAGTATCATTATACTCACTACACAATCAATTCCAGATATGTTTCAGATGTTCATGGTTTTCTGAGTTTATCAGTAAAGATCTTGAGAACTAAACCTTTGAAAAACTGCATATCGGCTCTGTGCACTGCATTCAATGTTGTACAAAATTAAAATAAAGTTTGTTTGAAACATTTTTAAGTGTTCTCCAACTAAGTACAATGAAATATAAAACTTTTGGTTCTCAGACTTCATTCTTCAATGGATGTTGTTGGTGCATCTGACTATGAGTTTTAATCGACCAATTTCAATATTTTCAAAATCCAGCCTAAACAACAGACATCAGCACAAGGTTCTGGGGAATGAACTATAGAGTTTGTGGGGTTTACTTCCCAGAACCTCGTAGTGAAGTCTACTGTTTTTGGCTGAATGTGAAAATATTGAAATTGGCCTTTTAACATGTTTTATCCTAGTTACAAAATAATTAATAATAAATGCAAAACTAGATGAATTTTCTAGAGCAAGCATACATTTTTTATTAAATTAAATTAATTATTCCTCTTTCTTATACGCATACCTACTATACGCTCCCATATAGCATATGACCAGGGCCTAAGAATGTAGCATCCACTGACATCATAGTACTCGATCATCTCTGACTTGGTAATGACCTAAAATGATAGCCATATGTGATACAATTTTACTACAGAAATAAAGCTGAAATATCAATCTCTAATTTCTCCTTACCATATCAATACATTGTCAAGCAGACAAGTGATGAGAATATATACCATCATCAAGTACAGGATATTGTCTTGATGTATTACAATATTCTCACAGCTAACATTTAAAGAGATGTAGTACTTTTAGAACGGGAGACATGGTGGTCAACTCCTGAGCAAAACAATGGGTCATACTGCTTCTTTTTGCCCACATATATACAGTTGACACTCTATAATATCGACCTAGCAGAGGTTTTCTTGTGCGAGACTTCTTACATTTTCATATACAAGGTATGAATCACACTTACCTTCTATTTTAGAAGGTAAAAAATCAGACCCCAGGAAGACTCGATCCTGGGACGATGGATTGCCAAGCGGGAATCATCCCCACTACACCACCGAGACCAGCTTACAAAATTTTGGCTTCAAATCCCCAACCCTAATATAAAGGCTAGCCACAAGCAACCTAAAGCTAATTGAGGCTTACCATAAGTGCTACATGTATATAGGCTAACTGTAGTGCTACAAAGGCTAACCAGTAGGGTAATGAAAGTAGGTTAACCGCAGTGCTACCCAGGCAAACCATGAACTGAATAATTATTGTTACGCTATGTGGTATACTAAATCACCAGGTGTCAACCTCCAGTAGTTCGATATATACTGTTGTGACCACACATATAAATGGATACCAGCAAATTGAATGTGTGTGTGTGTGGGGGGGGGGGGGGGGGGGAGGGGGGGCTGTAATTGATGGACTACCATTTCATTTCACAGACACCAGGATGACAGGCCACTTGGCTCAAATGCAAACTTTACCCTGGCCAGTACTCATCGGAATAATCCTTTTAACTAAATTATTTATTTGCACTCTAAACAATCTATCATACCTGTGAAAACCAGTCACTTAGATTTTCTTCCTTTTTAGCTTCTAGGCCCAGCCTGTGAACAGACGAAATTAACTTTAAAGTTGCATGAGACATGCCATGGATTGCACATTTTAGAAAATTTAGCCTATACTTTTCAAGTTTGTCAATTGAAAGCCATCATAATCTTCCTCACTTGAAGCCACTCTTGTTTCTTCATAGTTCATTGTGACATTCTTTTGTTTTTTTTGTCTTCCTTGGTAAACAGTCATTTAAATAACATCCACATTTTAGCATTTTTTCATTGATGCTTAGCAAATTGTTGGCTTAAAAGCCAAGCTTAAAAGCCTAGTCTGTAGAAACGTTTTATGACTTCTATTCAAATCCTAAAATTCAAATATGAATTCAAATAGGAAGCACCAAGAGACAAACCAAATAATTCACAACACACGAAAAGCTGATATGAAATACCTAGTGACTTTTTTTGCTCCACTGTCAACATCACCATTCTCAACATTTGAAGGTTGTGCTGTTTTCTCCTGTTTCTTTGAAGGTTTTGAATCTTTCTTGTCATTTTCTTTCCCACCTTCTTTCTTTTTGTCTTTCTTTCCTTTCCCACCGCCAGCGAGATCTTCTCCTGTCAAATTTTTATATTCTGCTTTTATCCTCAACAGTTCAGCCACTGCGGCATCAATTTCCTCCTAAAGAAAACAAGTAAATGGGTAAGTAATAACATTACATAACAAAGGTAAAAAAGTACTAAAAGTACATGTAATAAAATAATAATGTGACCAAGTAAGGACTTTATCTAACAAAGGTACTGTAGCACTAAAATATGGCATGAAACCATTTTCACTCAAGTGTCGAAAGCACTTTGTGTTTTCTTTGGTTTTAGTATTATTACAATTATTGGTTGGTTCAAAAAACTTTTTCCACTTTCTCAACCAATGTTAGGGCCCTACAGTACACAAAATAAGTATCGGTAATCATACGGTTTCGAGTTCAATTTGGAATCAATTTGCACAAGTGAGTTTTTCCAAAAGATGAAATTGCATGAACCACTTTGGGACCCTACCCCCAAGGCCCCTAGCGGCGTTTGGCCTTTATCACACAAATGTTTGCCTACTGAGCACCTGGTTAACATTGTAGCACTGTAGCAAAACAGTTTCTCCCAAAAAAGTGATGGGTACAGTTACGTACACTACAAAAAATGCCAGCAACATTGCAACACAGCTACGCCCCTTGGAAGGCCTCACGCAAATAAATTGAAGCACAGGTACCTTGGTAGAGCCACTAGTCTTGAGAGTGCGAACTTTATCTCCTTGTACAGTGATTTCACCTTTCAGTTTCTCTACTTGTTCAGGTGACGCAGCAGGTTTGGCGGCATCTGTTCCATTCATGGCTGGTGTGCTGGCTTTACCTCCTTTTTCTTTCTTTTTATTCTCACTTTTTTTTTCACTTTTCTTGTGGATTGCAGCTTCCTGTAAACCGCAAAATTATGTCAAAAAGAGCTTAGTGTTTTTCAAATATTTTCATGTAGCGATTTTGCATGCATTCAATCTGCAAAATGAACATTTGATTTTTTTTGGGTGTCTAACAAATGAATACCAAACAGTTCAAGCACTCACTAAATTTTGTGAACACGGGAATATTTAGAGTGACTGCTCAAGATCCCTAAAAGAAATTTTAAATGTGTACTATAGCTCGTGAATGAAAAATATGTTGGTGGCTGATGTACAACCTAATATCCTATTTCATTTAGGAGGTGAAAAGATGCCAGGGTAATTTGTCTTACATGTACATGTAACTATAGTAAAATGGATATGAAGAGTTAATTTTAAAGGGACTTGTATGTAAAAGGCCCAGATCAAACATCAAACTTCACAAGTCAAACCTAATATAAATGACCAAAAGCTGTTGTTTTTGCTCATTTACAAATTAGCTTCAACTCATGTGAAATATGATGTTTGACCTGAGCCTTAGTTGCTATGAATTTATTCACATGATCTGATTCATGAATAAAATTGCCTTCAAATCAAAGGAAACCTAGAATAGTTAACAAAGGTATAAAGACACCAAAGAGGTAACAAAAGACTGAGAAGAAACTAAGGTGCTTCCAATGATTAAGATTGTGATGACTGGAATTGATAAATATTTAGCATGTGACCGAGGTCGATGTCCGACGTCTCAGAGTAGAATAGTGACAGAATAGAAGAGTCATTGTACAGAAAAAGAGATGAAATGGATTTTACAGGATTTGTTACAATCAGAAAATTCAACTGAATATTTATAACGTAAAGTATATGAAATAATTCATATAATTATGAACTGCGGATGTACATGTAGATGAAAGTGAGAAATGATCATCGCAGTGAATTTCCAATTCAAGGATTCTAATGCAGCAGTCACGCGAAAAAGCAACAACGAAAACTAATATTTGAAAAGGACATAAAGGCAATCAATCAAGTCTTCCCAAGTTCAAATGGTAACGGGAAAAAAAGTCACGCTCAAATTCCAGTTGCTCCGTGAATAAACGCTCTATACAAATTCGAGAATCGAGATGTTCCGTGAATAAACGCATTAATCACGCGATGATAAAAATAGAACGGTTAGTGGCGACCGAAAATTCGACTCGCAAAAGAACGATTATTTCAACATCGATGGTCATCGATGGTACAATACTGAGAAAAGAATTGTTTACCCGCAAGGAATACGTTAAATAACTGAGTAAATACCTTTTCATCCGGCGAAATATCGCAGGGAGAAACTCCACGTGGACTCTCAAAACAAAACTGGAACCCAGTCCTTTTGTGTCAAAGGGGACAACCGGAAGTGTATGGATCGAATATGAAATCCACTGGAAACCACCAGCTTCCAAAAAAATTCTTTATTACAAACACCAGCTTTTAGGTACAATAGTGGATTTAGATTTTAGGTGTTTTATTCTGGTTGAAGAAAGAATTCCGAATGCGCTATGAAATTTCGTCCTTTGGTCGTCTTTGATAGCCTGAATTACTTCAGATTTTTCTGTGCTCGTAAGCTCTCGTACTGAAATTCTGGCCAACTGACTCAGCTCAGAAAGATGGAGATTGAGCCCAACTTGAAAAAGCCGGACCGAAGATTTCCCATTGCAACATTTTATCTCGTCCTTCTGTTCTTAATTCACTTGATGTTATAAAATTAGTGATTTAGAAACGATTTAACGAGCCGTTGGAAGTTTAAATTTAGCTAATTCTGACCAAAAAATCATGATAAATCCCGTGATACTTCCCCTTTAAGCAGCCTGCAAAACAGACGGGCTTTTTTTCGTGATCTTTGCATTTGAACGCCAAAATGCGACGTACGAGCGGGCACATCGAGACGAGGCGCGCGCGACTCACCCCGCCAGTACCCAGCCTTCTCCCGCCCTGAACCCTGCGCTTGTGATTCGCGCTGAACCACGAAAATCAATATTAAAGATCTGCGTCTCCAACAAACTACCTTTCCACAACTTTATTTCAAATGGGCTATGTTGTCGGAATTTGTAGAGAAAACAGTTCGTACGGGAGAGTGACTTCCACCCTTTGTTTGACTGTTCAGTCCGCTATTTTTTCGTATTAATTTTTCCTTGATCGGCAAACGCAGTGAATGAAGCGCGAGAGAACTGGACTCCAGCGCAAAACGTGAGGCACGCTTCGCTCGCTGTGTTTTTTGCTCGCACGCGTTCTTTTGCGTTGAAAAAATAGAGCGGCTCTTAACAGTCTACGCAAGAACGCGAAATCTATCATGATGTAAAAAATTGTAAAGCATTTTTATGCTATTGCTTTTTTGCATTATATTATTTTAAGATTTTTGATACCTTTGTCTACGTCATTTCGTGAGATCTACAAGATTCCACTTCGAGGACGAGCTGAACAAATAGAAAAAAACAGTACCATGCAAAAGCGCTGACTACATAAATTGTACTTCTGAACTTTATGGAATACTAAAAAACTAATTGAACCAGCGCTAATGCTCAGAAGAAAATTCCTGAGTTGTTTTCAAGCACTTATAAAATTACCTTAGAGTTAATTCTCTACTTTCCAGTGTGACTGTCCAAATAGAAGTACACAGCTTAAAAATCTCAAGGGAAAGGAGTTTAGTTCCTTGCGCTCAGGTGGAGGATAGGACCAAAGGAAACAAGGGGGATTCAGTAGTCATAATTATTTTCAAGATAAAGACAGCTGAACTGGTCAAAAATTTGTAAATCGTTTTTTGACCACAAAAAGTCAAATAAGGGAGAGCAAGAAATATTTGTCATCAGTACGTGCACTCCGCATTTCAACGTCACTTTTTTTCTGCATCGTTTACAAGATTGCCAGTCAACTGACACATATTACAATGCATTGTATTGAAATGATATCTTCGCAGAGCAGAGTCGGTTCAGTCGGGGCACGAAGCCGGTGTTCCTCCTTGAAGTTTCTAAGCAACATGACGTATTTGCTCGCGCAATTACTTTCGGTGTATTCGCGAGCTCTCGTGCACGTTTTTGATTGGATAAAGGCAGTCGGAAACTCCGAGTGCTTAAAGAAGATTTGTGAAAGTAGCATTTGTTGTCTTCCCGACTGAGTTATCCCGGAGTAGACGATTTGTCCCTGACCTCTCAGCACGGATTCTCGTGTAAACCTTTCAAGAGAATTGTCGTGGACCTGTTACAACGTGCGTATGACCGACCTGAATTCCTGAAAAAAAAAAATTAAGTCACGCAAGAAAGTCACGCAAAACAAGCGACTCACCTTAGTCTTGGATACTCCAGTTGGCGACGGCTTTGTGTGGCCATCAGGAACGGAGAACAGGATACAAGGACTCTCACAGCCAGTGTACCGACTACAAATACACAGAAAGGTGTCATGATTACTTTTATCTCTCTCTAATGCATTACTAAGAACAGAAATGTCATCAGACAGAGTGGCTTTCTACAATACATCGCTTATCGAATCCCAGACTTTAGTCGTTTCTTGTCAGCTCATTTCCAAATGAGGGCATTTAAACTTAGCTGAGATTTTCTCTTCAAATTCCCTCCCCCAAGGACTTTTGTCGATGGTCATGTGTCACAAAACCTTTAATAAAATGTTTGCTATAAAGCTCATTAAAACGGTCAAAAGTACCCACTTCGGGACGACAATTACTTTCAAATGCCCCGCCTATTCCTCCGCCCCCTTCAACACAAAGCCACTAATGACTTTGTATAACCTCACCAAAAGTCGAACTCCGGTTGGCTGACGATTTTCTTGATTCTCATCACCTGTACGAAGAAATTGAATTTTGATCACAAACCTTGGTGGCTCGTACGGCTGGTCGCATATAAAGTATCCTCGGCGTTGAAGCTGGATGATGTCTCCTTTCTTTAGTGAAGCCAAGGCGGGGTCTCCTAGCATTTCTGTTTCATGCTGTCAAACGTAAAGAAATAAAACAAAATAAATAGAGCGGTTTTCGTTTGACCTTGAAAAACAATTTCCACCAGTGTTCGAAAGTTGCTTCATCCGCCAATAGCTTTTTAAGTTCAGAACAAATTTCCCGCCAAAGGCGCGTTGAGGCGCACCTAATATGGAAACCTTTTTTGCATCAGGTATGCTGTAAGAAAATTGATAAATTTTTTGCCTCCAGTCTGGTATTTTACCGCCCAGATTTTAACGCTCGAAGTTGCCAAAAGTTACTTGCTTTTCGTTCGATGAAATGCGCTGCGTGTTCGCAAGAGCAATGGAAGGCCACGTAAGTTTGTGTATGTTTGATAGACGATTTTTGTTCGTCGGTTGTTCGTGTTCTGTTCGTGTTCTGTTTACAAGAGTTAACGACAATCACTCAAAAACAAATCAAATGAAAGAACGAACAGACGTGTTGACAAATGAACGAACGGACGGACAGACGCAAAAACCAACCATTAACGAGTGAGCGAGCGAGCGAACGAACGAAGGAATGAAGGAACAAACGAACGAACGAATGAGCGAGCGGGAGGGCGAACGAACGAACGAACAAACGAAACGAGTGAACTAACGAACGAACGAACAAACATGCACGCACGGGTTTGAGATCTCACCTTAGAATCCTTGTTAATGTAGTCTTTGAAATTATCATTCTTTGTAATTATGGGCTTAGAAATGACATCATCGAATTGCACTGCGATTGTTGGAAGCAGCGGAGCTTTGGCGGTCTGTGCTATCCATGTCAACTTAGTGGTCTTCTTGAAATCCTGGAAGAAAGAAAAAAATTGAGACTCATGTCTCAAAACAGGACGATTTTGTGCCGATTAGCAGGCGTGTTTATGGGAGGCGCGGTGATGTAGTGGTTCATCTGGCTCAATTCTGATGGACCACCAGGCAGTTTCGAAAGTCAAAAGAAAACGGCATGAACTGAAACCAGGAACACCGGAACACCACAAAACACGGAACACCGGAACACCAGAAATACCATGAAATGCCAATAAATTTCTGGTGTTCCGGGGTGTTCCGTGTTTTGTGGTGTTCCGGTGTTCGAGGTTTAAGTACATGCCAAGGAAAACCGAACTACTTATACTTTACCTTGTTATCGAGAAGTAGCTGAGCCTCTAATGATGTGACAACTCCCGAGGCGTCCCTGAAAACATACGGAATTCAATAGTCCAGTTACAGTTCTGTGAAATGTAACCAGGCCTCTGTATGAAAGCGAGGCTCAGGGTGGCCTTGTAATGACAAAGACCAGGAACTATTTAGTATAACAACAAAATGATTTACATATCAAAAGCAAGAGGGTTTGTATCTATGCAAGGTCACCTTCAGCCTCAATTCCACTCACAGAACTGTAAAATGGACTATTTTGTTTATAATATTTTTGAATATACGAAGGATTCTAAAAAAAATCATAATTTACCAACACGGCAAAACACCAAAGAGGTAATTATATAGGAAACAGGAACAAGGATGGTAAAGGATGGAGAAGATTAAAACGGATTTCGAACAAGAACTTGGAAAATTTCACCGAGTTGCATTTTTTAGACGCGTCCTCTGTGACATACCCTGCGAGCAGAGGTCCCTTCGATCACTTATCAAGGAAGATCGAAGGGACCTCTGCTCGCAGGGTATCTGTGACACGACTTACTTGTTAATCTTGGTGATCTTTACGTTGCCCCAGTTCATCAGCGTGACCATTTCACCTTCAGAGAGCGCGACAGCATCCTCGCCTTCTATGAACACTTTAGGACCGTACCATACTTCCTTGTTTCCCACAGTTGGATTCTGAAAAAAGGAAAAAAACATATGTAACTAAAAGTTGTTAAAGAAAAACCTTCCTAATCGAGCCGAAATTGCCCTGAAATTGCGCCCAAATCGCGCCGTAACTGCCATGAAATTGCGCCAAAATCGCGCCGTAATTGCCCTGAAATTGGGCCCAAATCGCGCCGTAATTGCCCTGAAATTGGGCCCAAATCGCGCCGTAATTGCCCTGAAATTGGGCCCAAATCGCGCCGTAATTGCCCTGAAATTGTGCCCTAATCGCGCCGTAACCGCCATGAAATTGCGCCCTAATCGCGCCGTATTTGCCCTGAAATTGGGCCCAAATCGCGTCGTAATTGCCCTGAAATTGCGCCCAAATCGCGCCGTAATTGCCCTGAAATTGCGCTCAAATCGCGCCGTAATTGCCCTGAAATTGCGCCCGAATCGCGCCGTAACCGCCATGAAATTGGGCCCAAATCGCGCCGTAATTGCCCTGAAATTGCGCCCAAATCGCGCCGTAATTGCCCTAATAGATAATAGCAGCGCTGCAATGACGCTGTAGCAGCTCTCGTAAGGTCTCACATGAATGGCTCGATACCCTCCGTGAAAACAATAAAACGAACAGCAGGAACAATGCCCCAAGCGCCTAAAACAATAGCAACTGCCATATTCGTTTCGAAATCACACCGTACGGTTTACCGTGCCGAAAATGCACAGAAATCGCAAGACAAAATTTGCAAAGTGCCATCAATATTTAGTCAAATAATGCAATGGAGTGATACTTACCTTGGGATGCAATGGACATTCCTTCATTTCTTCTTTCGCTTCAGGAATAAAGACGGGAACCACCTCATTCTTCATAAGAGCTGTGTATCTTGGAGCGATAGGATCAATGACCTAACAGATCAGAAACACAACACATTAGTCGACGTTCTCAGCTGCGAAAAAAAAAGCAAAATTTTCAGTTCGTCTCTATACCTCGACAAGATTGATGATGTGCTTCACTAACCTTCTTGTTCAGAGCCCAGATTTTATCCCATTCCATGTGGACATTTGCTTTCGATGAACCCTGAAAAAGGTAAAATTATGCAATTGTAAATTACTGGAAACTTTACAAAATGGACAATGTGTTTTGGTATGGTTAAATTAAGTCTGATTAAAATTTTGGGATCGTAAAAGCCAGTTGACTCGGTTGACAAAAGTTCCATTAAAGGAAATAATAGTTTACTAAGAAAGAAAAATACCGAAGAGGTAATACTAAACTAAAAAGGAACAAGGATGGCTAAGGTGGAGAAGATTGGAGAAGATTGTAAATGACAAAATATGAAAAATTTAGGCTAAATTTAAGACGGTAGCACGCAGGCTACTCTGAGCACTGCTACTTGCCTTGGCTGGGGTAGAATTCCATCATAAGTCAAGTTGAGCCAAAATATCGGGGCGGGTTCTAGCTATCGCAAAATCTCACATGCACGGCTCGCTACCTTCGCCTTCGGGGTAACAAAAGAACAAAGCAACGGGAACAATGCCTCTAGCCCCCAAAGCAATAGCGACCGCTACACCAGAGCAATAGTAGAATTAAAAGCATGCGAGAACTCTTGCACTACTGAGAAACTCGTCAATAACCCAGAAAGGCGAGAATTGTGTCTTGCCCAAAAACACAACCTAACAATCCCAGGCACCACTGGAACCCAGAACTGAGTCCAGCGCATTTGCAATTAGGCTGTAACGTAACGACATCTAACGTAACGTAACGTTACGTTTTCTTGTACCTGCAACACTATGAACTCTCTCAATCCTTCCACGGTCATCCCTCTTCTCAGCACTCCACGAACAGTGGGAAATCGTGGATCGTCCCTAGCGATAAAAATATCGTTGGAAACAAACTGTGCCGCGCAGTAAATTTATCTGAGTGCCCAATCTAACTGACCTCTTCTTATTGTTAAATTACGGTAATACAAGAAATTCTTGCAAGCAGTCCGATTCTTAACACGTGAAGCGAAAAAAACAAGTCACGTGGTTTGTGTTTGCGAGCATCTTGTCAGACATGGTTTTTTTGACCATGTAAACACATGTTCCGTTTTACCAAAATTTATATGAAAACCAAAAAAAAAACAGTTTTGCCAACAGTACAAGAAAAGTCATGAAAAGTATGTTTTCAGGCCGGTAGACTTCATGCTAAGAGTGAAATTCCTAAACGAAACATACCAAAACAAATACATTTTAAAACCTCTGGGCGCATTTGAAAGCAGCAAGGACAAGAAATTGGACAAAAAATCAGAGAATAACACTTCTATTTCAACCTACCATCCTTCAACGTAGCCTTGATCAACAAGATGAGTAAGCTTTCTCTTGGACATCACCGTGTTCTGAAGAGTGAGCCGGCTGAATTCGTAAATGTATGGCTTTCTGATGCCTATGAAAATAATTTAAGTGACATGTTGACGTTAACCCAAACTCTAAGGACGTTCGCGCGAAACTTTTCTAGTCGATAGGTTCTTTTAAAACTTTTACTGAGATCAGATAATTAGTCACTTGTGACAGAAATGCAAAATGAAGTGGGGCTCACCAACTTCGTTTCAGAGAAAGAGCGCGTGGAAAACTATCCTGATTTCGAAAAGTTGGCGGGAATATTATAAATGCAGGGTATGTTCTGCAGGGTTTATTGTTAAAACATCGAAGATCAGTCAATAGAGGCAAACGATCTTAGTCCTATTTTGCAGAAGTGCGCCTGTTGCGTAAAAAATTTCTAGTGGTCCCATCTTTTTTGCGACTTAGCCCTAAAAGAGTTTTTGAAAGGTCAAAAACGCGTGCGAGAAACAAGGCCATCAGCCCTGTGTACTCGATGCATGACGTGGCATGATATGGCGACAAGAATTACGTGCGCAGTAAGGATGCACACACAAAAAAAAATAGCGCGAGCATCCTTAAAATTAATGCTCTATGGTTGTCAGAAAGCAGTTGATCAATTTCCCTGAGTTTTGTATTATTACAAAAACGCTAAAGCCGTGCATGAGCGTGTCACGGCAACGCACCACATTCTACAAATCCCATAAGCTTGGCTAGAGGAGTCGAGTATGCAGCCTTTCTGCCCTAACTATGGCCTGGCCTGAAATGTTGCAGTCTGATGGATCGCCTTTAGGTTACATGCTGCGCCTCCACCTCTTCCCCTGCTGGAGGTGACCGCATCACCTAGCCGTACTGCACATCTTTGGCCTACACACTCACGGATTCGTCCCATAACCGTGATGCGCAACTGACGGCAGACTTCAAATAGATAAGCCAATTTAGCCTGCTGGTAGTCACTCACTGTCGTATTATTGTTTATTTGACAATCCGCGAATTATGACTGTTTCTCTCGTCGTTGGCAATTCGCTGATAGACACAATGGCGCGCATGTTGGTAATGAAAAAAAAAACCGATTCTTCGCCTAGCAATAACTAAAATCGTAGGTTTTGGACTGCCCTTGTTTTATAGTGTCCACTAAAGCCGTGACAGCTATAAGGAGACTCGTAACTTTATTGCTAAAAGAGCAAGCGAGGAACCCAGTTTGCTATATCGTTTGGTTGAGCCGCGCGGAATCTAATCATTATCTGCTACGTTGCTTTGAACCATTCATGAAAGCAGAAATTCAACTACTTTGACTTTCTCTTGCGATTAGTATTTTCTTTGCATCACTATGCAGCCTTCTGTGAATGCCTTTCTGTACAATGTAATATTGTAAACAAATCTCAGCTCACCCAACTGTTCAATAAACCAGTAATACTGTGGATCACGGTCATGATACTCTGTGGTCCTGAGCGCATGCGTGACTCCCTCGACACTGTCCACAATCGGACAGGCAAAATCGTACGTAGGATATACTCTGTAAACAAAGGAATATCAATCTTCATTAATTCAGCCATTTGGAAACAAGTCTAGTTAGGTTAGTATCACACCCTGTCTCCGAAAGTTCTCAGTAAAACGCAACAAAAAAGTGGTTTTAGTAAATTTTCGGACGTAAATAAAATTTTTATCGGCTTTGCTTTACTTTGTTTTGTGACTGGTCAAAAAAAAGCTCCTGCCAAACCGAAACCAATCGTTTCTTGTCACACGCGTTGCGTTTTTCTTCGAGCTTTCATTGGTTCATTGTGTCTTTAACATGTATTATAATTGGCTATTGTAGCTGTTTTAGTCTTACATGAAATTTAACAACTGAACAAGTAAACAGCAAATGAAGAAGGCGAACATGGCAGCGAACATACTTGTATTTTAATCCAGTTCGTACATGCTCCTCGGGTTTACACCGGTACATGGTTGGATCTCTTAAGCAGCCGTTCTCGGACTGGTAATCAATCTTGGCTCTCAGAGCAAACTTCTGGCCATATTCTGTTCCTTTCTTCATCTCTTCCCAGATTTCAAGATTTTTCTCAACCGCTGAGGAAACAAAACGTCAACACATTTAGGTGTAACCCCCATTTTTCCACCCTATAATGCGATAAAATGCTATGTTGCGAGTTGCAAGAAAAGTAGAACAATTCTCTGCTTTTTGTAATATGACGAAGCTATTTTCTGTGAGTGTTTAAATAAGCCAATCAGATCGCTTCTTTTATCTCAGGAGACTTTAAGAAGGTAATGTCTAGTGGGCGTGTTAAAAGTTTCGAAAAAATGCGCAAATGTGACAGTGTTTCAAATTGCAAGGAAAGAAACAGGTTTGGCCTTGGTTTGAAAACGCCTGCCCGGTATGTTAGTGAACGGTGAAAAGAGAACTTTTTGAAAACGCTCACATCAAATTAAATAGTCTAATTAACGTAGTGGCTCAGATGGTGTGTGCATGCTCTAGCGTGTATTTAAGAGTTTCTGGTGAGGCAGCCTTTCAAAATCGATGCATGGTGAAACAATTTGAAAATGGTATTGTGTGGACGAAAAACATTTCATCCCTTTTCAAGGTGAAAAATGCTGTTTTAAAATTTATCCGGCTTAGCTACTGTGGACATGGCCTAAATTATTCTTCAGCTACTAAAAATTATATATTTTCACCAACTCACAATTGTCACGGTTGGCAGATTTGATGCGCTGTTCCCTTTCTTCCTTCATCTTATCTCCTGGAGTGTCGTCCACATAGGCTTTCTCCTCTCGAATCATTTTCTCTGCATACATCATGATGGTATCAAAGTGGTCTGAAGTGTGTGTGAACACATCTGCTTTGACTTTCAACATTTCCAGATCCTCAAGAATAACCTAGAATTAGACAATATTTTGTTTTCATTTAGTTCCATTTGGCCAGATTACCACGTAAAATGGAATACGGTAATTCTGTGTGATAACATGTTTTAATATCCCACAAACTCTATGGGTACAAATCTGACAAATATCTCACAATATTTGTACTCAACTTAACAAATTTAAACTGGCGCAAAGCTGCTGGTGCTTAATTCCAATTTCTGTAGCATGAAGCGGCTAGGAGTATTTCTATTCCCCTTGTATGGGATGCTGGTCCATAGCTGATTACCCCCTCCCCCCCCAGTATTCTGTCAAGTTCCCAACAATTTATTGGTGTCCATTTAAGCACCTGGATGAAAAGAGGCACTGTGAGAGCAAAGTGTCTTGCACAAGAACACAATGCAGTGCGCAAGCGGAGGCTCAAACCTGGGCGGTTCGAGCTGGAGTTAGGTCACTGTGCCTCCCATGTGGTTCACAAGACCTGTTTAATATTTTCCTTACTTCTCTTCGTTGCAGGAATACAATGTAATTAAAAAACTTTGAAAAGTCAGTATTTTGGGAAAAGAAAGTGATGGATAGTAAACCTCTATTAGACATATTAGGTAATATATCAAACACAAGAGACTGTTTCATCGGGATATCCAAACACAGAGAAGATAGTTGAAAATACGACACGCAGCAGAGTATTTTTAACGAACTTTGAGGTGTTTGGATAGCCCGTGAAACACTGTTTCGAGTGTTTGATATATCTTCTCAATCGAAACAAAAACTAAGGAGTAAATGGAGAAATAAAAGTGTCAAAATCTATGCTAATTAAGATCAGCTATCCAAACCTCCTTCATGGTTATGATTTTGATGAATAAGTTTGAGAATGTGTAGTAAACTGAACATATTAATTTACTAGTTGTGATTTGTATTTTGACATGCCCATCCGATCCAGAGTCCAGCACACTGACCACTGAAGCACTGTGCCTTGGGGTCCCTATTGTAGACAGTACCAGTTAACAGTTTTTTTTTTAAATTTAATTTTAGCATGGTCCTGCTACACTGTATGCACCTTCTCGAATTCAGCATTCTCTTTGGCAGGGTTGGTATCATCAAACCTCATAATCATTTTGCCGTCGTACATATTCTTGTAGTACTGATTCAACAGAGCTGCTTTAGCATGGCCAATGTGAAGATATCTGAAATGAAGGCAAATGTTACAAGTTTTAAAACTGATAAACTTCATTTACAAAATCCACCAGCTCTTGAGCATAGGCGCGCAGGCACCTTCGGACTTGGGGGTCTGCCCGAAAAAATTTACACAATTCCCAAAATGTGTTAGCATTAAACCGGTATACACAACCACCTCAAAATTGCAACTGCTGTTGCCCAAATCGTGAGTGTTTTGCCCGAAAAATTTCGATATTAAGTTTTCAAAACTAGGGGGCCTGCAGATTCCTTCCCCCCTTGGCTCATACACCATGCTCGCGAGTCAAGTCCTATTTTTCTCCCTGCAGGCCCAGCAAACTCATTTCAAGGGACTGTCTTCATTACTGGGGAACTGCAATCATAACTTTGATGACCTTTATACACTTCTCTTGTGTTCTTATGAACTAAATTTATCAATTCAACCTGGATAGAGGACCCGCATGAAAACCACTTTGCTGTAACATTTGATGATGGGTATAATGAAGTTGATGTTATTAAGCATTACCCGCTTGCTTCAGGGGGAAATCGTGTCACAACATTCCCTTGGGTCGCTCCTGGCAGATTGACATATTTGCCTTCAGACTTCATCTTTGTCTATTAAAATAACGAAAACAATATTCATAAGTACAAGTCGACATAAGCATAAGCACAAGAAGAACAGACAGTTAAGCACAAGAGTGTGTTTATGCTTGTGTTTACATGTATGTCACCTTAAGTCAAAGTAATTCCTAGTGAGGAAGACGCAAGAAAAACAATTGTTTGTTCTCCTTATGTTATGCCTATGCTTACAGTATGTGCTAGTGAAAACCAGCCTTAACATGCCTCAGTGTCACTGCATGATGCAGTTATGAGTCAAGTGCACCAGTCATTATTTTGGTGGTGTAACTGCATGATGCAGTTCCAGTCAAGACCCTCATTTGACCCTTGCTCACCATAGTCTCCAGTAGCTCAGTGGTTAGAGCATCCGACTAGATCACGTAGGGCCATGGGTTCAAATCCCATGTGGGACACATCTGGATTTTTTTCTGACTTTCATTTGATGTCATTTCTTTCTTGTTGCATTTCTTTAATTACTTGGAAATTTAAACTACATGTAAATTACTATTCCAGACTAAGAAAACTCACCCCCAGCTGAGAGTTGTCATTTTGTGCTTGACTTGGAAGTTTATCGGACACATTACAGAACGGCGGTTGCGCACCACAGAATGTTAACCAGCGGGCAACATGCTCAAAAGAGCTGCCAGGCTTCATTAGGCTTTCAATCTTCCCACTCACTAAAAGAAATCAGCACCAGTGAATCAACCAGTTAGCTTAGGCAGGGTCCGAAATTGCGACCAGCTGGTCGCCAATGCGACTGAAAATTGAGTGTTGGCGACCAGAATTTCCTAGCTAGTCGCCAACAGGCGACTAACTTTTAGCGTTGTGTCAATGTTTTGAACGAGTGCCCAAGGAATTAAATCAAAAAGTTTGGCCAGTCTTCAAACTAAGAGAGCTATCTATTCAACGAAAACTCCTTTTCAACTGAAATGTAAGCTACACGATATATTTTAATGCCATTATACATGCGAGTCTTGAGTCTTTCAGAACTCAATGTTTTTGTGTTTTGCTGTGAGACAAAAAATTTACGAACAACTTTTTGGCGAACAGATTTTTTCATTTGGCAACTGAAAAAAAATGTTCAGTCTCCACTTGGCCCCTGCATAAAAAAGTTAATTTCGGACCCTGTTAGGGTAATCTTGTGGCAAAAATATATTGGACTGAAGTACATGTAAGCTTTGATGGCTTTCCTAATATCAACTTTGATTACAGAGTTAACCTTTCAAAGCTCCCCATACTGCAAAATCAGCTAATGTCACAGAATGTCCAACAAGGAATGCAACTGGGGCAAGACTCTTGTTCAAACTCTGAAGTGCTTTGTTGATATCACTGGCATTATCCAAAGAGTTATTCACACTAAATTCCAACCAGTGGTCAACCTGGGAAAAGACAGAATACCACAGTGTAAATGAGATATACCTGCAGTTTGTAAATGGACTTTATATGCATTTTATAAACAAATATGTCAAAGGAATTGCATACACTTGAGCACATTATACTGTAGCTCCATTAAAGCACTTGCAGCAATGTCTCATGTTAGAGTGTGCACAATTTCTTTAATGTTTTTTGAAAGGAATAAAGAACTTTTCTATGTGCATTGTTGAGTTTTATATTACGCAACAGGAGTACAAGAAAACTTGAGAAGTGTGAGAAGGACTCCGATATGCTCTGCGCTTCTCTATGCACATTTCTCATGTTCTTAAAATTCCTGCATGCTTATTTATAACTCTACAATGCACTCGGGTGCAGTAAAGTGTGCATCCATAAGTCAAATGAACATTTTTTTGTATTACTCTCTAAAGGGCGGTAAGCCATTCACATGAGAGATCCTGAAAGATAATCTCCAGCTTGAATGTCTGTTAGCACTAAGGGAGCTATATATCTTTCCTGCGAGTTTCAATAAAGAAGGCTCAACTTACAAACAAGTCTTATATTTCTTACCTCCGATGCTTGAAGTGCATTGTTACCATAGAGGCACAACGAAGGATAGCAACGCGCCAAGTACCTTGCCACTGAATGATCACTACTCAGAGTCAGCTCTCTGCAAAATGTAATCATGTATTTTATATTTTACAAAATGCACAGATGTTGTGGTTCAAACATTTGTATCCTTGGTTCAAATTTTATTTTTCTTTGATTAAAACTCACAGCACTTGGCCTCTTGGTTAGTATGCTCACATCCTGATCAAGCGGTTGAGGTTCAAGCCCTGGCCGGGGACATTGTGTTGTGTTCTTGGGCAAGACAGTTTACTCTCACAGTGGTATAAATGGGTACCAGTGAATTTAATGCTGGAAGTAACCTTGAGATGGACTTGCATCCCATCCAGGGGGCAAAAGAAATACCCCAGTGACTTCATGCTACGGACACCTTGAGATAAACACCGGCCAGATGAGCCACTTACATAGGCTCAAATGCAGACTTTACCTACTTATCATAGCATACCCAAGAACAAAGCAAAATCAAATTATTTGAACCAAGGATAGAGTTGAACCATAGCACAGACATCTTGTGGCAGGCGTTAGTGTGCTGGGCTCCACATCTGACGGTCCGGGTTCGAGCCCTGGCCAGGGCACAACGCTATGTTATTGGGCAAGAAACTTTACTCTCACAGTGCCTCTCTTCACCCAGGTATATAAATTAGTACCAGCAAATTTACTGCTGGTGGTAACCCTGCAATGGGGGAGGGGGGAGTAGAAATACTCTCTGTCGCTTCATAATAAGGAAACTGGAATAAGCTCCGGCCTGATGGGCCACTTGGCTCATATGCAGACTTTTGACTAACAAGCCTGTGGACCTCAGATAATTTCCCAATTGAATTGGGATTTAGAAGCACTTTGATGGTTTTTAAGGAGGGAGGAAAACCAGAGAACCCGAAAAAAAAACTGTTGGAGCAAGGACAAGAAACCGACAAACTCAATCCACATACATGCATGACATCTTAATAAGGAAACTTTGGTTTTTAAAGACCCCTTTGTAAAATAATTTTCAGTGGAACTGCACATTGGACCCACGTAGCAAAAAATGCAATATATACATGTACTTACTCAGAGATCTTGATTGCAGTATTTTCACCCCACTCTAACTGAACTGGACAAGTCTCCTTGAGGTGCTCCACAGTGAGAAGGGTCACTAATACAAAAGGGAAATAACCAGTCAATGCGTAGTTCCAGAAAGGGATTGGAAAGTCCTGGGGGGGGAGGGTTCTCAAAGACCAAAATAATAAAGGAATGTACGAAGCTTGATTGGAATTTTCTGGGGGTGGGGGGTCTGGAAAGGAAATCCCTTCTGTAAGGGAGGTATGGATATTTTATGGAACTACACAATTACAAAATAATGTGTATATATTGTGTGCGGCATCCAAAGGCAGCATAGCTGTGTCTTTCAATGGCATTTGTGAGCCAGCACTTTGCTCAATCAATACCCCCTAACATCCAGGGATTTGTTTTGAAGTACATGTAGGCATCAGCAACTGGAAGAGTAGGCGGCTGTTAATTGGCGGCTGTAAGCGAGCTTTTTTGTCTCAAGCTGATTGCCATGACTAGAGTAACTGACTGCATAATTATGGTCGAGTAGCCAGTGGAACTCCTGCAGGTTACCAGCTTGAGCCCTTAACATCTTCAGTTGACCTTCAGGAAACACAAGCTCAGTTCAACTCATTCAAAGGATTGTGCATGTGGGATGTGATCGGCAGATTTCAATCCAGTCTGCTTGTTTTATTTTCAAGGTTGGTTGATTGACATAGTACATGTAATTATGATTGGCAGCAGTAAAAAGCACAATGGTACTTTGAGTTTCAGTTGAACTTTGTGACAGGTCAAAATTGTCTGCATCCCTCCCTCACTATCTCTCACCCCTCTCTCCCCTACTCAACCTTCCTTCCCCTCCCCCCCCCCCCCACCACCTACATGATCTCACCTGAATCTAAATTTTACCTGCAATATATATATTAAAAGTTTCAAAACTTTACAAAATTTAATCAAGGTACAAATACGGTGTAATTCCGCTTTTTCTAAAAAAATATATTTAAATCAGAAAATTAATTTATTCTCAACTGTTAGTTATAAAAATCATTTCTGTCCACATGGGAAACTTTTTTTAACATAAAGTATTAATTGTACCATTATCCTAGCATTGCATCAGATTTAATCCTCATGTAAACAAAGTGCAATTCAGTTCCAGGATATCAGGGAGGAATGCGCTGATGCAATACAAGTCAAAATGGTGATAGTGAAAGTCATTTGTTCCCCCTTTCCAACACAATAGAGAAATATTATATTTATTTTCTTTAATTTAGTGTTTGATTTAATTGGATTTGTCTCCTTGTTTGATTATGTTCTGTCCACTCTCTTCTTGTAAGTTAAAAATGATATTAACTTATAAATTTATTACCACTATTACTGTAAGCTTAACTTATACACCTTATTCCAAAATGGCTGCCATCTTAATATTCTTTTGTTGGCATTTAGATTAGCCCTTCTTGCCTCGTTTTTAAGCTCAAACATCAAAAGAATATTTTACCTTGAACGAGGCAACAAGGGCCAATTCGTATGTACATAAATTAGCGGCCATTTTGGAATAAGGTGTATTGTGATCGAATCCATTTTCAATGGTAAAATACCATCAATATCGATCCTTAATTAAATTTGACGATAGTCAAGTTGATATTGACAGTATTCTATTAAGAAAGCTACCAATCACAGAAACCTGCAAAAAACTGTATTCCGACTGTTACAGGAAGTAAAAGAGCGATCCAGATCAGTAGAAATTGTTACAGTGAAACGTTCAACTCTTGCACTAGTGAGGACGATTTTAAACTTGAATGAAATAATTTAGAGAAATGCAATGATCTGATTTGTCAGTCATATCAAAGATAAGTTAAATTTGTAAGAAATTCCGATGATGATCGGTCACATTTTCACCGATTGCAAATTATGGACAACTTTTGGAAGACTCGCGCGCGCGAATCACTTACCTGGGGGAGGCCGAGAGGAACATACGGTCACTGTATGAGTTTTCATAGCAGCTATACCAAATTCTGAAGATGACTGAAAAGACCTGAACAAGAATCTACGAGACCAGAACGCACAGATGTATCCTCCTTTCGCCGAATTCAACCAACCTTGCATTAGCACAATGTGCAACAATGTGCCGGTTTTATTTCTTAGGAAAAGAGCCGAGGGTATTCTTGTACAGCGGCAGCGCTTATTGCATCGTGTTGCGTCATGTTTAGTGTCCCAGTCTTTGCACATGTTTTTTTAACCTTCCCCAACTCGACTCCTGAGAAGTTTAGATTTGATACAGAGAAATCAATCTCTCATTAGTTGCTGATTGATTTTGAACCTTTGCACCACGCTCCTGAAGGCAGCTGAAAGGTAAGTCTGTTGTAGGCTGAAAGGTAAGTCTTCGACGAAGGGCTAACGCTCGAAACGTCAGCTCTTGAATCTCTTTACGGTGGCCAATTGACATTATCAACCCAGTTGATAAAACCAAATTATATTGTTATACTTCCCACCGACGCAGCACCACAGTTTCTTTAGAAACTTACCCCTCTGTTTATATATAACACATACATAACTTCACTGGTATGACTGTAAGCATGGGTGAACTTGAGTTAACTAACCATTAAGGTGAGGCCTGAGCAAACTTTTCTCTAGTCCTAACTAACATGTTAGTTAGGACTATGGAAAAGTTTGCTGAGGCTCATTCACCCTTTGCTTGACCAGAAATTGTGCATCTTCATAAAACCGGGGCTGTCTTGACGCTCCTCTGTTTTCTCACCTTGTTTTTCGGTGCTACTGAGACCTTTGTTGATCTTGTGTTAAGTCTTTGGTGAGTCTTTGGTGAGCTCACCGTTTCCTTTCGATTTTTTCGATTTTTTTAACCTTCAAGACGACTATTATGTGTAAATAACCGACTTTAATTTGTGACAAAAACGAAATAACCAGGAAATTATGCCAGCAAAGATAATATTTATTGTTAATAAATTATTTGTAGCTGAATGATTTATGTATACTTCTGACTGCTTCTAAGTAACCAGAATAAACAAAATAAATTTTGTGCAGTTACTCACGGAATTTGAAATATATTTCCCCTCTTCTCCCTTTCACTTCCCCTATTACATCTTTAACAGCTTTTTAAAAAGTTTTATAAATAACGTAAATGTATTATCATAATTATTACAATTGCTGTTATTTTGATACCTGAAAATATTTCATTAATCATGCAAATTTTTGAGCTTCTATATGGGTACCCCCAGTCTTCATTTGTCATAAGTTTTTTTTTTAAATCTTTGATTATTTTTTATAGGCCACTTCCAAAATTTCGCATAAGCATTGTTTTGTTTCTCATGGAACCACTGCAAGTCCCAAGAGAAACTGGATACAATGCTTCATAATATGCAACATTTTGGGGGGGACAAACAAAGAGTATTATTAAATGGTGTTTTCCGAAGTGGCCTATTACAAGCAGATGTTCATTGTCTGCTTTTAAATAGTGTGGCATATGATTGTAGTCAGTGTAATTCACAGCTGAATAAATATCTAACTTAACAGAGGAGAGCATTTTTTAAATCATTGCTTCAATCTTGAGATCTCAATTTTTTCATCAGTAATTGTTGCACCTTCAGAAATACCCATGGAGAGGTTCAGTTTTTAAACAACGTTTAAAAACCTGTATGGCAGTCTAGTCAATCTGCATGGACTTTATTATTTTTATGGATTTTTTTCACAATTAAACCAGGTAACAGAGCCATGACAGCTATGCCGCACAGTTTTATGACTATATCAAATGTAAAAAGTTCATCTAGAGAAGTAAGCTGAGACAAAATGCATCCAGTTTGACAGCATATAAAGTTGTATGGCATCAGACCTACAAAATAAAACAAAATGAACAAATAAAATGAACATTTTATTAGTGCACCAAGAGCTGCAAACTAAGATATAATAGTTATTGCACTTAGGTAAAGGGTACTTCTACCCCTCCCCCCTTGGTTGGAATGTTCATTCCACCAATGGGTTACCCCCCAGAATTTAATTTGCTGGTTCCATTTACATGTATACACCTGGCTGAAGGGTGGTGCAGTCGTAAAAGCACTCGCCTTCCGCCATGGTGGCCCAGATTTCATTCAGAGTCGAGTTTGTTTTTGGTTCTGTCCTCCCTCTGAGGGTTTTATCCAGGTTCTCTGGTTTTCCTTCAGGGCTCCTTAAAAACCAACATTTCTAAATTCCAATTCAACCAGGAATTCAAAGAATTCCAATTTGACCTGCCTAGATCTACAGGACCAAAAGGAAAATAGGCTAATGTGTTTCCCCCTCAAAATATCGTTATTTGTTTTATTCATTATATTTTTAAAGTATATTGCCTAATAACACAACGCAGTGCCCCGGCCAGGGCTCGAACCTCAACCAAAAGAATGGAGAAAAAAGCATTTTTGTTCTGCTTTGCATACAATTTTTTTTTTAATTTTGTTGAAAACTGTAACTGACCAACAACTACAAGGATTATACAAGGTTTCTTTTAGAAGCACTAGTAAATTATAATATTATTATAATTTATTAATAATTATATGTTTCCTTTGCATGCATTGCATGCCTATACATGATGTTAGTAAAATAATCAAGACAGCAAGTTAATTCAAACTCACCAATTAAAACTGAGAAAAAGAACTGTGTGATAGGCACTTCTAAAATAGGTGATGACATGTTCAGGAACCAATTAGGTGACATGGGAAATAATCTCAAGAACAACAAAAAGAAGAACAAGCTGTCGAGGTTCTCTTTGACCTGAAAAAAAAATCAAATTAAAGTAATACCAAGGCCCTGAACAACTACATTCACTGAGAGTCTACTGTTAGTGGGGAAGTGGGGTATGCATGTTCTGGGTCTAAGTTTCAAACCTTTTCATGTCACAATGTCGGAAGTTCAACACAAGTCTTATTGTTCGTCATCATTTCATCAACCGACATGTCCAGTAGAGGATTGCCCACCCCCTTGTGGGCAGAAATTTTAAGGCCGAAGGGCCAGAAAAATTTTTCGGGCCCCCACCTTAAAAACAAGTCTGGATCAACCACTGACTTCACTATTCAATGCCATATCGCCCATCAAAACTTTATCTTAACAGGGCCCCCATAAATTTCCTGGATGATTGAACCAAGAGTATTATTAATAATTCTACTCACCTTGCTTTGCAAAGCCTGTAACCTGTTTGGAAAATACTGTAACAAAAGAACTTTGCCAAATGCCTTGGATAGAAGATAACAAAAGGTAGCTCCACATCCAGTTAAGAAACAGACCAGTGGAAACCCAACCCAAATACCAAATATTGCACCAGACAGCAAATTCTGAAATACAGTAACATAGAAAATGAACCTAACAGAAATTTATTTTTTGTTGCATAGTCTTATTTCCCGTACTCAGGAAATAACTAAGATTCAAATGTAGACTTTCAATCCTGTTTTATTGACATTGTCGTCTAATTAAAGCCCTGGTCAAATGGTCTCTGATAGTTAATGATAGTCAACAAACTATCATGCACTATTATCGACAATCATCAAATATCACTTACTTTGAACTTGTTCAAATTCGTAATGGTAATCGATGATAGTTTTCCCTGTTTGACCATGTGCATTGACATCTTAGATTTACTGTATTGTGCCCAAAAAACATCTTTGTACATGTGCATGCTTAACCTTGTGTCGATGTTTATAGACAAAGGATTTTTTTACAAGAATGCGATGCTTAGGATGTATAAACTTGTATTGGTATTTACATGCTGACACACCACTTATGCAAAGTGTCTATTTGACTATTATGATATTTGATGATACTTGATAATAGTTCGGGGTTACTTAAACTATCATGATCGATTGTCATGTGCCAATTCGTATGCTGGACTCGGAAGTGGTCTGGGCTTAAAGGAGCTACATCATTGTTCGTGCAGTTTGAAAAGTTCTTAGCCAAAATTTTTCAAAATCATAATTTCCAAATTAATCTGTTTTAATCTTCTCCATCCTTAACCATCCTTGTTCCTTTTTGGCTTAGTATCACTCCTTTGGTGTTTTTCTTCCTTAGCAAACTATTATTTTTAGGTTTCCTAAATTTTAGGGTAATTTAGGGTTTCAAAGAAATAACTCAAAATATATACAGACTTGACCTTTACCTTGTGTCATCTTTTAGGTACACTTACCATAAAAACAGATCCTGGAATGGCAAATGTCTGTTTGTACAGATACGCACTACAGAACAGCAAAATAACATAACCAAAATTGTCTCTTCTATACTGCTTCAACAAACTGGCTAGAGATTTGAGGTCTTCAAGATCACTTGGAAAATGCAGGTCATGGCTGAAATTAAACCAAGAAATCGGTAATCGGTCTCTATCTTTGTCATTTGAACAAATCCTTGTATAATTTTGGGAGTTCATTACTCTGTTGGTGCTTTTCGGTGTTAGAAACTCTTACTTATAGATTTTCTTCAATTTGAAACTAAACGGGAGAATGACTAGAAATACCATGACACTGCTCCTTTAATAAGGGATACTGTCACAGTATTTTGGTATCATTTTAAAATGCTGATATGTTCTTGCATTAATGGAAACCAAAAAATAATAGTTTTATTACATTGATAGGACTATATCACTACACTGAAACAGTTATTGCCGCCTATCACTTAGGACAGCA
>OX393572.1:12689275-12820707 GCA_947652115.1 Blastomussa wellsi | reverse complement strand
TTTGCGTATCTAGGCGCAATTGACATCACGAAAGACAATGTTCAATTTTTGCTTGAAGCAGCGAATTATCTGGGTATAGAATTTGTACAAAGAGCATGCACAAACTTCCTGGATGAAAGTCTTGATGCAGATACATGTCTGGGCTCTCTGCAGATTGCGGATATGTTTGCCTTAGAGCCGTTACGCGAAGAAGCGAAATTGTATGCATTGCGCCGCTTCACGGAGATTTCCAAAAAGCACGATTTTGTAAATCTTCCGTATCATTTATTGTGTGAACTTCTTAGCAGCGAACTTCTCTGTGTAGTAGAAGACGATTTAATTCCCAACGTGGAAGAGAGAGAACGCGCTGTTCTTCAGGCGGTGTTTCGATACATTGAACATGACCGCGAAAAGCGTGCCGCTTATTTACGACAGCTTCTAACCCTCGTAAGACTTCCGACTCTATCAAGACAACATCTTGAAGAAGTCGCCAAACACAGGCTTGTAACAAACTATCAATGCGGAGACATTCTGGAGAAGGCCCTGAGAATAAAAAGCACTACCGAATCAGAATTGGAGATTGTTTCATATACCCTGAGCTTAACGTGGGCAAAAAGTAGAGAATTTGCTAAATGTCTTGTAACGTGGGGTGAATCCTTTGCCAACACCCAGCAAAATCTCCGTGAGTCCTCGACTTTCACTGACAAAAACGTCGTCGAATATGATTCGATTGAAGGTGTCTACATCAAAGGAATTATAGTATGGGCACGCTACCTGGAAGGCAAGCAAGTGATAAGTGGATTGAATGTCTTTTATAGCGATGGCAGAAGGGCTATGTATGGTGTTAAGACGTCAGTTAAACAAAATGAGATATATCTCAAAGAAAATGAAAAGATCGTTAAAGTGGAGGTTGAAGCTGGGGCCGTGATAAACGCACTCACATTTCACACGAACTGATAATCAAGATGGTTCCCACCGACTTACAGCTCGTACCGAGCGGCCGGTCGGTTGCTATGGGTTTCTAGCTGGAGTTGCTGGCGCAATTGTTGAATTTCGAGGGCAGCCGGCCATTGCCCAGCTTCAGTTTGGATGGAGAACATTTTTTATTGGAATACCAATACCTGAGCGCCTAGTACCAATAGGTAAATGCAAAATTGCTGACAGTGGTAGTCAACGTGACAAGGATGCAAACGGTAACGATGGCAACGACGACGACGACGACGATGATCAAGGTGCTGCTGATGATGATAATGATGACGATGACCTTGATGATAATGTTGGTGGTTGTGGTGATGCTGTTGTTGTTATTGATGATGATGATGATGATGATGGTGGTGGTGGTGGTGGTGGTGGTGATGATGATGACAGTGATGATGTTGATGATGACGATCTTGATGATAGTGATCTTGGTGGTGATGGTGATGCTTGTTGATGATGATGATAATGAGGAGGAGGAGGAAGATGTTGATGGTGGTGGTGCTGGTTGTTGTTGATGATGGTAGTGGTGGTGGTGATGGTGGTGGTTATGAGGATGATAATGTTGATGATGGCGGTGGTGATGGTTGTGGTAGTGGTGGACTGGTGGTGGTGGTGATACTGATGTTGTTATTGTTGTTGATGATGATGACGACGACGGTGACGGTCTAGTTTGTTTAAAAGGTATACCACTTGTTGAGGCAGAAACGCAGGAGCTAATTGGAGCCCAGTACTGCCATTTATGCGATTTTCGGTTAGAGAGTGACTGGACGCCATTTTATCGACACCGCGGAAAAACGCACCGCGTACGGGAATGACGTTGTTATTTGTCGGTGTTTTCTTGAGTTTGTCAGCGTCAGCAAGGGCGGCGATGATATGATCGATGGCATAATTTTAGTCCAAACGTGCGAACTTACGAGCTTACAGCAAAAACTGAAAGCAAAATTATGAAGGTGGAAAGTGAACGGTAAATAAACATAAAACAATCTACCTCTAGTGTAAATCTTAACCTTAAATATTCAGGGGTCTCTTTAAAAATTGCCAAAATGTTCACGTTCTCTAGTTTTTCCGCATCAACTTTATCGCGCACAAGGTGTGGTGGGAAGAGACGAAATCGATTTTACATGTAAAATTTAAAATGTTTACTGATGACTTACATGCTTCCTAGATCGCTATTAAAACATATACATGTTGACAAAAACATCGCAGTTGATGTCATGTTTCTTGTGGATACCGTACTGTAAAAATGTTAATCATTTTAATTTTTTGCCGAAAATATCACTAGAGTTCTCGGCAAATTTTAGCACATGATAGTCCTCCGTTTTTCGCGCAGCGCTCCTCGGGAGATTTATAGGTCTTATAGAGGGCATTTAAAACGACATAAGAACATTCCAACTACCACAAGAGAACCCAGAAACGTTGCATTCCGTCTTAAGTATAGAAAACTGCATCAAATTTACTCCTGAAGCTTCCGCGGATAGACCACTAAAATCCAAACCTTGTAAGCTTATTTTATTTTACTTTTTTTTTCTCTCTTCTTTTATTTTGGGAGATGAACGTTTCCGTCTGGGATGCCCGTTTTAAAAAAAGAAAAATATATAGTTTTTTCTATATATCAATCAGAATTTTCAAACAAGGTCGCGGCCAACAGTTATGTCAGTTATACCTACAGGCAAACTTGGACCACTTGTTTTGCCAAATTCCCGGCATATTTGAAGCCTGCGTGAAATTTATGACCAGTTAAGCACTCGGAATGGCTGTCGTGCATAAATTACCATCGGACGAATGAAAAAGTAAAAATATAATAAAAATAAAAAAAGGAAAATAAGATTTATTCGTAGTTTCAGCCACGGAAGATCTATCATCGAACAAATGATCTCTACTTTACCGGTACAAAAGTGGCTAGAGTATTCCACACGATTAAGTTTGTTTGGTAGCGGGAAATATGGATTAACCGAACGGAATAATTTCTGCTGGTACCCTGAAAAAAAAATACAATGAACCAATTAAGAAAGACAAATGTCCCTGCTAAAAAAATGTAGTGCGATCTTATTTAACCTGCCATGTTTTTACTTCTCGAACCACTGGGTTGAAGAAGGCCACCTGTTTCTCGTGCTGTGATTGGCTATCGTTTGTTGACAAACCAATCAGGCTTATTTGTCACATGACATTGGCGGCCATGTTCGTCGGAAAATTTGTAAACATCGACTTCGCCTTGAAGTGTTTTCGGCTTCTTTGACGTAAATATGAAATAATTGTTACACAAGAAGTGCTTTATTCCGAAAGCGAAACATTTACAGGCTTACAGTGTTCGAATTGAAGCGTCATTTTAATTTTTCGGGTAGAAAATGAAATGTTATCTACGCCACGAGTTTTCTATGGCCGAACGAACACAAACACAGTTGATATGAAGCGTGTTTAAGCTTATCAGCAAAGGACAGCGAGCGAGAGGTGAGGATGGCGAACTGTTTGTGTTAAAGAAGTGAAGTATGAACGTTAAAGACGACGATTCCACGCGAAAAGAGAAAGTCAATTCGCTGGAGAAAAATGGCGGGATTTCCCCGGGGAGCAGGTCGAAAACTGCGGGAGATTTCTTGGACAACGGGGACGGCGAAAGTCAAGCTTCTTCCAGAAAGGATTATACGTCAAATATGACTTCACTGAGTGGTTTTTTGCAACGAATTTTAGGGTGTTTAAGACCAGTGTGGGCGATTTTAGGCAAGGCTTCTAAAGAACAGAAGTCTGATCCATGGATTATCCCCTTCGACGAAATTTCCGAGTTAGAATGGCTGGGAGCCGGGGCTCAGGGGGCAGTCTTTCTGGGGCAATATGGCGGCCAACAAGTCGCTGTGAAAAAAGTCCGTCGCGAAGCAGACACCGACATTAAACACTTAAGGAGCATTAATCATCCGAATATTGTCAAATTCAGGTAAGAAAATTTGTTTCTTTAATTTTGCTTTGATGTAGAGAAATATTGATCAATGGGTGGGCAGACATAACTGGTACCATGGGTCAAAATTAAATTTATTCTATTTAGTTTGCTTTTGGCAGATGTCATATCTTCAAATTTACAGTATGAATTAATTTGACCAAAAAATTTTAAGGGTAAAAAAAATGAAAGAATTATTTGAGTGACTTATAAGTAGTATGAATAAATTATGTTGATTGTTGCTATACATGAAATGTCCTCTATGTTTATTGTTTGTGAGAGAAATGTTTAGTCATTCAGTGGGGGCTGAGATTTGACAAGATGTTCTCAAGGGGTAGCTCTGTCAGCATTCTCTAATCCATTATATAACCCTGAAAGGGTTGAGAAAAAGTCAGCCTTTTCCTAAGCGCCTGAATACATGACAAATTTCAGCCTATGCTGAAATTTCACCATGGTTTGAAGTGTTGAGATTTCAGCTTGCCTTACAGAATATATCGTATTAAAAAGGTGTTTGTGATTACATGGCAAAAGTTTTCAGCTCGCCATGTAATTTCGCCATGTAATCCATGTAATATACCGGCCATATTTTGGCTGTCCCAATAATGAGGGTTTGTCTATTGCTTTCACTCCAATATAGCAGTACCTATGAAGTAAAAAATAGCTAAGCTTGTTTAAAAGCTCTTTCAAAACGAGGAGGAAGTGGTATTTCCTTTTTTCATATCTTCTTTTGTTCCAGAGATATTCATGTTTTTGTATTATGCAAATTAGATAACTGAGAGTGTCAAGTGACATAAAAAATATTCCTGTTTTTCGGCCATTTCAATTTCAAAAAGAAAGGAAAAAAACGCGGTAACAAACATCACATGTAGATTTCTCAGTATGGGTTCAAAGCGCAAAATGAAGAGTATCTCTGCAAATAATAAAGCAATACAGTTGAAACTTGGCACGAGTATTGTACCCCAAGATGGTGCCAATTTTGATGTTGCTATGGCAACACTCTTGGTTCCAGATGTCTTTTATGCAGCAATTACCCATGTTAGGGTATACGGGTGCTGCTTGAGGTCTGAAACCCTGACCCTCTTTTGGACAAAAATAACATCAAACACCTGCCCAGTTTAGGACAAAGGAAAACGTTTTTTTTATACTATAGCACTAAAGCCCCGATCAAACGGCGCACGATAGTTGATGATAGTTTAACTCCCCAACCTATCATCGACTATCATGCGAGTGTTCAAATGGGAAAACTATCATTGACTATCATGAAGATTCTGAACAAGTTCAAAGTGAATGATAGTTGATGATAGTGCATGATAATTTGTGTTAAAACAGACATGATAGCTGGAACTATCATCAACTATCATGACTGTTTGAGCAGGGCTTAATACCAAGTCCTGAAACTGATCTAACATTTACTGATGCCCAGCTAAATAAATACTGATTAACATTTCTTATTTTGGATATTCTTAGTCTTCATAGAACTCGACAAAAGTCTGTTTACGCTATTTAGGACAGACTCGCTTGAATAATATACCCTGTTCACAAATGAGGGGCCATACCCTATCCAACGTACAGCCCATCCGGAGATTGGATTTGTTCTTGACAGATTTTTTTTGGTTTTAACCCTTCTCGTCACCCCCCCCCCCCCCCCTCCCCCACTGAAATTCCCAGCTTAGCTTCGTACAGTCACTTAAAAAATTTGGCTATTGTGACCACCCCTCCCCCTGGAATTTCCAATGACATCACCATTGGACTGGGTACAGATATTTTCTGGAGCCTCGCATTATAGGCTACATACATATAACTGGGTTCAAATAAAGCAAGCTTCCTCTATACTGCCAGGATTTCTAGATAGTAGAGTTTTGGGTATAATTAAAACTCACCAAAGGAAGCATTCCAACATCGTTCCCAGGGTCTCTCTCTTCCCGCCCCCTGGAGAAAGACCCTGGCACAGGCTGGTCATGTCTCTCCCAGAATCTGGGAGATGACAAAAAAATCGTTAGAGGGAGGGGCGGCTCAGTATGAATTTTGTATATACTGAGACTACAGGTGCGCGGAAATTGTTGCCACCAAAAGAAACACAGTATGGCAAAATTGTTTCCGTTGGTAATATGTTGCAAACGCCGAAAAATTTAATACATCGTCCGATAGTAGAAATCCGTGATTAGGTCGTATGTTAACTTGATGGACATTTTAAAAATTTCTTCAGGAAGGAGGAAGGCTTATCAGGAATTGCGAAAACCACGATCAAGGTTGTGCGGAAGGTCTTGACCTCACAATGGCCACATCTACCATTTCTACCTCGTGAAAGACGATTTCAATAATTTCAAAACAATCGGGGCCATGATCACCGAAGTCAAAGTTGCTTTGAAAGGAGCGAAAGGTCGAAAAGATCTCACCGTCTCGGAAGAGCGCGGCGAGTGATGACAGAAATAGAAAGAGTCTTTGTTGTCTGAATTTTGCTGCCACTGCCGATGAACAACGTGTTCGGCGTCCAATGTTCGAAAGAAAATGAAGGTTAGGAAAGGAAAATGTTTATATTGCCACGGTATACGTTCACCCACTCTGCTCGTTATACAATTTTTGTCTTTGTCATTGTGATATGTTGTTGACAAAATTATGCACCTCATCTGATATTTTTCATTCAGTTGCTATCGGGCCGCGTAAATCGTCCATTTAGATGTGTATATTATTGTTTGGAAAGTCTGTTCCTTGTTTCCTACATTTAATTGTGAACCGGCCGTTGGGAAAACAACTTGTGGCACTCATTGGCGAATGGTTATCGAAGAAGATAATCGTATTTCTATTTTGTATGTCTTTAGTATACTGCGAGGGGTTTGCACATTTGCTGCCGGAAATTGAGTTTCATGTCCTTCAAATTAGCTTTTTTCTCCACGTTTATAAATACAGTTGCGCTTAAATTTCATTCATTGGGCCTTCTGATCTGATCTACGATTAGAGCATCGAAAAATGGCGGGATTCACTTATATGGCACTGTTCGGAGATGATCACAGTCGATTTTGTCGAGTATTGAACAGGAAAGGAAGAAGATAAAATACGATCGACTTGAAGTATGTCAGTGGTTGTACATAACATCCCAGCCACATAAACTGACTCAAGACAATCACTTGCTAAACCTTTAGATTGATGTTTGAATATAAAATACTATTTGAGGACTTCAAAGATGCAACGATGGCGCTCGCGCGATTGTATCGCATGCGATACCCTCACTTTGAAATAACACAACAAATTTCCTGACATTAGAGGACCCCTCCCTAGAGTTCTCAATTGTCTAAGAGACACGTGACCAGCCTGTGCCATGGTCTCTTCTCTCTTGCTCAAGGGGGCGGGAAGAGAGAGACCCTGGGAACGAGGTTGGGAGCATTCTTATTGATCACGTAGCTCCTTTAAGAAAATGTATGTAGATCAGTCAAGATAATCTGTTCTTTGATATTAATTTGGGGCATAAAGGTTTAACAGCGATAAATCTTTCTGTTTTTTCAGAGGGATATGCAATCAGGCTCCAGTTCATTGTATTATCATGGAATTTTGCCCTAATGGACAGTTATACGAAGTGTTACGCAATGGTCGACAAATCACTCCATCCTTACTTGTAAAGTGGTCCAAGCAGATTGCAGATGGAATGCATTATCTTCATCTTCACAAAATTATTCACAGGGATTTGAAGTCACCCAAGTGAGTTTCTTGGAATTTGATATGTTGTGCTTGTGTTAGAGCTATGGGGAGTAGAAATACTCTCTGTCGCTTCATGCTATGGAAACTGCGATAAGCTCCTGCCTGATGGGTCACTAGGCTCGTGTGAAATTGGAAACAATAGGGAGCTTATAGGCCATTTCCAGTCCGTACTGCGCAATCTACGCATGCAATGTTTATCAAGCCTCGCACGACGAAATGTAAACAAACCAAAACTTACCTTTTTCGTCATTATTAACATCCGATATACTTGCAAAACAATAATAGAGAGTAGACGAACCTCGACGATATTCTAAACCGACATTTCAGCTCATTGCAAACTCCCAAACAAAAAGACCCATAATGGCGGACTCAAAAACTTCATGTACGCAGTTACCAAAGTGTAACGTATCAACGAATTCAAAACGGAAATGTAAACAAATCCCGAGACTGCGCAGTACGGACTGGAAATGGCCTTTAAGCAATGACAATGGTGACTGGTTAAAGTTAAATTTATATTTTACTTACGTCACAATTATCTTAACATATTCAGTGCATCTATCACTTTCAGATGTAGCTCTAGCAAAAAATATAAGGGCGGTAGAAAAAGCAAAAATTTATCCCTGGCGGTTCACATTCTCCAAGTTCTCTGAGCTTGGTGATTTCATGGGCATGTACTAAAACCCGAAACAAAATGACCGAAACGAAATGAAACAAAACCAAAACGAATCGCTAGCAGAGATTACAACCCTTTGAAATAGTAAAGTTAATACAACATAAGGTCTGCAATGGAGGGCTGGAGGGGGGGTGAGGGGGGAGAGTATCTGGAAAAGTTGTATATTCTTCTGTTTGCCTGAGCTTGTATTCAGGAGGGCTTGTTATGGGTTGGATTATTGAAATTGCAATTAATAGAAAATACTCCCTTCCATTGTTTCTCTTTTCATGTGTATGTTCATGACAGTGTCCTTGTTGGAGAAGACGACCTGCTTAAAATATCTGATTTTGGCACATGTAAGGAGTTTAGTGAGAAGAGTGCTAAAATGACGTTTGCTGGAACTGTTGCTTGGATGGCCCCAGAGGTTATCAGAAACGAGCCTTGCTCAGAGAAGGTTGATGTTTGGTAAGTTATGTACTTACAGTCAACTTTCTCTTAACAGACAACTCTGTAAGACAGACACCTCTCTGGCAAGTTCTATTTTGTTGTGGTTAAGGCTAATAAAATTAATTAAAATCATGGCATTATTTAAGCCTTGTTTAGTCTCTCCACCAGCATACAGTTGTTGTATGTTTGTACTTTCAGGTCATTTGGTGTTCTTTTGTGGGAACTCCTCACAGGGGAGATGCCCTACAGGGTAGGTGAAATTGACGGTTTTGTTTATTACTAAATATTGTTATTGTTATTGTTATTACAACTTACAATACATTACATTGCTAGATACAAACTTCACTTACAAAACTACAGTACTCATCATCATGACCTATATGACATCACTTGCAACTATTTTTGAATTAAGATGCTTTCTTGATACAGTTTTGCAAGACCATTACTTCAAAACTCTCCATGAACTTGAAATTCCTACGTGCTTGAAATGATGCAAACAAATGCTTGGTAGCCAAGCTTGAAATGTTCAGAGGAGTCTGGGCACGAAAAGCACAGCGAACATGGTGGAAACATTTCAGAATACAGTGCGACCTCCATTAAGCGGCCACCTATTAAGCGGCCACCCTCCATTAAACGCCCACTTTCTAAAGTCCCGAATTATTTGTCCAATTTATATTTCACCTCTATTAGGCGGCCAACCTCTATTAAGCAGCCACTTTTCAAAGTCCCGAGGGTGGACGCTTAACAGAGGTCGCACTGTATTTTGATTTGGCGGATCAAAGGTGATTGTAAACCCAAGGCAAAAGAAAAACTTCGTGCAGAACAATAATTTGAGAATCCAATGAATATTTTTGTTGTGAAAGTAATAAGAACAGTGAAACGGTCAGCCATTTGCCTTGTGAGCAATCAGAAGATTTTGATTATTTGAACAACATGCTTTCAGTTTGTTACATGCTTGTTCAGTGGCATCTTAAAAGTTTTATGAATATTAATTACACCTTTGAGAAGTCCAGCCACAGATGTTCTCGTAGATAAGCCGCACCCCTGATTTTTGACTTAAATGTTTAGGAAAAAAGTGCAGCTTATACATGAGTTTTTGCGGTATTCAAAATTGTGATTTTTAATGGTCATTCTTATCATTATCTGTTTACTATCATTGACAAGGTGTTTTGTACTGTTTAAGGAGCTATGTCAAAATGAAAAATCAACAAACCCTGCTTTAAGGTGGATGGTACCAGTTTTCTGGTTTTTGACTGTCTAAACTTTGGAAGAAAAGAGCAAAATATTAGTCCATGGCCATAACAAAATGCTCGTATGATTCAATTCCATATTATGTTCTTGACCAAAAATAACAAGTATTTCGTCATCAGTTGTCACCATGGTAACGGTATTTGATGATTATTCGGACCTACTTTTCAGCTTCTGGTGCATAAAACTTGAAAACCAACCTGGTGACCCCCAATTTTTTTCACGTTGTAACTTTTGGCATTTGAAAAGGAAACTGTATAATAATTTTAACAAAATTCTACGAAGCAGATTTTTTTATAAACGTGAAAAAAGGCAATTTGTGAGTAGAGAAAAATTCCTTTCGTAGAATTTTTTAAAATTACGTCTGACGTTTCCTCTCAGTAAGGGGAAGACATTGAAACAATAAAAAAATAGGGTCACCGGGCTTGTTCTCTCGGAAAAGCCTTCGCGAGTTCAACAATATCCACGTGCGTCGTCACGGACTTCAAAATCTTGACTTTATATGACTGGCATTTACTCATGCTCAGTTTTGACTACCGCTGACCTATTCGCGTTCATACGCGCGCGACCACGCACTTACCGCCGTTTTGTTTTCTTTGGTCTTCGACACTAATTTGAGGATCATCTTCGAGAATCTCGATTTCGCTGCCGTGAAATTAGTTACCTTTCGTTAACTGTTTTATTGAACGTTTGGCCTATGGTTGGATGTCGATCTTCATTGCGGAAGCACTTCACGGAATATTTGTTCTCATTCTTCGCGGTTGTGTTTGTTTTCGAAGTGCTTGTTTTTGCTTGTCTTGCCCTTGTGAGATTTGTTAGTTTTGAAACTCGCCTTTTGGCAGGAAAACAACCTTTGTGACAAGGCCGGGACTGAACTACATTATTTTCTTTTTCTTCGTCACTTTGTTCTGCATAACCGGTGGACGAGGAGTAGTAGGTGTAAAAACCTACTAGTCCGGCAAAGTACACAAAACGAGAGAATCGGGAGTAGGAATTAACCGCTTGAGTTTTAAGATCTTTGCGATCGCCGACAGGGTTGATCGCAGCACAATCGGGAATTTTAACTTTGTAACTCGGGCATTGAGTTCCGAAAAAAAAATTTCTGACACATATCGAATTGTCCAAGAACCGGCGCTCAAAGAACAACTTTCTTGTTGATCCAATCTCTGATAAACAGGACAAAAGCAACCCTGCATGTATTAACCCACTCGCCGCCATATTTGTTTTGAAATTTTCAGTTTTAAATTAAATCTCGCGCGTGAGGCGCGCGCTCGTCACCAGACTTCCCACGTACGAAAAACTGGTACGATCCACCTTAAGGACATCTTGCTGTTGCACAACAAATAACCCATAATTTATACTTTTGCAGTAACAAGGAAACTCTCAATAAAAGCTAATTCAGACTGATTGTTTATGTACAATAGGATGTAGATTCATCTGCCATCATTTGGGGCGTTGGAAGCAACAGTTTACATCTTCCAGTACCAAGCACATGTCCAGAGGGCTTCAAACTGCTTATGAAACTTTGCTGGTAATGCTGATTTTCATGTTACATGTATCGAATAGTTGTGCATGTAGAACTCGCTGATAGTGAAAATTATCCAAAATGTTAAGGTACAGTAAGTCTTTATATGTACAGACAGGCAAGTTGTAGTAATGATAATTTCCTTATTTTTACTTCCCAAAATATCCAGGACATTTTTCATCAATCCCATTCGGTGCAGCTGTTTTGTTGTATGCCAAACAAAATAATGTAAGACTATGTTGTAATGTGTTAGGTTTGTGTTGTATTATTATATAGTATCACTTTTATTTAAGAGTAGAAATAGGTTAAAACCCAAGGTACTGTGTAAGGTAATAAAGAATTTGTTAAAAAAATGTTGTTTCTTTCCCCAGGAATAGCAAACCAAAGAATCGTCCATCATTCCAGCAAGTACTTCTTCATGTGGAGATTGCGGCAGGGGATGTGCTTTACACTCCACAAGAAATTTACCTTAACAAGCAGGTTAGTAAAACAATGTTTTCCTTTCAATTTTGGTCTGTGTGCATAAGGTAGTCAGAAAGGTGTACTGGCTTGGACACACATAATACTGGGTGGTTCTGGGCCACAAAAAATTTCCCTTTTGCTGGCTTTGCATACCCGGCTCCAACTTGTCGCCGTGTATGCAAAGCCAGCAAAAGGGAAATTTTTTGTGGCCCAGAGACCACCCAGTATTATGTGTGTGGAATGAACATGGCAAAAACCACTGCGCATAAGAGGAGGCTGCACGCCTTCAAATGGAAAACGGGGGCACAGCGCGGCCACAAAATCGGAAAGGCAACTTTCAAGGAAACATTTAAGCATCGGTGTGCACAATTTTTAATTGAATAAAAAATTCACAATTTATATATCATGGTTGTGCTCACAATAACCGCGACAAAGAACCCGATCACTGTGTTTTTTGAAAAAACAATTCCAGAAGCGAAATATGTTTCATTGCTGTCATGCACGCTTCCAAATTCGTGGTTTAATTTGAAAAATAAAGGGGAAATATTTTTGAAAAACGCTATCAACACAATTCTTCTTAAAATTGAATTACCCCCAGGGCACTATTCAGAAGAAATTCTGAAGAAAAAAATAGATGAAAAGGTTGAAACAACAATTATAAAAATTCCGATTGAATTAAATTCACCTTTCGGACAAATGGAAATAAATAAAGAAAAAATTCAAACTCTTGAATTCAATGAACCTCTGACAAATTTTCTCAGGCTTCCAAAGTCAAGTTTTTCTTTCAACCATATTATTGTCAAGAAGTTTGCTTCTCCAGACAAATATTTTGTTTACTGTGATTTGGTTGACTCTGAACACAACCTGGAAAACGGGAAACGGTCAAAGTTAATTTCAATTTTTGATATAAAGGGGAATCCTTTTGAAAACGTTTACTATAAAAATGATGCTATTTTCAGACAACGTGAAGCAAGCACTGGACAACATGTAAACAGTGTCACGCTTGAGGTTAAAGACGAAAATGGAAAATTGTTCGATTTCCGCGGGGAAAAAATAAATTTTGTTTTGCGGATAGATTGATTGTGACAAGTTTTTTTTTCTGAGGTTCACCCAGCTTCCGCTTCAAGCATCGCCTCAACAACTTGTTGGGTTATCTGTCTGACATCTTTCTGCCAAACGGGTGTGGAAAATTCTTCCAGAATAACGAAAATCATGTGAAATATCGTGATCATTTTTGTATATTCAGTAAACATTTAATTGCGTTTTTCAAAAATCAGAGAGAATTTTTTGTTTTTTCCTTCAAAGTTCAGTTCAAATTTGCGCTGGACCCCGTCAGTTTTTTTCGAAACTCTTCTCGAATCTCTTTTTTTATTTTTTCAATATCAGGATATGGTGGAGGTGACTCGGACGGTTTTTTGACGAACTTTGATCGCAAAGCCTCTTTAAGTTGCCGATATTTTTGAATTTCACTTGAAATTTTTTGGAATTCAGAGTCTGAAACACTGTTGTCATTCAGAGCTTTTGACACATAACTGTTTATCGTGTCATGTTTTGCAAGGGCAAGAGCATGAATTTTAGTATGTTTGTCGGCTTTTCTTTCAAGCTTTTTGTTCAAGACAACCAGACCTGTGGAAGCAAAACCTGAAAGGCCCGCAATTGCCGCAATTGGAGCACCAATCACAATGCCGACCCCAGTGAGAGAAGTTGCAAAGGCTGTGGAAGACAGGCCGGCTGACAAAACCCCGAGAGAAGCCGCGGAATAGTGAATCACTTTCCGAGCTTTTTTGTATTTTTTCAAAACAAGTCTGTAATGTTCGGCCTGATCGGCAATTTCTTTTTCAATTTTGCTTATCGCAGTAAGCCGGAAATTCTCGGCATTTGTTGTTTCAGCAGGGACGTTTGGATATAATCTGCTTTGTGTTTCAACCTCATCCGGAGGAGCGCTCGGCAAAACAGGTGATGAATACATTTTGTATTGAACACAGAAATAATGGAAAACGATTTTATTTTGTTCCGTGCAATTTTTCAATTGAAAAATAACAGGGAAAAAGAAAATGAACATATGGAAAACCGCAAACAAACAAGCTTCTGTTGCGTATGACTATCTCGAAAAACTTGCGCAGTCTGGCAGCTCCACAAATGCAAAGCTTGCGCAAGCCAAGGCGTGGGCGACTTTTTCTGCACGTTTCCCGAGGGCTGACAAAAGCAAATTTGAAGCCCAGGTATTTTTTGCACCGGACAACACAGCAACAGCCAAAATATTTTTCAAAGAGGGACCCGACAGTTTGGAAAGCGTATTCGGATCAGATCGCAAATATTGGAGCGCAGAAATGAAAAGAGCTCTGGGTTTGGTTGAAGTTGGCGGTTTTCCTTTCCAACTGACGCCACGCCCAGAAAAAAGTTCACTGGCGGTTCCAGCAGTTCCATTCGAAGAAGCTGCACCGAGTTTGAAAAAAATATTCAACAAAGCAATCAAAATTTATGTCACCCCTGACCAGTATTTTACAACAAAGTTTAGAGAGATATTTACCAAGGAACAACCGAAATTCGAAACGTCAAAGCCCGCGAAAAAATGGCTGGCGAGGCCAGATATGTCTTTCTGGGAACAGCAGCTGAACTTTGCAGTGTGGTGCGCGACAACAGGCTGCGGAATATCACGAGAAGTATTTGACAAAGACAGCACGCTGAAGCTGCCGCCACAGGTACGAGCGTTTTACATCTTTCACGTGTACTTTACGGTTCGCCGCATCTTATTTCAGCTCGGAGGTATCCAAAGCTTTAGCGCATTGCCGGGTGATCCAACATGGAGTCAGTTTAACAACAAATATGACGAAGCTTCTTATAAAAGATTATGTGCTGAGTTCAAAGTTCCTTCATCAACCGATTTTCGGTTTACAATAGGGCCAAACCACGGGCTAGGAAGCGTTTATATTTATTGCCACGATCCTTTCATCCTGAACGTACCCTATCCATCAGCAAAAGCAAAATTCGATGATGAAGATCCAAGGGCGTCAGAAAAGGGAATATCAGTTTGTTTCATAAGAAATGATGCAGCTGAAGAGCAATTCAACTGGTTCGCACCAAAAACCACAACAGGTTTGACCCAGGCAGGTTTGTCGAGAATAAACCAGTCGATTGAAGCATTTGTGTATTGCATCTTAGGTGCGCAAGTAAACGTCCGCAGCAGCATTCTGGGGGCGGGAGGCAGAGCAAAGGAGGCCCAGACCGAGTTTCTTGTCCTGGTTGAAGACGCAGTGAGGCAGCCCGACCTGGCAAAGAGCGTGCAGCGTTACCAGCTGGCGGTGGACGAGGCAAAAGTGCGGTTGAACCTTGCTGTGTGCCCGGGCGCTTGGTTGATGCCAGGCCGCATGGTTATCAACACAGAAAGCACGGTTGGTTACAACAACCAGCTCAAACAAGCGATTCCGGGTATGAAGCTGGGGGTCAACGACGGGGCAAACAAAAACACAAAAAAAGCTGCCCTTCAGCACATGGATGGCGGGAAATCAAAAATAAACCGGCCAAACAGCCATCCTTCAAACCCAATTCACAAAGCGGCCACAGCTGAAAGCAAAAAAGATTTGAAACCTGTTGCACCGACAACACAAGAGTCCGCACAAACGCAAGTGCAAGAAGAAGAACGAGTGCCAATGGCTGTCTCGGGAAGTGATTCTCATAAAAAGAAAAAAATTGTTCTGATTGTTGGCTTTGTTGCAATTGCAGGTGTGTTGTTTTGGGCATTCTATCCCGAAGAAGATGAAGATGAAAGTGAAAGTGAAAGTGAAAGTGAAAGTGAAAATTAACGATTCTTTTTGACATAGCCTTCAACCAGAAAGGCCACAACAGCCAAAATCAGGATCCAGGCGTGTTCAGCCAGAAAACCGAGGACCTCGCCAGCAGTTTTGAAAAGAAAAGAAACCATCGTCCCAATGATGCCCGGAAGGATGCCTGCCATTTTTTTGCCGAGGTCTTTCAGCTCGGTTCCCATTTTTTTGGCCACTGCTTTCAAATTATTTCCAACGAGGTCAATGACAGAAACAATCAATGCGCCCGCAGAAAGAACGACCGCTGTCAAAGTCAAACCGTGTTTTTTGAAGATCTCTTTTATGCGCTCACGCAATGGCTTGGCTATTTCTCTTTCGTCAATCTGCGTTTCAAGCCTGCCAAGTTCGTCTTGTCTTTCTGCAATTCTTTCTCTGGCTGATTCTTTTTCAGAATTTGAAGCGTTCTCATCATCGATGATTCTCTGGTCTTCTTCAATTTTGCTTTTGAGTTCAGCAGCACGTTCATTTAATTCATCTTCTCTTTTGGTTGTGTTTAGTCTTTCTTCGAGAGTGTTTCTTTCTTTTTCTTTCGCGGCGATTCTTGCTCTGCCTTTGTCAACTTTTTCCTGCGCTTTTCCTTTGTTTTTTAATTCTTTATTAAGATCTGCCAACTCTTTTTTTCTCGTTTTTAAATCAGCTTCATAATTTTTTTTCAGTTGCTGCAGTCTCCGAGTTTCTGACTCAATATCAAGACCCGAACCATGTTCATCAACAATTGCATCAATTTGAGCTTGATTTTGATTAATTTTGGTTCTCAGATTTTTAACTTCTTGTTCTGCTATTTCTTTTTGTTTGACAAGTCTTTGTTCCTGTTCGAGTTGTTTTTCAGATTCTCTTAGTCTTCGTCTTTCTTCTCTGATATTTTCTCTATCTTGATCGATAATTTCTTGTGCCATCGGCCCAAGTTGGTCTTTGATTTCTTTTGTTAGATTTGGATTTAGCCTTTCTTCCCCTGTTGACCTTTCTTTGGTGAAGAGTTTATAAATTTTTTTGCCGGCTCCAGCAATTTTTACATTTAATTTGCCATTTGGGTCATAAAAGGTTTCAATATTTGTGGCTGAGAGTTTTGGAAACAAGTTTTGAAGTGTTTCCCACGCTTTTTCACCCATTGATTGCGCACTTCTGCCCAACAAAGGCGTTTCTTCTGTGTAAGAAGTGTCAGGCTGCCCACTCTGTTCGTGTCGCATCGTTTGCATTTCATGTTGTTCAGCACCATGGTATGGTGTTGATGCGGAATCGGGTTGGAAAGGCTGGGTTGTATTTACTTCTTCTTCATCGTCATCTTCATCGTCTTTTTCGTCAAGTTTTTCATCAAGATCAAGGTCATCGTGTCCAAAAAATCCACCTTCCGCCATTGCGAAATATATCTTGAATATTTTTTCATTTAAATAAAATAAAGTGCTTTCAAATAGATGGCGGTCCAAGCAAACCTTCTTCCAACGCACACAAGAAAAATTCTCGGCGCGATGAAAGCCGAGCGCACGGTCAAGCGCATCACTTTTAATCCAAGCGAAGCCAAACCCGGCGAGACGCTGAATGTTTACGTGCCCAAGCTGAATGAGAACGATGTCCTCGTGCCAGGCTCCCTCAGTCTGCGATTCGACATCGACCTGTCGGGTGGTCACGCTGACAACTTCCTCGTTCAAAACGTCACTTGCGCTCTGGTCGAAAAAATGGTCGTGAAGTTCGGAGAAAATCTGCAGGACACGGTGGGTTATGGCTTTTACAAGATCTGGGAGGACCTTTTCCTCTCGCAAGAAGAGCGTGACAACATGCTTCTCGAGGGCATCCAGTCTGAAGACCTCTGCAAAATCCGTTCAGACTCGGGGGACAAAAAAACTTCGGGCGTTGACGCTGAAAACGAGCTGGAAAATGTTTTTGGGAAAAAATACCACATCCGCCTGGACCATCAGATACTGACGGACCACGGAGTATTTTATCATAAAGCTCTCCAAAACAACCTCATTTTTGAGTTGACCCTTGCGCGTGCCGATCAGGTTGTCAGAGGCTCTGATCCCACAAAACTGGAATACATGCTGAAAAACATCCAGCTCGAGTACGAAATGATCAGAAGCAAATCCTTGGCGGACGAGGCGAGCAGTGTTTACAACAGTGGCAAGGAGTTCTTGTACGATCATGTGCACCGGGATAAGGTGGTGACCTTCAAAAAAGAAACCGACACAAGGTTGAACATCAAAATTAACCAACAAAGAAGGTCCCTGAAAGCCATTCTTCTACTTTTCATTGAGCCTTTCGCGGGCGGTGCCAGAGATTCAGAAAAGTTCATTAACCCTGACATCGTGAAAGCCGATGTCACGGTGAACGGCGTGCCCAACATGGTCTTCAACAACGGGATCGAATTGAAAGACATGTGGCGCGAAGTTGACCGCTTTTTTGGCAAGAAAAAGAACAAAACGCAGCACATGAATATGAAAAAGTTCTACACCGGAGACAGGTTCGGGCTTCTGATCGATTTGCGCTCAATGGCGAGTCAAGAAATGCATGGAAGCGGCACGCGGCTTGTCGACTCATCAGATGGAATACAGATTGAACTCCAGCGGAAAAAAACCGGCTCAGGCGATGTGTACTGCCACGTCTATGTTATCAGCGACTCGATGTTGGGAGTGTTGAGGCAGCAACTTGAAACTGTTCAGTATTAATTTGAAAATTGCTCCCGTTGATATAATGGACCCAAAAAGAATCCCGTTCAACGCTCTCGTCGTGGGGCCAACGAATTCAGGCAAAACAAAGTTTGTGGTGGATCAGCTCCGCGGCCCCTTCCACGGCAAGTTCGACTTCATTGCGCTCATCTGCCCGACATTCATACACAACATGACTTTTCATCGTTTCGCTGAGAAAGACCCGCGTTTTTATGTAGTGGTTTGCAAACAGCATGAAGTTGAAGCTTGGTTGAAGCTTGTTTACTTTTTTTTGGAGGGCACCAAGTCGCTCATTATCCTCGATGACTGCGCGGCCTCGAAAGATGTGAAAAAGCGCACAGGTGAGCTGGTCGAACTTGCATTCAGCGGTCGCCACGCAGGGATCAGCACGTGGGTGATAACCCAAAAGATGACCAGCATCACGGCCTCTTTCCGCGAAAACGTTGCGGCGCTTGTGCTTTTTTACACGCCCTCGTGGAAGACATTGAAAGCGGTTTTTGATGAATTCGCCGGCGAACTTTCTCAAGATGAATTCAAAGAACTCATTTCAAAATTGAAAAAAACACAGTTCTCTTGCCTGGTGTTCGCACTTCAGTACCCGTTTGGAATAAAATTCTTCGCACCCAACAGCGTGTCCCAATTAAAAATTGAAAATGAATAAAAATTCCCAAATATAAAATGGCGGACTTATCAACACTCGATGACTTGGACTTGTCGGGCTTGGACTTGCTTGAAGCTGAGGCAGTGAGCGCGCCCGCCGGCATTGTCCCCGCTGTTGTTTCAACGCAGCCTGATATCCCCGCGATGCGCGAGCAGCTGGCCGTGCTTGTGTCAACAGGAAAATCAAAAGAAGCCATCGGGCAGCAGCTTTCACACGAGCAAGTGAAACGCCTCACAGACAAAGAGGTCGAGAAATACACCAAACGCTACCAGGCTTATGTGGGCTCAAAAACAACGGACAGCTTGATCGACAGCTTCATTTTTCTTGCAACCAAAGCGGTCGGAATGGCAGTCGACATCGACGACATCAATGCTCTGCAAAAAGATCTGAGAAACGACTGGATCATCAGCAATGAGCTCTCCAACCTGGCAGGCAGCGCCGCTTTGTATTGCGGCCGTTTTCTCGCTGTGGCCAATGCATTGTTGATCACTACAAAACACATTGATTCCAGCGGAGGCCCCTCCGGAGATCCAAAAGTTTGGGACGGACAGCCTTTGCACATTGCTACTGAGGTTGACTCACCAACAAATGAATAATTACACAGAAGTTGCAAAGCAATATTCAGAATTGAATATTAATTTTGTTTTTATACAATGGCTGAAACCGCACAAGCAAACCCTGTTGGGCAAGCACCACCGCAGACGCCGGCACCAAACCCTGTACCGCAGACGAGCCAAGTAACTTCACAAACGCCGGCAACAAAACCCAAAAATCCCAAGCGAGTGGCTGCTGGCAAAGATATTGCAAAAAGAACTCGGGAGGCCCGCGCAGCGCACAAACAAGCTTATGAAGAGAAAATAGCAAAACAATCTGCACCTGCTGTGGGGCAAGCCCCAAACCCCGTGGAAACAGAGCCCGCACCAAAGCCTGCTGCAGAAAACGGTCTCACCACAACCCAATTGATCGCAATCGCCGGAATTGGCGTCACGCTTCTCACAACTTATGTCAAGCGTGAAGACATCAAGGCCTTTTTCAAAAAGAACCAGGCAACTTCTGTGGAGCAAGCCCCACACCCCGCCCCCGTGGATGCGGATCCGAAACCGCGGCCGAAAAAACGTGGAATTCGGTATATGGATGATTAATTTGAAGTTTTGTTTCGTCATTTCCACCCGCGTAATGGACCCACCCCAAAAAAATTCTTTTGAACTTTTATTTTTTTCTTACATACCAAACATGTCTGACAACAATCTCGTGAAGAACGCCATGGATGCCGCGACTCTCGTTGGCCTCTCTGCTGGAATTGGGTGGCTTGCAAAAAAAGCGTTCAAGAGAAGTTTTACAGGTGACCCAACATTTTCATTCGAAAACTATGGAATGTTCACACTTGTGATGACGGGCAGCATCTGGCTCAAGAAGTACCTGGAGGATCAGAAAATCTTACCCGACAAACTTTGAACCCCAATTTAATGTTTGCACAATATACAAAAATGAAAATTGACGCTTTCCAAGCTGCAGTATCAGCCACAAGTATTTTTGCAATCGGATGTGTGTGTGTCAGATAAAACATGGCCTTTTTTGATACAATCACGCTTCTCTTGAAAGCACCATTAATTGAAGATGAAGATGAAGATGAATATGAGGAATTCCCTGTGTTGCCAATTTACCCAGATGAGAAGCCGCCAAGCTATGAGAAAATACTTTTGGATAAAAAAGCCCCAGATGCGGACCAAAAAATGATTTGAAAAAATGTCGCCGATTTTATAATCATGGCAAGTATCGCAATTATGGTTGGCGGGGCTGTGTTGAACGCAGCGGCTTTCATCGGCGGCAATTATCTGGCGAAGGCTTTTGGAGGCAGTGACAAGGCCGCTCTTGAAGAAAAAGAGCGCCACGACCGAGCTCTCGAGGCGTATCAAGCTGCGTGCGCCAAATACTCGCGCGACCGCACCAAACTTCTCGACTGGATTGCAACAAACGAGCACATAAAAGCGGAAGCCAAGCAGAACTTCACCAACACTGACTACGCTTTCAAACTCTACAACCAGGCGCATCCTGAAGAGCAAATGGCTCCTCCCAAAGAGCCGAAGTTTTCTGATTTTTATCAACCAAGCCAGCAGCAAAAAAATGGTGAACTCATGTTTGTCGGTGCCGGGGCGCTCGCTTTGGGCTACGCTGCTTTCCGGTTCTTTTAAACTTTTTTTAACCTCTTTTATATGGACACCAAACTCGCGAAGACATACTACAGCCCTGGCGGTTATTGGAAAGGCATTGCCGCCATCAAAAAACTGGCCGCGGCTGCAAAAGTCCCGGAAGACACCGCAAAAAAGTGGTTGATCAAGCAAGCCCTCTGGCAGATATTCCTTCCGGCGCCGAAGCATATACCTCGACCGAAATTCGACGTGTCCTTACCCAACAAGGTCCACCAGGCGGACCTTCTTTTTTTGCCTCACGACAAACTGCCTCGCGGTCGCAAAGTCTGGAAATACGCGCTGAACGTTGTCGACGTGGCCAGCCGTTTCAAAGAGTCCGAACCCTTGACCTCGAAAAATTCTGATGAGGTTGCTCAGGCTTTTCAGAAAATTTACAAGCGCGGCCCTTTGAAATGGCCTGAAATGTTGCAAGTTGACCCTGGGCGCGAATTCATGGGCGACGTGACGAAAGTCATGGAAAACCACAAAACTTTCATCCGGCGCGGGCGCGTCAACATTCACCGCGATCAGGCCATTGTTGAACGTTACAACCGCACCCTTGCCGAACGCCTGTTCGGTCACCAGTATGCCGTGGAAATGCGGCTGCCTGAGAGCCAGCGGTCCAGGGCATGGGTGAAAAGACTTCCTGAAGTTGTTTCGGCTTTGAACAACGAAGTGACCAGCCTCATCGGAAAGAAACCCGCTGTTGCAATCAAAGAGAAATCTGTTTATTCGAAACCTTCGACTGCTTATCACAGACCTGTTGGGAAGGATGAAAAAATCCTGCCATATCTTGTTCAGGTTCGTCATCTTTACGAACCTGGTGAGCTTGAAGGGGGGAAAAAAAGAGCCACGGATCCGATTTGGTCTTTGAAAGTTTTCACCATTGAAAAAGTTTTACAAAAACCGGATCAGCCCGTTCTGTACTATTTGCATGATGGACCCAAGCGCGGTTTTGTGCGTGAAGAGCTGATGGTTATTCCTAAAAACACCGTTCTCCCGCCGGCCAGCGTGGACAGTTGAACAAACAAATGAAATTTTGAAAAATGGGCCGTGGACGCAACGGTGTTATTGTTCAAACCTCAAGCAAAGGAAAAAAACGCGCCATCAAAGAGCTTTCCAATAATGCATGCTCTGTTGTTTTTCAAAAACCCTGCCCATCCTGTGAAAAGGAAGTCATTTTTCTTGATCAAGCCATTGTGAATTATTTACAAAGTTTGGACCCGCGTGAGGTGGCTCAAACATTAAAGTGAATGCCTTCCAGAAAAGCCGCCATCTCTTCGAGTTCCTCTTCTGTGAACATTTTTTCTTTGAAACCAAAAGCTTTTGTGTGGATCCCGTCATCTGCAATCCAGCGTTTTGAGTCAAACGCACACAGTGAAATCTTGTTCACGTGCATTCCGTAAATTTCATGCCCCTCGCTCCGCAGAATGTTCATTCCATGCTTCAGCTGTTTCTTCTCGCCAAAAATCATTTCACGGTACTGCTCGTGGGAAATGTTTTTCTTGACGACACACTTTTTGACCCCCTTCGCCTTTTTGATATTTTTTTCGTCCCCTCGGAGGATGGAATACATTTTTGACCTGAGACAGATGGCTTCCGCGATGGGTGTCCCCGCGCATTCATCTTTCATTTTGCCCAAGACTTTTTTGTTCTCGTCTGAGTGAAGTGGATGGCCCTTCGGGTAATCGCTCAGGTCATACATTTCCAACGTTGCCGCGATGTCTTTGTAAACGTCTTCTGTTTCGATCTCAAGCAGAAGACTGTCCATGTCCGTGTAAACAAGTTCACATTTTGATCCGTACCGCTTTTTCAGGTGGTTGTAGAAAAAGTCGTACATGAGGATCTTGCTGTTGTCCAAGATCGTCATGCCCGTGTACACCGGTTTGTTCAGCACCAGCTTCCCTTTGTGCATGTGGATCCCCGCCATGTTGTTTGTGAATTGGGCGAACCTTGAGAACAACGGACTGGCAACAAATTTTCTGACTTTTTCTTTTTCTTCACTTTTCACGATTTTGATGTCCGTGCGCTTCCGCAGGTTCTCCATCGTTTTCCCGAAAACCGAGTTGTTCATCAGTTTGTAAAAGTCTTTTTCAAAAGCGCTTTTTGCTCTTTTGCGGAAATTGGTGTTCATCATGATGTACGGTTTCATCCACGGTGATTGCTCGAACTCCAGAACTTTGTGGACCTTTTTCAGCCTCATCCCCTGTTGCAGATAAAACTGCAAGTTCCTGTAGTGCACGACGTAGTTGTTTTTGTCTTCCAGTGTCAGCAGCAGTTTCTTTTCTTTTGGTGTTTTGATTTCCAGTTCGTCCATCAGACGGTGCTGGTAGTCTGACATGTCCTCTTTTTTTACCGCCTTTTTTTCCGGCGCCAGCGGATAACTGTTGTGCTCTTCATGCAACTCCTCCGGATATTCGAGGTCAACCTCAAGAATCCAGCCGGTTTTGGCGTCTTCTTTTTTCTTCAAAATTTCTTCTTCCGTGGGCAGCACGCTTCTCCATTTGAATCCTCTCACGGGCATTGGCTGGCACATGGCCCAGCCGTAAAGGTTGTTCGCGTCGAAATACATAATCCATTTTTTCGGTTTGGTCTCATCATAGCCCTCCACTTCTGGGTTGTTGGCTCTGACATACCTTTTGCTGACATTTGAGATCCCGCCGCGCAGCCCCCTTTCCACAAAAAGATGCTTGTCAATGTCCGTCAAGAGCTCCAGCTCAATGCCAGACATTTTCAGAAGCGCGTCCCAACTCAGCCCTGGCGATGTGAAATAATTCGCCGGGTCCAGCCCGTACTGCTCTTGGCACAGATCCCTGAAATTTTCAAAAACATCCGCCAGCAGTGCCACGTCTGTTTTCACATACAAGTCATGATAATCTCCCAGGTTTTTGCAGTCAAAGGCTTCCCACACTTTCTGCGCGTGCGCATATTCAGCGTCTGAAATGGCTTCGTCGTTCAGTTTGCTGTAAAACAGCTTTTTGTGCGGCAGTTTTGTCTCTTCGAACCTCTCCCATGAGTCCATGTACTCATATGGATAGATTCCTTTTTGAAACAACAACTCAACCTGGGGGCTGTCCATTGATGTTTTGGTGATTTTCAGCTTTTCTGGGGGCGTTGCTTTCACAAGCGCGTCAAGGCTTCCTTGCATGAAATTCAGACTGTCTATGAACTGCAGATTCCCCATGGAAAATGTGATGTACTTTTCCATGTTGTTGGCCACACATTTCACATCCTTTTCCTGCTGCGCCATCGCCTGCATCAGGTGGTGCGCGTCGTAACCTCTCAGGTTGTGAAATACAACTGGGATTTTGAAAAATTTGGGCTTCAGTTTCAGTTTTAAATTGCAATCGTTGTGCGCGGCCCCCCGGAACTTGCCTGTCACATGGCAATGGTCTTTCACCGCGTCTCTGTATATTGGTTGGATCAACGGTTTTTTGCAGAATTGGCACTTTTCTTGTTTGTCGGCTGCTTCTTTTTGCTTTTTGTCCAACCTTTTCATGCAAAGGCACGCAACCCTTTTTTGCACAAACCAGAAACATTTTTTGTGCACCTGTCCCAAATATTTTTCTTTTTTCCATGCAGGCAGTGAGTCAAGGAAATTTTCTTTCGTTAGACTTTTGCCACAAATGTGGCAATCTTTTGCGTTGTTGAAATTTTCCCAATCTTCCGGTTCCATTCTTATTGGTTCTTTCTCTTCCACACTTTCTCTCAGATTTTGTTCTTCTTGCACAATGTCGCTCAGAAAATTTGCCACTGCATTTTGCCCTCTGAAAACTTTTGAATTCATTATTTCTCCACCACTTCTCACACATATCCAGGCGTATCCACACGCTTCGTGGATTTCAGTTTTTTCTGTGTAACTTTGTTCTTGATTTTCGCACTCGCGGTATTCAATCTTTTTTACAAGCGCCTCAAAATCTGCATAAATCACGAAAGGCGCCTTCATCTGTTTTTGGAAATTTTGATACTTCAGGATGTTTTTTCCTTTTTCCGGCATTTCGATCACTGTTGGCCTGCCATTCAAACCTTCACATTGTTTTTGATGCTCCTCCAACTTTTCCTCTGTTCTGAAATGTGTAATACACATATTGCAAAAGTGCTTTTTTCCACAATGTTTTGTCTGATCATAAACCAATGCGCTCATTCGTTTGACCCAGCAGTAATGATTGTTCTCCCCATCCACAATAATAATCAGGTTGATCCTTGGCACTTCATGACTTTTCTCGCTGAACCATAAACCTCCCATGAAACAGTCTTTTTCTTTGTCCCAACCATATAAATTGATTGCCAGTTTTGGATTTTGTGCCTCAAGCTTTTTTATCTGTTTAATCGGCGTGGGGAAATCGATTCCCTTCCAATTGATTTTGTCATCAACATTTTTGTATTTGCTCGGCCTTTCTGCATGATCTTTTACAGGGAAAAGTGCTGATTTCAAAGCCCACTTCAGACATTCATTGTCCACGTTTTTCACGTTAACAATTGCTTTCTTTGCTGCAAGTTTTGGTGGAAGTGGCAACCATGTTCCTCCTTTCAGTGGTTCATATTTTGCAACATGCACATACACTTGTTTTATTTTTTCAAACACCATTTCTGAATTTTGAACTGAGACTTCCGTTTTGCTTTTTGATTCTTCAATAAATTCATTAAATTTTTCCGTGATCTCTTCTTCGTCAAATTTTTGGAAAATATACAGTTCACTTTTGTAATACTGTTTGATTTTTTCCTTTCCACCCTCTTCTTCAGTTTTCTTTCTTGAAAACATTGTATCAAAAGAAAATAATACTTTCACCATCCCCATCTCTTTCAACTCTTTTTTTAGCAGTTCAATGTACTTTTCACGGTACTCTTTTGCAAAAACTAAAATATCACTTGCAGCGGGGTTATAAAAATCTTTTGAATGGGGGTTCCAACGATCTTTGTTTTTTAGGTTAAGTTCTGATACCTGCATTGACCACACGTGGAGCCATCCTCGGAAATTTGTTTCTGCCAAAACAAATCTGTCGTGAATTTTTTTTTCCTGAAATCCATTTTGCAATCCTTCCAGTAAAAGTTTCACACTTTGCAAAGAAAGTCCAGGAAAATCATCAAATAAATTTCTTGCAATCTTTTCATATTCAACAGGGTCATAATGGGTTTGGAAAAGTTTGACCCACTCTTCAGCTTCTTGAAATTTTTCTCTTTTGCTTGTACCATTTTCATATTGATTGACAAGATTTTTGATAAATCTTTCCAATCTTTCTTGCGTCAACCGGCCTGCTGCTCTCTCTCTTTGAACAACATCAAATGCTCTTTCAATGAATAAATTTTCTTCTTTTTCATCTTTTCTTACATATTTTTCCAAATTTATTAAATATTCAGAAATTTCTTCCCCATGAAGATATTTTTGATTTGCCCGAAGTCTTCGCAAATTTTCATTTTCAACTTGCAACCTTCCGATTGCTTCATCAAGAATATCATCTTCGCGTGCTGCTGCCATGTTCTCAGGTTCTTCAGCCCCCCTTTGCCTTTGCAAATTTTGTAGCCTTCTGATTGCAGCATCAAGAATAAGGTCATCATCATCTCGTGCTGCAGCCATGTTCTTTATAAATGTGCGCACATTTCTTCAAATGAAAAAATAATTCCTGGGCCAAAATGTGAAATTTTGTGTTTCATTGAAAGTTGCCTCCAAGATTTTGTGGCCGCGCTGTGCCCCCGTTTTCCATTTGAAGGCGTGCAGCCTCCTCTTATGCGCAGTGGTTTTTGCCATGTTCATTCCACACACATAATACTGGGTGGTCTCTGGGCCACAAAAAATTTCCCTTTTGCTGGCTTTGCATACACGGCGACAAGTTGGAGCCGGGTATGCAAAGCCAGCAAAAGGGAAATTTTTTGTGGCCCAGAACCACCCAGTATTATGTGTGTCTTGGTTTTCGCTTGTGTTGTCCAAACTTGTCAATGTTTTTAGACATCTAAATGTTAATTTATTTTCAAAGATAACATGGAGAGGAGAAATCAAAGAGGAGTTTCAGAAGATGAAGAATAGAAGCAGTGCACACTTGCAGAACCTTCATCAACTTCAACAACTTGACGAGGAGCTCATTAGAAGAAGGAAAGAAGAACTGAGGTGAAATAAACTTGTATTATTTTAATGACACAAGATGGTAGAAGTTAGGCGACAGGGAGATGGAAGGTACAAGATTAATGTAAGTTAAATACAAGCCTGACTTAAGGATGTTCGTGTGAAACTTTTCTAGTTGACAGATTTTTTTTTTAATTTTAATTGCGGTCTGTCAGATAATGAGTTTCTAATGTGCCAGAAATGCACAAAGTGCAAAAAGTGCTGGTCACCAACTTTGTGTCAGGGATAAAACACAAGAAAAACTATCTTTATTTTGACACATAATTCAGCATGGTGTAGGGTTTATAGTTAAAAATATAGAGGATGAGTTAAAGGCGAACATTGTTATAGAAGTACCTATCCATCCTTTTTGTAAGACTTACCCTAAATCAGATATTGAAAACCGTCATACAGCAAAATCTAAAGACCGAAAAGCTGACTTGGAATGTGATAAGACAATCAAAATTTTGAATGATAGCAAAACGTAAATAATTGTTAATAAAAGTGGTCCATTAAAAAAAATGGAGATGGAGATGCTCTTTTTCCAGTCAACCTTTTACATATTAGATGTGAAAAATGTTAACATACCGGTAAACTGCGAGAGTAGTATTGACCCAAGACCCTGAAGGCCTCTTTGCAACCCAGGGGAATAACAGCAATGCAAAGTCGCATCTAAGAGGAATTAATAATATCCTTAAAGTCCTTAAAAGGTAATGAAATGTACATCCTCAAGCGTTGCTCGAAACCAACTGAACACAGTCATGTAGATGTCATTTAACTTCTTGTTTTCAGACATGCAAGGGATATCAGAGTTCATTATGAGCAAAAGTTGGAGAGAGCCAATAATTTGTATCAGGAACTGAATGAATGTATGCAGCATTTGGAAGCACGAGAAAAAGAACTTCTCAGGTAATACTCAAACAAACAAACAAAAAACAAATAAAACGATTTAGCTCTTTGCATGCACTGGGGGCCTATATATCAAAATTTCTAACTCTCTGTACGCCTTGCACACCTTTGATACTGAGTTGTGATTGTTCGTGATTTATTCCCATAGGCGTGAGCGCCAGCTCAAACTTGTGAACAGCAAAAAGAAGGTAATTAAATCTGAACTGAAAGCATGCACTACTGCTGTTGAGAATCAGCCTGTTGGGAAACTCTCACTCTCAAGCTGGTAAGTAAGGGAAAGAAGGAGAGAGTTAGGGAGTGATAGGAGTAGTAAATGTGATGATAAACAGCAAATAAGGAGTTAGAGGTGGAGAGGAGGGGGGCGGGGGGTTGGGGAGGGAGACAGCTTAAAACATAAATAAATAAATCGGTTTTGTTTAGTGGGGGTAAAACGTAGCTGTGAAACGTAACTCAAACCTGTGGCCTTTGAATTCCTGGTTGAATTGGAAGTTAGAAGTGTTGCTTTGTGTGGAAGGAGGAAACCCGAGAACCCTTAGAAAAACCCTCCGAGCAAGCCCAAAAACCAACAACAAACTCAACCCACGTATGATGCTGGGTCCAGGAATTGAACCTGGGCCATATTGATGGGAGGCGAGTGCTCCAACCTCTTAGCCACCCCTTTTCACTCACAGCATGAAAAGATTACTTTACTGTGGTGGAAAGCCAACTCAAAGCTGGCGTAATCGTCCCCTTTCAGCTCCTTTACGCCCCCTTTCAGTTTCTTAAAGCTGACCTTTATGCCAGCTTTACACTCATAATTGAGTAAATGCATTTAAACATTTAGTAACTTTAACAAGCTTTAAGTCATAGCGTAAAGTTGGTTAACCAGCTTTCAGCAGGTTTAAGTCAACTTTAATTTTACGTAAATCTCCATTTTCGTGCTGTGCAAGTTCTTGTATAACCAAGATCTTCCCTAACCAAGATCTTGCATAACAAAGATCTTGCCTAACCAAGATATTGCATAACCAAGATCTTGCCTAACCAAGATTTAACCCAACCAAGTTCTTGCATAACAAGGATCTTGCCTAACCAAGATCTTGCATAACCAAGATCTTGCCTAACCAAGTTCTCGCATAACCAACATCTTGCCTAACCAAGATATTGCATAACCAAGATCTTGCCTAACAAAGTTCTTGCATAACCAAGATCTTCCCTAACGAAGATCTTGCATAACCAAGATCTTGCATAACCAAGATCTTCCCTAACCAAGATGTTGCATAACCAAGATCTTAAATAACCAAGATCTTGCATAACCAAGTTCTTGCCTAACCAAGATATTGCCTAACCAAGATCTTACCTAAGTTTAACCAAGTTCTTGCATAACCAAGATCTTGCTTAACCAAGATCTTGCATAACGAAGATCTTGCATAACAAAGATCTTGCATAACCAAGATCTTACCCAACCAAGTTCTTGCATAACTAAGATCTTGCCTAACCAAGATATTGCATATCCAAGATCTTCCCTAACCAAGATCTTGCATAACCAACATCTTGCATAACTAAAATGTTTCCTAACCAAGATCTTGCATAACCAAGATCTTCCCTAACCAAGTTCTTGCCTAACCAAGATATTGCCTAATCAAGATCTTACCTTACCAAGTTCTTGCACAACCAAGATCTTCCCTAACGAAGATCTTCCATAACGATCTTCCATAACGGAACGATCTTGCATGACGAAGTTTTTGCATAACCAAGTTCTTGCATAACAAAGATCTTGCATAACCAAGATCTTGGCTAACCAAGTTCTTTCATAACAAAGATCTTGCATAACCAAAATCTTGCCTAACCAAGATATTGCATAACCAAGATCTTGCCTAACCAATTCTTGCATAACGAAGATCTTCCCTAACCAAGCTCTTCCATAACAAAGATCTTGCATAACCAAGATCTTGCCTAACAAAGATATTACATAACCAAGATCTTGCTTAACCAAGTTCTTGCATAACCAAGATCTTGCTTAACCAAGATCTTGCATAACGAAGATCTTGCATAACGAAGATCTTGCATAACCAAGATCTTACCCAACCAAGTTCTTGCATAACTAAGATCTTGCCTAACCACGATATTGCATAACCAAGATCTTCCCTAACCAAGATCTTGCATAACCAACATCTTGCATAACTAAGATGTTTCCTAACCAAGGTCCTGCCTAACCAAGATCTTGCCTAGAGAAGATCTTGGATAACCAAGATATTGCATAACCAAGACCTTTCTTAACCAACATCTTGCATCACCAAGATATTGCATAACCAAGATCTTCCATAACAAAGATATTTCCTGACCAAGTTCTTGCATAACCAAGTTCTTGCATAACAAAGATCTTGCATAACCAAGATCTTCCCTAACCAACATATTGCATAACGAAGATCTTGCCTAGCCAAGATCTTGCATAACCAAGATCTTCCCTAACCAAGATCTTGCATAACCAAGATCTTGCATAACCAAGATCTTGCCTAACAAAGATATTACATAACCAAGATCTTGCTTAACCAAGTTCTTGCATAACCAAGATCTTGCTTAACCAAGATCTTGCATAACGAAGATCTTGCATAACGAAGATCTTCCATAACCAAGATCTTACCCAACCAAGTTCTTGCATAACCAAGATCTTGCCTAACCAAGATATTGCATATCCAAGATCTTCCCTAACCAAGATCTTGCATAACGAAGATCTTGCATAACGAAGATCTTCCATAACCAAGATCTTACCCAACCAAGTTCTTGCATAACCAAGATCTTGCATAACCAAGATATTGCATAACCAAGATCTTCCATAACCAAGATCTTACCCAACCAAGTTCTTGCATAACCAAGATCTTGCATAACGAAGATCTTGCATAACGAAGATCTTCCATAACCAAGATCTTACCCAACCAAGTTCTTGCATAACCAAGATCTTGTCTAACCAAGATATTGCATAACCAAGATCTTGCCTAACCAAGATATTGCATAACCAAGATCTTGCCTAACCAAGATATTGCATAACCAAGATCTTGCCTAACCAACACAGCATGGAAAGATAACTTTACTGCGGTGTAAAGCCCTGGCGTAATCGTCCCCTTTCAGCTCCTTTACGCCCCCTTTCAGTTTCTTAAAGCTGACCTTTATGCCAGCTTTACACTCATAATTGAGTAAATGCATTTAAACATTTAAGTAACTTTAACAAGCTTTAAGTCATAGCGTAAAGTTGGTTAACCAGCTTTCAGCAGGTTTAAGTCAACTTTAATTTTACGTAAATCTCCATTTTCGTGCTTTGACTGCACACAATGTAAATGATTCATTTTAGAGTTAAGCTTAGGGTTGAATAAAGTTTGTACTGTTTTTAAAAGTAAAAAGCGTGCTACATTTGAAGAAGGTGCCAGTTTAAATGATAGAAATTGTCCGCATGTCGGAGTTGAATGGACTGCACGTAGTCCCCATTGAGATTGAACGACACTGGGAAAAGCAAGCACGAAAACTTCTCACCTAATAGGTCAAACGTTTGGTTGATCATTATTTTCACTGGACATGTTATTAAAGGCAATAGATTAGAACTGCAAAAATATGTCCGGCCTGAGATGCTATTTGCAATACAGTAAATAATAACATACCGGTACATCTTTACTTATTGTTTGTTTTTTGCTTCACTCAGTCCCAACACCTCTAGCAGTTCCAGCAGTCCCACAGAACACGGATTCTGGCTTCAGGAAGCTGACAGTGAAGATCAGGAAAGACAAAGCTATGCCAGAAAGATGAAAAGAAGTCGCAGCAGTCTAAGCAAATCCAGACATTGTAGATCCCCAGGAACACCAAAAGCTGGGGCCCAGGATGTAGATAAATTTATGGCCCTTGAGGGCTCCATTTTAAGAGACAGACCTTGTTGTAACAGTTCTCTGCAAGGCCACTCATCATGGGCCTGTGCAGACGAAATGGCCCTTTGTAGCTGCAGTGACAGCGATCATGATCACGCTCCATGTAGGTGCACCCGTGATGAGTGTACCTACACAGCAGGGTCCCTTTGTAGCCCAGGAAGGAAAGCAAAAAGGAGAAAACGATGGAACTCAAATTCCAAAAGTTCGTGTGAGAGTAGACATGTTTCACCTCAAAATTCCTCCTCGGACGAAATGTCTGATCTGGAACCCCAGTTTATTCCAAAACTGACAAACGATTCGATAGAGTTCACGGAAGATGAGCAGTTTACAAATATCATCCTTCAGTTTTCGGAGTCGTGTCTGAAAGAAGAGGTGAGTACCGCTCTCCGCTGGTCGTAACGATGTTTTAGAAAAAATTCACTTCGCTTGATCTGTTTGTTTGTCAAGGTTTAAGACTATATCTCGTGGGATATATATATATAGCTATAATAAAATATATATTAATATATATTATAGCTATTAACTCAATAATAGAGGTAACAAAGGCAGCCTTTGAAGAACACGTGTTTCCGTTGTTTCATCTCGGTTTCGCCTCGTGCCGCGTTCGTTCCTCCCGTGGTGGATGCATGTGCAAAACGCATACACAACCCTCGCGTCCTTTTCGCGGCTGATGTACATATGATTTCGGGCGATACTGTAGTTTTACTATGATGTGCCTGAGGCTCGATTTCGGTCCATTCGCGAGTCCAGCTACGATGTTCTTCCCAGCGAACGTGGTGCGCTCAAAAAAGGCGATAAATCGAATCAACACTTGTCTGGGTTGTATTCAAGTTCCGAGAAGAGGACAAGAGCGCTTAGACTACGCGTGAGTGGAGTGGCCATTTCCAGTCCAATTGAGGGTTTTTTTATATATGAAAGAATACAAAATCGACCATCTCTTGTGCAGTTTGTGTAGAAGGTTTATAATGTTAATTAATATTTGAAAATGTACAGTAGAAAGCTTGTTCGTTTACACCTTACAGCGGGCTAAGTTTTTAAAGCAGACAGAGCTTTGCAATTCATCCGTTCAAATGTACCCTGTGCTTCTGTTGAATGGCCCCATCGAGTGTTATTTTTATTTTCACTAACTTCATTTTATTTTATTTGTTTGCAGTCGCATGGTCAAGGTGATAAAAGACGGGAAATCACTTCGGCGCTTTCAGCCAAGGATAACCTCGCACATGCTCTTCCCGACTCACCAGTATAAATAAAAAATATATATATTGTATTTTAATTTATTATAAATCATTTGATTCGCTGCTGGGCAGCGGCTTTTAGGAGAGGTCAAGCGTGGCTCGTTGCGAGGCCATTAGTAGCTCGATCCGGTCGAAGAAAAAACTTTACATGTGCAACTGGCGCTTACACATGGCATGCGATGCGATTAAACTTCGCCTGACCAGTATTGGTCAAAATTGGGCTTAGCCCGCGATCAGTTTAGCCAGTGGTGTTACTAAGTAACGTGACGTAATCATAATGTCGCTTTTAATGGCTGCAACTCCCAAGGTGTTTGCCATTTTACTTTGGGTATTTATTGAATGCGTGTGAATCCGTGTAAAGTAGCTTGCACTACAACTTTGCGTAATTGGGTTGTATAAATATGTTTATTGTGTTTTAATAATTTTATCTAAATGTGGCTGGCTCACTAAACGCAGCTGAATTTATTCTCTGTGAATCATAATGCAGGCAATCTGAAAATGTGTCGGTTGATTCGAAATATATGCAGTATTTTTATTTTTTTTTTTTCTTGATAAACTGAAGGGGTTTTATGTGAAGTTGACGCTGGAAGGTGTCTTAATCTTCCTGTCTACTGTCCTTCAAAAACGCATAATTTTTAAAGACAGGCACTTACTATCACCGCAGAATGCAATGCAACTTTCTTTTTTGTAAAAGGCAAATTGTAACGTTTTATACCCCTTGTCCAGCTATGCGTTACACTGACGACCCTTTAACACCAAAACTCCACCCAGGTTCCCTTTTGCTCAATTTTCGTCCGATTATGCCCTCCACCCACCACCTCTCTATTTTACTGCTTACCCCATTTCGTAAAACTCTTGTAACTCAAAATTCTACGTTCTTCGTTTCCTTTTCTCCTCGCTGCGACTACTTACATATTCCGACTCGAAATTCTTCCTCCTTTATTTCCTTTACTCCCGAAGGGACAAATGTATAAATTTAACTGCCTTCCATTATGCCACATCCTGATCTCCGAATTAAGAAATGAAGTGATAACTCCATAGTCTCACCTAACTTCCTTAAACCCGGTACTTCGTCCATTGAAGCAGTTCTCTTTCAACACTGCAACACCGTACTCGCTCAAAAATCCGTAGCTCTGTTGGTATACTATATCGATATTGTCCTAGGGGAATAAATTTATGTTCCCATTGCCCTTTTCGCTTCTCTTCATTATGTGCTAGTCTTGCGTTTGTTTGTTGACTCCATCCAAATTATTTCTTTCCGAAAATTTTAAAATACAGTAAAAACCCACATGTAAGAACCTACATTTTTTCCAGTATGGCAAAATAGGTTCTATTTTGGGGCTGTTATTGACAATTTAGGCTGAGAAGGTTCTTAATTAGGTTCTTAATTTATATGGGGGAGACAAAGTTGCTGATTACCAGAAAAATAATAGAATTGGAGTTTGTTCCTTCACTATACAGCATTTATTCATAACTGAATTGCCATTAAGTCTAACAAACTGACGAAACAATGTATATGTAGTACAGTATTAACGGTAAAAGCATCGTTTCAACAAGAGCTGTATATGAAAATGTACTAGAACCCTCATACAAGAACCTGCTTAGATTTCCTATCAGACATATAATGTTATCGATTTGATGATGAAAATTACGGGTAGAATCATGTTTGAGACAACGTTTCGGCGTCCTCATGACACCATCATCAGGTCAAAATATAATATTCAACAGATAACAAGAATATTAATGTTCAAGTTCAAGTTCTTAGTCCCTTGAGGCTAGGTGAAGAGTTTTGCTTTTATCGAGTCACTTTGAATATTTAGACACGGTTTGTGCTCGCGAATAAGGAACATTTCGTACAGAAGACAATCAAATTTGCCCGAGCATTTCTTAAGAATGTGAAACATATTAGATGTTATTGTTCTTGATGGGTGTTGACTTTGGCTGTGATTGAATATTGATCCAGATCTTTTATGCTCATCGATTCGTTGGTAAAGATGCCGACACGTGTAACCAACATAGCTGGCATCACACCAGCCACATTCAAATTTGTAAACTACTGATTGTTCGTTGATCAACGCGGGCGTGATTTCTTTATGTTTGAGATCTTCTCCAACTTTTCGAGAAATGAAGACTGGGCATAAGTCGATGTTTAACAGCTTACCAAGATCTTTCAACTGTTTGCGTACAGAGTCAGCTGATTTTTGTTGAAGGTAAAACGATTCGTACTGATTGCAGGTCAGGTGTAGAATTGCGTGGAGGTGCTGGTGATTGTTTGGATGTAATAAAATTGGAGATCATAGAATGAATAAGGTGTTCAGGATATGCCAGCTGTAGGAATAAGGTCTCGAGACGGATACACTCTTCATGAAGTAATGACCAGTTAGATGATAGCTTAAAAGCTCGGTCTAGCTTAGATTTGCTTGGCTAAAAAGGTTCTTATATTTTGGGGTATTAAAGTGGCAAATTTCTTACATGCGGGTTTTTACTGTACCAGCCAGCTGTTGTCCACGAGTTATCTGGTTTCGTTTCCGACTTCCCTCTTTTAGGGGGGGGGGGGGGGGGACCCTAACTAGAAAACGGTTGCTATAGATGACTTCTAACCATCATATCTTGGGTTCCCTTTCAATCCTGGGATTAGTTTTTTGTCATGCTTTTTCTAGAAGAGGCATTTTTACTTTGGACAGCTTTGACCATATTTGGAAAGTCACGTGACCAGAGCACAAAACCGCTCTTACATCTTTCTCGAATGAAACTAAAGCCAATGGATAGAGTGCATTCAAAAACTGGCTGTCGATTTTTTTAAAATTCGCAATACTGTAAAAGTTTTGACATCACCAAAAATTTATGACGTCATAGCTTTTTAACTAATGGGAATCTGCACAAATCCAGCCATCCCGTTAATAGTGAAGGGGAACTGGATAACAGGGGACCGGGCCGGGGGGGGGGGGGGGAGGAATGGTATGCGGGACAAGAGAAAGTCGGGAAGCGGGATTCACAAGCTGGCGGTAACCAATATCGTCCCAAGGGCGCTTTCCCTTGGCGTTTGGAGAGGCGGCCGGTTAAAGGCGCCCTGGGGACGAGGTTGGCGGAAACCGGGAAAAATTGCGATAGGGCCGGAGCTCGAAGTAAAAGGTACGGCAAGCATGAGGTTTAGGTCCGGGTCCCCCACATTTAATACTGCCAGATTTATGTGGCCCGTTGGTAACCGGATTAACGGAGATCCATTGTAGTGAGTGTTTTCCGTCGAAGAAGTGGGGAGTCATTGATTAGTTGACTGTTTGAAAGCATCATACTTTCATAAAATTACTACTACTAGGAGAAAAGCGATAAATAGAAAAACAGTACTTTCTGATGCTGAAATACAAAAGCGACAAATTGTTTCGGTACCTATTTCGTCATATGTCACATTTACGTTCATTTTTATTAGAAAAACAACGCTACATTGGCCAACGTCAAGTATATACAAAATTAAACGAGGGTCATCATATTTTTGTCTCGATCTGTTCGCGACGTCAATGAATTGAAAACGAAGCAAACTAACACTAAACATCTGCGCCCTCTTGTTCCGTGGCCGAGCGTCTGTTTCTCCTCGGGGGACTGCGACTGCTAGGCTCAGTCTGTCCTCTTCCATTTGCAGCCGCTCGAGCCTCTTCCTCTTTTGACAGAAAGTGATAAGGTTGATGATAATCAGAGAATAACATGGCTTTCTCTTTCATGAGAAGGTCATCGTCGCCATCTTCTCCTTCCTCCTGGGCGCGTTTTGCTTTTTCCTGAGGAAAAGAAAGGGTTGGTATCGATTGGGAGAAAAATATTTGATCAGAGAAGGCAAAACGTAGTCACAAATATAACCATCCTTTCGCACGAAAGATTGGGACAAAGATGTCAAAGTTAAACAAGTCCTTTGATATCGTCTTTGGCAGATGTTTGACGCACGTCAAAGTTGGTAACTGGTTTGACGCAAATCAGAGGTGCCTTTGACAAGAGCCAAACTCACATTTCACCTTACTTTTGTCACACCTTCAAGAGTCAAACGTCAAGGTTGCCAAAGACGGTCTTTGTCACCCAAAGGTATGTGTCAAAGGCAATTTTTGGTGAATGCGCGTTAGTCTCTAGTAGCTCAGTGTCGACTCAGTGGTTAGAGCATCGATTAAAGTGTGGAAAAAGGCCGTGGGTTCGACTTTTGTCTTGGAAATGTTCTCGATATAGAGACCGAGATCTGTTCATGATGAGCGATACCTGTTTATCCCGAGCCATTCTACGTCTTCTTGCAGCGATCATCTCGTCAAACTGGCTCGAGTGGCTCGACACAGGGCTAACAGCTCCGTCACTCTGCAATGAAACACCAAGACATGGGCCGAAAGAGCAGACGATAAAGAAAAACAAAACCAACAGCAACCTAGCGTTAGTTTTATGAAGAACTTTTAATTTATGAAAGTGTCAGAAGATTTTCAAATGCAGTTAGAATGCGTTACTTTGGGATAATCAGGATCAGGTACCCGGAACGTTCCACTTACCTTGGAGCTACTTGATCGAGATGGCGTGGCACTAGACCGGGAGAGAGATCGAGACCTTCGTAATCCTGCTTGACGAGAAAATATGTTTTCAGGAATCGTGATTAAATCATGCAGTTCACACGGCATTACTGAAACATTGTTTTATGACTGTCGTAGAAGCGTGCCTGACGAAGAAATTAGTATCTAAAATAATGAAAAGTGAACTATACCTCGTGATCGTGGACGAGGGGTACTTCCTTGTTCCTGAGTTCTCTTCCGTTTTCTGTGAAAGAAACAAAAACGAATTAGAGTTAGAAGGCTTTATATATTAAACCACGAACTATTCGAAGAGGATGGCCAAGGAAGCTAGACCAGGTGTTTCTTGTCTTGTTGACAGTCCTGGTTTTACGATAATCTATAAATCAACGCACGAAATAAATGACATGAGATGAAAGCAATGACACAGAGACATGACACTTAATGACATGTCATGACGTGAAGTGACATGACAGGATTATTGATTATTTTGTGTAAATAGCATAGCGTGACATTGCTTGATGACATGGTGTGACATGACACTTAATGACATGTCATGACGCGAAGTGACATGACAGGATTATTGATTATTTTGTGTAAATAGCATAGCGTGACATTGCTTGATGACATGGTGTGACATGACACTTAATGACATGTCATGACGTGAAGTGACATGACAGGATTATTGATTATTTGGTGTAAATAGCATAGCGTGACATTGCTTGATGACATGGTGTGACATGACACTTAATGACATGTCATGAGGTGAAGTGACATGACAGGATTATTGATTATTTGGTGTAAATAGCATAGCGTGACATTGCTTGATGACATGGTGTGACATGACATGACAGCTTCTAGAAGTGGCACGGAAAATGACACGGTGTACTACATGTTACATGATGTCAGTGATGGCCTGATATCAAATGACATGACATGGACATGATGATGCGACATGAATGACATAGTAATATGAGGTGGTGTGACATGACATGGTAGCTTTTAGGGTGGAGTTATGACACGGTGTAGCGTGACATCGTTTAAAGAAATGACATGTCATGACGTACCTCCAATAAAAGAGTAACAAAAGCACTATAATTATCAGCACTAATACAGCAAGAATTCCCAACACTATTCCTATCCAGCTACGGTCGTCATGTGCCGCTGGGGAGGGGACTGCGGCCGAGGGGTGTGGAGCTCCTACACCCTGCAATGAAAACAAATTTGCAAATTTCGACATAACGCTATGGAACTGGAATTGTCATTGTAATGCTTGTTGTTATATTTTAACACTAAGACCAAAGAAAACTCAACCACATCAAACGCGAATAACCCAAAGAAACAATCAGAACTTTAAACAGGAACATGATACCGAAGTAAAAACACACTGAAATGGTCTCTGTTTCTGATTGCTTGAAAAACGCAGCAAGTAAGTGTCAAGTCACGTCGGACAGCTCTTTTCTTGCCAGCTCCACATAACATAACCAAAGAAACCGCGTAGTTCATTTTGACAGTGAATAGCTGCGATTGGTTCTAATGAACCTCAAGGTAGTGTAGCTTTCAAAACAATTAAAGCAATTCAAATCACGTAAGCGCTTTTTAAATTAGTGACGTAATCACAAACCAAAGTCATCTCATAAACTATTGAGAGTTCGAATCAAGCGCCTGTTTAGTGCAGTAGGTAGTTAGTGCCGGTGTGCAGCGTTCTCAGCCTAGTCCCTTGGTGTTCTCGGCTAGGGGAGTCTGGAGTCTATGATGATCCGTGACGTCACAGAAGAACACTCGCTCCTTCCCAGACTTCGCGCGGACAGTGTGTCAAGGTAGAACACTAACTAGGCTGCAGCGTTCTCCTATTTCCTCGGCTGTTCACCATCTATGGATTTGGTGGTGCACTGACATTGCTTTGTAAAGCAAAATTATGGCAAATTCCGGGATTCCTTTGGACACTCCATTCTCTCTTTTTCTTGTCAGAGATTATGTTCACACTTACCTTCCCTTTGTTGGTGTCAGCCAATATGGCAAAGTCTGTGGTCACGTGATTACACTCGCATGTCGTGTGGGTAGCGTTTGAACTTGTTAATTTGCAGCCTTTGGAGGACCATTCTCCACCTCCCGCACTGAAAACGTAACGAAAAAAAGTAGTAATCGTAGTGAATTCTTTTATACGGGGGGTGGGGGGATGGGGGGATTAAAAAAGATCTGACAAATTCTGTTTGAGCAGTATATATGAAAGTCGTCGCGAATTTTGGAATATCGCGTGGGTGAATTGTTGTTGAGTTAAAATGAAACTTGAACATCTCTTCTTGGAATTCGCGATGGATTTGAGGCCGTTTGACCATTTTAAGCTGGTATTTTTCGCTTGGCTCGTCGGGCGTTCCGAACGGGAGTGTGCAGCCTTGTTCTTTTCTTTGTAGTGGGGAACACAGAAAGCGATAACTCGCCTAAATGGCCAAGAATCGGCAAAATAAGCGTTCAGACAAGAATAAAAACACAGTGAAAGTAAGGTAAGTCAATTTTATTTAAGATTTGGCAGTATTTCGGTTTGCTAAAAGGTGCTGCAAATTATTCCCATACAAACTCTTATATTTTTGCCATGACAGCTATTATGCAATACGATCCTGATCACAACGTGAGCTTGGGCTGCCTGTGGTGAAACTGAAAATTAAATGAACTGAAACAAACGAATTTTATAGCTGCTTGTTACGGTCTAAGAAATACCCGTATTCAAAAGTAAACCTGTTTTACAAACCCTTCATTTGGTGTCCAAGCCGCACACTCTTGTTCAAACTTGATCAGACTGGACTGAAATGAACAGCAAATAGTTTCTGACATTTTTTTTCAAAACTTGGTATTAAAAGATATGGAAAAGAGAATGTTATACTTGACACTGAGTTGCTAGACTGTTTAGCTGTATGCAGTTACTAAGACAACGAGCTCAAAAACGTTCGTTGTCTACAAAACTTACGTTTAAGACTGACATGACAACCTTCAGAGGGGGCACAAGCTCTTCTGTAACGGCTGGTCTTACTGTGCTCAATAAAAGAGCGCTGTTTACAACCAAACCACTAGAAACAAAAGCAAAAAAGTGAAAGTTATACTTCCCAAACTCACTGATAATTCATTGAGTTAAAACAAAGAAAATCATAACCGTGAAGGAGGTTTGGATACCCGATCTTAACGATTTTATTTCTCCGTTTACCCTCAGTTTTCGTTTCGATTTACACTGCGAGCAGAGTCCCTTCGATCTCTGCTCGCAGGATAGTCTCCATTGAGATTATATATCAAACACTCGAGATGTGTTTCATCGGCTATCCCAACGCCTCGAAGTTCGTTAAAAATGCTCCGCTGCGCGTCGTATTTTCAACTCTCTCCTCGGTGTTTGGATATCCCGATGAAACACTGTCTCTCGTGTTTGATATATTACTTCAACAACTTTATCAATGAAAAGTTAAACATTAATTCAAATTTTCAATTATCAAGGCTCCAAAACAGGCATATACGATTGTTACTAATCACCTCGCCAGTCATGCTCATTTCATGTGCAGTTAACGTTAATTAATCGGTTTTCCTTCAACTGTCGTGGAAAAAATAAGTTAACTGGTTGATCCCCTTAGTTATCATAAATTGTAGATAAAGATGAACATCCGACTGGAACTTATAGTTAAGATTTAATCGCGATTTACCTGTCGTCTTCCATCGGAATCATTTGAGAGACCGTTTTGAAGCGGGTCGTCAAGAGATGAACCTGAGCACTTTTTCCTGTCAACCATTAAAAAATCTTTAGATTATTTATCGAATTCGTCATAAGGAAGGTCAGCAGGCATCCGTTATGTCCTTCTTTAGACTAGTGCAGTATCGCCAAAAACTTCATAAAATGTCGCCTCTCCCTGATTTAGGCCTGATTTTAATTGATTGACGGTTGATTTGATTTAACTCTCTCCGCAGTTCAGATATGAATTATTTCATATATACTTCACATCATTTCATTCCTCACGGGAAATATGAACTCAATAAATTGACCTCGCTCCTAATGTGTGGCTTCATAGTTCAGTTGGTAGAGGATCGCACCGGTATCGCGGAGGTCACGGGTTCGAATCCCGTTGAAGCCCTGATTTTTTCAGGCTTCTTTCCAATTGCTTAAATTCGAAATTCACTGCGATGATCATTCTTCACTTTCATCAATATCCGCAGTTCAAATATGAATTATTTCATATATACTTCACATCTTAACTCTCTTTGTTAGTCCTAGCCAATCAAATCATGTGCCCCAAGAGTACACTTCGTACTCAAGCACGGAAAACCTTACTTAACATTGACCGGGACCATATTACACACATACTTATTTTACATGAAGGTCATTCTACACTTCGTTTTATTTCAAGAAAAGAAAGAAGATATTTTATTCAAACATCAGGAATCGAACCCATGGGATACAGGATACACTCACTTAGCACTATACTAACTGGACGCTAGCTGCCAGAAACTCAATTTTTTTCGATATTTATATTGCAAGCAAAATTGTATATAGTACATTACTACCCAAACCACAAAGTGAAAGCTAACCGCAAGCAAACGGGAGTGGAACTAACCGGTAAGGGAACTAACCACAAGTAAACTGGGATGGAACTAACCCCAAGCAAACTGGGTTGGAACTAACCGACAACCGTATGTTAATCATCTGCTATTCTGGCCATTGCTGCGTCATATAAATTAACATTAAATGTCTGATCCGGTCCCGGTCCTTGTTATGTAAGGTCTTCCCTCAAGCACGGGGTGGGAATAATTTTACGCATGCGTACCTAGTACTGCTGAATCGAAGATACTGGGTGTTAAGGTGATCGAATCGTGCCCAGTGCTCCAGTTTGCCACCAGTGGGTCGGAGTAGTTCGGGAAAGTCACGGGTTTAGTCGGGTCCAAACTGTCTGAACCAAATGTTTGCACGCCAACAACTGAAAGAAAAATAACGAGACAATACTTTGAAAAATAAAATAAATCACTTTAAATGTATTTAGCACTGCGGTGCTAAGTGGGGACACTATACTGAAGAAGAAAACAAATATTGCAAATGAAACAGAAAGTTAAAAATCCCATCTGGCAGGAGGCGGACAACCTGGCTATTTACAAAGCGCGGGGGAGTTGAATTCCGGATCACCCAAGACAAATGCGTTTTAGTGGCAGGGAGGAGGACTGGCACCCAGCACCCCGGATTACAAGTCCAGTGCTCTAACCACTAGGCCACGCTCGCCTCCATGAAGGTCTACATAAAGGACCACGAAGGTCCCGCTATTCTGTGCTCTTTGCAGCCTGTGGTTATGTGTGTGTGTTGTGGGGAAGGGGGAGGGGGCGAGGTAAGTCTCTAGCACTCTGCCAAATTGCCACCAGCACCCATGATACTACTAGAGAAATACGCCAACGACGAACCACTCAGTTAGCAGTCCATTGCGTTGACTACAGTGGCGGATCCAGACCTTGAGCTAGGACGAGAGGGGTGGTTTTGAAACATTTCGCTGGAGGGTCATGTGCGACGCGGAATACATGGACCTTTACCAAACATACTAAAGGGGGGAAGGGTGCGTCCCGGTATCGATCCCAACTGGACTAGTAGGCCGCTGCGTCTTTGACATCGACGGTAGCGGAACGGAACTCTCGTCGCAGTTAACGAAAAACCGTTGTTCTGAATTCGTTTTCCGAAACTTACGAATGTTTTTCGTCAAGAGTGGCTTGTTAACAGGGACACTGTATGACGCATTCATGACGTGTTCTTGAACTGTCCTTGCAAGGTCCAACACAACCGGTCCAATCGTGACGTCCTTGGTCTGAATAAAAAAATATGTAAAAATATTCAGCGGGATTTTTGGAATTAAAAAAGCGCGAGAATTGATTTTAAAATATAAGGACGCGTAGGACTGGTACTAACTATCATCTGAGACTCGTCCCAGTCCCAATTGCTGCTGTCTTCCAGGACGTTTATGCCTCTCTTGAAAAGCACTTCTGCATGCTGCACAGGCATAAAAAATGCTTGTTATTTCATATTATGTAGAACAATTGAAATATTGCATGAACTTGGTTCATACCTTTTGCGCGTTTCTCCACTCGTCTTCGTTTTTGAGATCCAAAAGATGACTGCTGGCATTTACAAACAACTGTTGAACAGCAAAGTTAAAAGGACAATATCAGGTACGATATAAAATAGAAGGTATTTTTGGCCACGCACTGTGGTATAATCCAAAGACTTGAACGTTAGAACAAACTTGTACAACATAATAAACAGTACCACATGGAAGTACTGCTCTATAGCTTTCATTTGAATGGTCACACACTAGAGTTTCATCCACAGACTTAAAAGTTAGAACCACCTTGTACAGCATAATAAACAGTACCACATGAAAGTACTGCTCAATAGCTTTCATTTGAATGGTCACACACTAGAGTTTCATTCACAGACTTAAAAGCCAGAACAACCTTGTACAGCATCATAAACAGTACCACATGAAAGTAATGCTCAATAGCTTTTAGTTGAATGATCGCACACTAGAAGTTGCTCCACAGACCGAAGTTGAAACCACCTTGTGGAGCACAAAAGACAGTACCACATGGAATTACTTTTCAATAGCTTTCATTTGAATTTTCACACACTAGGCTTTTTTCCACGCACAAAAAACCCAACAAGCAGAACATAAATACTAGTACGACAAACTAGTATTATCTTTCATAAGAATTTTCCTTACCTTCAGATCCTTTTCAGTGAATTTGGACTCACTCAAACGCGCAAATTTCTGTAGCAATTGTAACACCCCTACAGACAACAAGATATCTCCACCAAAGATTGGACCGACGTGCTTTTCGTTCTTTCCCATTTGAAGGACCGTTCTATTTTGACGCTTGTGCGCCCTAACTTGGTCTTTTACATGCGGTGGTGCAGGGGCTAACATATCGTGGAGCTTTTTTGACAGATCGTTTTGAGGTCCAGCTTTCTTTGGCCCACCTATTCCATAGCTGTCATTTTGTTTGGGTGTCTGGTGTACAGAAGGCAATTTATTGGTGACCTTCTTAGTAGGCTTCTCAATACTACTAAGGTGACTTGTTTGGCTTATTTGTGTAGTTTGTTTTGGGTTTTGGTTTGTGTTAAACTCAATTCTTGATTTAGAGGACGGAGTTATGACGGACGTCGCTGAATTCTGCAAGAGAAAATCAGACGTTGGTTTCTGTGTTTGACTTCCCAGTGTTGGCCAACGCTCGACGGGGGCGGGATGTCCACCCGAAACTATTCCGGGTTGAGTCCCGTATCCCGGTGCAGTCTTTATTTGACTTCTTAAGCCCGCTGCTGCGACTCGTTGTGGCTGTTGACCCGCGCGCGTTAGTCCCATCCCGCGGGATTGCCCGTATTGTACCCGCGGTGTATAACGAGTTTGGTATGGATTTGCAGCGGCTTGGTTTTGAGATCTCTGGTACGCATTTTGCTGTTGCTGAAAATAATTTCTTGCTTGTTGATAACCTGTGCTGGGTATCCTTCCTTGATTAGCAAGGTAATTCATTTGTGAAGGGTATTGATGCGCAGCATACCAAAGAGTATTCTGTCTTTTTCGTTTTCTGTCGCTTTTCAGGATTTCTCGTTTTCTTCTTCCGATATCCATTTGATCGCTGGAATAACTCGGAGGAGAATAACCTCGTCCCCAATTCCTCGGTATGCCTACCCGGTTACCTTGCCAAGCTTGGTTACCTGGCCACTGGTAAGGGTTAGGTGGACGAGCGTAACCTGGGACGAGTTGTGGGTTCGAGGATTGATAAACTTGAGTCCTCTGAAAAGTGTTACGCATTGGAGAGAGATTTTTATACTGCGCACGATTGAAGGCGAGTGGATTTTGTCGCTGATTTGCCATATTTGATTGAGCGGAATTCATAACTCTCGACCTCGCGACAGCGTTTTCTTTTCCTGGCAAACCCCAGGGCCTAAGCCGATGGAAAGCTGGCGATTGAGTGGGTATCCTGTTTTGATTTGATACGACGTTGCCGTTTAACTGCACAGGAACAGCAGTCTTGCTTTCGACCGTCTGAGCCCTCATTGTTGAAGCTGGGACAAGGTGAACAGCGGTTGTAGGGTGAAGTGAGCTCTTGCCGTGTAAATTGTTGCCGGGATTTGAACCAGTAAGTTTTGTCTTTAAGTCCGAGAACCACACTGGATTTTGACCTCCATTTTTCCCTGTGATACTTGACGTTGGTAAAATTTCAGGCTTCAGCCTTGGAATTTCTGTTACCGGAACAGAATCCGGATCGTTTTTCACAGGATGTTTCAAAAAGATTACCTTTTTGTTTGTTTTTGAGTTTGTCGTGCCTTTACGCTTCTTGGCAGCCCGGATATTTTTATGTTGATCAGAGAGAGCACGTTTGTTCAACTCTTCCCGGTAAGTATCTGTGAAAACGAGTTTCTCGAGACGAGCGATAATGTCACTTGAAGATACTTCTGCAAAAGGCAGCTTCTTTTCCGCTCGGTTGGCGAGATCTTTGCTCTGAAGAAAACAAAAATATTTAATAATGACCTTGTACATGCAGGCCCACAATTGTTTTCAAACGCCAATCAAAGGATTGAGCAAAGGATTCAGAATTTAGGCTTCTTCTTTACCTAAGAACTCAAGCGTTAACTCAAAAACCTGTTACTGGCTTATTAATTGTTTCCTATTTTTGTGGCAACTTAATTTCGCGAAAACTGTAGAGACAAAAATTTCGCGATTTAGCTAAACAATCGCGTTAAAACAAAAGAATATTAATACTTCATATTCTCTTCAGTGGTCGAAGGGAACTAACTTTCGCGAAAATTGAATAAATGGATAATCTCATAATGGGCGCTGTAGTTTGTAAAGTCATATTTCAAAATGGCATTAAACAGAACCTCGACCTGGCATTGAGGTTAATAAAATGGCATTTCAACAAGGTTTTAACACCGGAACACCGGAACACCCCGGAACACCAGAAATTTATTGACATTGTATGGTATTTCTGGTGTTCCGGGGTGTTCCGGGGGTGTTCCAGGCGCTGTTCCGGTGTTCCTGGTTTTAGAACATGCCGCCATGATGAGGATAAAGACACTTCTCAGCTAGGGGACATTGCATTGGTTTGATCAGCCATCAAATTCTCAAAACTAGCATCAAAGAACTGCGCAGAAATCGCTAAAGAGAATTTCACTTACTTCTTGGTGAAGCTTTTTATATGCAGGAGAGACGCATTCGCTAAAGTTTGGCACAAGCCAAGTGGCGTTTGTAGTTTCGCTTCCAGCGCAAAACCTACTTGTTTGACCTGAAAAGCAAACCAAAAGAAAAATGCGAGCTTGATCATTAAATACGCCTTTGGCCCAACAGTAAACAATCGCGCGACTGTCCAAAAAATTTCGAAATCAGCTACGTACTCATAAGGTTTGAAACCAGTCAAAACATCAAAACTGAATAAAAAATCTCTTGCAGCGCGAACGCATCTTCGTTCCTTGGAAGGTTTTTTCACTACATGCCGTTTAAAGATTGCATTGGACCTATTCATTTTAAGAACAAAACTTGACGTAGATGAAGTTAAATGGTCAAATCCTCCATGTGTCACTACCTTACTGCGTCATTAATCTAAGGTCATGACGTCATTACCTTGTGCTTTCCTTGGGCATGTTTGATTGTCAGTAGAGTTAAATGTCACCAGCTTCCAGGTGATATCGTAGTCGTGTTCTGCACCACACACTAAGTTCAGCCCTAAGAATGAGATATGGTATGAACAACGAATTAACACATAACTCTCAAACTGAAAAAATTTAAAGAATTTGCAAATTCATGGTTTCTATATAAGCCCTTTGTTAGCATCGAGAGAACTGCAAATTCCACATTATAGAGTAATGGACTCCTGTCTCCCGTGATGTCCGCAAAACACTATTTCACTTGTCAGTTTTGGAAGTCGTTTTCATCGACGAAACTCGGTCCGCCATTACATGCAAAATTTTGTTTTCAGTCCAAACATTAGATCGAGTTTTCCGATATGCGAACGACTCGGGGAACAGACTTCGTTTCAAAACCCAGTCTAAAATAGGTAACGGCATATATCATGACCACAAAGCCAAGACTGGGTGTGTCCCTAACTGCAAACTCGTTTTTTCTTAGTTAGCATGGATATAGCTACTGAGAAAAGGTATTTCTTTCCTTCTGTTTCCATATTTGACATTTATTTGAGACTTTTCCCAATTCTTGGTGTGGTTGAAAGTACTACCAAGGGTAAACTATCGTGCAGAGAGCCGAAGAGTTTATTGAATTCGAACGACTACTACAGAGCGCTCACAGTTACCATAGTTACGCCATGCTGTCATAATATATTTACGTCATATTACTCCAGGAAAGATCGATGGCTTTCTTGATCGTATAGACTTCTCAAAGGTAAAGTTTGAATTCGGGCATAGTGGCCCATCAGGCCGGAGCTTATCCCGGTTTCTATAGACTTCTCAAACTCATTAATAATTCATCATGTTAAAACAAAGGAAATCAGAACCTTCACCGTGGCTTGGAAATGTGATGTTAATTAGCATCATAGTTAATATTAACTATGTTAGCATAGATTTCTTCGTTTTCTTCGTAGTTTTAGTTTCGATTGAGAAGATATATCAAACACTGAAGACATTGTTTCATCCCATTTCCAAACACCTCGATCGAAGTTCGTCAAAAATACTCCGCTACGCGTCGTATTTTCAACTCTCTTCTCGATGTTTGGAAATGTGATGAAACAATGTCTCTCGTGTTTGACATAATACTTCAATATAGCGAGAGGGAGGGGGGGAGTATTTTAAGGGTCTACTTACCGGTTGAGGTGAGAAAGCGAAAGCCAGCATCGCTAACTCTGAAGCTGATAGGAGTTCCATCGATTGAGGATTTTAATTGCCCAGATTTGACAGCGTTGACGAGAGGAGTGAGCAGTTGCGATGCTGTCGTTTTCGCTGCTGCTGTTAATTTGAGATTAGCGATTACTGGGCCAGGACTGGCAGAGAGAAAAATACCCGTTGACAAAAATTAAATTAAATTAATTCCCAGGTACAGTGTGTTAGATTAACAAAAATTATCGCTGGACAACTTTCCCCGGGCAGTTTAAATTCATATTTAGCTTAGTTGAGTGAAGTTCTAAGTCATATTTTGTTTGTTAATGAAAAGATAGAAAAATAGACAAATACTGTAGCATCATCGGATATATTTAAATTTATACTTACTGGAAAGAAACGACTTCCGATGTTTTAAAAGACGGTACATTTACAAAAACAGATGAAACCTGTTGGAATAAATCAACAAATTATGGTCACTTTTATCATGCATTCCTTCTTATTCAGTAAATAAAGCCGCCAATTATACTGTCGGAAAAGCTTCATTGGAAAATATCAAAATAGTAGGCCATAACTGGCCAGAAAAGCCTTTAACATCGAACCCAGTTTTTTGCCATGGTAACAACATTGTTCAAAATGACGTCATCACATCGCTATTTTGGGAACGAGGTTGGATAAATGTAGCACTTTTTAAAATGAAAAACGTAATCTGTCGTACAGAAATGACATTTGCGCTAAAAAATGTTTGAAAATTCTTACCGCTACTTGAAGTTTCTCTGCAAGGTTAAGAAATTCAAGAGACTCAATATCCCTGAGCCGATCAGTGAAGATTTGATTGGTAACTGTTAAGAATACCGTGTACACCTTGTCTATGAAAGGCAAGATGAGGAGTAGTTAGTGACACTAAGGCAAGTTATGCAAAACTAAAAAGACGCACCGGGGACGGGACGCCTCGCAAGTATCGCTGCACAACAGAGTGTTTTAAGGCAATTAACTTACCAGAGTTTCCTTTACTTCCTGGAATGCCTTGTCTCTCTGTGAATATGGCAAGAAAACGAAGCATTAAAAAGGGAACCCCGAAAAACTGAACGGAAGTCATGAGAAAAAATTTCCGTCCATATTAAGGCCGAATTTGGTATACATGCAGTCCTTATCTACGAACACTTAGCGCGCATCAACATTTGTTTCCTGCGCTGGTCTTGATGGTTAATTTTGTTAGTCAGACAGAATTGAAGAAGAATGGATTTTTAAACAAGATAAGGACTACATGTACATTCATTAGTATAGAAATTATGAGAGACAACAACAACAACACAAATAACGATGTGAATAACTTACTGTCGTTTCCAGTCTGTTGAGCCTTTCTTTTGAGAAGCGTAAGCTGGGACCGAATACCACTTGAATGCTTTTTAACAGTGATGCACTTGTCATAACACGCCACCGAGTAACAATGGTCGCCAAGTAACCAAGCAACCTGACATCTCGGACTTGCGCAGCACTTCTGAATACAAGAGCGCATGTCTTTAGCGCCCGTCAACAATTCAAATTTTCCGGCCTTGTGACCTCCTTTTAAGCTGACATCACTGAAAATGGCACCATGAGGGCAATTGCCTCCATTTGAAGACGAGACTTTCTTTTTAACTCTGATATTTGAATTATCGTCGTTCGCGGAACGTGTAACGAATGCTAACTGAGATTCAATTTTTGAGTCATGCGATGGTATGGCCTTGCAAAGCTCTGGCTTATAACAGTGTAGCGTATAACAATGTTTATTTAACAACAGGGAAACATCGCAATTATTTTGTTCGCAACAATGCTTCACGCAGGCGTTTATGTCAGAAACTTGACCGTAATCTGAAAAATCTCCTGATTTGAGTCCTGAACGAAGAGTGACTTTGAGAAGAACTCTTCTTGCTCTACAACTACCGGACATTGTTGCTTCTGAATTTCCATCGTGTGAAGGTTTTGATTCCAGGCGAATGGCTGCTTTTGTTGGAAAGGAATTGTGTAATTCAAATTCCGTCCCTTTGTCCTTGCTTTCGTACGAGCTAAATGAAACAAATTGATATTTTTTCTTGCGCTCTTTCAAGCCTCTATTCTCATCAATGCTTGTATTCAAGCGGCTATTGTCAATGTTGACTGTCTCTAACGTATTATCTACAGTTGGTGTTCTTTGTTCTTGGTTCGCACTTGTATCTAAAGAATAATTTTTCCTTAACACTTTATTGGCATTTCTGTTTAATTTATCTTTGTTCAGATACTTTCCATCCATCGCCGTCCCGTGAAAGGTATTAATCGAAGACCTTGTAACTAAGGCCACAGCAACGTTGTGGTGGGAAAAGTTCTCTCTTTTCAACCGGCACATTTTCTCACTGTGACACTCAATGTTATAGCAAAAGTTATCCACCGATAACGCGATGTCACACCCTTGTTGCCGGCAACACAGCTGACCGCAATGATCGATGTCCTCGACTCGACCCAGTTTCCAGAAAATCCCTGAAGCGCTGCCAGCTCGCAGTGTTACATTGAATTTAGGAAGACTCGGCTGGCAGGTGTGCGCCTGTAGCGAGGCGCTCCCTATAAAATGCAAAATATAAGTGTTTAAAGTGGTACTACGATGAAAAAAATGTTGTTCTTGTTCTCTTTTCATTCCCATTTTATATTTGACAAGAATGCATCATGCCAATTATTGCGCCTCAATTTTCAAAATAAGTTCGTTTCTTTTTTGAACGACGAATTCTTATTTAAATTGTCCGCCATTGCCAGATTCGACTTCAGCTGAATTGCATTGAGAGAGCTGGATAAAGAGAGAAAATAACGTCATCTAAAGCTACTCACTAGTTTAACTTTTTGCTGTGTGAACCCAGCTGATTTGGTATGCAGAACAGCAACTTGCTTCTAAAAGCTTGTGATGCATACTAATCAGCTGGGTTCATACTTTGCAAAAGTAAAATCGTGAGTAGATGACGTCATTTTCCTTCTCGATCCAGCTCTCTTTTAGGACGTTCGCGCAAAAATTTTCTACCATTGTTTTTTTTCTAAAACTCTCACCACTGTAAGATAATGAGTAACTGATGTCAGAAATGAAAAAAAAAAAAAATTGGGGAACACCGACTTCGTTTTGGAGATAACATGCACAGAAGAACACCCTAAATCTGAAAACTCGCGCTTCGTTAGCCGATACGGCTACAGTATCTGTAAGCACAAAAATATTGCAAATAAATCTTTGAAATGAACGTATCTCTGTCACATGTTGTTTAAATGGACCCATAAAGTGAATTTATACAATTGGCGTGGTTTCTTGAAGAAAAAATTCGCGTTTAGCGACCACATTTCCACTCGCCTAACAGCCGCAAGATGACGGGATTTGATGTCCTCTGAGCAGAAAACTTCAAAATTTTTAAACTTCCCACATTGATTCTTTGTTCATTTTTTGACAATCTGCCGAGAATTGTAAATAAAATCAGTTCATGGAAAAAAAGTAGGGGTCACCGATCATCTAAGAGAGTAAACTACCAGCAAAGCTACGAAACGGCTTCTGGCCCTTTGTTTTTCCTCAGCGCGCGCGCTCGATGGATGACGTGCGTGACGAATTCCGTGCGCAGTAACGATGCGCGCTAACAATTAGCGCGAAAAACTCGACTGAAGGATGGTACAGCACGAATCATTATACAATTGAATCGCGATAACTTAAACTGTGGACTCCTGCTCGAACTCCGGCTAACTTTCATCCAATCTCGTTCCCAGGATCTCTCATCTTCCCGCCCTTCCTCCCGGCGGGAAGAGCCGTTACGTTTCTCGTTCCGCTGGATGAAGGCAACGCGGGCTCTCGCGACGAGATTGGACATGCGTGTGTAAAGAGTGCACGCATTGACGCAACTTTCTAAATAATTTGAAAACAAAACAAACCAATAGAGCGGCCATTAAATAGAACCGAGTTTTCTTACTTACACCGTGCACGGCTTGAATATCATATAGACAATGACTTGAATAAACGATTTTTACTATGAAATTAATTTTAACCAAACTTCCCAAAGTTCCCCTTAATCAGAGTTCTGAAAGTTTTCTTTTTGTTATGTCATATTACGACTATAATATTTGTTTTACATACCACGCGAAATCCTTTCAAAAAGATTTAACTTTAGTTCCGGGAAACTGCATTTCGGTGGACAGAAATGTGTTGTAGCTTGGGTTAAACACTTTTTGCAAATCCACTCACAGAAGACACTTGCTCTGAGAAAGTATTTAAGTTGAAAATGACAGGTACCCTTTTCTGTGATAAGTGAGCCATTAACAAAACTGCCAAAAGTGACAGTTAGGTCATACAAAATTTTAAAACAGATAGAAACACAGCCCAATAACTTGGCCGTGTAAAAAATGAAATTGAAAGCATTCATTGAAAATATCGTAATTCAAGCTTTCATGAAACTTGCTATTTGCTTGACGATCGGAATATTGAACCAATTTGTTAAGCGATTTCTTGAAAATAATGAAAATGATGCATTTCAGTTTCCTCTCTTGTTTCGTTTTAGGGCATCGCTTACGCAATGCAATGTAAAGGGAAATATTTTACCCTGATGTATAGTGAAATATATTTTCTGAACAATTTAATTTTCCCGACAAACTAAGTCGAGTTATCGCTGTAGGTGCAATAAGAACTATCTACACTTTGGGTACTCTACTGTGGCAATTATCTGAAAGGTTCTGGTCAGTAAAATTTATTTTCTTTAATCTGTGTAAGTTAATATAGTGCGCGGCATTTTAGAAATCAGTGGTGTCAAATTTCCAGCAAAATTAGTAAGCTGGTATTCGTATTCAACGGACATTAATTCTATTTACGCTTCACATAATAAAAATAACCTGGTACCCGTATGAAAATGACAGATTCGATCTACCAACTCTATTTTACGGCCATCTTTAGGACTAATCCGTTGAAGTGAATCTAATGTATCGAACAAAGTTAAGATTAATCTTTATTGAGGTATATACAGCACAAATGATTTTGTGAACTGTGATCTATACGAATTAAGGCACGACCCTGTCTCAAGCTTCGATTCAACGCTGGGTAAACAACCATGATATCTACTAGCGCGTTGGGTGAATATCAATCGTTGACAACTGACAACGCTACTTTCAAACGTGCAACTAATACATTTCTGGAGTTGTTAGCTAAAACGTTCTAACAAAACTCCAAAGAGACTTTATTGATAGGGGAAACTTAAAATAGAATGTTAGGCTTATTGTCCGTTTACCAGAGCAATTATTCAGATTTTGGCATCATAAAGCTAGAGACACTCGTAAAATGCCGCAGGCTAAGTACAGGTAATCTACTCTATTTTTCTGATGAATGGAATTTTCGGAAAACGGCAACCTAAACGCGGATGATAGAATTATGGATCAGAGAAATGTTTTGAAACTTTTTACCACAAACCAAAACACGCCCACATCGACCCGGCTCCGGTAAATCGGTGCAATACTACGTATCGCGAAACGAAAATTGTACAATACGGTTAAACACAGAAAATTCAATATTTACCTGATAAAAAGCCGAGAAAACTCAGAAGAAAAAGCAAACGGCTGGCATGTGGTAGGTCATTGCGAGCAACAAGGATCGAAAATGCTTCGCTCCTCACAGGCATAGGGCAGGGAAACCCAGTCGGCACCTCTGCGACACATTAAACCTCTCCAGGGCCTGCCTTTTTATGTCCCACGATGGGCCATCCATAACATCGGCGTTACATAAAACCAGTTTTCCATGATGTAAAAGGTAGTGTAAAATTGCGCTTTTTTGCATTACTTTACAGCGCTCATTTTAATATCGACTTCTGCTACGCGAAGGATCAACCGCCTACAGGCTCCATTGCGTTACATTAAAAATTCATAGTGTCCATTCATGGAAAGCGCATATGATGTCATGCGCCAAACACGGTCGTGAGCACGCGGGAAATTATCTACTATTATTGTTTGTGGTTAAAAAGCACAGCGAGTCATTTCTAGGAGTTAGTTTCATGATTTATAACGCTTCCGCGTCAAATCTGGATTTCAAAATCGCAATCGACGCACCTGTGTCTTAATTAATGTCCCAGCTGTCACGTTGGATTTGTCACGCAACTGAAAATTCAAATCTCTTCATCAGAATGTCAATGTTATCAAAACCTGGTGCTGTAAATATATAGATTACATTACCGGGGTTTAATACCCATAAGTCATGCTGTGCCCTAAAAAGCAAGTTCGACAAAATATCGTCTTCCGGTCTTTATAAAAAAAATAATTAATCAAGATTTACTGTAGGCACGATTACCAGCCGCTGTTCGGGAACCTGAGCCCGCGCTCCTTCCCTCTTCTCGGGAAGAAACGAAGCGCGGACGCGGAAGAGCGGCTGAAAATGAGCCTAGATTTACTGATAATTCTTGGTTTTCACGTGACGCCATAAAATTTTAAAAACAAAATTCGATGGGCCTGTTCAACTTTTCTTGTCACACGTGAAAGAAACCCGAAAAAATGCATCTTTTCACAAGTTTCCAGCTAAATAGTAGCCTTTGTGCTTGAAATACAGCATGTTGAATTTTCGAAATTTCCGCCATACGTGACTTCACAATTTTTTGTGACAAAGCTGTCGTGCTTGAATAAACGGTCTTTTCTAAAGCTTTTTGGCAGTTTAAACAGTTCTAGTATTAGGGAAGATGTTCTTGTGTATAGGCTAGATCATAGGGAAGGAGCAATCGCTTTCATAGCAAAAGTGAGTACCAGGTGTTTTCTTTCCGGCCTCCATTTTGATGACCCAACATGGCGTCTCCAAATGGGCACCGACATGGCGTCTCCATACTAACCTCTATAAATTTGCATAAAATGCTTCGGCAAATAACTCAAGAATGGTGTACCTCACAGGCCTGAGACTTGGACATGTTGTTAATCTATTAATATTTTATTAAATTTGAATTTATTAGCTTTTCTCATTGAATGGTTTTTTGAATTGATTTTTTCATGGCGTGTTAGTGAAAACGAGCAATCATAGGCGTACGGAACGGGGGGAGGGGGCGGGCACTGCAGCCCCCCCCCCCCCCCCCGCCCCATAATTTTGGGCAACTCAGATGTTTTGGGCAGCAAGAGAAGTTTGGACAAGCCAACTTGGAAGAATTTTTTGGGCAAATGGTTCACCGACCTCCCTGGCGAGAAATTGCCCGTACACTTATGCCAGCAATAGAACACTCGCTGGTCAGTACGCTCCAACTAATACTTGACGTCCAGTCGGGAGACTGCCTCGTCGCCAGAAACCAGTCGGTCAAGGTGGTCGCGCGGGGAACCACGCGAACCGCGCAAAATTCGCATCAGTCCCACAACGCAACGCGAACAGAACAAAATCCATCCCAACGCAAAGCGCACCCTGTACGACCAAGGAGCGAAGCATGGGAACGACGCAGGTCGGGAGATCAAGCAATTTCAAATCTTCCTAGTTTCCTATTTTCAATATCCCATCAGAAACTAGCACCACGACTTACGAATCTTGTCATTCTCGTCCCCAGACGCCGCGATCCTTTTGGTCAGCACCAAGAATCGCGACCTCTGGGAAGGTCCAACACCAGAAGTCCGCGATTCACGGTCTTACCCTGAACTCTGCGCATGCACAAAGTCAAATCTGAAAAAAGATCTGATTGGCTGAAAGCTACAAAACGAGTTCTATACGCATGCTCACAATTTGGTTAGGGCCAGAGGTCTGTTGGAATAGCAACAGCACCAGATGGACGTATTCTCGTGACTACCAGTAGAGCTAACAAAGTGTACATATTGAATTAGTAGGTGTTTGAAGTTTGTATCCCTTTGTTTACGAAACGTCTTAAATGAAGTGTCGTAAATGCATACAGAGTTGGAAAAGTACACATGTTTAAAAGATCGATAACTGTTTGACTTTTTGAAAACTTTTGTCGCCTGGCGGAAATAATTAAGTAAAAATCTTTTAAACTATTTTGTACAATTTTATACCAGAAAAAAAGTTTTGATTAGTTTTTAGTGCATAGTGCACTATTGGGATGATGTTTTGCGAGCTGTCGTCTTCTACCCACTAAGGCGCTAATTCTATAAGACGCTAATGTGTAAACTTTAATGTTTGTTTAATTAATTGATATTATATAAGTTTTGAAACGGCAGTTGTAATGGTAAGGGTTCAAATAAAGAAAAGAAACGTATTACTAATCTCCAGCGGCTTGTCTATACTCACCTGAATTAAGGCATGGGTCTAGCTTTTATACCATGTTTTGGTAATTTCTTTTAATTTTGGTCTTTTTCTCAAAAAGACGGCTTGTAAAAGTTTATTTTGATAGAAAATGAATTTTTTTGATGATTGACCCAGCTTTAAGTGGTCACGTGATTGACCACGCCCGTAATTCTAAGAATTATGACCAGTTAGTTTACAGGAAGTAGTCGCATTTGAAAACTCTCATTTTCTCTCTAAAAAACTTTACTCACCTGGCCATACGTCGTTGTAAACGGGGATTTTTAAAAATGTTTATTGCTTTGTTGTTATTCTCTATTTTTGCCTAGTCCCAGTCCCTCTCCAAAAGAAAAACGTTATAACTGAAAGAACAGAAATAAATTTGAAAATCCCCGTTTGGTTCTCTAAACTTGGTGGATGTAGCCATTCGTAGAAAACAAAATTAGTCATACATTACATTTGCAAAATGTCGTAAATTTGTTATTAAAATTTACATCAATAATTGGCTGTGGTATGTCACGTGACCAAGCAGGAAATATTTCGTACAAATACTTTGCTTTATGCAAGTTTATAAGCGAAAGCGTAAGTATACTTTTAATTACACCACCCCCCTCCAAAATTAAGGCAGACCCTTTCCTTAATTCACGAAGAAGAGCCCAATTTAAAGTTCAAGCTTTCCGCCGACTTTGTGGCTTTACGGTAAACTTTTCAAATTTGAAGCAAGGTATTGTTGTTCACTGCCTGGCGCCCCCAGAACTTTAAGAACTTAACACATGCTAGCTAAACATACTAAAAATGGACATGAACAAGGCGCTTGAACAATTTTCTGACGTTTCTCAATCCAGAAAATAAGATGGGTAAAAGATATTTATCCCATTCCCATTTTTGGCAATTTTCCCATTCCCAGCGACCAAATCCCAGTCCCAGTCACCTAATTCCCACTTTCCCAGTGCAAAAACAGGCTAGTCCCAGTTCTCATTTTACCCCTTCAGGACCCTCATTTGTGTTACTGGAGGGCGCTATATTTTTGTTTGCTTCTGAGGAGACCGAGTCTTACACTTGGTACCCGAGCACGAGCAACTGGGCACCTGGCTCGTCCCCAGGCGCGGTCGATCGAGGCGGTTAGGCGGGAAATCTGGAGCGCGGGGCATCTAAAACAATAGAGCTGCGTGCTATCAAGATCCAATGAAATTAGAGGTTCTAGAGAGCTGCGAACTATCCCCAAAAATTAAACCTAACCGCAAGCAAATCCAAGTGGAGCTAACTGCAAGCAAACATGAGTGGAACTAACTGCAACCAAACTGGGGACGTTTTTCGTGTAACCATATGTAGTGGATAGTCCAGGAGGCCCTTGACATTTCGTTACTTTATATAAAAGGTCACGAAATGTCAAGGACCTAAACTGGGCAATTCTACTCGGCGCCAAAATCAAATATAAAATAAATGTCAGAAAAAGTGGCAGTCTAAGTCCCGAGAAGGTTGCAAACAAAACATCTTAAGGCGTGAAAATTAATCAACACCACTATTTTTTTCAAGTATTTATTATTTCTAGAGATGATAGTTGAGAATAAGAGGCTATTAAAGAGATCGAGCGCTCCGGATACTTTCTTCAACATGTCTTGTCTGTTTGGCCGCCATATTTTATTGAATTAAGCTTTGTTATGACGTAATAAAACCAGCCAATAAGGTAAGTCTGCAGTCGGGCCTAGTGACCCATCAGGCCGGAGCTTATCCCGGTTTCTGTAGCATGAAGCGACAGAGAGTATTTCTACTCCCCCCTGGATGGGATGCTAGTCCATCGCAGGGTTACCCCCCAGCAGTAAATTCGCCAGTACCCATTTATACACCTGGGTGAAGAGAGGCACTGTGAGAGTAAAGTGTCTTGCCCAAGAACACAACGCAGTGGCCCGGCCAGGACTCGAACCCGGACTGTCCGATCCAGAGTCCAGCGCACTAACCATTAGGCCACTGCGCCTCCCACAAAACCAGCCAATGGGAAGTGAGAATTTTCGATGCTTGATTGGCTGGACAATTTTGGGCAGAAAATTAACTCCTCCCACAAATGTCCACTATTTCTCCACACAGTTACCGTTCTGATAGACCTTTTGCAACATAGTACAAGATCCGCCATACTGGAAGGCAAGCTTATTATTATTCCCGCACTGGGACAGCCAAACAAATCGACTTCAGCCAGTCAAGCGTGACTTTTCTTTGTTTTGGATGTCCCAGTGCGGGAATAATAGCATGGTGGATTTTGTACCATGTAACCGTAATCTGAAACATGGATTCACAAGGCTTTTCGGATTCTGAAATATTGGATACCTCACAGTACTGAACGTAGCAATGTGCAAGGAGCATTATTAATGGTAGTCCCGGATCTCTTTGAACCAATCAAATAAGGTATAAATCAACAAAGTGTCCTGGTCCTTTTGTCAAACAAAGAAAGGAAAACATGAGAAGGAAAAAAGAAAAAAAGAAAGAAAAAATATGAGAACTGGGGAGAGAAAATGCATGTTCGGGTCTTAGCCTTGGCTCTGGGGACATACGATTTTCTAAAAAATTCGAATTTTTTTCATTGGCTGTTGAGAACAAAGTCAAAATGTTCGCCGGCCGCCTTATTACAACACACAACATGTAGAAACATCAATGCTATATACATGAAGTCTGGAAGTCCTAGAATCTCGGACTGAAAAGGGCTATGGGGACGAAAATGGTTCGGGTCCAGTCAACTTTGTTTTTTATTTATTTCGATTTAATTGTTCAATCTTGCATTTTCTGCATGTGAGAGTTTAACAATCTACCACACAGCAGAGCTACATTGGGATTTGACGGATCAATTAACAGCCTCTTATCACTAAATTGATATACACTTTGAAGTTTCTTTTCGTGAATCATAAATAAAACCCCCTCGTCCTTGATTGACCTGCGATCAGGCGTTCTTATTTTTTGGTGACGGGAGGAAGAAACAAATAGCAATTTTCTACCTTCCTTCCGCCGCAAAAATAAGAACCCCGATTGCAAAGCTTGTGTTTCTTGTCATGTCACATAAATCTCTCTATAAAATGTTTTAAAAACCAAAGACAGCTATAACTGTGGTGATCAGTTCTTTATTTGCTGAAATAAAAAGTAGCATTCACCTGTACACAGATCAGTACATACATGCGCACGAAACAGAAAGAGAGATTTTAAAAGAAAGTTTAGCTGAAGAGTCCAGAGACGTAAAAACCCAACTGGTTCAGCGTGTTACACCTCTTCATTTTCAAGTCAAAAATATTTTTATAACTGTTTTAACTTTTATCGTGCAAGGTTCTCTCTTCAGTTTTTATAATGCTTATCTACTGATGACGTAATCTTCAGGTGCATGTCACATGATTAGGTAGATAAAAGTTACTATGAAAGGACTTTTCTGTAGTTTGTTAACCAAATCAATGCGCGTGCTATGATTGGTCAATCAGCTATGGTTTATTGTGCCAGTAAACTCATGGAAAAATCGCACATTTTCTGAATTATTATATAAAAGCAATAGACCACAAGTTACTATGGCTTATAGGCTGATAAACCACTTGGGATGTTGTTAGAACACTCAAAGAATTTGTTAATCACTCGCCTGCGGCTTGTGATTTACAAATTCTTCTCGTGTTCTACCAACATCCCGCATAGTTTATCAGCCTATAAACCATAGTAACTTGTGGTCTATTGCTTAATTATACCACACCAGAAAACCAGAGAACTGTTTGAGGGCTGGAGGAATATTGAGAGGCACAAATGGACATACCTAAGAAAAACCTGATTGATCAGTCATACGCTCTTTTAGCTCGTTGCACTCTGCTTTGCGTGATGGGCCCAAAGGTCATCCCAATAAGAGGCCAATTGACAAGTTACTGCCAAAATTTAGTTGAAAAACTGCGAGAATATAAAGACAATGTGAAAATCTAAAGGGCTACTTCTTCTTTTTGAGATCCTCAAATCTTCTGGTAAGGTCATCAAAGTCCACATCTTCACCACCGGCACTGTTCCCACCTGGAACACTGTCAGGTAAATTGGGCAGATCAGTAGGGACAGCGGGAAGGTCCGGAAAACTGGGCCCTGATGACGGTCGTGGTGCACTGGGGGGAGGGGGCTGATGGGGAGCTGGGAAAAAAGCCACAGGATCACATTAAAATAATGCAGACTAAAATTATGTTAAAATATAAATGATGGCTTCTAGCCCTCGTGTGGTGCAGTGACCTTGTTGCTGAGACAGCAAAAGAATTTTGTCATTGCAACAGAATTTTGTCCCTGTGATTAGTTGCACCTTTATTACATATGCGAACCATCTTGAATTTGTGCACGATTGCTTGCAGCGGACTTCTGTTGTAGCATGTCCCAGTAGACATTGAGCAAGCTGTTGCAGCTGTAACTAGTCGGCTAGGGTGTCCAACCCTTAATGTTTAATTCCCTGTCCCAGATGGAGTAGCCTGCATAGCTGGCAGGTTTCACAACCATGCGACAGCAGAGCCGTCCGTTCTTTCAGGAAAGCATTGGGAATTGGTGAGGAATAGAGTTGAAATCCCACAGGCAACGCAGGCTACAGATCGAGTGATCCAGTTTTCAGCCATTGTGGGGCCACTGGGTCATATTCGTTGACGAAGACACTTTACCCTTGCAGTGCCTTTTTTCACCCAAGTGTACTGGTGAATTTAATGCTAAGGAGAGTCAGAAACCTTTCAATGGACTAGCATCATATACTCTTTGAGACTGGAAATAAACCTCTGGTACAATGGGCCACTTGGTCTAACACAAACTTTAACTTAGTTCACAATTGAAAATTCCAACTCTGGAAATTATACCCTAAGGCAAGGAAGGGGAAACCAGAGAATGGATATTATTTTACCTGGTGGTGGAGGCCCAGCATTGAGGCTATTGAGAGGCCCCCCTGGATAGGGGGGTAACTTCTTGTCTGGTGGGTAACTGGGTGGTAATTCAGAGGGCCCTGGTTGGTACGGTGGGGCATTTCCCTGTCGCGTAAGAGAACAAAATTATATTGGCTTATCTACTGCCACATTATACAGTACAAAAGAAATCAAAACCAGGCAATACACCTGTAAAAAACCATAGCAAAAGATGAATTTACAACTGCAAAATGAACCATGTATTCTAGGGCTGTAAACAATATACAACTTATAACTTGTTGCTCATGTCTATTAAAGAAAGAGATATGCCATAATATACATGGAAGGGTTGTGCTGCAAGGAATGTCTAGATGTTGTGCACATGATGAACAAAACTACGATGATTCCCTGTGCACAACTCAGAGGGAATCAGGGAATAGATTGTGAGCTCGAGATGTCTGACGAGATAGTTGATGAGGCCAAGAATTCTAACTTGTTAATTTTTCCTTCAAACAATGATTACTTAATATCTACATTTAAACTGGTGTTAACTTTGTACATTAGTGAAATTGCTTGCAGAATGAATTCCACTTTAAAGGCTACAACTCATGTAATGGTGACTGTCCTGTTGTTTTTAGTCTTTTCGGGAATTAATTATCCAATTATATTTCTAAACTGCCTTCAAAACGTTAGAGAAATGAGAAAATGCTGCTAGTTTGTAGATGACCTTCAGCCTCAGCAATCCAATGCCTTATAAGTGACGGCGTGTAGGAGTAGCTCAACCAAGCAGTTTGCAGCATTTGCATAATCTAGTACAATTCTATTAATACCAAGTCCAAACAAGGGAAAACAATTTATTTATTTCATTTATTGATAATTTTGTACTCCGTAGTTACTAATAAAAACAAAGATTGAGTAGACTTACGTGTGATGGTGGAGGATATGCCGCATATCCCATATTGCCACCTGTCATTGCTGGGATACCAGGCCCACCAAATCCTCCTCCGTACCCCTCAAAACCGATGTGACCTCCACCTCCTCCAAAGCTATTGTCACCTGGAGGTCTTGGCTTCACGTCATCAATTGGCAAAGGGCTTTCCTAATATTAAACTAGATATGTTATCACTGACAATCAAATAATAATTTTCCATAAGTCTACATCTTGGTATAAGGGCACATGCCCAGCCTGTTATCTTGTACAACATTATTGTGAAGATTTTGGCAAGATGTCGGTGAAATACTCGGTGAGATTCCTGGCGAGTTTTTGGCCATCAAGATTTTGATAAACCTTGCCATAAATCTTGTTGATCTGCAATGAGATCTCAGTATTGGTGAGACCTTGGCAAGATTGTGGAAACATCTATGGACATTCGCTGTGATCTCGGTAAGATCTCACCAAGATCTCGGCATTCTCAGCAAGATTTTGGGTGAAGCCAAAGCGAGCTTGCTGACATCTCAGCAATCTCGTCAAGATTACAGACATCTGAACAAGATCTTAGCAAAACTTTTGTATGGAATGCCTTTTGTATCCCATTTCATTATTAACTTTGTACATTGCAAAAGACTAGTATACCATGTCAAAAACATTGTATATGCTACCCAAAATTTTAAATACCTACCTCAATAACAGAGGGATCAGGCTCAAAAGCTACATTGTGGCTACGAGCAATCTCTGTTAAATAGTTTTCCACTAATGTTCTTGGTGGCGGCTGAGGGCTCAGTTTAAGGATCAGCTAAAAAAAAATAAAAAAATATTTTATGATAAATGCGCATGTAAAATAACAAGCAAAATAACATTTGGATTTGAAGGCGCGCGCGCATATTTTCGTATGTGGTGCGCGTGTTTGGTTTATTTAGTTGACGTGTATGCTTAGTTCGCAATTTAACGGTTTAATTTATTTTTCGTTGTTTTCCTTATTACTTTTTCTTGTCAGTAACTGTGCTCACATCGTGGGTGGCTCCACCTGAAATGTTCTGCAATTGGTATAGGATTTAATGGAGCCGAAACCAATTGTGGAATTACAAGCATTTTAGGCATCCTACTGATGAACGGTTATGGCAATTAGATATTTATTACAGGAGCCAACATTGAGATTGTGGTCTGTCGCCTTTGAATAGAAACAATTATAACTAATATGCAAAAAATTAAATTTACTATTATTTTTTAATATAATATGATATGAAATTATTTCTGGAATTGATATATTACTCAGTTCAATCATATTATTTCCATAACATACACTGAGGGGTAATATTAAAATTATTTTGATGTAGGCTGTTAGCATGGTTTGAGTAGAGTTACCAATGGTGGAATGAGAGAATTGGTCTAAATTTCTTCATTTTGGCATGAAAGTATTATGTAGCTGACTTCTCTGAGGTAGTCTGATCAACAATTTTTGCAAGCCGTCTGTGCGTATTGGAAGTACCAAGCTTACAAATAACTTTCAAAAGATATCCAGTTCACGTGATCATAGCAACTTAATGGAGCATTGTTGTCATTTGATTGTCGAAATCATCCTGCTTACTCTTGAATTCACTGTCCCATTGGCATTGATGCCAGCGTCATGAGCAAACTTTTTGCCATACTTCAATCCAAGCTGATCAGAAATCTGTTTTAAATTGAAAGCAAATGGACTAGTGTGAACACAAAACTTATTAACAGATCCAAAGTCAACCACTAAAAATTTACTATTTAGTATACACTGTGTTAGCAACACCTCAACAACTGTTGCTTAAAGGGACAGAGTCAGCTTTGGGACCGGGCTGACCTGGGCAATAGTTTTCTCACTTTGAAAAAGTTTACCTCAACCTGAAATCAAAGTTACGCATCAAGTGCATCCAGAAATCCGCTTCAATCGACCAAGCGTTTCACTCAATTTTCAATCGTTTACTGAAAACATGTTTTTGAGTGTGCCTTTGCTCATCCTATGATAGTCTTTTATCATATTTGGCTAAAACAGTATGGATCATGATAAAGTGTGATAATCATATGCAAATTAACTATGAAATGGTTTCTAATGCATATGTGCACTATCTGACTGTGTCTCTTTGAAACAGTTCAGCATAGAATTCTGGCATTGGAGAATTGAAAAATGGTAATTTTGCTGTGAAGTCAGCGGGAAGCTAAAAAAATTCCTTGGATTGGGTGGTTCACAGATCAGCATGTGGGTTTGTAATTTGATGTATCACAACTGAATAGCCCATTTCTGAATTCATGCCATAAAAAAAATAAATAATATGAAAATGTGTTTTATCTACTGGTATATCTTCATTTTCATGCAAAGCAAACTCATTTTCATATGAATAGTTCCACACGTATACTCATTTTCAAACAGAGGGTAAAGGGAACTCAGAAACGGCCTATTTATAGCCCAGGATACAAGCACTAGGTAACAGGTATCTGAAAAAAGTCGCTCATGCAGTAACAAAATTCTCTTGCAGTGACAAAGATTGTCACCAAACTTCTCTGTGTCACACAAGGAAATTGTAATGCAACGGCGGCTTGTCTCTATATATGACATCAAAAGTGTGATTGGTGATTACTTTACATCAAGCTGCTTCATATAGGTTACAATCCTGCACTTTTATGATTTCCTTGATCATAAGAAAAAAGTCGAAACGGATCCTTACCACTCTAAGCTCTTGCACATCTGATTGCAAGCGTGGTGCCGACCACATTAAAGTAGTTACTGCCTCAACCATTCCTTCATCACAATATCTACGATATTATAAAAAATAACTTTGTAGCAATAATATTTTACTTCTTGCTGATCAGATGAGATGCTAAAGGAAAATTACTTTTGTCAAGATTTTGCTCTTCATATTAAGTTAAACAGCCGCTGAGTGGAAAATCTAGTATCACCATACCTGGGATTAGTATTGTTTCCCCCATCTCCTCCCCTTCAAAAGGCAAAGGGTCTTGTGGCAAGGGTTTCACCAAAGATGTACAGGCAGCTTCGGGCTTTGGCGGGCGGAAAAAAATGCACAATTTTTGAATGCATTGGCATTAAACTAGTATACAACCACCCAAAAAATTCAACTGTTGTTGCCCGAAACCTGAGCATTTTGCCAGAAAAGTGTAAAAACTTTCCGAATCTGGGGGGGGGTGCGGCAGCTCATACGCCTATGGGTTTATAACCAATATGATCTCCCAGGGCTGCAAATAATCTTGCACTCGTGAAAGGAGAAGTGTCGAAGTAAGTTAGTGTTTTGATTGGACAAAGCTGCATTGAGGTCGGAGGTCATATTACAGACTGCTGGATACCAACGGGGGTACTTGAAGTATATATGACGGGGGGTCCGACGGAGCTTCATATTGCAAACCCAAAAAAATACACAAGCCTGAAATTTTAGACCCAAAAAATACCTGGCATCAAAATTTCCAAACCAAAAAAATACAAAAAAAGTTTGAATGAATATTTTTCTGATCCACTGAAACCCGAAACGAAAAGTTCACTCAGAGATAAGACCCAAAAAAATACGCGTATTTTATAAGACCTAAAAAATATGTGACGGATCTCTTGACCCAAAAAAATCCTTAGCGCGTAATTTTTCAACCCAAAAAATATGTCCCCCCCCGTCATGTATACTTCTAGTATAATTTGGTTTTATCAACTGGGTTGATAATGTCAATTGGTCACCGTAAAGAGATTCAAGAGCTGACGTTTCGAGTGTTAGCCCTTCGTCGGAGCAAAGGGCTAACGCTCGAAACGTCAGCTCTTGAATCTCTTTATGGTGGCCAATTGACATTATCAACCCAATTGATAAAACCAAATTATATTATTATACTTCCCACCGACGTAGCACCACAGTTTGTTTAGAAACTTACCCCCCCCCCCTATACTTCTAGTACCCCCCTGGGGGTCAATGATGCTTTTTGTCAACATAAAACAAATATCGGTGTTTGCACTGAAAGGTGTAAAAAAATTGCCCAGACATTCTGTCGATGATAGTTGGGATTTCATTGGACATTGATGATTTGGCGAGTGGTTCAAGTTTAAATTAGGGGGTGGATGGCAGCCGGTGCAAGAAAAGAAGCCTGATCGCAGCTTGATATTCAGTCTGTACATGAAGCTAAACTGGAGTTTCCAGAGGTGTGTGGACTGAGGGAACTAAACGGGTTTAGAATTTTACTCACTGTTGAGTCTCAATTAAGCCAAATCTGGCCAACAGCAGATCACAGTACAGTTCTAGCAACTCCATTGCTTCAACTAAGTAGTCTTCTCGAATGATGTGTTCCACCTTGTGAAAATGCAGGAAAACAGTGAACAACATGTACATTCAGCTAAACACTTGGGTTTTTGCCAAGTGAAATTTAATCTGTTGAATGAACTATAATGAGCTATGACATCAGAAATCTGCATGATCTGGAATTGTGTGTGCCGGTTAAGCTCCAGGCTGCATTCTGTGCAAGTTACAGCAAAGATTATTTTTTGAAGTGGATCTTTGCCTTTTCCCCTATAATCCTTTAATTAAATATAAAATCTTGGCATAAATTCTAGAAATCTTTGGAGTGAGCTTCATGTGGAATGCCCCTTGAATTGAACATTCAAATGTAATGTCCCTTGATGAAGGCAATATAATAACTGAGTGTAAAGTGAGATCCATTTACAGCAAACTAAGTACTTTGTACAGAAATTAATTAACATAAAAATCATTTTCATTTTGCTTGATCTTAAAGGAAAAAAATATTCCCTATACAGTTGTGCATAATCCCACCAAAAAATAGCCTCCAATTCAGACAGTTCTCCTAGCAATTGAAAAGTCAGATTAATGCACTATGAATTCGAATTGCAGCAGTTACTTACTCTTATCCTTGCTCTTTCTTCTTTGCCATTATTTATGTAGTCAGCAATTTCTCTTCTTGCTTTCTGTGCTAACTCCGCTGTTTATGTAAGAGCAGCAAAAAAAAATTAATTTCAAAGCCTTCAAAACACAAGACTCGTTAATTAGCTTAAGTCGACCGAATTCACGATTCTCCTTCTAAACACCGAGCGATGTTAGATTACTCACTGTAAAATACTTCTGCAGATGAACGGTAACTTATTTTAAACGCTTCGTGCAATGCACAGAGAGAAACAATGACGAAATGCCAAGAAATAAGAACAAACTCACTCTTCTTTTTCTCCAACAGTTTGAGTCGGTTGATTGCCAACTTTAAATTCACCTTGAGTTTCTGCTTGCTAAACCCTGAACCGAGCATGTTTGAGAAAAGAAAGTGAAAAGAACCTTTAGCTGTCTTCAAATGGACAAAACTGCGAAGTATGATCTCAGATCACAGCTAAATATACCAACCCATTTTGAAACGCTGTTCAATCCGCCATGTTAATTCAATACGTAATGTTTCTGTTTTTAGAAGTTGACCGCTTGTGCCCAGATCTAAATGACGCTTACTTCACTTTCCCCACCCTCAATAGTGAAGTTTCGTGACTCCACACTTCCTATCCTTACCCTGGTAAGTATTTTTGGTTGGAGTGTCAACAAACGTTGCCTGGAAACGAGAACACATTCAACCGGTCGGCCATTTTGTGAAGTCGGTTTTCCAAAGCGAGAAGCTGAAAAATTTTCCTGTGATAAAATGCCTAAAAAAGGCAAGAAAGCAAAAGGAGGAAAAGGAAAGAAAGGCGGGTACGTCTAATATTATCCATAAACCCCCAAATTTCGCGCAAAATGCAGTGGTCAATTATAAAAGCTCATGTTTTTTGACGAGTGTCGCATGTAGCTTCCTGGCATGGGTATTATCCTAGCCAGGGCTCTGTTTCTTCGCTTTACATTTGCATCTTTTTTGATTTTATCTTACTTGAGTCTAACTCTCAAAGCGCCAAGTCCAACAGAATATGACTTTTTGAACTCTGCTAGACTTCTGCTCAAATGGAGCATGATAGTCGATGATAGTTTAGGCTGCGTTTACATGAACGCGTTTTCCAATCAACACGGTTTCAACCTCATCGAAAACGATACGGTTTCAAAGTCTTTACACGGAGCCCATCTAACCGTTTTCCAAGACTGTTTTCCAAAGGATTCGCTCCGACGAAGGGCTAACGCTCGAAACGTCAGCAATTGAATCTCTTTACGGTGGCCAATTGACATGGTAGCCGCGGGTTTCGCCCATAACGAGTTTCGCCCATGAAGCGTTTCGCCCAGACCAAAACTCGTTTCGCCCAAGACCTAAACTCGTTTCGCCCAAGACCTAAACTCGTTTCGCCCAAGACCTAAACTCGTTTCGCCCAGACCTAAACTGACCTAATCTCCTCCTAGACCCAGACCATAACTGAACGAGCTAAGTACAGATACGAATATCTGATCCGACTAGAATTATTTCTGACGAGTCACGTCGAGATTCGTAAGAAAGCTTACGTACATACTTCGCCTCGATTATCGATATCTATCCATTGAAACACACATCTCTGATTTTCTGAGTTGACAGCATCTTCAAGTGTGGAAAAATGCCTCTTGAAGTTGCAAGCACTAACCAAAAAACTAAATAAACGCGAGCCGAATCAAAATGGACGACCAAAACCCCTTCCCAGTTCCCTGGCCGTTGTTTCTTGGAAAAGCCAGGCTTCCAAGCTTTGTTACGAACTCGGACGATTTCTTCACCTTGCAAGCGCTAGCAAAGGCAAAATCTCTTAAACACAAAAACATTATCAGACTGCAAGACTGTAAGTGAAATGTTTGATTCGAAAAATATGTATTCCCTAATTAGCTATTCACGTTCACTATATTTTGTTCTTTCTGTTCAATTGTGTGTCCGTGTGCGCGTTTGCCCGGAAAGCGATCAATGATGAATGAACATGGAAGTCGCCAGTTTACACTTTTCGCTTGTATTCAAAGAAATTGAATATTAGGTTATTGACCGTTATTCGCTTTCTCACGTGTACTCTAATTCCGCAATGTAAGCTTAATAACGAAATGAATAACTACAAACGTTTTAAAGAAAGCAATTTTATTCTAAGGGCTAAAATGTAACTTTTGCAATAAATAAATTTAACTTAATCCCTTATCCTACAACTTAATTTAGAACTATCATTTGCAGGAGGAGGCGTGCGTGGCCTAGTGGTCAGGGCGCTGGACTTGTAATCAGGTGGTCCCGGGTTCGAGTCCTCCTTCTGTATACAAAAGATTTGCAACGATGATGTGTTCCACGCGTAAGTGTTTTCACACATCGAAGCTATTATACATTATAATAGTGCTCAATTATCGTCAAATCGTAAACTATATTTTATAAAAAGACAAAGTCATTAACCCGAACTTACCGCGTGACTCGAGCTTGAGTCGTGCTAAGAACGTTAATTTTTCTGACTCCGACAAAGCGTGCGGTATAAAAGTTTCGGGTTCATAATTCAACCAAGAAAAATTGTTGAAGGGCTCGTTTAATCGGTAAATTATAAAGAGTTGTAAACGCCGTGGACGTCTGATTACCTCACCAATCCCCACTCGATTCTCAGTGGAAGTGACAACTTGTTCGTTTCAACAGGTCTCGGTCAAGTTCTTCACGGCATAGCACGCATTACACAAAACTAGATCCGCGCGAGCTTACAACATTTTTATGGTCTCGGGACAAGTCAAGTTCTTCACGGCATTATACAACGTTCGTTCTCGGAGATGCACCTTTCAGAGTAAACTTCAATTTTATTTTATTTTCAATTTTATTTACAAGGCGCTACTTTCCTTTTAGCTACTTCTACTTCTGGGCGAAACGATTCTCGTTCTGGGCGAAACGATTCTCGTTCTGGGCGAAACGATGTGGGCGAAACTCGTTATGGGCGAAACCCGCTATAACCATTGACATTATCAACCCAGTTGATAAAACCAAATTATATTGTTTTCCAAAGCGTTTTGGATAAGCAAGCGCTGCCTTCCATGCGTTCACCATGTTTACTATTTGAGAACCGGCCAATTTTACGCTAATACGCAATCGTTTTACAATCGATGCACTTTCTCCACTTCAGCCGTTTACACGAGAAAATATAAAACCGTGTCATTTTGGAAACGCTCCACTTTTGACGGCGTTTCCAAAACTACCTGGTTTCCATTTGGCGCCGTGTAAACAAGAGGTGTAAATGCATCGAAAGCGATGTGGTTACAAATGAAACTGTGTTCGTGTAGACGCAGCCTTAATCTTCCCAACTATCGTGAACTGACATGTGCGTGGTCAAACAATAAAAACTATCATCAACTGTCAGGAGATATTTAAACAAGTTCAATGTGAATAAAAGTTCATGGTAGTCAAGCACTTCATGGTAGTCAAGCAGTTTTATCATATGCCTAATGGCTTGTATACAGGTGAGCAGAGTCTCTTCGATAGGGCAGGTGAAGGGGCAACCGCTCCTTGTGTTACAAGCGATAACAAACTTCACAAGTAGTGACTGACTCGGCTGTTAACATGTGAGCGTGACAGCGTGTCTCGCTATAAAGCGTGCAGTGAAAGTCATAATGTGCAGTTACATATATGAAAGAAGCCTCCGCCATTTTTGATGCGATCAAAATTATGGAAATTGAAATCCTATGGCAGTTGCTGGAAGTTATGTTTCTGAAAGTGTAACAGCAAGCTTCTCAGTGATCTCTTTCGTTTCAACACACTATAATACTGGACCTCTCACACGTAAACAATAATAAAGACGTGGTTCACCGGACTGGGGTCCTTTAAAGGTTTTGTTACAATCAAACAGTTCAAATAAAAGATTCACAGGGTATGAACATTTATTTGCAAGGAATGTGTTATCTTTTGGGCCACATTCAACAAAAAGTAATGCAAATGTGTTTGAAAGTTCTTGTTGGTAAACCTCTTAAACCTGGGTTTTTCACCTGTTTATGATACTTTTGCTACATGCATGCTACATCACTCAGGGCGGAATGAGGCCTAGCGTCCTGTGTAGATGGCTTAGGGCTCGTCACGCTTTTCTCCAGCGTGACGAGTCCTAAGTCGTCTGCGCAGGAGGCTAATTATTAGGCCGGAAATGACATCCAACACGAAGATTGCTTGGCACAAATGGAGCAAAAATTGAGTCAGGGGCCAACTACAAACTCCCGCATATGCATTTATAATAGTAATGTTGCAATCAGGATTGCAGGCTCCTCTGGTCACCCCCATTATTGTATTGTGATGATAGTGCATGTTAGTTGGTGGCCAAACGAGAGGCCCTTCAAATATCATACTCTATCATTGTTTGGCCCAGGCTGTAAATAGTTAGTAATGTGAGATAAGTGATGTTCAACACACATTTTACTAACAAATCCATTCCTAGTGTAAGCTGCTGAAAGTTTGCTTCATATAGGCCACTTCGGAAAATACCATAATACTCGTTGTTTGTCCCCCAAAATTTTGCATAAGCATTGTTTTTGTTTTCTCTTGGGACCATTGTGAGTCCCAAGAGAAACTGGAAACAATACTTATGCAAAATTTTGGGGACAAACAGAGAGTATTATGGTATTTTCCAAAGTGGGCTATAACTGGCAAGGATTTTTATTAACTGGGTCCTGAAAATGAGGTCTGTCAGTTGATGTATGTCTATAAAAATGTATTTACATGTGGCATGTGGGTGCTTGTTGATCTTGTCAGTGGTAATTTTCAAGAATGAAACTTTGAAAGCTGCATTATAGTTGAATATAATTTTATTTTAGACACTGCCATTGATAAATTAAGTTCAGTTCATCTGATTTGATGTTTTAATGATCACATAATTATGGTGGTTTTTGTTGACAGAGTTCAGATACCATAGCTCACACTTAATGTGCCAGTTTGAACTTCATGAAGAGTTTAAATTGAAGTTATGGTGTAGAACGCAGTTGTAAAAGGGCTTTTCTCCATCCTTCATTCACCATATTAATTGAGGCTAGTGCCAATTTTGACTCTATAAATAGTCTCTTTGTGTAACCTGTAATTTCTTGTTCAAGGATCTTGGCATCTTGTTGAACTCAATTTTTTGTTTCAACTTGCATGTAACAGGAAGAAAGGTAAAAAGGAAAGTAAGAAGGGGAAGAAGGAATCAGTTCTCAAAGATGCCATTGCTAATGCAAAGTTATGGGAAACCAAATTGGATGCTGTGGAAAAGTCTCGCCAGGAATACAGGTAACTTAATATGTACACATTTACTTATAAAAATTTAAACTAATTAAATAAAAAAGCAAGATAAGTCTGTGTATGAACCTACTGATCCGTCAGGCTAAAGTTTATTATTAAGGTCTTATTAACCGAGCAGGAGGTCTGTATGGGAGAATCTTGACCGAGGTCGTGAGTACAGACCGAACGCAGTGAGGTCTGTACTCACGACCGAGGTCAAGATTCCCCCATACAGACTGACTAAGCTCGGTTAATAAGATGTTTATTATATGGCCAAACGGAAACTTAAATTCGCTTAACGACACTGCTTCGTTCTCGCTGACATTTTGTTTGCGAACGGCGATGAGCTGAACTTAAATTTGCAAAAATTTGGTCGTATCTTTACTTTTTATTCTTTCCAAGCTTTTTAAATTTTCCATTTACCGGTAGTATTTTTAGACAAAAAGGAGACAATGTGTTCCTGTTATGTTTGTAACTTTCTGACCCCAAAATGCAACCGGTCTAGATGCCGGTCTAGATGGGAAAATCTAGACCGCGGTCAATATCGATTTTAGCCAATCAAATTTGTGAATTCGCTAGTTTCCAGTCAACGTGAGACACGGGCATATAATAAGCATGTTTTCTTAGCATGTTGTTACTAATGGAGGAGGGCATATTACTAATTCCCCTGGACAAGGTGCTAGTCCATCATGGCATTAAATTCCCTGATACCCATTTAATGATATAACTGGTTGAAGATATGGGATATGATGAACAGAACAGAATGTAGTTCCCTGCCCAGGGCTTAATGAACTTAAACTGCTAGATTTGAAGTCTAGCACTCTAATCACAAGGCTGTCATGCCTCCACAGCCACTGAATGAAACTGTCATTTATTTGATGTACACTTACTAGTAACACTGTTCTAAACAGAGACAATGCCAAGCGCTTGGTGTACGAAAATGACATGCTTCAAATGCAGATGTCAAGCACAGAAAAAGACACACTGGATGTCATTTCCTACCTTAAAGAAGAAGATGGCAAAAAAGATGAACAGGTATATTGAAGTATTTCATTAATTAATACAGTATAGATAACAAGTACATGGAGAGCATGACATAAGCTGTATAAATTATGATAGACCAAGACTAACATCAGAGTAGAAAAAATATACTGTCAGATTTTCAAGATTGCCCTTCAGGTTCTGTTCAACCCAAATTGGCTAGCCCAGAGTTTTAGGGCATTACTTCATCTGGCACTTAAAATATTCAAAAAGTGTAATTCTTACTTTGGGATAGTGGCTGATAAAATCCACTGGAAAAACTTCAACATTAGAGAAAGAAAATAACAACGAATGAAAAAGTACTTAAATGTAATGGACAGTTTTACATGTACATGCAGCATAATGTTTCAAAGTTTTTGTTTTGCACTGAAACAAACAATTTATTGAAAAGATAAATTCTTGCAGCTTCATTAAGGCATTATATTTTCTTATTTATAATAATTTATTATAGGTGTCCAAGCTTCAGCAAGCTCTCAAAGAAGTGAAGAGGGAGGCACGAAAGGAAAGGCAAACTCTTGTGAGTGTGAAATTCAACCACAAAATTCTACCTGAAAATTGAATTGTTAATTAATGACAGTACAGTCTAATATGGCACAGTCAACTTCCACTGTAACAGTCACTTTGGGGTCCATAGCTTGGTTTCTGCTGTAGAGAAAGTGATTTATGTGGTATTTGTAAAAATCACCAAAAATGTCCAGTAATGAAATGTTATTACATGACAAAGGTAGTCAGAGAGCCAATGACTAAAATCAACCAATCAGATTGCTCCATTGCTGGTCCAATGCTTAGAAGTGTCAGACCAGGTACATGCACATTGTCCTGAGTGAAGATTCATCCATTGCAATGGCTTACAAAAGAAATAAAAATTGACTTTCATGAAACCTTACAATAACTCTTCCTTATGTATGAAATGCATGGAAACCAGAAAAATGTATTTTTTTGTTTTGTCTTTCACATTAATTGATCAAGTTTCTTTCCTTGAAATAAACTTTAGGTGGATGAGTATTCACAGCAGATTCATCAACTTCAAGAATCCCTTGCAGAGAAGACTAATGAGGTAAGACATAATTCATTTTGTAGGCATAAAATTTGTGTAGAGGGCTAAATGTGTTTATAGCTCTTGTACACATTGCATGCCTATTATCTAGTATAATTATAGGTACCCAGTATATGCAGAGGGTTATGCTAGTGTTGTTTTTTGCACACATTGCTGGCCTATCTTACTGTATTATAGGCATGCAATGAGTGCAGAGAGCTAATTGTTCCTGTAGCCCTTTGCACAAATTGCTGGCCTATCTTTCTGCATTATAGGCATGGGATGTGTGCAGAGAGCTATGTTCCTCTAGCCTTTTGCACGCAACGCAGGCCTATCATTCTAGCATTGAATGTGAAGTATATGTGCATGCATTATAAGCATGCAATGTGTGCAGAAAGCCATGCAGCTGACTAGCCCTTTTGCAGACATTGCAGGCCTATCATACTAGCATTGATGTCACGTATATGTGCATGCATTATAAGCATGCAGTGTGTGCAGAAAGCCATGCAGCTGACTAGCCCTTTTGCAGACATTGCAGGCCTATTATTCTAGCATTGATGTGACGTATATGTGCATGCATTATAAGCATGCAATGTGTGCAGAAAGCCATGCAGCTGACTAGCCCTTTTGCAGACATTGCAGGCCTATTATTCTAGCATTGATGTGACGTTTATGTGCATGCATTATAAGCATGCAATGTGTGCAGAAAGCCATGCAGCTGACTAGCCCTTTTGCAGACATTGCAGGCCTATTATTCTAGCATTGATGTGACGTATATGTGCATGCATTATAACCATGCAATATGTACAGAAAGCCATGCAGCTGACTAGCCCTTTTGCAGACATTGCAGGCCTATCATTCTAGCATTCATGTGACGTATATGTGCATGCATTATAAGCATGCAATGTGTGCAGAAAGCCATGCAGCTGACTAGCCCTTTTGCAGACATTGCAGGCCTATCATACTAAGCTGCACATACCACTGTTCATGCATAATTATATCATGTCCATTTACCTTCAGTGTGAATAGACATTGTCTTGTCTCATGTAACATTTTCCACTTTTAATTCCATAAGGTGAAACTGATGCAATCTGAGCTGAAACTTGTTAAGGAGTTCAGAAGAAAGAGGGCACAGATGCAAAGAGAGCTAGATGAGGTATGCTTCCAAAGTTGCTTGACTGTTTGTTATGCACATAGGCTTAAAGTTCAGTTCCCACACACCATTGTGAGTTCCATAAATGTCCATGTATCCACACCTTTTCCCAAAAGGTTTAGTCAAAAATTGGGTGTGCGGCTTATCTACAGCAACATCTTTGGTCAGAGTTCTCAAAGGCCTAATTAATATTCATAAAAACTTGAATAGAAAGTCATGGAAAATTATATTGATTGAAAAAAATGGCTTAGGCAGATTGGATTTTAGGCAATGAAAAAGGTCAAAATGTGCCTCCAAATCATAATTATGATATTTAAAAACTGATGAGGAACTTTGAGAAGGAAACAGAGAAGCATTTTCTTGGTAAGTCATGGAATTAATTTCAAAAGCTCACAAGGGTATGAACCACTGATATCATGATTTTGCCCTTTTTATCCATCACAGATAAAGGAAAGCATGTTTGCCACTGAAAAGCACCACAAAGATACCTTGCAGCAAATGGAACACAAGTTTTTTGAAGAAAAGGTTCGACTTCAGCAAGAAGCAAGCAAAAAAATTGCAGAACTTGCAGAGAGAGCACACTCGGAGGCAATCAGGTACTTCTACATTTTGTATTTATTAATTAAAAGTAAAATCAAAATGTGGAAAGCTTGTCAAACAATTTTTACTTAGTACTCTAAGTCTTGGTGGGAGGTACGGTGGCATAATGCTGGGGGGAGTACTGCCTAAAATCTCAGATAGCTGTGTGCTGCGAAGGTTGTTAAACCCTGACCTTATTTAAGGATAAAGAAAACTAAATTTGATACCTTTTTAAGGCTCAAACTTGAAAAATGACACCCTATTCCTGAGAAAGGTATGAAAGGGCCAACCTTAATACTCTTAACAGATTGTTCAGTTTAAATAGACCGTTTCTTCTTCATTTCACTTGCCGTTTACATAATGCAATTTTAGACAATGCAATTTCGACACCCTTTCTAAAGATCACACCAGGAACAATACCAAAAGGGGCAAAAATGATACCCTAGTTGAGGATCGAGAACCTCAAAAAAGCATACCCTAGCTATCCCATGGTACATACCTGTAGACATGTATATACTGTAGATATGGGGGTATCCTCCCCCCCCTCCACTCTGGCATAATTGATAGTGCATTGCATTGATCGAGTGGTTTGATTTATACCCTCATGTTGTCTTTTTTCCCCCATGTGTATAATGTAAAGGGGTCATCCTGCGATGACTACCATCCATGCAGCGCTGCAAATATAATTTTTTTGTTCAAGATTACATCTGTCTGATTAAGTCAGCATTCGGATCAGATAAAACTGTAATGAGGTGGGATGCCATATTATGGGGGCATAGCCATTGGTGGGGCCCTCAGGACCCGCCCCTGGCTATGTCCGTCCTGCCTATGTCCCTATATTAAGCCCCGATAAAACGGCGCATGATAGTCGATGATAGTTTTTACTTCCCGAACTATCATCAACTATCATGCGCAAGTTCAAAGCGAATGATAGTTCGTGCTCAAACGGAGATGATAGCTGGAGCTATCATCGACTATCATCAACTGTCATGACCGTTTGATCGGGGCTTTAGAGCAGGGACAGATCTAGGATTTTTCTTAGGAGGGTGCACCACTAAGGAATGACATAACTGGTGATGTAGCACAACACTAGTTGTATTAGAAAGCCGCAAGTCATCCCAGAGAGGGGTGCACACCCCTCTGCACTCCCCCCTCCTCCCCCCTGCACAGTACGTCTTGCTAAAACAGCGTTGTCCAATCACAGGTGGGATTTCTTTGGACATTGGCAAATTTTGGTCTGTGGTTGTCCGATTTCCGACTTGCAGCCCTGCATCTGGGGACGCTTTCTGGGTTATGTCATGCTAAGGAAACCTTTGGCCTGATGGGCCACTAGGCTTGCTTGCGTAGGACTCTTGGCAAGAGTCCTACTCAAGTCATGAAGCAATGCATATTAGATTTATTGTTTTTTCAAACTGTACAATTCCAACTGACTGGTACATGTAGTTTCATGCCTTTTCATCTTCATTTTGTTAGTAATCTGGATGAAACAACACGATCCGTTTACAAAGAGAATGTCAGATTAAATGCTGCGCTTGATTTTCACGTGAAAGAGGGACAAGAATTGAAAAAGGTTTGTAATCGCTGTTATGAAACTCCCCCGCCCCTAGTTAGATTAGTTTGTGTTACTTTACTGCACACTGCCATTCTCGTCCCCAGAGGCCGCGATCCTTTTGGTCAGCACCAAGAATCGCGACCTCTGGGAAGGTCCAACACCGGAAGTCCGGGTTTCTCGGACTTCCCGTCACTCTGCGCATGCACAAAATCAAATCTGACAAATCTGATTGGCTGAAAGCTACAAAACGAGTTCTCTACGCATGCTCACAATTTGGTTGCGGCCAGTGGTCTCGAGTCCTTGGTGCTGACCAAACGAATCGCGGCCTCTGGGGACGAGAATGGCACACTACAAGGTGGAAGTTAAAGCACGCAAATACGGAATCACACTAGAACGTCTTGTACTCTTCCTTTTTGTAGAACACAACGTGTAAGGCACGTTCGTTTTAATGCTCTCTGATTTTAGTCGGGTAGGGGGAATATTTTGACTTATTTTGGGTATCGACACTTTTATCATGTTCAGTATTGTAGTTGCGTATCTTTTGTGTGGAATAACCCAAGCCTGTGTATTTGAGAGTTCTTCTGCAGTTTTGAAAGTAATGTGTTTTTCAGGGTTCAAATAAAGAGAAGCTTATTGTTTCTCTCCAGCGTCTTGTCTATTTCTTCTTTTAATGGACACACGTGCAAACGTTGTTCAAGTTTTTTCCCGACTTTGTCAGAGTACTGTAAACTTGCTAAATTTGAAGGTAATGTTGCACACTGCCAAGCGCCTCCAGAACTTGCGTTACCGCTAAGTCTCTGCCAGGGTTTAATCTTTTGTATGAATGGCTAGTTCACTGAAAAAGAAGAGTCAAAACATTGATGTTTGGATAAGACTTGTTTCAAGGGGTGTCAGTAAAACGCGGGGCCGGGGTCGGGGTCGGGGTCGGGGTCTCTTTTTTTAAATAATTTTTTTTTTTTAATTTTCCTTTTTGCTATTTTCTTCCTTTTCTCCTTTTTTGTTTTTGGATAATAATGGTATTAACTAGCCATGGTATTAACTAGCCATGAGAAATGCATGCCACACTCGTAAACAATTGCCGCCAAATTCCTGGCGAAAATATAGGAAATTACCGATTTCAACACCTTTGGAACCGAATTCATAACATTTCTTATCATTGTGATGCAACTAAATGCTCCAGGTCGATGTTTGCAGCTCAACATCGACAATAATTATCTAATACGATTTCTGAAGTAGAATTTTTCGGTTAATAGGAGAGCTAAGTAAGATCAGACATGAAATTAGCTTATTATAGTCGTTACATATTTTCTTACCATGCGACTCTGCATCCGATGAATCCGATATCAAAATAACATCTGCAATGGAAGTCCATAAGTTAACTCTTAGACATCCACTATGCTCTGAAAAGGATTTAAGCCTATACAGATGAGTTCTTATTAGCCCCAAAAGCTTATTACATAGGTCATCGGTGATGGAAAACACTCGATTCAACTGAGTTAAGCTTAAATTAAGTGCAATTCTAGAGGCTATTGATTCCGTGAATTGACTATCTTATCTTATACTCTTCCAAGAAACGAAAGGAAGGAAAATATACAAGCTGCTGCCATTATATTTCCTTGAACTAACAAATTCGTGAGCTAAAATGAGCAGGAACTTACCATGAAAACCCGCATCACCTTCCATGATTTCCATCGTGTGAAAAGTGATAGTTCATCACGTGTCCATTTGGCGGGAAAAAAGGTTGAAAAACAACCCATGATGCTCAGCTTGTAATTCACGATTTGCTCCGATACGCTGATATTTGCTGTTACTATCATTATTACCATTATTATCCAAAAACAAAAAAGGAGAAAAGGAAGAAAATAGCAAAAAGGAAAATTAAAAAAAAAATTATTTAAAAAAAGAGACCCCGACCCCGGCCCCGGCCCCGGCCCCGGTCCCGCGTTTTACTGACACCCTGTTTCAAGTTTGAAGCAAGAAAAGTTCCCAAATATTGCGTTAGACTCCGTGGCGCCTTCCGAAAACCGCAAATAAATTTAATTATTGTTTGAGGTATTTAGTTTTCACCGGTGCTGGAAACTCTCGGTCAAGAAAAGCTGTTTACCTTCAATACTATTCGTTAAAACGCTGCCTAGATAAATCAATATCCTTGTATATAAAGAAAATTTTAAGTGGTTTAACAGAATGGCGGCAACGGAAAAAGAATGTACTATTCCGTGACTATTCGATAATTAAATTAGTTCTTGTTCATCACTTCAATGAAAAATTGCTTTTTGAATGAAACGGAATTTTTTCTCTTTCAATTTTTACATCAGATATTTAACGTTCTACCAGTTATTTCCGGCCTTGAAAAAGAGAAACACATCTTTTAATATGTTTTCGAGAATCAAAAGTATCATGTTACATACGTTTGCGAGAGAAAGACAAAAGTATCAAGTTACAAACGTTTTCAAGAAACAAACAAAAGTGTCACGTTGCAAGCGTTGACAATCACGTTTGCTGCCATCCTCCTCCCCAGGGCCACGTGTTTTCTTTTAACCACGTGACCCAAAGAAACGAGGGCTCTGGGAACGAGAATGGTTTGCCGCGTGAATGCCTTGTTGCAATTAAACTAAGATTGACGTCAAAACCAAGGTTAAAATTAAAAAGCTGCCTTGACTAAATCTTCTGAGAAACGATTTTTATCTTGCCGTGGAAGACGCCACTGTAGTTATCAGGAGTAAGATAAATATACTTGAAATTGTGTTGTTGAGAAAGTGGCGTCTTTACGTTTTTGTGCCCGGAATGAAAGACGAGTGCACATACATACACTGCTTAGATCATGAAAAGCCATCTAGTCTCTACCCTAAACAAAACATATTACACTTGGAAATCAACGTTGTGTATTGGGCATTAAAAAAAATATTTAAGAAAGTCAAGTGAAAAAGATGACCATCCTAAAGGCCGTGGCAAATTAAGAAACGTTACAGACAGAAATGTTTCCCTGTCTGCCCGTCTGCGCAACCGAAACACCTTTTGATTGCAAAATTGATTCCCAGTTTGCTCAAAAGGAGCAAGAATGTGTCGTCGTTTGCCACGGCATGTTAAGTTGTAGATAACAGTCTGCACTATCTGAGATCATCTCACTAGTTGTAAAATAGTACAAGAAAGTCACTTACATGTACAGTATGATTGTGGCGCAGTAAGCTTCAATGAATAATGCTCCTGCCTTTTTAGCCATAAAGAGGCAGATATATTTTTGAAAAGCCCATTGAATTTATAACGTTATTTCTCCTAAAATGTTGGTTTCGTAAAGTTGTTGTCATGAAGACATCTTGTAACTGTCGCTTGCTGCTTGTGGCTTTGTGAAGTTGTTAAAAACACCCCTTGCAACTTTACAACAAGGTTGTGCTTTCATGAGAAAGCGTCAAACGTCAACTTCTGGCCACATCTATACAGTGCACATTATAATTGGCAGAGACAATAGGGAAGCAAAAAAGGATGCCCTATCATTGCCAAAAAACAATGAAATTCAGTTTGGTTTGTTTTTATTTTACCACATATTTTGTTTTCTTCTTTCAAGAGTGGTTTATTGTACTTACGATTTTTGTCTGCATTTTTTCTCATAGGATAAAGAAGTTATGCATGCAAAGACTACTAATCTGTTGTCCGAGAAGGTGCGTGTTTGAAACAGTACGTAGTTATAAGCCCAAACGCTTTCTTTCCTTTTGACGAACACTGGAGGTAGCTTGGCAGAGTGGTTTCGGCACCGGACGTGAAATCCGGAGGTCCCGGGTCCAAGTCCTGCACTGACCACCAACAGGAGGTGTTTTATGGCAGACCCTTCAACTCCTCTGTCATGCTTGTAAATAGCTAACTGGCCTGCCAACTGCCAGTGGAGAGTTTTAAGCTTTTGAAATAATATTATTTGTTTCGCTTCAGTTTGAGTGGCATTCTTGAGAACTAGCTTGGTATAGCTGAGTGCATTGGCCGCTACAAACAGCATTTACATTTTTTAATGAGCTAATCATAATTGTGACGGCCAAGTTGAAAGGAAATTATTCAACTGGTGAAGTTAAGAGCGAGAAGACGCGCAGCCGGTGAAAAGGGCGAGGAAACATGTTACCGGTGAAAAGGGCGGCAAACATTTACACGATCAAGTATCATGGTTTGTCTTCTTCTACGATAGGAACTGAACGGCATGATTGTTCAAGAGAAGATTGTGGAGAGTAAACACCAGAAAAAGCTAATTGCAGAGGTGTGTAGTTTTTGTCTTCTTTTTAACCCCCCCCCCCCTCCCCTCCTTCGAATTTCTTTGTTTTCGAAATGAAAGGACGTTCGCACTAATTGTTTGTGCGCATCGTTACTGCGCACGGAATTCGTCACGCCACGTCATCCATCGAGTGCGCGCGCTGAGGAAAAACACTTTGCTGGTAGTTTACTCTCTTAAATGGTCGTTGACCCCTACTTTTTTTTCCATGAATTGATTTTCAGAAAATTGTCAAAAAATGAACAAAAAATTCAATGTGGGAAGTTTAACATTTTTGAAGTTTTCTGTCCAGAGGACATCGAATCCTGCCATCTTGCGGCTGTTAGGCGAGTGGAAACTTGGTCGTTAAATGCGAATTTTTACTTCAAGGAACCACACCAATTAAATAAATTCACTTTATGGGTCCATTTAAACAACATTTGACAGAGATACGTTCATTTCAAAGATTTATTTGCAATATATTTGTGCTTACAGACACTGTAGCCGTATCCGCTAACGAAGCGCGAGTTTTAAGATTTAGGGTGTTCTTCTGGGCATGTTATCTCCAAAACGAAGTTGGTGACTCCCAATTTTTTTTTACATTTCTGACATCAGTTACTCATTATCTTTCAGTGGTGAGAGTTTCAGAAACAATTCAATGGTAGAAATTTTATGCGTGAACGTCCTTAATAGAGTCAAAGAAGTACCTTTCTCAAATTGGTTTCTCCTGGCCCAGGGACTGGTCTCTTCCCGATGTCTGAGTACTTTTTGGAACCCTAATCTATGAGATTTGTGAATTATTTCTTTGTTTGTGTTGATTCTGCTTGCCACTAGGAATATTTAGGACTGCAAACAATTTTTCCCGTTATAGAACATGTGTCACCATTTCGGTCGGACAAAACGATAGTGAAGTCGGACGTCATCTACATACTACTGTAGAGGGGGATACCCATCACAGCAGGAAAGGGGAGGGGAAAAATAAATAATAAATAATAATAATAATAACCTAACAAATATAAAATATATACATATTATAAAATAAATAAAAAATACAATTAATATTACATGTAAAAATATACTAGTTAAAATTGGATTAATGTGAACTACATGTTCACAAGTGCTTGCTTAAATAATGGAGTTTTAGTTTTATAATATTGCTTGGCAATGAGTTCCATTCCTTAATGGTTCTACAATAAACAATGAGTTTCTGTAAGCTTCAGTGTTTGGCTTTAATACTCATACTGCTCGATAACGCGTTGTAAACACAAAACATTGGCATGTGCATTGCAAGGCCAAAAAATGCTGTCCGGGCATCCTGTCCAACCACAGTTCTTTCAACTTGTACAGTGAAATAAATGGCAAGAGTAATAGCCTTGCATTTAAAGGACAAATCCCAGCGAGAAAACCCAAGCATGACATCAGGGCTGTGAATGTTTGTTGATGTCACGATATTTTGAGTTATTACTTCGACAACCTAAATTACCCATAAAATTTAGGAAACCAAAAAATAATAGTTTGCTAAGGAAGAAAAACACCAAAGGAGTGATACTAAAACAAAAAGGAACAAGGATGGCTGGGGATGGAGAAGATTGAAGCGGATTGGAAATGACGATTTTGAAAAATTTTGGCTAAATTTAGGCCAAATTTTTCAAAGTGCACGAATGGTGATGTAGCTCCTTTAAGATCTATCGTATGAAGTGGTGAGTATTGGAAAACCCTCAAAGTTTTGTCGGCTATTGTTCGACTTCCGACCGGCCTGATATATGTGTTATCTTTCTTTGTAAAAACATGTGACTCATTCGGTTTTGTTGTCACTGTAGCTCCAAGAAAAGGTCAAGACATTAGAAAAGTCCCTGAGTCACGTGGTGCGCGAATTTGAAACTGAACGCGGAAGCCTGGTACAGAAATCTGAGGATGAAACTCGAAACTGCAGGTGAGAAAGCTCTCAATAATCGACTAAACACTGACCGAAATTTTCCATGTCCATTTTCAATTCTGCATGCCTTTATATCATAAATGTAAGTGCGTAGAAGAAAACCCCTATCTTACACCTGTATAAGGGACTGGTCATAAAGTACAGGAGGGGGTGGGCCGGAAAAAAAGGGGGGGTGGGCCATCATTTTTGTGCACGTAAAAAGGGGTGGGTCAAGAAACATCATGCAATACATTGGGGGTGGGTTATGAACAATTATGCTTCAATTTTATTAGCTGCAAATATGTACAAATACACAATTTAACACTTAAATGGCAATAATATAGCGTGATAAATGACTTGGAATAAAACTGCTCATTATTACACCTACTGACATCATCTTCAGTGAAGTCATCCTCAGTATCTGTGTCACTGCCTGTTTCTAAATTAGGGTTTAAACTGTTACAAATTTGAATAGCTTCTTTTGTGAACATCTTTTTTGCAAATAGTAATTTCAACCATTTGACATCCCTTTTCCCCATTTTTGATATGGCATCTTTATTTAGGAGATGAGATTCAACTATTTTATCTCCATATGAACATGAACTTGCAACAGCTAGAGAAAAAACTCTTTGACAACTTTTCTCTTTACGCTCAATTCGGCGCTTTTTTGATTTGGATCTATTTTCTTTTTGCCTTCTTTTTTTGGATGCAGATCCTCCTTTGGCCACTGGGTACATCCTCTTGTTTTTCTCTTCAAGGGTTTGCATTTTTTTTAAGCTTTCCAGTATTTTTGTTTTGAGGCTTGTGAGAACCCCAAAACATTTCTCATTAAATTTATGGGAACATTCTTGGCCAGTTTTAAGTTTGCCAGCTTTTGTAAACGCACTTGCATCATCCTGCAAGTGAATCAATAATAGACCATTTGGAGCAAGATTTTACCGACATCACAGTCACCGGAGAACAGTTATGGGAAGTATACGGTGCTCTCCAAAGAAAGGTGGACCAGGTCCTAGAATGCATCAGCGAGTTGAAGTTGCCACCAGTCAAGACTGACATCCTTAAGAATACAGATGCAGGGCCTGGTGTGGGAAGCAGTAATGTAGAAGTGAGATACAGAGATGTCGAGATGGCTAGAATCCTGAATTCTGATCGTGTGAATAGAATTCACAGAGCTAGAGATGACAGTGGCCAGAATGAGGCAGAGAGATGAAATGCATGTATTGGTGAAGCACTGGTTGATGGTGGGGCCATGCAATGGAAGTTCCATGACGCACTTGATGGACTGACTCAAGATGAAATTGCAGCACTCTCACTTGATGATATCAAGAAACGCGAGGAGCTGGCAATAGAACAAAATGCGTGGACCGTTGCCCGGAATATGGCTGAAAGAATCAATCACGAGCCAGGTCCAGCTGGAGATTACATGCAATCATTTCTGACCCCACACAAGAATGCACAGTTTTTCTTCAACACAGAACAACTACGCCAGTTTTTTTCGGCACCAGATTCAAAGAAGAAAGACATACCAGGATCTGCATACTTTAAGAAAATAAATACGTTTATGGAAGAACATGTACAGGTGGGAGAGCTCTACTTGGAATATCTAAAAGGTGACTGCCAGAACACAAACAAAACCCTATGTGAGTTTTGTGCTAAATTTCCCTGTTCAGCCCCAGGCTTGGAAAGAGTTCCAAGGCCAATGCCAGATCAGAGAGCTCTACCAGAATTGTGTTACTTGCCCTTTGACAAGACCCCTACTGTTACTTCAAGTGGTTCTCAAAGGGATATAGATGATTATCAGCCAAGAGCGCAAATTAAAAAGAAATTTGAAGATGGGACACTTGCATTGGATGACGCAGAGTCTATTGGAATTTTTTCAAAAAGATTTGCTGTGGAGGAAAGTCTAACAAGAAAGTACCTGGAACATCTTGAATACATACGATTGAAAAAAGAAAAGAGGTCTGAAGAAAGAAAGCGAAAAAAACAAGAGGAAGTCATGAGAACCTATGATGACTTTGACTGGGTAGAGATGTTCCACAAGGGAACACTAGCAAAACAAACTGTTCCTGCTCTTAATTTGTTCCTTGATAGGCATCATCTGGCCCATGGCAAGATGAAAAAAGCGGAAAAAGTAAATACAATCAATGCATGGTTAGCAAATTCAGAATACCACAAGATACAACAAAGTGGAATTCACGATGAAGATAACGAAGCTAAAGATGATGGTGATCCTGCTGAATCAATGGACAGTGATGTTTCTGATGATGAGGATGATGTAATTTTAGTTGAGGTTGGTGAGCCCAGTGACGACGATGGAAGTGACTCAGATAATGACGAGATATTACAGCCTCGTAACTCCAGAACTGGAAGACCATGTACCACATATATGACCCGTCATTTCTATGGAGACTCCAATTGATGCCACAAAAATCAAGGTTAATGGTATTTTATCTATTGTTTAGTAGCTTAAGATGCCCCTGGAAAGAGGGGGGGTGGGTCAGTTATTTTTATGTTAGGATTAAAAGGGTGGGCTACATTTTTTGTGTTAACTAGGAAGGGTGGGTCACTAAAACTTTGTCTACTAGAAAATCAATTTTTCCGGCCCACCCCCTCCTGTACTTTATGACCAGTCCCTAATGCTAACATTGTTTTCGGCTGAATTTGCATTGCAGAGCTGAAATTTCACGCTTGCAAAGAATAGTAGAGCTCAAAACGAAGGAGATGAATCGTGTCAAGAGATTGGCGAAGACCATTTTAGACCAGGTGAGATAAAGAGACGAGAATAGAAAAAGGCATTTACGAGTTGAAATTTAAGAAAGTTGTATAGTTTTGAATACTGTAATGATCGCAGAGTGGATACGGAGTAGCTAAAGTCCAGTTTTAGTAGAACTTTTCCGGAAATGCACCTTACTTATTTTCGGTTTTGTGTTAGCTCATTATTGTGGAAATTGCGCCTTCTTTAAATATTGCACTGGTGACCAGAATTTTACATCTGGTCGCCTCCGGGGGCGACGTACTGTTCCGGAACTACTTTACCATGATAGCATGATACCCACAGTCAGGTTTACGTTAACTTTGATTTTCGGTCAAAGCGATTACACTGGTATAAAATTTTCATCCCCTTGCCAACAACTGACTCTTTATCTTGCTGATTTATTTTGGGTCAGTGAAATAAAAAAACCAGAAAAAAATCAGTAGGAACTCCGTTTTTTATGGCTTGGCTGAATCTCGACAACTGGTGCCAAGGCCAAAAGTTAATTTCGGACCCTATACTTACTGTGATATTTTATCATAATATCATACCATTTTCCTCGCGTGCGACTCAATCCAGCCAGTCGCATTATAGATTGCAATCCTGATTTCACGACCAAAAGGAGACACTCTATGCCCATTTGGAATATTAGTTTCCTTTGTTTTTGATAACTAGCTATAACGAATCTTAGTTCATAACCGCTTTTCAAACAGTATTCACAGTTTCTTTTTTTGCGTTCGTTTTGTTGTTTGTTAGCTTCAATGTTAGTTTAAACATTTACTTCACTTTTCTATGAATCACACTCTTTCAGAGAACAGAAGTTGAGCAGTTTTTCTTGGAGTCCCTGGAATACGTCAAAAATGAAATCGTCAGAAATAGGTAGTATTTATTTGTTTTCTATCATGCAAGACGTGACCTTCTTCGGGGTTAGTCTTGCCTCTTCTCGACTTCGAAGTTATTTGAATGTGCGCTGTCAAACGGGATGAGGTTGACCTGGGTTTGCTGCAGTGCTCATCCCCTAAAAATAGACTCTTAGCGAGAAAACTTTTGTATTTTCAGTTTGCATCTTCGCAATCGAATGTTTAGCAAAGATCGCTTTTCTTCCGCAGAATGCAATATAGAAAAGACGCCCAAAATGCTTATCAACAGCGCATGCTTGAGGCTCACTCTGGCCAAAGTGATTTCCCGCGCGTCAGAACTTTCCGGCAATTAGACAACAGCACGAACAACGTGTTTGATGACCTAAAAGAAGCCGAGCGGTGGACTGGTGTCAAGGGAAAAGTGGATATGACCGAGCTTACCTGGGAACAACGTGAACGCATTCTGAGAATGCTATTCGCGAAAATGAATGGGCTTAAAGAAAAAAGAAGGTACAGTGGTTGTCTTTTACTTTGTGTGTTTTTGTTTGGATGGAGTAGAGTTTGTTTTGTTGATGAGAGTTTGTTTTGCTCATTAAAGTGATTTTCGATTGGGTGTGGCGAAGCTAAAAAAAAACAGGCAATTCAATCAGCAGTGGAAACACGAAGCAAATACATGGAGGGCTTAATTGCGTTTTCAAAACTCAATTAGCTCTCCTCTCTAATGCCAGTGAATACCAAATCAATGCCATATGCTTCATACATCAGAAAGTGGGGTTAATGGATTTTACACTTTACCTTTTTACGTTTTTTCCATTATCCAGTGTTATCCCTTGGTCTGTATCAAGAGCTCTCATGGGATGTAATCATAAAAAATGTATAAATGTGTCCACGGTTCGAGTGTCCGCCCTGTAAAACCCTTCTTTTCTCTGCATTACTATTGAGTCCCTGATCAATACCAAAAGGCTTTCTTTACTTTTATTGGTATTAGAAGGTAAGCCTTACAACTGTTGGCCTTCATTTGGGTCTAATATTGTTAAAAACTGCGTAGCGTCTTGTTCAGGTGATAAAAACGTTTTTGGTATTTTTTACGCTATTAAGGTCGGTTATGTTCACCGACGTTTCGGCAGTGCGGCCTTCTTCAGGGTGGCATGCAGTTTTGTATTATTTGCATACGATGGCAAATAACGAACTCCACTTTCAACATGCCACCCTGAAGAAGGCAGTACTGCCGAAACGTCGGTGAACATAACCGAACTTAATAGCGTTAAAAAATACCACGTAAGATTTATCAAGTCATCCAGTTCACCAACTTGCCTTGTTTGTTGGGTTCTGGCGGCTTGGTCGCGGAGGAGTCACAGGTCCACTGATGCAATGCTGTCTACTCGAATTCGATGCATAGTCCTCTTCCAACTGCCAAGTTGGTGAACTGGATGACTTGATAAGTCTTACGTGGATCACCTTGAAATCGGGAATGTGCTTCATTGAGTGACAAGATGGCCCTTGCTCACCAGCCAAAATATCACATGACAATCCCTTGCGTTCTATTGAATGTGAAAAATGTTTTTCGCAAGCTGCTTTGATCCCTTCAATGGAGTTCCTCCTCATCGTACCGCACGAACTCACGTGGCCCTACTCGAGTATATTTTTGGGCTTTCCGGGACACTTCTGAGCTCATTCTCTGCACTACTAATCCTTGTCTCTCAAGAATGTTGCCTTTTTCGTTTTACTTCCACCGCCATCTCCAGTTTTACGCCTCCTTGCTTTCATCTCGTTCTTAAAAGTGCCCAAGACTTCTTTTTCCTGTCCGCCATGTTGTTTTGTTATGGGTAAAATCCGGCCCCAAGGCATCTTGGTCTATGGCAGTTTTAGGCCACGGTGTTATAATTTTCGTTTGCTTTTACTTTCATTTGCTTTCATTTGACTTTACTTTGAATTAAATTACATTTTAGACAAACAGTTTTTTTATTTCATTTTACTTCTATAATAAATTGTTTTTGAAAATGAAATAAAATAAAATAAAGCGAATGAAATCAAATAAAATAAACTAAATAAGTATATAAAAGAAAAGACGAGAAAACACAGAAAATCCTTATGGCAGCTCTAGGCCACCATACACGTCACACACAGTAACTGGTTTCGCAATTTTGTAAAAGGTAAAGGATACTTCCACTTTTGTTGCAACTTGCAACCCAACATTTTGTTGCGCTGCAAGTTGCAAAAATGGGGTGTTACACGAGAATTTGTTTTCCAAAGCTTGCAATGCAGCTAACTTGTTGCGTTGCAAGTTGCAGGAAAAGTTGCCTCGTGTAACACGGCCTTAAAACGATTGTTATGATTGCACTCGGTATGACAACTTTTGTTATATCTTTGTGATGCAATGTTGAATGCATGTACTAGTTGATTTGTTGGAAATCGAACGCTAGGACGCAAACCTTACAAACCACACAACATAATGTTATCCTTGATTCGTTTTCTAGGCCCAAGGTACCAGCGCTGGAACCCACGCCTCCGGATGCCCAATCGAAAGCCCTGCCAAATGCTGGCGAGCCATCTCAGGAAACACTGGGGGACAACACCTTCCTAACACAGCAAGACGTAACAGCCCCATCACTCCCTGCGGCCCTTCCACCCGTTAGTGGCACCCAAACCTCCACGGCGGGCACTGTCAGTTGAAAGTGCGATGGGGTTGGGAGAAAAGAACTTTGTACAAACAAAATCTTGTGACACAAATAGCTGTATATAGTTAGATTTGTATCCGAATGTGGCACCTGTGTGATTAAAAAATAGTTTTTACAAATAGAAGTGTGTTGGCTTTATGTGCAAGCTTGTTCATTTCTTCAGTCTTTTTAGAAGCACTGTACAGTATGGGTCGCCGCCGCTGATTTCCCTTTCGTAAACGGTCGATGCCATAATTGGTAACCAACCTTTTTGAAATGGATGATGCTCTATCTGCTCTAGTTTAGGCCTAGACTAGGTGGAAAATGATTATAATTTGGTGCTAGACTAATACACACTCACCAAATTATTAATTGTTCACTTTCACACTCTGGTTTGGTTGCGGTTAGCTTTTATGTGTTGGCTGGAGCAAGTAAAATAGATCAAGAAGATCATCTTTTATAATGAAATTTGGCGGATCAACCTGGTAGTGTAGTGGTGAGATATAGGGATGTTTGCATGTCAGGAGTTCTGGGTTCGATTCTGGTTGTTGAATTACAGCTTTTCGTTTTTGTTTAAAAAAATGACAACCAAAAAATTGCTAAGTGTCGCTAAAATGGCATCGACCACTTACGAAGGGAAACTTGTGTCGCCGCCTAGCCTAACTGTCGGGTCGGTTCTGAAATAACAGAGGTAGTGCTTTCAGCAGACCAATGAAAACAGATGGTGGTTATTTCGGGCAGCCATGTACTCATTTCATTTTATTTTGTTAATGTAATTTAATTCAGGGGTACAAATAAAGTTGTTGTTGTTGTTGTTGCCACCTACCTCTCGGAACGAGGGAAGCCATTGGTTCTGAAAACAATAGATAACTCATCACATAAGCAATGCCTCCCCGGGAATGCCTATAACACTAGAAAACGATGTCCGTTTAATATAGCTTGTCAAACTCGATTATTCATCATCTCAAAAACCGTGTCCGTGGTTTGGAAATTTTCCTTAATTAGCATAGATTATTACGATTTTATTTCTTTGTTTTCTCCGTAGTTTTAGTTGAAAGGATATATCAAACTCTTGAGACACTGTTTCATCACTTCCAAACACCTCGAAGTTCGCCAAGAAGTACTCCTCAGCGCGTCATAGTTTCAACTCTCTTCTCCCACACAACCAATCAACTCACGAACCAATCAACTAACCAACCAATCAATCAATCGCTAGTTTAAAGCTACGCCACGAAATAATAAAGATAAAATATTAAACTAAAAACTTCGTTTGACGAGCATAAATTGAAGATAAGCTATAATTAAAACAACTATGAATTAAAATAGTTTTAGTTACAATATTTTGTCTAAATATTTTTAAAAATTGTCTTAAAAATTGTCGCACATCACATACCATATCCCATATCCTCGAACAACAAACTGTTCATATTTTTTTTCCAATTTACCCCATACTGATTTAATATGTGCAGATCAATATTAATATAAAATCCACGCTTTCTACAACCATACACCGTGTAAGAGATATACCTTTTTCAAAATGAATAATATGTCAGGTGTTTGAAACCACCTGTTTTAACATGAAAGGTTGCAAAATGCGTGTATGAGCCTGCCTTTTACGAGGAAATCACTGAATGTGTGTTAAAGTGATATTGGTGGTTTTCCTCTAACGTCGTCAAAATGTTAATCGTACAAAGTTATTGTTTTCAGGTATTGTATTTTGGTATCGATTGAGTTATTCTCTTAGGAGACAAACCATTTTGAAATTTGTGATGTCACGGATGAACGTGTCGATGAAAAGTTAAAAATTTCTTGGAGTGGTTTCCGGGCCACCTTAAATCGGCTCTGAAACCGCTCCTAGGAATTTCCTTTAACTTTGCAAAAAGTTATATCATCTGGACACAATTCAGTAATTAAAAATAGGGGTCACCGAGCTCTATACTGAATTATAAGCAATTAAACCAAATTTGGGGTGTTGTTAACAGGTTATAATGTTGCCATGATGGCCAGTAACGTCAAGAAAATATTCACAACTTGTTCACCAATGATTGGTTATTTTTTGATACCATTATATTAGCATAAACTGGTAAAGAGCACCAGTAGTGACCCAACTGAGCCACCTTAAGACTGATATTGTAGCACAGTTCAATTTTCAGACGTAAATAGTTAAAGGGCATCTAAAATTATTTTAAGTCGAGGCAAATAATACTTAGGGCCTCAGCAGTTCAGTAAACTGACAATATCACGCGCGAAGGCCTGGGTACCAGCAACGGATGCAAGACCGCGGGGAATGATGGGACAGTTACATTTCGTAGTAACAAAGTGGCTAGTTGTGTTTGCTCGTCTGTATTTGGCAGGGCTTTATGAGGAATCTGGAGGTGAGATCATGTCGGTTCCTATACTAGAAACTAGTTTAATACTGAGTGTTGAGAAGGAAGGAGGCTTTTAGGTTCAGCATGAAAAATCCGATTGAAAGAATCTTTTGTGTTAAAACCGGTTTGTTTACCAAAAGCGTAAATGAGCTGTTTACTTTCAAAATTAGTCTTTCTTATTGTGCATTGATGGCTTGCGAGCTACGTTAACAAAGAAACATTGCTTTGATTATTAAACGGTGTGTATACATGCATCGACATGCACAAACTTAGCTGAAATGAAATCAGTTCAGGGCGCGAATGAGCCTTGCAAATGGCTCGCTTTCTTGCCTGGTTTCTGAAAATTAGTTTTTCTAATCCTACTTGATTTAAAAGCTATTTAGGTTTTTTTGGTTTGCTATAGAAATAGCAAACAATGGTAAGCTTAACTGCCTTTTAGAACGATTAGCACTCATCAAGATTCCTGCAAGAAATCGGTGTTAATAAGATTTTCTCGCACGACACGTCGTTTTCTTGATTTGTGCGTAAAATAACGAGAGGCGATTGTCCAGAACTGAGTTTTTGGTGAAGTAAGACTGAATTCGTTGAAAAGTCTGTCTTTTCCATAGTCAATGATGCATTATAATGTTCGTGTGTGATGTTTGCATTCAGAGAGTTTGAATTCCTTGTTTGCGACAACTAAACAGCACAAACATTCCAGGTTGACCGTGGTTCACTTACGGAAAAATGAAATATAATTACGGTATTAAAGTGGAAACACGTTGGCATAAGGTTGAGATTGATTGGCTTAAAATGGTTAGCTTTACACATCCAGATCTTTGATGGCCATCAAGGTGACATATCCAGATCGATTTTAGTGTTATTTCGTATAATGGCAAAGCACGTCACAATAGGTATAAAAATATGGACAAAACAAGAAAGAAATACAATAGATGGAAAATGCTCAGGAATTAGATCTATGATCTTTATACATATTAGAGAAAAGCAATCATGAACCACGCTAGTAACTATAAGGCGTTTTAGCAATTATCATGAACTTGTCTAAAAAATATTTTGTACATACCAAGGTAAGTTCTTCGATTTAAATATTGATGAAGAGCTAAAATTATGCATGTTAAGCTGGTTAAAAATTAAATGTGTACAGCCAGGTACATTTTAAACATCGAAACGTTGTAAAGCACTTACTAGAATTATATCATTTTTTTAAGTAACGAATAATTTCGGATTAAAAATGAAAGCTTTTCCACGTATTATGTTATAGTAATTTATTTTAAGAGATAGGTATCTTCTGAAATGAAACAGCTTTAATTTGTATATTTTTTTAACTTTCAATCAATGGTTTAAAAATAATTATGGCAATGGTTTTTTGTCGCCGTTAACGTCTTCAACTGCAAAACCGTTTATTGCCACGGATTCGTTAAACGAAATCATTTAATTCTAATGAGCGAAGGGTTTAAGAACTTATTGTTATGAATCATTACCCCGGCCCTAGGAAGCTATTAAAATTTGCATTCAATCAAAATTTTGCAATATATTTGCTGGCATTAAAGTGACGCATATGCACGTATACAGATTGGTCGAATGTCACCGCAAATCTAACCCGCATCGACATGCGTTTTTTCCTATCAAGCCCGCTCTAAAAGCAACGAGACTTTGTTTTTTCTTTCTGTTTGCGTCATAAAACATATATTTGGAAATTTTAGAAATTTTACACAATTCGCATATACAATTCCGCATATACAATTTACTGCGATTTTAAAGTGCGCTATCATTTTGACAACCAAAGCCTTTTTAGCTGCGAAGTTTATCTCGATTCTGATTGCCAGTAACCAATGACCATCTTTTCAGTTACAAGAAAAGAAACTGCACATTTCAACCTTGAAATTCAACTTTACTGTCCAACGAATTCGATCTTGTCCGGAGTGGAAAAGGCGCCCAAAAACTGTGTTATTTCTGCGGTGGAGTGCAATATTTCGTCCATTGGAACAGCGTAATAACAACTTAATTGACAATTCATTCCTAATTGTGGTCTTTTGTGGAAAAGTCATACGAAGTCGAGTGAAATATCACGCCGGGTTTATGTCCCATGTGAAAACCTGGGCTCGCGGGATAGCGTGAATAATCAGTAAAATCGTAGGTCCGTTGCCTGTAACCACATTTGAAAACGCCTTTAAAAGAAGTTTGTCATCTTAACACTAGAAGGAATCGCTGCAAAATAAGGGGAAATCTTACGAGCGAGAACATCTTTTTCTGTTGTCCCTTATAAAAGGGCAGATGTCAGACTAGCAAATGTTGGCAAGCACGCTGGCTTTGAATTCAAAATGATGTCAAGGACGGCGATTCGTGTTTGATCGCCCGGTCTTGTATTCAAATGGGATCTGCTTGTTCAAAAGCTCAGCGTACCGGAGAAAATAGCAAATACAGCGTACAAAAACGAGTGGATGAATCCCGAGGTAAGCTTAACTTTCACATTTCTTGTTCTTTTTACAAATCTGTCATGCAACCTGACAGTCGACGAAGCGAGTTTGTTTATAAATACATGAAAAATGTATTGTGTTTAAAACGAATGCGCGTATTACAACTTCCCACCCAATTTTTATATATACTCTTTTAACATTTCTGCTTTGCGCTCTCAATAAACACGGAAAGGTCCGTAATCTCTAATGGTCTGTGAAAAAAGCGATTTGAAATCATTCTTAACTCCGAAATTCGCACTTGAAATGCTTAATATTCGTATTCAAAAATATTTTATTCAGCAATGGTTTCGTTTATTCATTGGTCGGTTTGTATTTCGCACAACTCGTTAAAGAAATATGATTTTTTTCTTATATATCACTAGCAAGCCGCCGCCAACAGATCACTCTTTAAAAAGACAAAAATGAAATTTGGCGATTTAGCTATGAAGTGTTCGAAGTGCCATCTTTTTATTTTTTAATCACCTGCTTTTCTTGGGCTTGTTTCGTCTGCTAAAATTATCAAGTCGGATAAGCTTTCTGTATTATGCCCTAACAAAAAACAAAAAGGCTGCGAGAGGATTCCAGAAATAGAAACGAAATTACGCGCGTGCTCGACAATTTGCAGCTTGTGCGGGCGTTGTTACGTTTTTATTAGAAAACGCACGGCATATAAAAGCTATGTTATGTCGGTGGAAACGGGGACTGTAGTGCTGGATGCTAATTAGGTCTGTGCCGAGCAAACAATCCGCTAATTATCAGAGCTTTAGTCATCACAGAATCGACTGGTATATGTTATTTGATAGCAAGAATGATAATTTCTCTGTAAGCATGTTCTATAAGCGTACCCTTTTAGACGGGCTGGCGCCTGCGGAAGCCGAATGCTCGGCGCAAAAGTATACAGAACTGCCCTGTCAAAATTCAGTCTTTTTCCCTCCTTCGCGATTGCCAGTTCTTCCTTTCAAGGATTTCTAGGCTTCCCGATTACTCGTCGAACGAAATGCGAACTTCAGTCTCATCTACGAACGGTCTTGTTCAAATCTTTGTAAAACCAGCTGCCTCGAGCAAGCGCATCAAATATGGTAAGAGGAAAAACCCATAAACCTGCCCGCTAGAAGCTTCAACCTTAGTGACAGCAAATTACATCGCGAGAAAGAAGGACAATCGGTTAACCGCATTTTTCTGGCATTTGCTGAAACTAATTTTATGCGTGAAATCGTTGCAACGACTGAATGAAAACTGTTGATTTTAATTATACACAGGTGAAAAGGAAGTCACAAAGCAAGTCATGCAATTTCTGTTTTCTAAACGTATCGCTCGAATTGCTTACGCCGATTTTGCCTCCTGCTTCGAAAAATACGAGAAATTATCGACTTCCTTCAAGGTCAGAACTGATTTTAACTCCCAGCAAATTGTTACATATCAACTTACTTATTTAATGAGATAAATGACGGTGACGCACAACACAAGGAAAAACCAAAGTCAAACGCGTCTTCGGCTTGATGTAATTATTTTTGTTATCTTACTCGGTGGATCGTGAAATATTGCCTTATATTTTTCGATATCAAATTTTATCAGTACTGGCGTTAAAACTACGCTATCTGCCGTTTAATAAGTGTAGCAGTGTACAGTAATAGTGATATTTACATTTGATCGCACGTTTTTATATTGTTCTTAGGCTTTTGGGTTTATAAATGCTGAAAGGCACGCATCACAGCAAATGGTGTGTTTTAAATACTTGTATCTTGTTCCGGCTTTTTCGCACTGTTATGGTAGTTTTGTTTTTGTCGTGTTACAAGTCAATTTATTTGAGTCTAAATTTGCATAAAGTGAGCTTAATAGCTAAACATGATGAAACTATCCAAAATAAAATGATGGCGAATTTAAAATACTACTTAGTTCATTTATTTCCAAATTTACGTTTTCCTTGTTAATACTTTTAACCACTTTTTCTATGGACAAAATATAACTCTTGCAGAATGTATGAAGGATATATATATTCAGATTATATTAAACAAACAACTGACAAATGTATGAAAAGGCCACCATATATTGAGTAAGCAGTTCCTCAATCTCGTGCGAAAAACCCTTTTTCACAAAGTGAAAAAAAAAACATTCACTCAGTTGCCGATTGCCAAAAAATCGTTTTCGATGTCTGCTCTAGCAAAACATTGATCAATTTCTTCATTCCCATCACCTCTCTGGTTGACAATGTAATGATACCGTAATGAGAAATTACTTGTTGAACCACAGGTGACTAAAGCATACTATAAGAGTTTATATGAGACTGTATCGATGTAAATAAACCGTTAAAATATGAGCGTGAAAATCGCGCGTATGGCTTTCAAAAGCCCAAGAAAGGCCAAAAATGGACTCCAGGTAAGGTTTAAACTTTATTGCAGCTTTTCAAAGAAAAAAGGAGATATTTTCAGCTCAATTATAAATCCATAGAAAGTTTTATACAAACTCTTATAGCTGACTCGTCCCCAGCCATCTCTCAGTCTCCGATGGGAGCGAGAGTCGATTGGGGCAGAGCGATTAAGCTAGCAAGGGATTGGTATGTCTTCCGCTCCAGTGATAAAATTTTGTGATCACTGGGTTTGTTTTTGGTTGATTGATTGATTGATTGATTGATTGATTGATTGATTGATTGAGTGAGTGATTGATTGATTGATTGATTGAGTGAGTGAGTGAGTGGTTGATTGATTGATTGATTGATTGAGTGAGTGAGTGAGTGAGTGAGTGAGTGAGTGAGTGGTTGATTGATTGATTGCTTGATTGATTGATTGATGGACTTGTTTGTTCAACAGACACCGTTCAGCCACATATTCACGTGACTACAGTACCAGCAGTCGAATGTGCGTGCGACTCAAACTGCAATGAAAACGAAGTGCGTAATATCTGTGATGGTTACACGACGTATGAGCCTGCCAACTTCTCTCCAGACAAAGCTTCAGCCCTCGCCTTGTCAAGGTAACCCATAATAATTTTTAACTTGAGTTAGAAAGGATTTCCATCCATACACCACCTTTGTAATATCATGAATTGAACAATTATTCCACGAGCGCGCGTTGGATATTTAACAATTATCCTGCGAAATCGCCTGATACTTAGTTGACGAGGCCGTTGTCCGAGTTGGCTAAAATCACACGATATTCCGCAAGATTGAGCAGGATAACTGTTTTATTTATTCAACAAATTGTCGACGAATTCGAAGCGCATTTCACATCCGGAAAAGTTTGCGTGCCTTACTTAATTAACGTATATCGCAGGATATCTGTCAAGTACAGATTACGGATATCAATCGCTTCATATCATGACCATATATGGGCAAATTATCACGTTGCCCATTCATGGTCATGAAGCGATTGTTATACGTCATCTGTACTTGGCACATATCTCGTGATATACGTTAAGTAACGATAATTCAGCCGAATTCTCACAGAGCGCCGCATAACGGCAACTTTTCTAGCTGTTAAATATAGTTCGCTGGCAATTTGTTGAATAATAAAACTAATATCCTACTCAATCTTAGATAGATAGATAACTTTATTTCAACTCGGGTTGATGAGGCTGATTAGGCCTCTAGCAAAATGATACTAATATACCGAGAACAATAATATTTAACCATAAAAAAATATAAAATTGAAACATTGCAAAATATGTGGAAGATAGTCTGATTTTAGCCAACTCGGCTAAGTATCAGGCGATATTCCGCGCGATTTCGCAGGACGGTTAAGCCAATGAAATGTGCCATCGTAATTAAATTAAAATATCTCTCGTCAAACAATCGAACCTACTAACCTCAATCCCAGGACGAGGCTAAATTTTCTCTTTTGGCGCCAAAACACAGCACTCGCGTTGTGGCGGTAATGTCAACACAATTCTTTCAACGGAATGTCTGCTTGAACAGGGCCGGGAAATTCAATCTATAATGGAAGTTAAAGAGGGCAACAAAGGTTAAGTAATAAAACGTTTAATCCTAAAAAAAAGTTTATTTTCAAAGCAAAGACATTCCCGCGAAACAACGAGAATGGAGGCATCACGACTTGCTTCATTTTGATGCGAGCCGGAATTGGTCTTCAGATTTCTTCAGGTAAATATGTAAATTCGATGCGATTTTGGCGTTGAAAATATCTTATCGTAATTGAAATTCTCTGTCTAAATACAAATACCAGGTCAGTCTAGTCTTTATATAGCAAGTTGGCTCGATTATATTCAAGCTCGTTAAAATACGAGCTGTCGCTTCAATAGGCAGTATGGTAAGCTTACTGCATGCAGACTGTTTTCGACGGTTTGTCTGTTTCTTACGCCGACTGAAAATAAACATTAGATAACCGTAGTTTGGGAAAAATGCACTTACATTCAGTATATAGTCATCATAAAATATCAGATGGTGCATATTTGACAGTGAGGAATCACCGACAGTCCGATTAGCTTATTGCGTTTGTACGGTTTAGTATACGTATTTGTGCATGTATCGGTTTTAATATATTACTTTACGTACTGTGTAATTCAATCCAAACTTAATCGTGGTTCACAGGATCAGTCAGGTTTAAACACAATGATATTTCATCACACTTTTTCCAAAGAGAAATCTGTGCCCCACCTTGCTCTCATCAATCCAGTACTAATTTATATTTTGTGGGTGCCTTCCTTCAGTTGTCTTGATTTAGCCGAGTTGCAGAGTATGTATCGCAAAATTGAAGAAACAAATGTGTAACATATTTAATTTAACAAATAAAGAAGCCTAACCCATGTGTTATGCTGTCAAAACGACGAGCATTTACTATGCATCTGAGAACACGAGGGAATGTAGAAAACACGAGCCGCAGGGGAGTGTTTTCTACATTTCTCTAGTGACTGTTCTCAAATGCTCAATTTCTTCATAGAAAAGTTCTCCGGCATCTGTTGCGAATTTCGCTTGAGTAAAGGTGACGAAAAACAGTAAAACATGCTTTTTCTGTGTTTTATGTAATATATCAAACACGAGAGACAGTGTTTCATCGCATTTCCAAACACCGAGAAGAGAGGGGAAATACGACGCGCAGCGGAATATTTTTGACGAACTTCGAGGTGTTTGGAAATGTGATGAAACACTGTCTCGAGTGTTTGATATATCTTCTCAATCGAAACTAAAAGTACGGAGAAAACGAAGAAATAAAATCGTAAAAATATATGCTAATTAAGATCACATTTCCAAACCACGGTTACGGTTCTGATTTCCTTTGTTTTAACGTGATGAATTATTAATGAGTTTGAGAAACTCTGATAAATAAGAGCTCGCGCAGAATCGTACATGCGTACATGTATCTATATTATAATCAGTAATAAAATTATACTTCATTGCAGATTTATAGATACTGCAACAGATATTTATTACGTTAGCAAATATATCTGGTAGTAACATCCTTCTTGAAAACGTCTGGTTTTCGTTTGTGCAATTACTCAGTACCTCTCTCAAAGTCGAGCACCATCGGGACCGGCTTATGCTGTCCGTCTAGGAGAGATGTCCAGCCGAAAAAGAGTTTATATACAGTAAAATGACTGAAAAAAGCGGATTGCTGCTGAGATCAACATCAGGCGCCATACAGAGGTGTCCATTATGATAAAAGTTTACTGTATATCTATTATTTTATCTTGGTTTTATCCGAAACAAAGCCTAATCTAGCACGAGGAAATAGAATTTTTTTAAACGAGAACGATGCCCTTCACGCTGCAAATCGGGGCCACTCACAGTTTTCCTCTTTAAATATGCTGACTGGATCTGATTACCATACATCCTTCAAATGTTGTAAAAAATAGAAGTAAAATACCTTATGTTCCTGTTTATTATTCCATGAGTCAAATTGGAGTGTCTCGATGATATCACGTTTTAATTAACCTCAAGGTCGTGCTAGATATCGGCATGATCAAGGTAGTGGACACATCGTAAATCAAGACATGAAGACGTTTTCAGGTCGCAGCTTTGTAATGTCGCAAAAACGCATGACAATTGCCTAATATTAAAGAAGCTTATTTGTGGACCGCCACGAGTAGCCGCTACTAATCTTTAATTAGCAGAATTTTATAGGGTAATGTTTACTAACCGAGAATTTTGAAAATGATCTGGAGTGTATGTTAACGTATGATGAAACAACAATTAATTTCAGTACAATATTATTGTTCACAACAAGCGTTACCTAAGATTTTCGTGGAAACCTATTCGATGTTCTAAAACGATCGCAGGCGAAAACTGAAAAGTACAACTGTGAAAAGTTTGAAAATGTAAAGCATCCAAAATCCTGTTTGTTTTGAAAATTGCAGCTTAGTTTGCAACACAAAGACATGCACCATAGATCCTATGCATAAATGGCTGCCAGTTTAAATTTATTTTTGTATTCATTTAAATTAGCCTCAATAACCTCATTTTTGAGTTGGTAATTCAAAAGAATTTCCCGAGGTTAGTGAGGCTAATTTACAAACGTTCTGTTGACTTGGGGGAGTAAAATGACATTCGAAAATTTAGTTTATTTTTAATCTTTTTTAGGTCTATACGTACTACAAGTTTCAAAGTTTTTTAATTGATATTAACACTTTTTAAATTTTAGTAGAGTTCAAAGGAGCAGAAATGAGTAAAACCAACCGTACTTACCTGCAACTGACGTGATGTCAAAACTCCAAATTCTGTGACCTTTCCCGATTTTCATCACAAATGGTGCTAGTACTTAAATTTGTTGCCGTTCGCTTTATGATTTACCAAGGCAACTTAACAGCAATCAGAAACCCAATGCTAAAATTTTGCTTCAAATTTTCGATCCTTATAAATTTGGTTTTATTTATTCATTTTATAAAACGTTTAGATTGCGCGAAATTATGGATCAACTGGATTCTGGAAAGAGTTTGTCAGTAACAGACGTCAAACAGGAACTGGGAATTGCTGTCGCCATGTTAGACAAAGCAGCGACTACAGCGCCCCTGAGGGATTACAGGTATGCATGGAAAGACAACTAAGCTTTTAGACAAAACATGTTTTTATATGGTTGCTAGGAAACAGGTAATTACAGAGCTACACAACGGACGCACCAAGCTTCGAAAGCGCGGGAAATGTGTTCATGTTCGCGGTTAAAACTAGCTCCCGGTTTAAGGTTATTGCACACTGTTTACAGAAAACTAAACATAAAACTCTATACAGTTATTACAGGAAAATAAAAGTACACTCATAGAAATTAACTAGTCGAGACAATAATTAATAGTGTTCCGTGACCAAAGTAGCCAATGAGCTTTCGAGTTGGTCATCGTCATGTGGATATACGCTAGCGTTGGCCGTATGTTAAGTATAGTTTAAATCGTAATGACATAAATCCTAAGAAATGCGAGATAGAAAGGTACTAAGTGCGGGAAAACCTGTATCTGTTGGGACGTGCGAGAAAACTTTCAACCCCTGAAAAACGCGGAAAAATTCAAGTGCGTCAAGCGACTACTGTACTAAAAGCGTTCCCGTCGGGATAGCCAATAGCCGTCTCGGGAAATGTGACGTAACCCCACCGTAGTAAAAAGGCATAATATTTAGACTCTTTCATGAAGCTCAAGAAACTGGCCATGTAGCAAAACTGTGTCCCAGAACGGTGTTTGAGAACTCTTCCAAGGTCCCAAGAGTTTCAACTTTTGTCCGTTAAAGGAGCTTCGTCAGGGTGTGTACATTGTTAAAAATTTAGCCTAAATTTTTCGTCATTTGTCATTTAAACTGTTCTAGTTTAGCATCACCTCATTGCTGTTTTTCTGCCTTAGTAAACTATTAGGTTTAGGTTTCAAACATTTTAAGGGTAATTTTGTTCATCGCAAAAAATGACTGAAAATATCGTTACGTAGCTCCAATAAAAAGCCATTGCCTGATTTCATACGGGGGGACTGGGTCCTTGTCTGTATCTTATGGGATTACTCAAAACAAGACCCACCTGCTCAGAAAGAGCACACCGAGCTTTACAAGATCCTCAAGTTTGGTGCTTATTGGTCTAATATTGAACGAGATACAGCCAACCAAAAACTCCAAAATTTACTAAGAAATATATGGAGTCCGGACAGTGTCCGGCAATCCATACATTTCTTAGTAAATTTTCAAGCTTTTGAATGGCTATATCTCCTTTAATATTGGCCTGATTAACACCAAACTTACGGATTTTGTAATGCTCGGTGTGCACTTTCTGACTATGTGGGTCTTGTGTTGAATAATCCCATAATATACGGATTTCGTTACCATTCCCCCCCGTATGAAATCGGGCAATTCGCGCGTGTAACAGCATTTTGTACATTAGAAGTAAAGTCTTCGCTCTCCCGCCCCCTGAAATTAAGATTTTCTGTTTGTTTTCAGGGGGTCCACGGGGGCTTTGAGCGACCTAGATGAAGAGTTGGAAAGTAGTCTTTACGCAGATGACGTCAATGACGAGGTACGAGAGTGGATCGCGACGACATTTGCGCGAACAACACCTGGCATGCGCAGAAAGAGTTTGGCCAGGAGACATACATTTCGTAGCGTTGTACAAGCTGTTAAGGCTAGCCTTTACGTAAAACGGTGAGTTATCGTCATATTTGACACTGATGTTTAAAGTACGAGTTGTGTAACCGATTCACATTTTCTGAAAGACAACGAAAGGTTTGAAGGAGCGCGGTCGCGGATAGTACATTTTGAAAACTTTAGCCGAATTTATCATGATTGTCAGTTACAATTATTGTCAATGTTCTTCATTCGAAGCCAGCCTCGTTTCTTCTCACTTGCAACTAGTCCAGGGTGGGAGGGGGGGTGGGGCTCGGGGGATCCTACCCCCTTCTTTAACCGACCTCTTTTTACTACTTGTTTGAGGCTTAAATTTTTGCACCGGCAGAATCGCCTATTATTACTCAACTTTGGACACCCCCGGAACCAAACCACTGAGCCCCGTCCTTTAATCTTTTGCTAGCTGCACTTTTTTTCCACCAGAATGCTTTGTCAAGTTGACGTTAAGTTGTCTCAAATAGTGTCCAAATTACAAATTTTACCAGATGAAGGAGATACGACATTTCATACTCATAAATCGAGAAAAAGATTATCGCCCGCTCATTAATAACCATAAGGACAACGCAGTGACGTCATAAAATCAAACATGGCGACGCACAGGAATTTTAAAAGCGATAATCTTTTACATTTTTTTATCATTATAAAAGTAATATATCAAACACGAGAGACAATGTTTCATCACATTTCCAAACACCGAGAAGAGAGTTGAAAATACCACGCGCAGCGGAGTGCTTTTGACGAGCTTCGAGGTGTTTGGAAATGTGATGAAACACTGTCTCGAGTGTTTGATATATCTTCTCGATCGAAATTAAAACTACGGAGAAAACGAAGAAATTAAATCGTAAAAATCTATGCTAATTAAAATCACATTTCCAAACCACGGATTCGGTTCTGAATTCCTTTGTTTTAACGTGATGAATTATTAATGAGTTTGAGGATGTTATTTATCACTTGTTTCATAAAATTTGCAATCTGGACCCTATTTTAGACTACTTAACATCAACTTCTTTCAAAAGCCGAATTTCTCTTATTCAGTGACAGAAACAACACGAGACACAATCACTGATTGAGAAATATAACAGAAAGACGAAAAAAATGCCCGTTGCAGGAGTTTAAAAACTTGAAATATCGACAATTTTAGCCCTATATGGAATCGTGTATTTCAAAGGATACGTTTTAAGCTGGTAAATAATAACATTTTTCAATTCATAGGCTACAAAGGAAAACGTAGAACAAGCGGGTAGCCGTTTCACAGAGAATAAAATGTCGTCCGAAGAAGTGTTCATGTAGAAGTCCAAGTCATCGACTTATCTACTTTAGATTCTGACATATTAACGTTATGTTTTCCGCCTCAATTTATTTATTCAATCTTGTAGAATTTATCAAAATATGGCCGAGAAATCGAAATTTCAAGTCCCAGAGGGAGTTCAGCTTTACTTTAAGGTGAGTATATCGATGTTTGTATCAAAGGTCAAACGAACTGGTGCTATGTACCCATCCTCCATATTATACCACTTCTTATATCTGTCTGCCGTCCGTCTGTCTTTCTATCTGTCGGTCGGACTATCTGTCTGTCTGTTTGTTTGTCTGTCTGTCTTCCTGTCTGTTTATCTGTCTGTTTGTCCATTTGTCTGTCTGTCAGTCAGTCTGCCTGTCTGTCTGTCTGTCTGTCCGGCAGGCCGCCTGTCTCTCTGTCGGGCTATCTGTCTGTCTGTCTGTCTGTCTGTCTGTCAGTCAGTCTGCCTGTCTGTCTGTCTGTCGGTCTGTCAGTCTGTCTGTCTGTCCGTCAGGCCCCCAGTCTCTCTGTCGGGCTATCTGTCTGTCTGCTTGTCTGTTTACTTCTGTTTCCTTAATCTAACGGCCACTTGTTATTTAAATTCCCTTCCATAGAATTTAGACAAGTGGACTTTTGACCCCTTTACGTTTAGCGACATAACGGAAGGGCATCCTCTTCGTTATATTGGCCACGAGCTCTTCACACGATATGATCTTGTAGCAAAATTTAAGGTAGGATGAAATACCGTGTTGTCTAGACAACTATGGATTTCAATTTTTATAATTAGCCACTCAACCACTTCCTAATTTGTTAAATGGACAATTTTACGACCATTTCTCTTTCTCTTACTTTTTAATAAAACAACACAAAAATTATGAGTATATACGTTTGCTCATTCGCGAAACGAGCGTTGCACGTAAAGATGGTTGAAGGAAGGATGAAAGCTAAGGCACAGAACAGAACTTGAAAAATCAGCCTACCTATTTCATGCGGAGATCTATGATTAAGCTCCTGATGGTATTACAAGTATATCACTCATTTAATTTATACCGTAATAATAGTAATTTTTGACAAAACTAAAGACATTATTAGTAAGTTTCCATCGGTGTAAAGTCGTCTTTAGGCTCTTGTGTGTATGATTTAATGCTAGCTCGTGACATTGCTCCTCCTTAATCGTCTTTATTTAATTTTAAGGAAAAGCACGAAAAATGGAACTCCTGGATTCTTTAAGCCGAGTTAGGGTTTTATTTTTAACAGATTACAACAGCAACTCTGGACCGATTCTTGTTAGCTATCGAGGAAGGCTACAACAGACCATGTAACCGTTATCACAACGAGTGTCACGCAACTGATGTAGCGCATTCTGTGCACTATTTCCTGTCACGCGTTGGGTTGATGGTAAGTGACGTAACAAATTCTGTATACATTGTGTCCTGTTCACTTTTTACCTTTCTATTCCGTTCGTGCTTTTTCTAAGGGACATATGTCTTGAAAGCGTATACTGTTCATGTTTCGTGCTCCTGAAAATCCAAAATCTGTGTTTATTTCAAGCTTCCTTCACCGACGTTCGCGTCCTTCTCTTGCCATCGTTAAATATCAAGCTATTGATAAAGAGTTGTTTATTTACCTCACATTTACATCATTTAATAAAAAAAAAATAACAAAACAAAAGATATGAGAAATAAGTGGTGAAGAGACCTCCAAAAAACCTCAGGGCTTATACTAAGAGGTCCCCTCGTTGATACATGGAAGTTCAATTGACTTCGCGAGACTCTGCTTGCATGAAAGATTCAGACATTTCATACCTTGGATTACTTGTCAAGTTGGTTATTTGTTTTATTTTTGAGTTTTGCATATTTTAATTTTTGAAAGAAGATAAACTGGGAGAGAAGGTAACCGAAGATGGTAATAATTAGCCACTGCGCGAACGTACATGAAGGAGCTGCAAGGCTACGAGAACGAGTCGACAAGCGAAACGATCCGGCGAGTCCAGAAAAAAAAGCCTCTTTTTTCGTGTTCTCGCCCCAAACTCCTCGCCGTCTTTCTCGTGTCTTCCGGCGAACCTTGCGCGTTTGCTCCTTAAGCCAATCACTGACCGTAGTAATGCAATAGCAAAGTAATTCGCTTATTACTAATACTTTCGACACGCAATTGAAACCCGCTCTATCTTTCAGTATTATTAGAATTAATCGACTTTAAACTAGGGGTAGGCATTCGTTCTTCAGGTCTTTTACTTTGGTAAACCGAGAGCAGAAAGCACACTCTTCCTGTAAACTTCATTTCAGAATAGCAAATACTCAACCGTCTTACTGCGCTATAAAGGCTGAGAACTAAACATTTTCCTACCTATTGCAGCACTGCATGAGTGACCTAGAGGTGTTTGGAATTCTTCTTTCCGCCATCATACACGATGTAGACCATACAGGGACTACAAACAATTTTCACGTCAATTCAAGGTACCTAAAAATGATCATTTTATATATAACTGTTAGTTGTTTGTGACTATCTTATCATCATGTAGAGTCTTTTCTTCTTGTAAAGAGATGCAAACTCTGTCATTAATTAATTAAGTGCTACATCACTGCAAGAAAAAACCCAATAGCCTAAATTTTGGCGATCTGCCTCCATCTTTTTACATTTCACTTCAATATATTCGAATTAATGCCATGTCATAGAAAATATAGCCAATCAGAATACAGGAAAGCCGTTGCAGTATTCAGCGTAACTCGTGGTATACCATGGGATATCCCACTTGTCGCTTGTATTTTGAAAAATACACATGACTCGCGGATGTTCCATAGTACTCGACAGCGTTCCTTAAATGAAATTTTCTCGTTTTTTGTCAAAAATTATTACGCTGTAATTGCTGCTCGTATGCCAATTATTTAATGGGTGAGTGAGTTGCATAACCGCAATCAATAGAATGGTAAATGTTTTAACTTTTGTTTCATTTTAATTTGTAGACGTTTTGATAAACAATCAAGGAATTTTCAATTTTTGTTTTCAGATCAGACCTAGCGCTGTTGTATAACGATCGATGCGTACTCGAAAACCATCACTTATGCACTGCATTCACGCTTTTGAAAAGCGTAAGTAATTTTAATCTTCTGTTACACTAAGCTTTGAATTTTTAACGTAAAAAAACTGTTCATCTTCGTTCGGTCGTGCTTCCGATTTTTGGCACAAAGCAATCATTTTTGCCTCTTTCCCTTTGTAGCGAGAACTAGACATCTTGGCAAATTTAACTCCAGAACAATACAGGTGAGTATCCTTTCTTCCGTTTCTTTTTTCTTTGCCTGCAAACATATACTGTAATTGCTGGAAATCAACTCTGTTGTATTTAGTGTTTCTTGGTATAGGTCTGTTTAAGTATTACGTACATCCTTTGGCCTTCATTGCAGACAGCCTGCATTTTTAAAGGCCTTGGTGAACGAGGTGCCATTGTTGCTCGTGACGGTTACTTGAGTTCGCAAACCGGGAAACAATTGTTGTGGACACAAAATGTTTCTGAAAAAAAATTGGATGAACATTTTTGTCTCGGACACAAATTTTGTGTCCACCACAATGTGGCGAGTGCAGGCAAACAGGGGTAACATTTGTGTCCGTGAAAATGCATGTGTCCGCAATCTGTGTACACGTTTGCCAGGGCCTTAATTAATATTTAACTTGCCATTCAATAAAATTCATAAATTGCTTACACTAATTTTACAGTGACATACGTTCTCTTGTCGTTGACATGGTGCTGGCGACGGACATGTCTTCTCATTTCGAACAACTCCGAGCCATGAAGGCTGCCCTATCAGTTCTTGGCAGGTACGAAAGCAATTGTATAATACGCAAAAATGTATATGCAAAGGTTTATTATAGTGGCAATACGCTTAGCTTCATAAGCACAAAGCGTAGCTAGTTTTCAGGCATGTCACTGAAACAAAGGAAACAAATATTGTAAGCATAGTTAAAAAATCCCAACTGGCAAGAGGCAGACCAGCTAGTAGCAGGATCGAGGCCTTGAACACGGGACCTAAAGATCGCCTTAACCCTTTTAGCCCCAAGGAGTCTCCCTTTGACGAGTAAAATCGTCTGGCGTTAGACAGAGTAAAATCTATAAGTCACTCTTGGGGAGTAAAGGGTTAAGGGAGACAGTTTTTTAACCCTTTAAGCCCCAAGGGGTCTCCCTTTGACGAGTAAAATCGTCTGGCGTTAGACAGAGTAAAATCTATGAGTCACTCTTGTGGAGTAAAGGGTTAAGGGAGATAGTTTTTAACCCTTTAAGCCCCAAGGGGTCTCCCTTTGACGAGTAAAATCGTCTGGCGTTAGACAGAGTAAAATCTATAAGTCACTCTTGGGGAGTAAAGGGTTAAACCACTCGTCCACGTTGCCTCCCGTTGTGATGCCCTCAGAAAAGACTTATATGTCAACCGAGATCGGAAAAGTTAACTGCTAATGCTCTGAATCTAGAATTCTCACTTTTGGATTCATTCTCGTCCCCATATCCCTTTTAGTTCCTCTTAGCCGGCAGGGCCTTGGCACGAAAAATGAAAGGCTCTGGGGACATACGGTTTTCAAAACAAATTGAATTTTTATTATTGGCTGTTTGGGAACAAAGAAATCTTAAACGGAAGTCAAAATGTTCGCCGGCCGCCATATTGCATCACACAGCGTGTAGAAACATCAATACTATATACGTGAAGTCCGGCAGTCCTGGAATCTAGGACTGGAAATCCTTTGTCTCCAGAGCCCTTCGTTTCTCGTGCTATGGTGACGAGAATGCTTTGAATTGTGCTCCCATTGTCCTCTAATATGGCGCTCACGATCAAGATACCTAGTTAATTAAGTCTCACCTCGAAAACCGAAAGTGGCGCTGCGGGAAGGAGGTGGCCTTTCGGGACACGATTTGCCTGATAATGCGAATCAGATTTAGTTTGATTTGGAAACTTTCCGTTTTGTATTTTAAGTCAAATAGAAAAGAGTCAGGCTCTGGAGTTCATTCTCCACGTGGCCGATATCAGCAACCCTGCGAAAGACTGGGAACTACATCGTCAGTGGACCTCTCGTATCATGGAAGAATTCTTCTGTCAGGTAATCAATGACATGCTATTTTATCCTTTTTTTTGCTTGCCAAGGATCTCCTTGTCTTATGTCTCAAACTGTATACAGAATATGAATTATGTGAATTACGTCTTCCGCATCTTGTACCTTTGTCGTCCTTCCACTTCAACAGCGTGACTTGGTTGCGTGAGTTCAGCTTCGGTGCAAAGTGCGTGACATTACTCCTCTCTTATCATGCGTGTTTTTCTGTTATATCACCAGGGTGACCGTGAGCTAGAAATGGGATTACCTATTTCTCCACTATGTGACCGTTCAGTTACGTGTATTCCTGAGAGTCAGTTAGGTACGTAACTGGAAACAAGAAAATCTCAACTTGTCTGTGAAAACTAAATAGTTCCTGCTTTGGACAAAATATACCTTGTTTCAGCCTTGCAGTAGTCTTTGACTTATCGTCGTTCATTTATTTTTCAAGTTTGGCTGATTAGATCTACTGTGAGATCCAACGTGCAATCAAGCAGGATCTTCGTCCACAGCTTTTTCAAATCGGCACTCTTAATCCTCACGGTATCAACGAACGCTTTTCATTCAACTAATTTATTCCGAAGTTTTCACGTAACCAGGCATCAGCCAATAGCGAAGCTCCTTTCTGTATATAAAAACACACGACGCACAATTCCTTGATTCGCTCCGACGAAGGGCTAACGCTCGAAACGTCAGCTCTTGAATCTCTTTACGGTGGCCAATTGACATTATCAACCCAGTTGATAAAACCAAATTATATTGTTATACTTCCCACCGACGCAGCACCACAGTTTCTTTAGAAACTTACCCCCTCTATTCTTTTGTAGTCTATTTAGTTTGTTTGGACAAGAACTCGGCTTGCTACGCCTGACTTATTTCACTTTCTTTTAGTTTTGTGGCCTCAAAATTATCAGAAAATCAAATTGAAAAAAAGAAAATATACTTGCCCTTATTCAATCTTTCCTCAGGTTTTATTGAATTTGTTGTAATGCCAGCATTCGACGTGTGCAGCGAAATGCTGGACACACTACTAGAGACAAAGACTTCCCAGGCGGCGGCGGAACTTGGCTTAGAGGGGCGTGGGGACAAGGAGAGGGCCTGGGTCGCGCCACTTGCTGACAATAGACGGAGGTGGAAGGAACAGTGCCAATCCTCTGCGAAAGGTAACCGTGACGTCATGTTTAACTGACGTATACGTAAACAGTGGTCCGGATTAGAAATACAAAGGGCAGAACATATTACATTCCATTTTTTGAAGGATGTTTATTTCAGACGGCAGGATGTGAGGTAAATCATCTTATCTGTTCTCATCTTCGAGATCATGTGTCTTCCTGGTTCCTTGCCTTCTAATGAACTGCAATGATAATTATGGAAATGTTCTACAAGGCCTGAAAGTTTTGACCGAGTTTATGGCTATGTGCCCACAAAGATGAATGATCAAGAGACGGGATAAACCAAAGGAGGATACGCCGAGGGCACGGGGGAGAGGAGGGTCGGTGGGAGTGGGGGTGGTGTAGGGAGTTGTCTGTATTAGTTAAGCTGTTTTAGAAGCAACATCTGAAAACTGTGATCATGGTTTTTAGATGGTCTACTTTAGCCCCGAAAGAACAGGGGAGGAAATCCTTTAAATTGTGCAAAGCCAAACGCAGTGCCTGAATATTTGAGGAAACAGAAGTTGACTTTGATGGGTTATTTGGAGTAATGGGTGCTTATCAGGTGAACGAAGAAAACAGAAATTTCGATTGAAAAATCAAACGCTTCACTTCATTCAGTTTGGAGCGTTTTGCAAATTGTGGGCTACTGGGTGGGGTAATGTGTCTTTGGCATTCCTTGCAATCTTATCAGAGAATGCGGGTAAGTTTAGAACCTTGTCCTCATCCTGTTTGCGCATTAAGGTGGCCGAACACAGTTTTTAAAACCTGTGTTGCATTTACCTTTTATTCTAAAACCGTTGAACTCTAGGTCCCCAAAATTGGCAGGAGATAAGTTAAAAGAATAGACTTTCGAATTTTGATAGTTACGCTGACGTGTGCGCTGTTGCCATGGTAACTTGACTGGATATAAACATCAATTTAAAATCAGATTTTGCCTATTTGCGGAAAATTCAGTCGTTAGATTTTCTCTATCATTTGCCTGAAACAAACTTGTCACAATACTCACATGCGGACACTATTCTAATGTTATTTTAACAGACCAATTTTTAGCTATCCGTCCTTGAATGATAACTCCATTATTTACAATTTCCTCTGTAAAATTTCAGAATTTTTGCAACAACTTTCTTTCTTGTTTCCTGAAGTATTTTCCTGCCAAATTTGGTGAAATTCTAACGAGCGGTTTTCGAGAAATACGCGTATTTCGGAAAGGTTGGACCTAAAGAGTTCAATCTCAATTTTTCGACTAACTACGCATGCGCTGCATTTAACTGGGTTCTCACGGTACTCACCGTAACACTGAAAAACCTGCCAAATTTGACTTTTTCTGACATACCATTCTAACAAGACCTAAGTTTAGAGCATACTATCATTTAAGAAAAAAGGCCTCATAAAAAACCACCTTGGAACAAAAACTCATCACTCTTTCGGCTCCATATTTGTTGTGTTGTCCTTGTGCGCGCGCTGCCTCGCATCAGCACCAACGACTGCAGAGCGCGCGCGAAAACTGTGTTCAGCCACCTTAAATTTCCATCTGGCTTGTTTGTGTTAAAGGAGCTACGTCACCATATTTTGAGTTATTTTTTGCAACAACCCAAATTACCCTTAAAACGTAGAAAACCTAAAACTAATAGTTTACAAAGGAAGAAAAACACCTAAGACGTGATGCTAAACCAAAAAGGAGCAAGGATGGTTAAGGATGGAGAAGATTTAGACGGATTGCAAATGACGATTTTTAAAAATTTAGGCTAAATTTTTCAGAAGGCACAAACTGTGACGTAGCTCATTTAATTGTAAAGTACCCGTTAGTCTGAGTCGTAGCCCAAAGTGCTACCCAATATGCTGGGAGTAGTTACTTTATTTTTGTGGGGATAAAATTTTTACGGGGATGAAGTTTGAGGCTTGCTTTCATGCTCTGTCAAAAGAGTGCCGTTTTAGTAAACGTACGATCCCAAACGAGGTGAGGTGGAGTGTTGCTGACTTGAACATTTTTGTTTATTTTTAGAGGGAATGGGAGAAATCCGATCGCCGTCCAATCTTAGTCTGGTGAGCCGTCGCTCATCAGTTGGTGTGACTGAGGGGGCACTGGACGAGAACCAGAACAAGAGTCCAAGAAACAGCAAAGCCTTTCTGACTCCAATAATCTCCTAACACCATCCCCCATGGGGATGCTGTGAGAATCGGCCCGAGGCCACCTGAAGCATGAGAGGTCCCGCGGCCGGCCGGCCGGCCAGGGCGTTCAGTTGGAAGGAATGCGATAACAATGGATTTTATCGGGATTTCTTTCAACAATGAAACACATTCTACCATGGCTACCTCGCCATAGTATTGACAAGTTGTTGGCAACTTCTTGGAATCTTTCTAATTCTGTTGGTTTTAACTTCAAGCTAAGCCAATCAGAGAGCGAAATATCGCACGTGCGTTTTTCTCTGCACGTCCAATTTAAAAAACCCAGATATATGGTGCAACATTACACACGATTGTGTGCAACATTGCTGACGCGGTTACCAATCTCTAGCGTTCACAATGACAAAATCAAAATGTGCGAAAGGTTTATATTTTCTTCACATCATTGTGTGCTGTATTGCAGAACGGCTAAACGTGGTTCATTTACGTGCAAAAATTTCGGGGGGAGGGGAGGGTGGAGATGCGCATGTATGTCAAGAGCTAAATTACCTTTTAACTGGCCGGGAAACAAGAAAAAATATTATGATCTCTCAGAACTTTAGTTCCTGAAATGTTCGATTTCTTGTCCTTTTGCTTTATCACGCATTATAATATAGATAGGACTTTGCGCGCGCTCTGATTGGTCAAAAACCCATGTTTTATCAGAGTATAAAACATAGAAAAAGCGTGTTTTATTGTTTTTCGTCAGCTTTACTCTAGTGAAAATTCGCAAGGGATGGTGGCGAACATTTTCTATAAAGAAATTCCGGACAAAATTCTGAGTCCAGCTGCAAAGATTGTCGAAGAAGCGTCTAAGTTCGAGATGAAAGTAGAAGAAGCGAAATTAAGTTGCTTCAGTTTATCGATCGTGTGTTTTTTGTTGTTTTACTCGCGTCGTTGAAAATCTATATCATAAAGCAAATGAAGAAGCCTAAGCCATGTATTATAAACACTCCTGACATTTGAGAACACTTAAGAAATGTAGAAAACACTCGCCTGCGTCTCGTGTTTTCTACATTTCCCTCGTGTTCTCAAATGCCCGTCGTGTTTTATGACAGTATAATACATGGCTTAGGCTTCTTTATTTGTTAAATAATTTTTACCCTATTGCGTAACGAGGTAAGGAAAGGATAAATACGTACTGGATAGTACGGAATAACCTCATTCTTGCAAACCTTTAGTTTTGTAAAAGTAAGTAATTCTCCATCTTCGACGTTTCACAATGAGCTCGCAGTTACACCTGTAATTTGTTTAACCAGGAGCCCTTTAATGTGAAACCCTATGGGTTTCTATGTTTCGATCGCCTGGAAGGGAAGAATTGCCCTGGGTAGTGAAAATCGATATTTTATTAATAAGATATTTATTCCGTTGGACCTATTTATGAAAACCTGTGTAATAAATAAGACCTTCTGCATGTTTAGTTGATTTTCCCTCTTGATATGTTAGAAGTCGCATATACTGAAAAGGCATCTTACTGCGAAATTTTTGTCTCTGAATAACATTGTCATCAGATATATAAAAAAGAAACAAATTGAAGTGAAAAGGTTAGCACGACAGAAATGAGTACATACTGGTTTTGTAATTTGTTTGTTTTACACTTTGAGTGGTATGTAGTACAGACATCCCTTTCTTCGGGTGAACTACCACGAAATTTATCAAAGTGTCGAGTTGTCCTCTGCATTCTAATTTGCGGCATCAACGATAATGCCTGGAGATTGCACACTACAATAATTACGTCAAAGCAGTAGAAAATTTAGATACGCCTACGAGTTTTATTAGCAGTAACATATATAGGATGGGAATGCGTGTACCTTAGTGCCAACCGTTTTCCTACGACTTGGGAAAACGGAATTCGAACTCCCAATTTTGTTTTTCGTTTACCTGCGCCATCGGAAAAGGGAATTCGACATTTCATTTTTGTTTTCCGTTTTCCTTTTACGTTGAAAATGAGATTTGAACTTTTATTTTCGTTTTTCATTTTCCCACGACTTTGGACAACAGAATTCTAATTGTCATTTCCGTTTGTCGTCTTTTGTTTTCGTAAGGCATTGAAAAACGGAATTTGATCTTCAATTTTCGTTTTTCGTTTCGTTGTTTTTGTCACTTCCGTCTTTTACCTGAACCGGAAAAATAGATCTATCACTCGCACCCGCCATGTCTTCCTTGTAACATTTGAAGACGCGGATACAAAACTTCAGTGTTTTGTGTATCCCTACCGGGGATACACATATCACTAGTGATATGAGTATGGGGATACACATATCACTGTGACACCGACATTCTTCCGGTTCAGGCAAAATACGGTAATGACAACAACACGGAAACGAAAATCGAAGATCAAATTCCGTTTTTAAAATGTTTTCCGAAAAAAGAAAATGAAAAACATAAATGACAATTGGAATTCTGTTGTACGAAATCCGGGGAAACGAAAAACGAAACTAGAAGTTCGAATTCCGTTTTCAATGTTGTAGGAAAACGGAAAACGAAAATAAAAGTTCAAATTCCCTTTTTCGATGGCGTGGGTAAACAAAAAACGAAACTGGAAGTTCGAATTCCGTTTTCCCGGCATGTCGTAGGAAAACGGTTGTCACTCAGGTTCACGCATAAGATTATGTCGTTCGCACAAGCAAACAATCTTATTTTAGCAATAAAAAATTGTCCCCAGGCCCTCTTTGTTTTGGCACTGTAATTTCGTTCCCAGGCCGCCAAAGGGCTCAAGAGATCTGGGAACACGATACTCAACGTGGTCGGCGAAACGAGTAATGTCAGTATAATCGAGTATAAATCGTCATCAAAGTTTGGTATCTGCTTGGAACAAGAACGACAAAACGTTTTAAACTTTGGCAAACTACTACGAAAGTTGGAAAGGATCTTGTGGCGAAAACAAGTTCTCAAAAGGTATTGTATGTTATATCTCAGGTGACTAAACCACTGCAGTCTTAATATTGCTCAGAATCACTCAGAATGCAAAATGAAACTATCAAGAATATATGTATTGCAAATGGCTAAATATAAATATTTTTTGGTTTTTATTTCACTCAATCTAGTCCCAAGCTAAGAGCCCGATTTTCTTTTAGTCACAGCGCGGATTATGGCCAGTTCCGATTTGTAACCCGTGACTGTCACGGATGTCGGTTCAATGCTGATTGGCTGGCAATCGATAATGTACACTCTGCGCATGCTCAAAAAGTTGGAAAAAATCATGTTCTTGCTGCTGACCAAAAGGAAAGCGGGCTCTGGGACGTCGCTGTGATTGCGATTAAATTTAATACCCGGGATGTTACAAGAAAAGAGCTTGGAGTACGAGGATGAGAGCAAGCCAAGTACGGCCTTCGAATTTCAATTTAATTAAGTTCTCTGAGCCCGTACTCTTTCCTGTCACTATCGTTACGGGATTGGTGCGAAATGTGATAATCAGAAGCATTGGGAATTCGAACACGTATCCGATCTGAAGGTCCGAAGTGACGGGCCAACTACAACAAGGTGGCATTCCAGGACTGTTCACCTGGATTAAAGGCAGAGTCACACTGAGCGACAAGACTCTAATTACAGTGTCGCTCGAGGTGAATTGTTGAAGCCACTTGTCGCAACACACACGAAGCAACTTGTTCCCGCGACACCCATTGTTCCTTGGCCTTGAATGGAGTGTGGTCCCAAGGCCAGAAGCTTTAGTTACACCACACGAGAATTTAACCCGAGCTGCCGTTTGGTGTACTTTGAAGAATAGGGAGCTTAAGCAAACCACGACGGCAACGTCAACGAGAACGTCGCTAAACAAAAGATTTAATGAGCAGTACAACAGCTCTGCACGTGCGTTATAATTCTATGTACATTTCTTTGCCGTCCTCTGCAAAACAACAACGTGAAATGACCAATTTCTCAGTACTTTGGAGAACGTGAACCTCGACGGCTAAATTTTCGGTTTTCTGTTTGAAAATAAACGCCGTCCTTATATTTTCTACAAGAACTATGTTTGAAAGCGATAGATTCACCGAATACATCAAGACAATTGCGAAATTCGTGCGTAAAATATAAATTCATTTTTAAGCAGGCGTCATCCTAGCCGTTGCCGTCGTCTTTGCTTAAGCTCCCTATTGTTTCACCAATGACCTACATTTTGTTCCTTGGGATGGGGTGGATTATTAACCTTTTTGGAGGAACGGGGCGTTGGGTGTCAACCTTTCATTGGAACCAGAGCACAAAAGTAGGACGCAACAGACGAGTTCAATATTTTATTTTAAACACTTCCTAGACCTTCCATCATAACAGCGTTAACACACTGTCTTTAAAGGTGCAAAATCGCGCTATTATCCGACTCTTTCTTTCATTTCATTGAAATATGCAAAAAACAACCATTCAAATAAACTTTCCCATACAAAATTTATCGAATTTTTCATGGCAATCTCTGTACTCTCGATCGTCAGCCTTAGCTTCCAGCATTTTTTGTTTTTCTATCGTTTCAAATAATCAGCGGTTTGCGGTACGTCAAGACCAGCTTGTATGAAACATAAAATATTATTGTGATCTTGCACTCGCAAAAGTACGAGGTATACATATACCTTATAAAGGTCTTTATACCATGTAAATTTCCCCAGCAAAATTAATCATTCGACCAGGATTCCGCACAAAAATAGAATCTGAAAAAGCAGCTTTCCACACATAAACACAACGAGAAAGGGAGTAAACAAACCAACAAAGTTGTTGTTCGGTGGAAAAACAGAATTTACCCATTATTATTGCTTGTAACTTATATCATAGATTTAGAACTGTTTTAGATGTCTTACTTTAACGCTCTCTCTCGCCATTCTCCATATAAGTTAGGTACATATGTCCAACCTTCAGGGTTTTTATAATTATGATTCATCCCCATCGACACCAGAGTTTTACAAATGCTAATAATTTAATAAGGAATAAGTGTTTTTACTCCAAGATGTATATAAATACAGCCAAAAACATCAGTACTACCATAAATTTTAACTTATTTAGCTAAATCTCACAAACGCATAATTTTACTATTCCCCCACCTCAAGAACGCTTTCGCTTTTTTTATGAAACCCCATGCCAGCAGAGTTAATATAAGACATATCAAAACCTGCATTATATTCATCAGGGGCGGATCCAGAATTTTTCTCAGGAGCGGGTGCACCACTCAGGAATGACGTTATTGACGGGTGACGTAAGCAGAATACTAGTCGCAGGTCATCTCAGGGAGGGATGCGCACCTCCTGCACCCTCCCCCTAGATCCGCCCCTGTTCATAAATTAATATATCTACATTATGAATACAAATACTATATTATTATATTAAATATTAAACGTTTTCGAGGATTAAATGGATGGCAGGTGATCTAGCTTGCTCAGTTTCGTCTTCTCCTTGTTTTTATCTGAAAAGAAAATAGAACGATTCCTTTTTCATAAAACGAAAGGCTAAACCGTGTTGTCATGGCTGGTGTGAAATCAACAACATAATGATCCTATGAACAGTGAAAAAGAGCGGGAAACACGTACCCAGTAGAAAGCGCGGTAAAACGTGTAACCGGCGGAAAGCCTGGCAAAACATGCATTAGTTGCAAAAAAATTCGGACGATTTTAATTTCGTACAAACATAGTGTCCGAAAATAAAACCGTCCGAAATTTTTACAGTATAGTATAAAACTGTAAAAGTACTTTCTGGGCGACGGCATCACATATCATGAATCCACATTAAGCTTCAAAGCCCTTAGTTCCCTTTCTGGACCGAACTCTATAGTTGAGACACTGCTTGAGGCATAAGCTTGATTGAGTTTGTGTTATTTTCTCGTTGGTGTATCCGGCTGTAAAACCTTGAAGGTACAGTAAAACTATCATTTTAGTCCTAAATTTACTTTAGGCATGTTTCAGCCCAGTGTCCGAAAATTGTCCGAATTGAGGTAAAAAGTGTCCGAAAATTAAACGTCCGAAATAAAACGTCCGAAATTTTTTGCAAGTAATGTAAGCAATAGAAAGCGCGGGAAAACATCGATTCTTCGGGTGAAACGAGCGGGAAAACATGTAACCGGCGGAAAGCCTGGCAAAACATGTAAGCAGTAGAAAGCGCGGAAAACGTGTAGCCAGTGGAAACCGTGGGGATATCGGTTGAGCTATTAACGAGCTCGCTTTGATTTTTGGAACCAACTTTGCAACAACAACCAGATCTCTCCAATCACAACAACGCAAATGAAAATGGCGCAATGAAACGTGCGAAGCTAAGTCACGATTTGTTGACACTTTTATCTATTCTCATCACATGTTCTTTGGCTATGTCTTGATATTGTAAGGAGAAATTCTACGTTGATCAATGACTCACCTGTTCTTTCGGGCGCCGGAGATTCAGTAGCAAGTTGCGGTAAATGATGCGAGGCAGCCTCGTTCTCTAGTTGAGGCTTGGCTCGGAGCTTTATAAAACAGAAAGTGGCTTGTGTTAAAAGGGATTCCAACACAACTCACAAATTAAAATAGCCCGTTTTTACGATCAAATTTACAGCAAAGCTAGGAAAAGGTTAGGTTAGTTTAGAACTTGAATTTTCCGTTAATTATTTGACATTAAATATATAATTTTCCCCATACATTTACGACAATTCTTGTCGTCCCTCCCCCGACTACTCATACGAAGATGAGCCCTGGTCAGAAACTGTGGAAAGGTCTATAGGTCTATATTTTGCATTTTTATCGCCAAAGATAAGCATCTGTGACTTACCCTAGTTTTTCTTGTCTTTACCGCAGGAGGCGGTCTTGTTTGTATGTAAGTCGGTTCGTAATCCTCGAAATACGCATGCGCCAATAGTTCTGCGCAAGTTAGCCGTTGACTAGGTTCCATGGCAAAACAACCCTATAACAAAAATCGTAACTAAATTTATAATTATACTTTATTTAACAAGGGTAACATTAATTACTGATAACTCAGTCTGTTTAGCAACGTTCGTTGATCGTTGTCACCTAAAATGTATAGTTTAAAGTGCACATCACCCCCGAAATTTTTTTCGGTAAAATAAAAGTATGTTTGTGTATTTGTTATTTGAAGCACTTGGGCGAAAAAAAATTATGGATTTGGTTGAATCTTCGACTTTCTGTGACCCGGTGAAGTCTCGAAAATAGCACTGAAAACGCCGCCATTTCGCCCTTTTTTTTCCATTTTCTACCTGGTCATACATCAAATATTTCATGCCAAGCCGTTTCATGATAGTTTCACGTCAATTCTGCCGCATAAAGAAGCTTGGAACTTGGACTGTTAAGTGACATATTGAATACGGTCATCAACGGGCCATAAAAATTTGACCGTATTTCCGGTGTGGCCGTATTGCCGGGGTAGGGTCGAATTTCGTAACTGGTCCTGATAGGTACGTTCGAACTTCTAAACAACAGCAAATTCTTTAATAGACATCCAGAATGCAGACACTTCATTCTCTGCATTCAGTGTTAACCAAGGGAAATTTGATGAACAAAACTAGATGCTAAAATCGAAACAAGAACCGACTTAGCTATACATAACATACTTAACATCATGACTGCTACTTTACGTTAAATGTTGTTTCTAAGTGCTGAGATTTTTTTGTTACGAATGCGTTTTAGGTTAGAGTGGTCGTACTAACGGGGTAAAATTATAAAAGGATATAGGTTGGCCGTAATAACAAGGTGAACGCATCAACGGGGTTTTCTTAGGCATGTACTAAAACCTAGCCTGCGTGCAGCCGTTTCCTATTTCCTAAAGCGATTGGCATTTTATGGTATTTCTGGTGTTGCGGGGTGTTCCGGTGTTCCGGTGTTCCGGGGTTTTCCGGTGTTCCTGGTTTTAGTACATACCGTTTTCTTAGAAGAAATGTATGCGCGTTTCGTCGGGACCGCAATAACAAGGTGATCGTATGGCGGGTTTGACAGTACTTCCCTTCTACATGTACATAAACACCCACCTTCATGAAGCTCATAGCTTGACTCGGTAATTTGAATTTTGACTCTAAAGGAATCTGAAAGAAAGCAGAAATTAAGTCTTACAGTACTTTTGAGAGCCATTTTCAAAAAGAAAATACAGGTATATAAAAAACTGTCAACACTGTGATTTTACAATAATTCGGCCTGTAAAACCAATACAGTTTCTGGTCAAACAAGAGTATTCTATTTATTGAGCTTGGTTGTTCAAGGCAATATAAAACTACAGAGAAGATTGAGATTGGCCTGAATGTTAAAATGGGAAAACAGGAAGTAAAGAAGTTAACATTTTGGAACATTTGCAATTTTTTTATAATGGCTCCAATACGTTCAGGGCGATATTCCATATTTTCATCTTGAAAGTCTCAAAACATTATTTGGTGGTGTTGAAAGTCAGTGATATATTGTACATCAGTGCAGACCTAAATAAGCTATGCCAGAAAACTTCACTATTTTTATGGTGTAAAATGAAATTCTGTATACCAGTATTAATTCTAATTTATCTTACCATTTCCTGAGGTTCTGGAATAGCTAAGCCACGGTAAAACTGATTTGCCTTGAAGATCTTCCTTTGATCTTCAGTGAGATCACCTATGAGCAGAACGAAATACAAACATCATAATTAGTCTATTTAGACATTCAAGGAATCAATGAAATCCTCTCTGCACATTTTCTGAAAGTCTTTTATGTCAATTCCATACTTTTTGTTGGTTTTTGTCAGTTGGAGCTCACCCTCATAACTGTTGCTTACAATTCTTGAAACCAGAAAAAAGTTTGACATGTAAATTTGCAACTGTTGTTCAACAAAATTAATTATTCACTTTAACTAAGATCCTAGAATTGTTATATTTAATCATCTTTTATCTGACTTCCATTGCACACCCATACTGTACATATGTGTACAAACACTGACAATGCGCTGCTGTTGTAAAGAGAAATTAAATGCAAATCATTGTTCGTAATTAAAGGCCAAGGTCAGTCAATACCTAACGTCTTTCTGATCAAATATAACTGATCAAGATCGGATCTCCCAGGCCACAGAGGCTGACCACTAATAAGCTCGGCAAACACACAGCCAATTGCCCACACATCCACTGGATAGCTGTAATGGACATCGCCGACAAGGAGCTCTGGAGCACGGTACCACCGCGTCGCAACATAGTCTGTATACTCATCGTTTTTATCTAGAAATTTAAGAAAGCAGCATGCACATTTACATAAAGCTGTGACAGAACTTTGGGGAAGATACAGTACCACCCCTCCCCCTCAGGCTACTCCAACAAGGTGGGGGGGGGGGGTCTAATGCATTGTATAGACCCAAGCAAGTATGTAGATCTTCAGAAAAAAATTGTGTTCTGTAATGTATTCAGTCTTCTGATCAATAAGATGTAGGAGCCTAGAAGACTTGTACAATGTACAATTACAAGATTTTAACCCTAATGATACAAGAAAAATATCACTCCTACAGCCATGCACAGTCTCAGGATGCACACAGTCTCAAGATAATCTAGATTACGATCAGTAATCCAAGATTTCTTGGATCATAAATGGTGCATCAAAGGTGCTGGCGAATCCACTCTGAGCAAGGATTTCCCAGTTCCTTTGATGCACCATGGTCTGAGTGACCTCGGATCACTGATCCTGATCTGGATCAAAGGAATGCACCCTTAATTCACGTGTTATCCTCAGTTGCTCAAAATATTAATCCACTGGTGAATTTTCTACCTTCACTAAAAACAAGTGCCAATAAGCCACCAGTGTGGGTAAATTATTTCAGGTATTTTCAAGGAATGGCTTACAGTTGTATACAGTAAGAGAGCTTATTGACAGTAAGCTTATTGACTGCACTACCACAATACAATAGGGTATGTTAATGTTATTCAAGCATCACTCTGTAATTTCTACAATCATTTAAACATGCACTATTGATGCCAAAAGTCTTGCAAGATGTGATTACACATTGCTAGTAACATGGAGTATATAATTACATGCACTTAATTCTGAAGGGCGAGGGGTGGGTCGTAGCTTAATTACATGATAAATTTCTTCTTCAAAAGAGGGGTGGATTATTGAAAGGGGGTGGCTTATTAGAGTGGGTGGGTTAATGGGTGATGCACATAATCCTCAATCTAGCTGTTGACGATGCGGGCTCTGAATTACAAATGTACTGGTACATGTACATGACTTACTTAACATCCTGGCGAATCCAAAGTCACACAGCTTTATAATTTTATCTTTGGTTATGAGAATATTCTCTGGTTTCACATCTCTATGAATAATCTGCATATAAAGATGAAAATGTGGGAGGCGCAGTGGCCTAATGGTTAGTGCGCTGGACTCTGGATCGGACGGTCCGGGTTCGAGTCCTGGCCGGGGCATTGCGTTGTGTTCTTGGGCAAGACACTTTACTCTCACAGTGCCTCTCTTCACCCAGGTGTACAAATGGGTACCGGCGAATTTACTGCTGGGGGGTAACCCTGCGATGGACTAGCATCCCATCCAGGGGGGAGTAGAAATACTCTCTGTCGCTTCATGCTATGAAACCGGGGATAAGCACCGGCCTGATGGGCCACTAGGCCCGACAGCAGACTTACCTTTAAAGATGAAAATAACAATTACAAACATGTACAGAATCATTGAAGCATGCACATATATGTTTCTCCACATACAATATAAATATAACATGACTGTCTCTATTTAATTCCGAGCCGTACTGTTACATGTACAGTACACCTACACGTATAAGCAAGGCAGGATTTTCAATAAAATTTGAAGTACTGGAGGCAGCTGGCTTGTCAGTAGACTAACCAACTATTGTAACCCACATTTTGAAGCAAAGTAGAGAGACGTAACCAATGGTTTCCGTCGGCAATCGGTGATTACTGAAAGCACTCGCAAGGCATCAGGATTTGATACCCAGGGTATAGGTACATTCATATAACACATTTGAACATTTTTGTGGAATTTAAGCACTATAAATTTGTTACAAAATTTATCATGCACAAATGAAACAATGATCACTAGATTTGAACTCACATTATGTTGATGACAAAAATTCACTGCCTGGAGTGTTTGGTAGGTGATGTTCTTTACTGTTTCTTCTTTAACACTGAGAGACAAGAAACACAAAACAATAATCAAGATTCTATACAAGTCACAATTAAAAATACACTGTTTAAAAGTGCATTGTATATATAATTTATACATGTAATCCTCATGGCGCCTTCCTTACCACTATTATTTTCCTCTGTTCTTTTATTTGAAGAAATCTTAACTTGATATTTGTCGCTCTTGTCTTAATTAATAATTACGTCATTTCGTAATCTTTGTCATTGTAAATATATTAATGAACTATTTTATCTTTGCTCCACCCAACTCGATTAGCCTTGCTAAATTTGGGTGGACAAACTTATCACTGTAATTAGTATTCGATATAATAAACGTTGTTGTTGTTATTGTGGCACATATTATTGTTATTAGGATTGATCAAGGGAAAAGCTACACAAATGTAGCCTTGGATCATTAATTGTGTTGGTACAGCATGCCAGCATCACAGGCACTGAAGAAATACGAATTTAGGAACAGTAGGCGACTTTGGCACGTTAAATTCATCATTGTCACAAGCTGATACATATGAACAGCTGTAACAACCGGTGACATATTTATAATCAAGTAACTCCAGTGGCTACTGTACGTACCCTCGTGGATTATCTTCGAGTTCATTTAACACAGTGTGATCGCAGTACTCAAACACCATATGAATCTTGTGTTTTCTTCTGAACACCTCAAGCAGGTTCACGAGGTTATGGTGCTTTAGTGTCTAAGGATTCAAACGGACCATATGAGTACTGATCATGACTAGCTACATGACTGTAAAAAGCACAGCCCTGGATGGGATGCTAGTTCATCACAGGTTACTCCCAAACATTCTGTGTGAAGACGAACTGTAGTAGTAAAGTGTCTTGCCTAAGAACATAACACAATGACCCTTCTGATCCAGAGTCCAGTACAATAACGCTTAAGCCCATGCAGGCCAAACCAACAATAGAGTTCATGAGAGTTCAAACTCTCACTGCCGTTTAGACTGAAACTCTCAGGCACGCTCGTTATTGATTATCATGCGCTCTCATCAACTTTGAATGTGCTGAAATTTTCATGAGAGTCTATGAGAGTTTTCTTTCATTTGGCCAGAGTTGATGTATTGATAGTCAATGACAGTTGACGAAACTCTCACGAGAATAACTCTCAATGTCATTTGGCCGTCTTTAGGCCACTTCATCTCCCAAAAGGCCATGCCAATCTGATTGCTAGTCATGATTATGAGAAAACTGAGCCCCTGCTCAACCAGTCAAACCGGTTTATATACATGCTCCTGTACATGTATGTTAGCACATCCAGAACATGTTAGGTTATCAAAAGCAAAATCCCTTTTTGCTGATGCTAAGAAAAAAAATTTGCAAACAATTTGTCCACCTATTTGTCCACTTTTCATGATCGTTGAGATCTTTCAAAATCCTCTCAATATAGACGTGATATAAATCTTTTACATGCAGACGTATCCAGGCCAATTAGGTAATCCTCTATCAACGAATAAACTGTAGACTCTCTCGAAGACGAAGCCTGTAAACAATGAACACACGTTCTGTATACAGCTTTAGAACACTTTGGATCTTCGCAGAATACAGTGTGCGTAAAGCTTAATTTTAATCTCTACTTTTAATGGAGTTTAGGTCAGATTAAAATTCCACCCTTGTTAAAGACTGCAAAAAATCTTCCCAGAGAAACTCACAATCAACACTTTAGGTATAAACTTATACATTATTAATTAACGAAATTTCTCAGGTTGACACGTTCTGAAGTTGTTTATTTATACAGGAAAATTGGATGACAACATCTGACCACAAACCTTCAGCATACGAACTTCTCTCATGGCGATTTTCTTAATCGAAGGATCGTCTTCTGATTCGACGAACTTCTTAATCGCGACGATTTGACCGGTTTCTTTATTTCTGCATTTGAACACCACTCCGTAGGATCCTTCGCCGACCTTTCCAAGCCGTTCGAACTTGTCCATTTGCGAAAAATGTCCGTCTCGATCTACCTGTCACCAGTTCTGGTCGATTTCTTGTGTAGCATCGATCGATCAGGTGAAGTCAAACGAATGAAGATAAGAGATTTATGAGTACCCGGAAGGCATGTGCCCTGTAGCAAAATAAAAACGTTAAATGATTTTTGAGATATCAATAATATCATCAGCGGATCCTTCACTGACACGGAGACGATCGACGCAAAGACATACACACACAAATATCGCCATAACCCTTCGCACATAAGCTTACATTTCAAACAAAAATTCATTACCCTTTTTTGCAAAACGAATCATCCCGCAACCCAGAATAAGATTTTCCATAATCCAGTGGACAAAGCAGCCGGAACTGTTACTAGGACGAAATCACAACACTGTATTGCTAATCGCCTTGCTAATCGAAAATGCACGAACTCTTCCCTACAAAACTGATGTGTCGTGACGCACGACCCACAGCACGGCGGCACCTTATTAGGAAGTCACCATGACACCAGATCACGTGTTTAGAATTTTTACAGGTCCGCACACAATTTTTTTCTGAATTATATTTTTTACTGATTACAAATAAAAAGGCGGATGCGATAGTTTTTTTGCTAGATTTTAAATGAAAAATAGTCTGGTTTATCGGGAGCACTTCTATATTATCATTGTACCGGGTATTTGAAAATCTTTTTTATTCAAAGATGGCCAACGCGTGCTGTAAAAGTTTGTATGGGGGGGGGGGGGGGGTGGGGAGCTCCCGTATGAAAAAGACGAGTCGAGCGCCATATACCAGGTCAATAGCAAATCCCGAAGTATGTCACAAAGAACACAACAAATGAACCTAGCCCTCAAACAATAGCACAATAGACTTCACACAATAGAACGACAGTATAGTGCATATATTGACTTGGTATATGGCGCATTACCTAAAAAGACCAGGATGCTTACAACAAGTGGAACATTTTGAATTGAGCCCCTATGGAGACCAATCTGAGCGTGCCATAGGCTTTCTTTATCTCTAACTGATATCGAAAAGATAAAAATGAATTTATATTCCTATATTCAGTAATGTAGCCAGGAGCTATAATCGGGGACGATTATGGTTCCTGGTCAGTGTAACCCTAAACGAGATCTTCACGGCTAAAAATATGGGCATATTACCCAGAATACCCTATCCGAAGTAAGATCAAAAATCACAGCGAGGAAAAGAGAAACCGCGTCTATTAAAACTCTTTCAAATGGGAGCCCCCTCCCCCCGGATGCTCAGACAACGAGAAGGTGAGCATGTTTATTATTATTATTATTATTATTATTATTATTATTATTATTATTATTATTATTATTATTACTATTATTATTATTATTATTATTATTATTATTATTATTATTCATCCTATAAACTGCACTTTTCCTTTACCCTTAGTTAAGTATTTCTAAAATGAGACGCGACGATCGCTATTGATGAAACGACGATCTTGGAGATTGAAGCGACGATTTTCAAATTATTGCATTCAGAAAAAATATTGACCAGTCAGACCTAAAAGATTTTAATATGAAAATTATAAATCATTTGATCCACAATCAAACCTGAAATGATCTTAAAGGTCCGTGTGCGCAAAACAATTCTTGACATAAAAGCGACGATTTCGTTGAAAAGGCGACGATTTGATGAAAAAAGCGCGACGAAATCGACGTACGCGCGTACCCATAGAGAGGCGCTAAAATGTTAATCGCATTTCAAATAATGACATCTCAAATTATTTTGGATAAAACGATGTGTTAATTTAGCGCCTTAGAGGCTTTCTTTGGTAAAACTGTGGACGTAAAAAATATACATATTTTTAAATTTATATGTTGTGGGAGAAAAATCAAATAAACTACTAGGTCATCCCTACAAGCCTTGTAGGGATGACCTAGTAGTTTATTTGATTTTTCTCCCACAACATATACTTCGCTCTGCTTCTATGTATTGAGCACTGTTTTACGAAGATCAAATTTTACACTATATTTTTAAATTTACACATATTAGCTCATGTTATCTCATTTAGAACAATTACCGACCCTGTGCTATTCGACCTATTGAAGTTTGCTTGTCCAAAGTATCATAGACCAGATAGACTATCTGAAACGGCTTTTACCATGTGGTCGTCTAGTTTCAGCTGTTTCTTTTGAAATAAAAACAACAAAAGAAAATATTACTACGAACATGGAATTACTATTTGTTTCATTTGTTTTAAATGCTACCAGAACATTTTTCTGCAAGAGCTGACCATTTAGTTCATTTTTTTCATCATTTGTTATAAAATAAAAATATTAGATTGTATTGAAAGAAAAATTTAAGTCAGTAATAGTGGTCTTTGTCAGTTATGTTTTGTAAGTACTTCTATATTGATATATGTATCTCAGTCAAAATTCTTAGAACAAGTAAATGTAAGCATGTCTTCTATGTAATGTACTGTTAGTGATGTATCGTAATTTTTTATTGTGTTGTATTATAATAAAATAAATTAATAAAAAAAAGAGTTTACACTTCATTTGAATAGCGAACTGCGATAATTAATACGTAATTATTTTAAAAATGTTCGCTGAGTGTATTTCCATCGGAAAGATGATGTGATGCATCGGAAAGTTTGATGTAATATATCAAACACGAGAGACAGTGTTTCATCACGATTTCAAACGTCACCGAGAAGAGAGTCATACGACGCGCAGCGGAGTATTTTTGAGGAACTTCGACATGTTTGAAATCGTGATGAAACACTGTTTCGAGTGTTTAATATATCTTCTCAAACGAAACTAAAACTACGGAGAAAACGAAGAAATAAAATCATAAAAATCTATGCTAATTAAGATCACGTTTTCAAACCTCCTTCTCGGTTCTGATTTCCTTTGTTTTAACGTGATGAATTATTAATGAGTTTGAGAAGTGATGACTAAGATTTCAACCAGAGCCATAGGTTATCCCGGTTTCCCTGTTAATATACTTTCGATTTCCCCCGGCCCTCTGGGACGGGATGCTAGCCATTAAATTCACCAGTACCCATTTATGCGCCTGGGTCAAGAGATCGAGAGCGCTTAACTGCGAGAGCAGAGAATGCCTTACCCAGGAACACAACGTCACTACGGGACACTTCCCGGGACTGGAACCCGGATCGCCGCTAACCATTAGGCCAACGCGCCTCTTCAGAAAAGAGCAACTACAACTTTGAACATTTATATAGATTTTCACGTATTGAACTCAGTTCATTGATATTCTTTCGTAGCAGTGTATTTATTCAGTGGTATTTGTACTGCTGGCCCTTTGAAGAGTTCTTTAACACCCAATACAACACTTGACGCTTTTACAACTTTTCATCTGACTTATTAATTTGAGTCGAGAAGTTCATGTTTTTATGGCTGAACGCGGGACTTTAAGCGTACTGAATTTATTTTGATTTTGAATTTAGAGTACAATGTCAATCTCGTTTTCTCGACTTTTATGGGAAACGGAACTGATTCGGGAAATCGGATGTAAAAAATTGCTGTGCAACGCCTTATAATTTTTAACTCGAGTTATCGAGAGGAAATCGTAATTCCATGCTTCTTCAGGTTCGTTTGCTCTCTATTAAAATATTAATTGAAGGCATGGGAAGAAAGAAATACTACTTGAAGCTAGATTACGTAAAAGATTAACAATAAATCTAACGTAAATTTTGAAAATAGCGCGCACCGGTCGTATACTATCCTATTTGATGATAACAAAACTTTCATATACAGCTCAGTGGCAAGTAAAAAATAAAGTAAAATATATTTTAACCTTTCTTGTTCGTGATAGATTCAGTTGATTGTCGAAGAAATATATTTCGCCGTGATTTATCGCCAATAGAATGCACTTCGCAGTTGGTAAAACAATATACTAGTTTAGCAAAGGTTTTGGCGGGAAATTTCAGTCATGATAAGCAAAAAATAAATTAAAAGATTCAGCTTGTCGCTAGGAGGCAGTGTATGCTACTTACACAACGCAACAGCCTCTTCAATCGTGAAGCCAAGACCACGGGCTCACTCTTAAGTTCAGCTTTCCAAGAGAAACCAAACTAAGTACAGTTGATGGTTTCGTTTCCTTATTTTACTTTGAAAAACAGTAAACTTACCGCAAGCTACAAACAGTGTCTAAAAATCCTTTTTTGTACATGTGAATACTGAATAAAATCACCTGCATTTGGTTTGTATGGGCAACCCGCTGATGCGTAATGAACCACAAGCAGCGAGAGCTCTAGTTTCTAAACAAGCTGCCTTTGTGTCGAGCCGGGAAAGTGCGCCACCTCGATCGCAATTAAGTTATTAATGTTAATAGCGCCGCGCGTCTTGTGGCGTTGTTATTTGCGCTCAGAGATCTTGTAGGCGGTAAAACGTAATCTAATCTGTGTTGCGCTGCAAAAATGGGTTATAGCGCCAGTATTTTTGTTTCTCAAGTCAATCGGAACCTACTGTGTGAAATTTGCGCGGGAGTGTTTAGAAAACCGCTTGTGACGCATTGCGGGCACACATTTTGTGAAGAGTGTTTGGAGCAATGGTTAAGCGCTGCAAGTCATGGAGATAAAACTTGCCCAGTCTGCCTTCGGAACGTAAATTTATCCAAGACCGCGCCCGTTTTGGCTTTGACAGGTTTCATTGAGGGACTTTCTGTGGAGTGTGAAAATGCGGTGAATGGGTGCACGATGGTTTTAAATCTTGGCGACATGGAACGGCATTTAAAGAGCTGTGAACACACGCTCGT
>OX393572.1:12669275-12679275 GCA_947652115.1 Blastomussa wellsi | reverse complement strand
AAGATATCATGTAATCTCTGCTATTTTCAAGAATAAATAACCTTAAAAGAATTTGAAGTAAATCACTTTCAGAATTTTCGCTATTTAAAAGCCCTCCCACAACTCTCTTCCTGGAATTTCCCTTTTACTCTAAACGTTGAAAAAAAGACGACTTGAAAGCGTATCCCGTGACTAATGGTAACGTGTTACATCTTTTTCTTAAAGGAGCTATGCCACGATATTTTGAATTATTTCTTTGACAACCTTAATTACTCTTAAAATTTAGGAAACCTAAAACTAATAGTCTGCTAAGGAAGAAAAACACCAAAGGAGTGAAACTAAACCAAACAGGAACAGTTCGGAACAAGGATGGCTGAGGATGGCGAAGATTGAAACGGATTGAAATGACGATTTTGAAAAATTTAGCCTAAATTTTTCAAAGTGCACGAACGATGACAGGAATCGGTACAGACAACAAAACAAAGAAAATAATGAATGTATGGAGTAAAAATGAAAATTAATACGAAATTCTGATATTAACATTCATTGTATTTTCAATTCCTCTGCAGGTGTTCGTTGGCCTCGGTCAGCCTTTCGAAGGACCAGCAGCCGTTGAGGCCCTGGCCAATGGATGTTTCTTTCTTAATCCTAAGGTGACGTGTCCTAATTTTGTTTCAAATTGTACTCGAAACCATTTTACTGCATCGACTAAATCAAATTATTATGCTACAAACTTTGACATGTGGGTCATTCGACCAATGAAGTTGGGTCTGAAAGGGTCAAAGTCCAAAAAGGAAGAATGAAAATATTTGGCCAAAATAACCATTTCCTAAATTACTTTTATTGTTTTTACTAGTTTGTGCCGCCGCTGGATCGCACTAACGCCAACTTTTTTGCTGGTAAACCCTTCAATAGAAAGGTAATGTGTACTGGTCTTTATGATTCAAGCAATAGCTGATTTTAGAAAGAGATAGAGCGCCAGTCTGTGATTGAGTTGTCAGATCGAGTGAATCTGATATTAGAAAACAAGCTAAATCAAACTAGGGAGAGTGCATGTATCTCAAAAATGGAATCTCACCTTGAAAAAGTAAAAATTTGCTATAAGAAAAGACATTCTTCTAAAAGCGCCTTATTTGCTCGTAAAAGACTTAATTTCGACAAAGTTACTTGTCAAGATGAAAGTTGACAGTTTTACCAGCCTAATTCCTAGGCTTGTCCTCGATCATATATCTGCGACCGTTCAAGCTGCAATAATAGAGCGCAGAATCCTTTGAGTCCTGCACGCCTTCAGATTGGGACCTTTGATCTATCTGAAAAAAAAGCAAGTCAGCCTTATTTTGTTAAGAACTTGTATGGTTAGTTTACATTTTGCTGCATTTTGTCTTTATTTAGATAACTTCTCAAAATCCATATGCTGAGGTCTTTGTTGGAAAGCCTTTCGTTCAAACAGTTGATATCAATAACTTAACTGAGGTGGAAGAAGCTATTCTGGAAATAATAAACACAAAGGTAAGATTCTTAAAAAACAAGTGAACTCTATGACGACCCAACATAAATAGGAGTGGTGTGTTATTTTTCATTCGTATTGCTCTTGGTTTCATTTTAGGAAGAACCTCATCTTCCATATGAATTTACCCATGTTGGAATGCTTGAACGAGTTAATGCATATGTTGAAAATCAGGTAAGGCAATGTATTACTTACATGGCGAATTTTTTGTCTGTCTGTCTATTGTCTATTTACCTTTTTCCATCATGTTTGTGAGATCTAAAAAAGAAAAAGAATGTATAATTCTTAAATAATTTCAACAGGACTTCTGTAAGCAAACAAACTGGCCGCCTCTGAGTGAATTAAAGATTGTCATGGGAGGAGATGGTGAGGCTTGTGTGGAGGCCTGTCTCAAGAAACAGCTGACATGTGAGCCGAAGTTCTTCACTTCTTTGAACACGAAGGAGACTCTTGAAAGGTAAAGACGCAATCAACTAACTAACGACTAAATTTGTTGTATGTAGTCATCATCAGTCATCAGATTGTTGGAATGACCCAAATACCTCGCTTCTGTACTTTACCACGCAAATTTATCGAAAATCACTTGAAACCGCCCCAATAAACTCTCTTATCATTTCGTAAACTGAAGCTATAAACCTGGTCATACATTTTTACATTTTACATGCATGCATGCGTGCATCCTTTTGTGTAACCACATCGAAAATTGCACTGCACTGCATTGCGCACAATTTTGCACCTAGTCTGTAAGAATTATCTACAACCTATAACAGTAGGGGCAAGCATTTCCTGCCTTGTGACTAAAAGATGCAATATTGATTCCAGAATTATATATTTATTTACTATACGACCACTTTTTCCTCTCTAGTTTTCTTTTTATCCTAAAATAAATGTACTTAAAGGGCATATAATTAGTTTACTATATTTTTGCCCTTTCCACTTCTTTTCACTGCACTAATGATGTTAAACCTATTCTATTCTTGTTGTTAAGTGGATAAATGAAATAAAATAAAAAATTAAAATTAAAAATTATCTAACCCAATTCAGAAATGGCGGCTTTTTCTTCTTTCGACTGTTCTCCTATGCATGCAGATTGAGAACCTTGGTTCAGCGTTCTGCTCTCTTTAAGCGTTTAAATAATTTTGCAAGATTGTTGCATGGTCGATATTAGAAAAAAATATCTTTTATACAAAATTTCAGGAATAACTTTCAGTGTAAATCCACGGCTTTCCAGGAAAGTATCCTGGCGCCTTCATTAAACACCGCTGACAACACCTGTCTGCTGCAGAGTCAGTCGCTGCTGTTCAGCTGCCGAGCATCCAGGCCTGGTGTGGTCCGACTCTGTCCATGTCGCTCGTACCGCAAAGAACAAGTGGCCCTCTGTGAGTCATGTTAAGGCTGGTTCGAAAGCCGATTAAAATGACCCACGGTTACTCCGTGATTAAATTTCTTAATCCCGGAGTTACTAATCGGGGGGTATAATGGTGTTCCAGAAAGCATTTTTAACCCTCGATTAACTATCGACATATAGGCATTTCCGCATTTGACGGTGATTTAACTAAAGCTGTGCGCTGAGAATAATCCCGAATAGAACTTCTTGGTGATTTTTTTTCAAGTCGAGAGTGTTTAATTTAGCTTGACTGAAAACACGAGGAAATTAACAAGATGAAAACTTTGAAACGTTTACTCAGTCGGAGGCAGGCGATAAGTCACAAAAAAACGTTTTCTTTAATTGGCTGACAGCACGATGAACGTTTCAATCAGAGCTCGGGCACAAGCATAGGCGTACGAGCCCGAAAATCGAGGGCCGGGGCTGCAGCCCCACACAGTTTCAAAAATTATCCTTTTTCGGGCAAAACGCCCGCGATTGTTCAGATGAAATGGTAGATTGTGTAATAGTAGACCACGAGTAGTCCCTTTTTTTCTTAGTCCGTCGAGCGAGAAGCGAAAAAATGACGGAAAAAAAAGGACTGCTCGTAGTCTAGCTAGTGTAATAGGAATTTTCATTACGTGCTCCTCGGGTGCCTCGTGTGCCACAAAGTTTCAATAACGGTGTGAATTGCGTTTAAATGCAATTTAAGAGCGTCTGTATACCGGTTTAATAGTGACAAAGTTGAGCATTGTGTAATTTTTTCGACCAGGTAAGTCCCAGCCTCCCCCACCCCCACCCAAGTCCGAAGGTGCACCGTACGCCTGTGAGCATGAGTTTGTTGTTTAACTTAAACTTTAAATGTTGGTATACTAAAAGTTATTCCTAAGTGTAGCGAGTTCTTTTTTATCGCGTCGGCGGATAACTTAGTTTCTGTGCGTTCCAAATGGATATATTTTTTTAATTGCTTCTGAAACAATTCATTTCGCGACTAGTATAGATAGTAGAGTTGTGTTAAATAAATAAATTTCTTAAATAAAAAGAAATATTCTCTTCAGACTTTGGCTGATAATTGTGACTTTATCGTGTTGGTTTTATATTAACCTCACCTTTAACACTCTTGCCGAACCTAGCTAAAGTCAAACCCACCCTACCTGCCCCTCCCATTACCTTGCTGCTCCGGAGGACTGGAGATATCGCACCAAGCCTCTTCGGCTAGACAGACAGCGAGGCTGCTAAGCTCATATTTTCAAAACATGGCGGCAAAGACAACGAGGGTTTTGAAGCTTTAATTCACCACGATTTGGGCGGAGAATGATATTTTTGCGACTTTTGTGAGATGCTAGCTGCAGTCCGAAGGTTTGTGTAATTTCCTGCTCATTCACAATGCGTGACACTGTGCAGACATATCAACAAAGATGCAAATATTAATCATAAATATTTGGAAATCACTTTAGAGACGCCAGGGAACTCATGAAAAGAAGATCACAAAGGCAAGTTTGTCACTTTTTCTTGAAAATTCTATAATGTTATAAAAGTAAGTAATCGATTGAATAGTATCGCATTGTCGCGTACAGGCCGAGGATGAAGCTATTTACAATTTAGCAACTCTCGTATAAAGGTTTCAAATGAATAGCTCGCTAATTAAAACAATATGGGTGGGTTGACACGGCTCGCGGGAAAACAGACAAATGTATGAAAAATTAAAAACTTCAATTCTGCACGTCTTCTATCTCAGCTACATCCTTCAAACTTGGTGAATATAATCTTCTTCCCAGTATTTTAACGTTGTGATTCATAAATTGTGCAATCTTCTGTTTTTGTAAAGGTTATGCACCTATCAATGTTAAGCCCGAGGGGGGAGGGGGGGTGGTTGGGCTACCCACTGGACTTTGACTGTGAGGTTTGTCCCCAGGGTGGGGATTTTGAATGGAAATTTTGACTTGGCCGCCATTGTTAATAGTGGAGAAGTGGAAGATTTTGGTACTTTTGACCAATTATGTTGCCTGGGGTTGGGGAATTTGACTTATCTTTTCAGAAAATGACAAAGTCCCCAGCCCATGCCCGACCCCCCCCCCCCCCCCCGCTCAGGCTTAACATTGATAGGTGCATTATTTCTCATCAAATTCCCATACAAACAGTGTAATTTCTGGCCACTTTGCCTACCTGTCAAGATGGCGTCGAAAACCATGGTAAGGCATATCACAAGCTTACGATAGCTGCTACACCACTGATTATTTTTACCGTAATCCTAAATGCTACTGACACGGGTAGTGTAAGGAAGTTATAAATCGTTTAATTGTGCATTGCAAGTACGTTGTGCACGAAACAGTTCGTTCATGGAAACGAAATTTTACGGATTCTCAAAATGTCAATCTCAGCCGATCGATAGAAATATCTACCAGTTCGGATAGAAACGGCGACCTTGCGTATAGATGGCTTCATTTTGCGTTCGATTGCGTTTCTTGCAATTTTCTGTTTTTCGATTTTGGGTATTTTAAGTATACGGGAAACAAGTATTTTTCCTGACCGTGTAAGCACCCTTCAAATCGAGAAGACGTGCAATTTCGCCGTTGAAACATGCACTAACTACTCCCCCCCCCCCAATTGAAACATTCACTAACTAACCCCACCCAGTTGAAACATGCACTAACTAAAACAAAAAATACTTCCTTTCCTAACGCTGTTTTTTTTTTGGCCTGGCTGTGTCGAACCAAAATTCAGTGATGTATGGGTTGACGCTGTTGTTATATCAAAAGAGACGCGAAATATTCTGCTGCCGTCCAACGATAGCTCTTAAATTTATTTATTCTCAGTTAATCAGATGTTGAGTTTGGTCTTATTGTATAGTCATATATTAACATACACGAAACATACACAAAACAGAGCAAAAGAATAATATGGTTGAATACTGACTCAAATAGAAACGGCAGTTGAGAAAGCAACCGGACAGGCCAAATAATTCGCGACGTTATTGAGAAAGTGGAGCAAGGACCCGGGAGGGTACTAACTTAAATTTCGGATAGGGATGCCCTGACCCTATTTAAGGATAAAGAAAACACTCTTTACAGATTGTTCAGTTTAAACCGACCGTTTCTTTTTCGTTTACTTGCCGTTCACGTAATGCAGTTTTAGACGATACAGTTTCAATACCCTAATATAATTACTGATCCCTATAAAATCCTATTGTTATCTCTCTGCATTAAATCAACGATTGTAGTCTTTAAGATCACAAAACAACTGTCTGAGGAAAACGGAGGCGGTCCTTTTTGTCAGCAGGGAAATTATCAGGGGTAATATAATTAAACGTGCTAAATAAGCATGCTGCAATATTAAAAATATTGCAGTGTGCAGGCAGCAATATTAAAAATATTGCAGTGTGGAGGCTGCAATATTAAAAATATTGCAGTGTGCAGGCTGCAATATTAAAAATATTGCAGCCTGTTTCAGGAAATTTAATGTATAAAGTGCACAAAAACTGATAGCTTAACACATTGTTAACAGTACCGTTTGCGTTTAACTCTAGTTCATTGCAACTTAACAAAAACTTTCAAACTCTGAAAATAAATGACATCACGGAGACTGATACTATGGAGCACAATTTATTGTATTAAGAAATATTATATTCATCAGTTTATTTATAGGAAATAACAATTCTAGTGGAATTAGTGCTAACAACTACCGACTGATTACTACCCTCTTGATCACATTTTTCCGGGCTTATGGCTTTAACCTCTCGTGCAGTGTCATTTTCCCCAGCACCGTTTCGTTCTTTTTTCTCTACATCAATTTTAGCCTTTTTTGAAAGAGAACCCTGCAAAATTTTGCTTGCTTTCCTTTTGAGTGCCGACGAGGTACATTTATATGCTCTGACACCATCGGAAGACCGATGACCAGTGGTTTCTTGGATAAGTTGTTCTGCAACACCACCATCATACAATCGTGTAGCACAAGAACGCCTAAGAGAGTGATTAGTGTAGTGCCCATCGAACTGCGCTTTTTTCATAATTTTCTTTACCACATTTCCTAAAGTTTCTCTCCCTGCTGCCTTTTTGTAGTACCATATTTCCCCATTTGGCTTTGGCAAAGCGCGCAAATAAAATGCGTTGTCGCTAACTTCATTTGGCAAGTGAGACAAGTATTTTTTATACAGCTCAACCGGGCATCGCTCAACATTTGTCAAATTCTTATATGCCCGAACAACTGTCCTTTTGATACGCAAATGACTTAATCCCCCATTATTTGTCTTACTGATATCCTCGGTATACTGCAAAAATTCACGCCCCAATTCGTCACACTGTAGAGACAACTGTGAATTTCTTAGTCTCAAGTTTCTGTGTTCTTGCCCAGCCCTCAGAGCAAACTGAACGCCTAAAACCCAAACCAACGTATCGCGAAGCAATTCTGCATTTTCACTACCTAGAAAACCATGTTCCCACAAATAGTTTTCTTGTTCCTGTGTTAACAAATTTGCCTGGTTAACATCTACTCCTATACCTTGCAGTGCTCTTTCTTTCATTACAAAGTTTAAAGCCGAATTCAGATTTCGAAATGCACAGCCTTTCTTGTCGATCAAAGTTATATTTCGCTTACATTGCACACGTAAATACATTTGAATGCTACTCAAAATTTCATATAGAGTCTTTCCAGGATACTCTTGGCCATCTTCCTTTCTCCCTTCTGCAACAAAACGAGCCAATGTAAAGTCCAACATCTCGTCGGACATCTCGTCTATATCTTCCTGAATTACAGGCTCGCCACTGTAATCTTGTTTCAAACAATGGGTTAAGACTATTATACCCTCCATTTCTACCGCGTTATATAAGAACTTGTTTTAGCATAAAATTTGAAACGGGTTCGGATACATTTATTTTAATTGACTAATTTTTTAAAACTATAAAAGATTGATATAATTTAAAGTTGATTACATCCATATTTGGTGTACCGGTAAACAACTGAAAATGCAAATATTCTTCCAGCAACAAAAACACTTTATTTTCCCAAGAAAATAACCTTTAAGAACCTAAATGGTCTAATGTCTCAGCATCATTTATAAAAGAACATGTTTAGGCTAACTTTGGAAAATAGGGGTTCTTGTGTGCGGGTTTTTACCGTATTGGGCTTTTGCTACATATATTGTTTTTCCCAAGCAAGATAGGTAACTCTCTGGTGGATAAGAATGTTATATGCTCCCTATACTGTTATAATCATGACACCATAGCAGTGTCGTACCACGAACCTTCAAATTAAATTTGTATTATTAAACCAATCAATATGGAGGAAAAAGTCGTTCACTCCAGAGTACCAAACCTACCACGGAGTACCGCTGACCATTTAGCGCACAGACTCTGTCCGATAAGACACTGGGGAGACTGGGGACGAAAGATTGATTGAATGCATTTTAAAAATGGCGGCTAGTTTAAAATGCGGGACCCTGAACGTTTTCACCGGCTGTCGACCCCATTTCTCGGTAAGTTGTCGTCGTTCTTGCTTAATAGGCTATGTCCATACTGCCAGAAAACATTTTGTTGAAAACATTTTAGCTGAGGGCCGAAAATTATTAAAGTGCGGCGTGCTCAAGGTTGAAATTGTTCCGTTCACGCCAAAATAGCCAAAATACAGATCCTATTCCTAAAGTAAAATAAACCTTTATATATGTTTATAATGTTATATTCCCAGAAGAACTTCTGTCATTTTCATGGATTCAAACTCATTATGTTTATAGAATCTGAAAGTTACCTCACTAATTCTTGGCTTGAAACCACGTGACAGGGCTGCCATGTTGGGGGTCAAAACAATATTTATATAAAAATATAATTGAGTTCCCAGTGGAGAGAAAGGCTATTGTTGTTGACCACTAACATGGCTGCCGTGATGTCACTAATGCAAACCAGCAATAATTTTAATTTCTTTCAAGGTTAGCCAAGTGTCGTTCATGTTTAATGTTCTGAGAATTCAATGAACTTCAACCCCAGGTAATACCCATAATCAGAGGGAAGATATTTGTTTGCAAACATTGGTTTTGTTATTTAAATTGCCAGCAAGTTAAACAAAAGAGCTCTTTGTTTCAATAGTCAATAGTTTTGTGGCTGTTACATTTAATTTAATAACAATGGGTGACATCACTGATATCTTCCCTATATGATCATAATAGTTATGCTTGGTAATGCATAAATATTCTGGTTTGTCGGTTCGATCAGGTCTTGAGATCTGCAGTGTATTAGGCGTTTCGTTAATTTTTGTTTGCAGCATAATAGTTACATTTCCAATTTGCAGACCTGCCAGCCCCTGATAAAGGTTTATATCTGTAGACACATGACAAATTTATATCAGGAGATTTTACAAAAAGTAGTGAGATGCAAATTTCCCCAATCAAGAGTAAACTTGCAAACCCTTTTTCCATTGCATTTTACCTGACACTTTGCTGCTTCATCATATTTTGTTCACAGTATCATATTTATGGGAGGTGCGGCAGCCTAATGGTTAGCGCACTGAACTCCAGATCAAATGGTCCAGGTTCAAGTCCTGTCTGGCGGGCATTGCACTGTGTTCTTGGGCTAGATACTAGACACACTCTCTACCCAGGTGTATAAATGGGTACCGGCGAAATAATGTTGAGGGAACCCTGTGATGGACTAGCATTTCATCCAGGGGGGGGGGGGGGGGGGTAGAAATACTCTGAGTCAGTTAATGCTAAGGAAACTGGGATAAGCTTTGGCCTGATGGGTGACGAAGCTTGGAGGCAGACTTCACTTTTACCTCCATCTACAAGAGGCCAAGGAACATGCGGTTAAGGAATTTGACACCTACTATGGCCAAGTTGCAACTCTAAAAGTCAGCGATACTTCCTCACCTCACTTACTGGCACTTGGTATGGCACTTTTGCAGGGCCTCAGATACTCTCAGACTAGAGAGGCTGCAAGAACGGGGACTGGGAACTATTTTTAGGGACAAACAATCTACATCCGCTTTTCATCTGCATTCACAGTTCATAATTATATGAATTATTTCATATACTTCATGTCTATCTAATTACCACTGAGCAACTTTTAGACTAGTAATAACCAAAGGTTAGGTATTGCGGGTGAGATTGATGTAGGGTGTTCAGCATTATCATTTGAATGATAATTTATCTTGGTTACTTATGA
>OX393572.1:12614275-12661775 GCA_947652115.1 Blastomussa wellsi | reverse complement strand
AATAAGTTTCAGGAATATTTATGTCTTTACGGTCACTTTTCAATGACTATTCTTTTCTTGGTTTCAAATCAAACTGCCTTCAAAATTCTGCCTTCTGTACCTTTCATGACCTTGACAGGTTGTGCAAAGGTCCCCTTACACCAACCAAACAAAACTGTAACCATGTGCCTTGAGAACCTGTTTGATCGTTGAACCGTTTATGAAAATCTTTTTTGGCGAGTCTTTTTTCTGCGGGCGGAATGAAGTGCCACAAATACGTAAAATTTTTCAATAGTTGTTCCTAAAAACTGTAACGTCCCAACTTTTTGATTTATGATAAAGTTCTAGTAATTCAGATAGCCATTTTTGGATATCTTTCTTTTCATTAACTCTTTTAGGGTAATGTTGAACTACTGTGGTGACTAACTTCATTTGTCGGTTTTTCTCCTAAATCTATTTCATGTCCGCTTATCTAAACTTTTTTTTTCGTCAGAAAATAAATTATTACTTTTTTAATCTGACTAAGAGTTACCATGTTGAATGATTCATTAGCATTTGTATAAGTATTTGCATAATAATCGAAATCCTACCTTTAGGGCAAGTATGGCGGGGCTAACATTGATGCATTTTGGTTTGTTTCAATTACAGATAGATAAGCATTGCTATGTCGTCATTAGCATGGGAAAGAAACATTGTGCGGCATTATGAGTAAAATAGATGTGCTTTAACGATCGATTTCATGAATTCGGTAGTTCCAAGCCTTGTGAGAGGCAAAGGCAAATATTTTACTTAGAAGAGCGGGGAGTGGTTGCGCAATTCTCCCGAGCCAGAGGCTCATGTATAAAGCTTTCGAAGGTGCACAAAGGCCACACTGACCACCGGGAACTCCGTGCCCTACTCTTTACGATGATTAACGTCCCCTGCCGACACGGCTATATAATAATCATGACTAATTTAAAATAAGAATCCCTCACTCCAACTTTTAATGTGCAATCATTTTTGTACAAAATTTTCTTTTTACGGTACTGATAAAATCTGTACATGCACTTTCTTGATAAATCGTCCATTTTCAGTAATAAATATTGTCGTTAAAAATAATCTTCTGAAAGATCCTGAGTTCAATCATGTCCAAGCAGCTTTCGGAGTCCTCTTAACTCGTGGTGGTTGTTGACCAAATTCTTGAAGTTCCTGACTACATTTATGTCTCAGGTTCCCGTAAACCTGTCGGAAATTATCATAAAACTGTTGAACTATTTCTTGAAGCTCTTTTCTTTTCGTCTTGGGACTTTCATCTCCTTTGGATTGATATTCTAAATAAGAGTTAAAAATAACAAATATTAACGTTTCGCCTTATTCGAAGCATTTCCTCCATCAATAGAGGTAACTATACTGTTGACTTGATGATACAAGAGCCAGTTGTCAAAGCCCAGTTAAATAGAATTTCGAGTAGTCCAGCACCTCAAATGAACCTATTTTTGCATTCGTTCTCCTTAACAATAGACTTCTTTGTTATCAGGGCCAGAGGCTTTATTTAGGAGTGTTCTCTATTGTTTCGACGCCCAATGGTATTGCCGCGTCAATGAGGTGCTGCTTGCCCCAGAATTTTCTGTATACCTGTTGCATGCGCCAGAGACCAGAGACCTGTATTAAACGGTCACCGCATTCCCAAAAGAGAGGGGCTGAAGACGTAAAATTGGAACTTATTTTGCGCAAAATTTCACTGGGAAAATGGGATTTGGGAATCAAAAACATTAAATGGGACTGGAACTGGAATTTGGAAAAAATATATTAAAGATGGGAAATGGGATATGGGTAACGTTTGGGCCGGGAAATAGAATTTATATCCTCTTCCCAGAATTAGGGCGACCGCTTAATTTAGGTTTGACCACATTGGCTAAAATTTCTTGAATAATTCTTCCAATCTCATTGTTGTTTAAGGTCTTGTTGCAACGAAGGTCAAGAATTATTTGAACAACAAATAAGTCAGAATCAACAGTTATTAATATTACCTGGATGGATCTTGTTCCTTAGACCAATTACTCTGCGCAAGAGCTCCCAAGCAAGTCCACAAAATACAGCGCCTCCTAATGCTTGTGCTAGCACGATAAGTGTTTGGTGAAATAATGCAGAGTTTACAGAAAACAACTCTGTTGCCTGTTCCTCTGCTTCACTCTTATGTGGTTGCTAAAACACAAAACAAACAAAGTCAAACAACAACGTTTATTATATAGAATACTAATTACAGTGATAAGTTTGTCCACCCAAATTTAGCAATGCTAATCGAGTTGGGTGGAGCAAAGATAAAATAGTTAATTGATATATTTACAATGACAAAGATTACGAAAGGACATAATTATTAATTAAGACATTTCTTCGAATAAAAGAACAGAGGAAAATAAGGAATAAAAAATTGCTGACAATTTTCCATTTTTACGCCGACAACAGACCTCAACTTAGACGACTACTTATTAGCTTATACGACGTTTGAACAGCAAAATTACAATCTGCCTCACTGACGTCTGACTGACTGCCTAACAGTTTGACTGACAAACCTATCAGGAAGGACTGAATTAAGACTTGCTGGCTAGCTAGACCTGGCTGACTGATGGATGGACTGACTGTTTCACTGGCTGGCTGACTGACTGACTTTATGGTTGGCTGGTTGGCTTTTTGACAGACTGGCTTTTTGACTGACTGACTGACTGACCGACCGACCGACCAACGGACTGCCTGCCTTCCTGTATACTTGTATCCCAGGAAGACTAACTAACTGGCTGACTGACGATCATCAAGCGATTGATTCATTGACTGATCCACTGATTGACTAGCGAACCATATCTACCTCTAATGGACTTGTACTGTTCTGAATCATCTTCGTTATCAATGCAGCATTCTTCCTGATATAATCGCGTACTCGGCTTTGTAGTTTGATAGCGTCTCCTGACAGGACCACACCAATTCCTTTTGACAACTTAATAACCTCTTTGACTCGCGGCTGCTGAGGCAGGCCCTTCATTTGACTCCCGGCAACGTAGGCATCTAACAGAAGTCCTTTGACTTCACCCTGCTCCAGAGTTTTATAGGCTTCATGTAAAGTGTCTCGAGGTACTGACGCAAAAAGTTAACAAAAAAGAACTTTTAAAATGTGAAAGAAATTTTCAGGTATTGGGGAAGCCTATGTTCGATTTAATTTCAAGTTTTTATTCTTTGCCAATAACATATCAACCAACTTAACTTTCAGAGAAACAAAGACAAAGAAGTAATTAACTTCTTACCTTAGAAAACCAGTTTATAACTAACGGCTTCTCCAATAACTCAGTTGAGAAGCGTTGGAAGTACTAATCGGGAGGTAATAGGTTGGACTCCTATTAGGAGCACCTGATGCTCAAGAGGTAACAATATATCCATAGTACTCACTAACTAGAGCGTTCCTCCTGACTCCTAGTTTGTGTGCAGGTGAGTCAGTTAGGGCCGTCACCTAAAGCCAATGAAATAAACTTTCTTCGGTAAGTGATAATGGTGGAAAGGGAGATGCTTTCGCAACATGGTTATAAATATTGGGTTGGTTGCGTTGAGAAGTCAGATTTCGAACTTATTATTCTTTGGCAATTGCGTTGTGTTCATAGCTAAAAATGTTCGCAATGCGGGTCGGGTAGCAACTCTCGCAAGGTCTCAAATAATAATAATGATAATGATAATGATAAAGATAATCATAAACAAACAACTGGAACGATGCACCTAGCCCACAAAACAAAAGCATGCATGTGCAAGCAAATAACTGGACATCACTGCACGGTGCCTTCCTCGACTGGCATAGAAAAACCACATAGAACCGCATAGAAAAACCACATACTCCTAGTTTCTTTCTTTTAGGAAATTACGAATAGTTAAGCGAGAAAGAGCATGTTATTGATCAGCAATAACAGGTGTACCTTAGTTCCATATAACATGACCTCATTGTCTAAAGTTCTGAATGTCAGAGAAGTAGCCATTACTCCAACAAGTATGGATGCCATAACTAGCCCAGTTATTATCCATCCAACCGCAAATAACCTTGAACAGACTCCTACAGGAACTTTGTCCCCGTACCTAAGAAGAAAAGACATCTAATGAGTAGAATAAATATAAAGCAATATTTACTGTATCGAAAGCATGCACTCTTCGTTGCAATATCTAATATATCTCTAGCTGTTAAACGTATTACAACGGGTAAACAAAGAGCGCGCCTCATCATTATATCTCGACTGCATCCGCTTTCTAAATGGATTCTTGTTATTGGTGGGTTTCTTTTTTACAAATTAAAGCTTTATTGTCGAGTCGCGCGTCATCCACTGGAGGTATGTATTCGAGCTTGGCGAGAGCGTGCTCAGTGTACTAAAATGGGCCAACGAACTGTCAATACCCTTTCTACGCTTTTATCTTTACAGTCTATCTTCTTTAGCCCAAAAGCGGCAAAGTCGGTTGTTATACCAAAGTGAAAAAATAATCAATTAATGGCATACCCAACTGTGGTCATGGAAATGAACGAAAACCAAAATCCTTCACCAGCTCCTTTCGAAAACGACTTTGAAAAACCACCAGTGTCCTTAATTACAGAAAATTCAAATGAACATAGCAATTGTTAACACGAAGAAAAACAATGCATGTTTATTGCTGGAGATGTATTTCCGATGAATGTGTAAAGGAACAGTGATTAACCTATGGGAGCGCCTGTATCGATCTAGTTCTAACTTCTGAAAAAGGTTTCCAGTAGCCTGGAGGAGGGAGGGGACGGAGGTAGGGGAGTGGGAATCAGAGGAAAAATCCCCTTCCTCCCTTTATACACCCGGTACTTTAGGGCCCATTTACACAGGGAAGGAGGGTCCCTCATGACCCATCTCCGGATCTGCCGCTGTGCGAGTAGCAAAGTGAACAGTATCAAAAGGAATCCTTTTTAAAAACCGGATCAATGACCTTATAACTACTATTGGTGAATACACTTCATCCTCTCCTTCACCAGCGATCTCTCAACTGAGTTGCATATTTAAATGAATATAAACAAAATCTCATCGGCAATCTGGCTTTGATAAGCCCGTCAAGAGTGTTTGCTGTTGAAAATTTATTGAGGCACCACTTGCATGGCTGGCTTGTAGCACTTCAAGGCCCGGCACTGTTTTTGACTTATCAAATAAAACCTTAAAAGAAACGTTTGCAACCATGCACGTTTTATGGAAGCAATAAATCATTACAGCATAGCTCTGCGTACGTGAACCGGCTGGTTTGGGGGTTTCATAACAAATGTGAACCCAAAAATGGTAATAGAAAGTTACTTACAAGAGCCCAAATGATTATTCCGGCTGCATAAGCCAATATCAAACAAAACAAGTACAGCGGAAGGTACTGTACAATTGTTAATAACACATTTGCCCCACTTCCGTCTTTACTGACTGTAATGCAGGCGATTCCAGGAGATTCGACTACAGGAACGAAAACATATTCCCTTTCAAATTTGTCGTCGTCCATGGCCCCTACAACTGGAAAGCTAACTTGCGTTCGGTGATCGACGTCCTCGCGAACGGCATTCATGGTTCTTTTGTAAGCAGCGTTTTCTTTTCCGTTGTCTGTGTAACTCAGGGTTGTCCGTCCGTAACCGTTTGCACAGATACCGCAGGAAGTTAATATCATTTCTTCCACAATTGGTCCAATAATTCCTTGTAGTGACTGATCACGTGCTGCAGGTTTTGTGACGTATGGAGGCAGTTCTGCCCAGTTGGTGTAAAGGACTTTTGGACACGGACAGGTTTCTGTTTAACGCAAAGACGAAAATTGTTTCTACCTAATGATGGTCGATTCCCAGTAAAATCACAAATACAATGGCCATTCATTTTATATCCGATTTGAAACAAAATCTAACCCCCTTCCACACGATGGAATGTCGTAGGTAAATAAATAAATTTAGAAATGTTGGTTTTTGCCAGGTATTCCCTGGCAAAGCCCTTTAAAATGACGAGTTGGATGATCGGATTTAAATAAAAACCTTTTCAAATTTGGACTTAACATCGTTACATCTCCCCTGGAGATCCAAGATCCTCAAAAACAGACCCTGGGCAAGGATTTAAATTTGAATGGCCCATAATACTCGACCGCCCTAGCTAGAACACATGCAAAGTGTACAAATCACATCTCTCAATCTGAGTTTTGCAATTACCTCCAATTACGTCAGTGGATACAATTCCATCGCCCTTAGCGGTAAAACCAGCCACCTGAATACTGTAGGAAGTAAAACTTTCCAATCCTGTAAGTCTTGCATGTAAATTCCCTGGATGATCCACGGAAATTGTGTTCATCCCCGCGTCCTGCTTTAGTCGACTGTCGGCTCTTGTCACTGGTGTGTACATGACGTGGTAACCGAGGAGTCTGCCATTCACTTGTTCTTCGGGTATGGCTGTCCATGAAATCGACATAGACGAAGAGTCTGTCATATCTGACACCTTTGCGATTGGCGCTACCGTAGGTACTAGAAACAAAATAGCCGAAGTGTGACTCCTCGTTTCGTGTTCAAAATGTGCAACATCTCACTTCCATAATTTAATAAATAGTGTACGTGCGAGGATAAAACCACTCAGCTATCAAGTATCAAATCAAAGCTATTGAGCAGTACTTTCATGTGCTACCGTTTATTAAGCAGTAGAAAGTGGTTCTAACTTTTAAGTCTGTTGGTGAAACCCTAGTGTGTGACCATTCAAATGAAAGCTATTGAGCAGTACTTTCATGTGGTACTGTTTATTATGCTGTACAAGGTGGTTCTAACTTTTAAGTTTGTGGATAAAACCCTAGTGTGTGACCATTCAAATGAAAGCTATTGAACAGTACTTTCATGTGGTACTGTTTATTATGCAGTAGGAAGTGGTTCTAACTTGTAAGTCTGTTGGTGAAACCCTATTGTGTGACCATTCAAATGAAAGCTACTTAGCAGTGGATACCCCTTTCATAACACGATCACTGTACCCACCTCCTTCTTCCATCTCGATCTCTTTTGCCCCTCCCGGAATGCCATTACCACTGCTGTTGAACGCCATGACTCTAATCCTGTACACCATTCCCTCCAACAGCTTTCCCTGATGCAGTGACGCAGTCTGGGCGTCAACAGCAGCGGAAATCCACTCCCCTCCTCCCGTGGTGGGACGGTAAGCAACGCGGTATCCATCGATTGGCCCACCGCTAGCTGATGTCCAGAACACTTTGAAGCTGTTGGCACTCGTCAGGTAAATCTTGGTGATACTGGGAGTTTCATTTGGGACTGTGGTAAAATTCATTTCAGAAGAATAAGTTCATATTAAATGGAAGTCTAACGTCGGCTCTAGATCGCACAGTGACAGATGTGTAAAATACATGATCTGGTTTTTAATCATGCAATTAGAAAGATTTGCGATTGAATGATATAACACCAAAATGAAAGTGATTACTCTGGCCAGTCAGAAAGCGAATACTTTTTTGGAGCTGACGCGAAGCAGGAGAACACGATGGTGGACAAGTCGCGATTGGTTTTGGTCTAAGCATAACGCGAATTACTTTCGACCTTCACGTGAAAATCGAGATGATCATTCCTCAACCAATTCAGCCGTAATATGCCCCTATGTTGAAATCATGATACTTGGAAAACAGTATTTGCAACAACGATCTTGTTTGTTATAGCAGTCGGAAAGGGACTGTGTTAGCATATAATTGCAATAAAAGGTAAAGTCTGCATTCGGGCCTAGTGTCCCATCAGGCCGGAATTTATCCCAGTTTCTGTAGCATGAAGCGACAGAGAGTTTGTTAACAAACAAGATCGTTGTGTGGCGTAATGGTTAGTGCGCTGGACTCCGGATCGGACGGTCTGGGTTCGAGCCTCTAGCCGGGGTACTAGTAGTCGGAAAAGGACTGTTAACATATACTTGTAATGGAATTTACTAACTTCCTGTAGCGGACAGTGATACCGGGGCAACTGCTAAGTCAGCTAATCTTCCGTTCTCAAAATTTTCAGTGAAGGTAAGAATCTCATCTGAATCCACTGCTTTAAATGTAACTGTAAAATTGACAATTACACTTCCTTTTCTGCAAGAAGAAAAAAGGCTATAACAAAATCTTTGATTTCAACATTTTCTCTAGTAATAGCAGTTATGATGTCAAATACAGCTACTTACGATTTCAAATATATATTTGATATATTTCAAATACTGCACCAGCTAAGCCATCTCACAATTGATGACACTGATTAACAACTTTTCATTTAAATTAAATCCCACCAAAGATCCGCTTACCTGCAATGATTCAGAATGATATCAACTGGTGTCGAATTGCCAGCATAGAGTTTTTCAATCTAAAAGGGCAAGTTAGTTCAACTTTTAAGTTGATATTTAAAAATTCCACAAGAAAAAGAACAAATTGTGAGAATTTTTCACATAAATTAAATAAACCATTGGGTGATATATGCATACCCATTTTAATAAGGTGGCACTGCTGTGATTCGATGAAAAATTCAAATTTGGCAGTTGTATAGGGACAGTCGTTTACTCGAGCTCAGATACTCGATTCACCTGCATCAAACTTATCAAACATAGTATCATCTAAAGTCTACTGGTCTATCCCGGTTTCTGTAGTTCTACCCCTGGATGGGATGCTAGTACATCGCAGGGTCACTCCCAGTTAAATTCACTGGTACCCATTTATACTCCTGGGTGGAGAAAAAACAATATGAGACAAATTTAATTAGTATATTCTCAGCTCCGACTATTCCATTTCTAGCTTTTTGATTGGCTAAAAAACTCTGACTATGAGCCAGTAGTCGGAGTTTTACGTCATATGGAAAATAGTGCACCAAGTTTTTATTTTACGCTTTGCAAAATTGTGGAAATAAAAATCGGCGGCAAAACCCGGTTTGAGAATTTACTAAAACAATTATTCCATTCGCCCTTGTTGGATATGAAGTGATTATATCCAACTGGCGCTACGCGCTCGTTGGTTATTTTATCACTTCATATCCAACGCGGGCTCATGGAATAATTGTTATTTATCCAAGAACACGAAGCATTTCCACGACCAGAGCTCGAACTCAGACCGCTCGATCGGAGTCCAGCGTACCGTGCCCCCCATAAACTTACACTTACGTTTCTTTTAATCTTGGATCCGAGACTTTTGAAGGTGATGCTTTTCTTGTCAAGTAGTGAGTCATGCCAGGTTTCTTGCGTTAACTTTGCTTCAACGTTCAGAGGCACAGCTACAAAGTTTATGAACAAGAAATGGAATGTAAGTTCTGTAGGCCTTTTTCGTGCAAAAGGCCCAGTACGGACAAGCTGTTCTGGGCACGAGAATTCAAAACAACGCCAAGACAGACAAGACACTGGCCAGATCTTCTATCGGAAACCTGCATACGAGACAACGGACGAGTTCGTATATATAATATTTTGATTATTTCACAAAACAACTAATTAAAATATCATGCCTTGACACGGATGCGTATTGCAACTGGTCACGCCACTGTTGCTTCCATCGCATTCCTGGTCATTCTTTCTGCTTGAATTATCTATACAGTCACGTGTTCTCACGCGGAGACCGCTGCCGCAAGGTTTGTTACAAGCCGACCACAAGCTCCATTCGCTCCAGGAGTAGTTGCTTCCGTTACCTACGAAAATCAAGTACACTGGGAGTATTTTGCGTATAAGCTGCCAGATATGTCCAGGATTGACCGCTAATGAGATGCAAGGTCTTTATGACAAGCATCACAAAGTGTCCTCATTGATAATTATAAAAGTTCACTAAAACACACATAATGCTGTCAAATATGAAGTAATCTGAAAATGGAAAATAACCAAGTACTAATTAGACAATTCCTGCGTTCAATCCTGGACGTAAGTGCAGTCTGCACGCTTGATACAGTGGCATGCGAAGTACTTATGGTTGTGCATGAATTAAGAAAGGACTTAGGTAAAAAAATAATCGAGAACGAAACCGATTTCTTCACTATAATCAGTATATGTAATATTCAAAGCCTGCATTTTTCGTTTACATGCCCTTTAGATCGGTGCCACGCTATGGTTTCCAATGTTGCTGTAGTAAACTTTCTCGTCATTAGTGAATACGGGATCAGGCTGGGTCATTTTTCACTCGTTAAACCGACAACAACTTCACATGGTGACGTCAAAAGTGGTAGCTATTACGTCATGATTTTCGAATAGTTATCATCTTAATCCGCCATTTTGGATAGTTTTCGAAAATGTTAATTTTCCTGCAACAAAGTAAAACGTTTTGATAATAGACAAAAATGCAAAAATTGAAAAGAAACGTGCCTGTCAAAATTGAAGTTGCTATAATATAAATAATCGATAGGTAAAGTTTGACGAAATTGTCAGGGTAGGTTATATTTCTGTGGAATGGCCTTAAGAGAACTTCAAGGCTAAGAGTTTACGTTGTACAGCTACTGCAACAGTACCTTGACACCCATACAGCTCCACTCTCATGGCCACGTGGTTGTTCCAAGTGATTGGTTTAAAGCGGATATAACGAGATGTGATTGGTGGGTTTAAGTCGTGGTAAACAACAGTATTCCGGTCTGTGTTCCCAGGAAATTCCTATGACAGTGCAGTAAGATGAAAAATATTTACGGATCGTTCACTCTGATCTATAATTTCCATGCTATCGACTCGGGGAGAAGAGGCTCTTCTCAAAGACAGCATAGGACGCAGTGTAGGGCAAGCCTAAGTCAGGATCCTGCAAAGGCCATAACTCTTCTCTCTACAAAGTCATCATCCACATTGCACCTCACATTGGGCGCATGGAACGTGAGGACCATGTCATGGAACCATCAAGGCAAGATTAAGAGGGGTCGCCCAAGGAGCTCCTGGAGAGGGTGTGTAGAGTCCGAATCAAAACGTGGGGTCACAGCTGGACCTCACTTGAAAGGCTAGCTCAGGACAGGAACCGATGGATATCAGAAGTTGTCAATAGCCTACGCTCCACCCGGGGTTAAGGGCATGAGTGCGGTGTCATTATACCATTATGAGAAATTGGTTCTTTAGCGGTTAAATTGCAAATGCGTTTGTCTGCGACGGCGAAGAACAACTTAGTAGTTGCATGAGGCTCCTGAAGGGATAAACGAGAACTGGGCTTTGCAGATTTGTTTTCACTTAGAAAGTAGGATTTAGGGGACTGGATCTGGGAATTTAGAAAAAGGACTGGACTGAGACTGGGATTCTAGTCAAACACAGGATTGGAAGTAAGATTTGCGACAGCATTGGCCGGCATTGAGGCTGGAAGGTACTAAACGTGCAGAATCATTAATCCTCGATTACCTCTGAGACTAGCGTGCCTGGAATCGTGGTAGTTGTATTCATCACGTGCACGACATCTTCGAGACTTCCTCGAGATTTAATTGGCGCGCAAAGACGAACTACTATGATTCCCTGCGCGCAAGTCTCAATCGGGGATTAAACAGTGTTATCGTTATTCCCTGTATGATCGAACAGATATTAGGTCACATTAGCTAAAACAATTATACGGCTGCCTTTCGGCTTATATCGTCTTTTGCATCGTTGGCGAGGGGCGAAAAGTCATAAGAAAACTGGAGCTTCGATCTGATTGCTAAGTAGTACCATCATTGTTCCGATAATAGCTATAAAAATCGAGCAATGTGCCATTGTAACAAATGATGATGCGGTGTAAAATCCGCCATGCTGGAGGGCAATCTTATTGTTATTCACGCACTGGGAAATCCAAAACGAAGAAAAGTCAATAGAGGGGATATGTTTCTAAAGAAACTGTGGTGCTGCGTCGGTGGGAAGTATAACAATATAATTTGGTTTTATCAACTGGGTTGATATTGTGAATTGGCCAACGTAAAGAGATTCGAGAGCTGACGTTTCGAGCGTTAGCCCTTCGTCGGAACGATTCACATTATTAACCCAGTTGATAAAACCACATTATATTGAAGAAAAGTCAAGCTTGACTGGCTGAAGTCGCTTTGTGTGGCTGTACCAGTGCGGGAATAATAATAAGCTTGCCCTCCATATTTTGTACCGTATGACCGTTTGTTGCAAAAGGCCCATCATAGCCTATTTCACCTTATCTGTAGATTGCCCAGGCTTCCTGTAGTAATGGAACTTTACTCCATCGTTACTACTCTGCAGCTTGTATTTTGTTACCCAATGGGCGTATTTTCCGTGCCTTCCTTGCGTTGCTACGCGTGTTACTCTAGTGCTCTGACCTCCCAAATCAATCTGGAGCCATTGCCTGTCGTCGTTTGTACCAGCTGCCCAAACTCCTATTTTCTTTCCAGTTTTCTGAAAGTGTAGTCGGCCCTGTATAGCGGCATGATTAGCATTCCATTCTGATGATGCACTGATCTGTGCGTCAGATATTATACCGCTTTCCATACCGAGAGCTGCTTGGCATGCTAAAGGTTTCATGGAATAAATTAAATTAGCATTTACTAAAACAGTGGTTCAAACTTTTATCCATATCAAATGTATGTATTGGCATTGAAAATTGGATGTAAATGACAAGAAATCCATGTAATAGTTTGCCTTCGAGTTCTAAACTTTACTGCAACAAATATCAACATTTCAGAAAAAGACAGAAAAATTCAAAATCTGAAAAAGCATGCCCGTCAAAACAGGTTGCTACGGAAACCTTTAGGGGACCTTGTCACTTTGAATGAAGTCATCTTCGGTTATTCAAGTTGTCGTGGTAGCTTACCCTCCTTAAAGGGACGCTGTCACTGTCATTTTACGGCTTTTGAGTAAAATGGCCACAAAATTATGATAAAGTTATTTTAGCCATACAGGAAATGCTCTTAGAACATAAAGAGATGGATATCAAGCAAATTGTTTAAGGAAGAGCGTGACCGTACATAATTTTCATTAATCTTTCCAAATCACAAGGGCAGAACTTGAAAAAGTCAGCCTGACTTTTTCAAGTTGATACAGGGGGTAAGTTTCTAAAGAAACTGTGGTGCTGCGTCGGTGGGAAGTATAACAATATAATTTGGTTTTATCAACTGGGTTGATAATGTCAATTGGCCACCGTAAAGAGATTCAAGAGCTGACGTTTCGAGCGTTAGCCCTTCGTCGGAGCGAAGGGCTAACGCTCGAAACGTCAGCTCTTGAATCTCTTTACGGTGGCCAATTGACATTATCAACCCAGTTGATAAAACCAAATTATATTTTTCAAGTTGAGACCTAAAGCTCCTGCTGATATCACTCCACATTTACCTGCAGTACCCTGGCAAAGTTATTTGGTTTCCATTGGCGTAAACACTTTTTTCGGCTGTTGAATTTTTAAAGTTATACTCGTGACAGTGCCCCTTTAATATCAGTAAGATTTTGCGTGCTTTGCTTCTATGTCGTACAGTTAATGTGATAGAAATATGAAACCTGGAGCAGTACCTCGACACCCACACAGCTCCACTCTCATTGCCACTTGATTATTCAAAGTGAATAATTATAAAGCGGAATTTCTACATTAAATAGTTGCATCCGTATCTAGCTTGTCAGCTTAGGAACAAAATAAATAACTTTGAGGAAGGTAGAGATCTTACCTAGTTCTTCTTAGTACAATGAAATGCTATATAGCAAATGCCACGGACTATAAACAATAGCACGATGAATTGCAATGATTCGTTTTCCTTTTTCCACTTACCTTTGGAACCACTGGCATGACTAGACAATGAGCTTTGTTGAGATGATTTTGAAGGCTGAATCAGTTTCACCGACGATGAATACTTCTTCACAGTCACGTTGTGCTGAAGTGGCGCCGTGATTGTACCAAGATAAACTCCATTTGACACGACAGGGCTGCTCGATATACTCCCTACGTTACCTGCACTCATAACGCGTTTACTAATTGTGAGTGTATTGAAGTAAAAGTCTTCAGTTATCTCGTTCACCATATCCGAATCCATCGTTCTTGTACCCTGTATGTCTGAGCTTTTGACGGAAATTGTGACTGAGTACATCGTCCCAGGCATAATTTGCTGTAATGATGGCTTGATTGTATTAAGGGAAACTCCATTTGAGGAGACAGCACTGCTTGTCGAACTTACCATGGTCGCTGTACTCATGAAGTGTTTAGTGAGTGAAGCTGTACTGAAGGAAAAGTCGCCTGTTACCTCGTCCACCGTACCTAAATTCGTCGTTCTTGCGTGCTGTATGTTTGAGTTTGCGGCGGAGCTGATTGCACTAAGGTGAACTCCATTTGAGGAGACAGCACTGCTTGTCGAATGGACCATGTTTGTAGTACTGGTCGTGAAGTGTTTCGTGAGTGTAACTGTATTAATGAAGTAAAAGTCATCTGTCTCCTCGTTCACCGTGCTTGGTGCGAACACTGTGGCGTCCTTTGTCAAACTAAATGTCGATGTCATTACTGACGTAAATGGAGGATCGGTCGTCATTGCGTTCTGTATGCTTGAGCTTTTGGCGGAGCCTGTGACTAAATGCCTCCTCGTGGTGCTGGTGTTTTGTTCACGTGACCGCGTGATTGTGCTATGGTAAACTGCACTTGATGTGGTAGAAAGGCTTGAGAAACTCCCCACACTCGCTGCACCAATGAAGTGCTTGGTGATTGTAACTGTGTCGAAGTAAAAGTCATCTGTTTTCTCATCCAAGCTGCCCGAGACCGACACATTCAAACTGCTTGTTGTGATGTCCTTTGTCAAAGAATTAGTTGAGTTCCTTACTAAAGTAGATGGTAAAACCGTCGATTTTATGTACTGTATGTTTGAACTTGTGAAGTTAATATCGCCTTGATGTTTAAGCGGACAAATGAAGGGACGTTCGTCTTCGTCCGGCTTATCTGTAAATTAAGAAATGGTAAATTAATCGCCATTGCGGCTGGAGTGACCTTATGGTTAAGTGTTGGACATAAGTCTGCCCAGGGTCGTGAAGTTGTGGTGAATGGGACGCATGGAGTAGCAACCCATTCAGATAACTGGAGATCGCCTAGTGTGCCCATGTTTAAAGGACTGCAGGGGTGCTTCATAAATTTCTCAGTAGTGTTCTCAAATTGCCGAAATGTTCAGACAATGCGTTGTGTGTGAATTTAAATGTAATTCGTGTGATGCGAATTGTATAGGCTATACGAGCCGTCACTTCCACCTTCGCATTGAGGAGCACAAATATTCCGTCATCGGTAAACATCTTAAGGACGAACACAGTCATAAATCGACCAATGTTCACGAGCAGTTTTCCATCCTAATGAAATGCCGCGGAAAGTTTGAGTGCCTTATTTATGAGCTGGCATGGATTCGGGCTAAAATCTCAGTCATTCGCCCTTCTGTCTTCGCTGCTATGCTTGAGAGGCTCACGCTGTATAAGAAGAAGAGCTCCACAGAATATTCCAGACAATGATTTCGAAATCGACAAGGAAATAGCGAGATTTTTACAGGATTAGAACTTTCCTTATTATTTTTTTATGCAGTGAGGGGCCGATGGGCAACGGAAGTTTACAATGGTGAACCAAAGACAAGCTATTGAAACTACCTACAAAGCATCGAACTTGTGAAATGAGTAAGCTGTTTTGATTGTAGCTTGAAAAGAGTATCAGAATGTTAGAATTCCTGAATGCAGTCTTACTCTCTATTGGAATTTATAGCCTGAATAGCCCGATTCCTCTTTATTCATTAGTGAGGGCGAAAAAGCAGCTCTAGTAAGGTCTCACATGAATGGCTCGCTATATTATGATGGTACATGAAAGTGTGAAAAAATAAATCCCGTGTTTGTAACGTATTCTGCTAACACTTGCGTGTTCATTCAATGTTAGGCATAAGTAATACAATAAGGTAACCATTCTCACCCCCGCTTTTTTCTTCGTCTGCATCATCATCGCCATCATTATCATCATCGTTAGGTAGATTTCTGCATAAATTCATAGCCTGTTGTATTTCAGAATAGTTAAGAATCCTGTGATACACCATGAAGCACTTCATGTTACCAAAAAAGGACCCTGATAAATGCTGATAAGGTAACTTTTCTGTTATTGATTCCAAAGTGTTGCCCAAATAGACATATTCCGGCTCTTCGATTTCCAAAATGCCCAGAAAATCTTTGTAAAATCCACCATTATCAGAATAGAGCGTGACATTTCCCGTTACGTGACTGTAGGTCACACCAACAGAGTACCATTTTCCTATTAACGTGTTCGTATCCGAAGTAAGTTTCAACCTTGCAGTAAACTGTTTGTAGTCACCTCTTGCGTGCATGGTAAAATTAAGGAAGTTTCCTTGTAAAGACAGTGCAAGAATTGGCTTCCGTTGTGCGGAAAATTGAACAATAGTCTGGCTGCCAGCTTTCAGAGTTTTGATCCTAATCAAGATACTCATAGACTTGACATTTAAGTTTCCGTTGTTGTTTGTTATTCGAGTGGTCTTTAACCCCAATTGATGGAAAAGACTTTTTGGCCAGTAAGGCATTTTTGTCCCTTCGCTGAAGACTTCTGCATCTCCGTTTTTACACAAACTTGCATCCTTTCCTGTATTCTCCAGTGGATACACGGCGACAGGGTCATTCGCTGCCCAAACACCTACACAAAAATAAATGCCGGATATAGATATCGTTTATGTTCTGCCTAACACTTGCATAATTTTAATACTTTATACGCGTGCGTATCGAGTTCTATCGTATTAAAAAAGTGCTACTCATTCTCGTCCCCAGAGGCCGCGATCCTTTTGGTCAGCACCAAGAATCACGACCTCTGGCCGTAACCAAATTGTGAGCATGCGAAGAAAACACGTTTTGTAGCTTTCAGCCAATCAGATTTGTCAAATTTTACTTTGCGTATGCGCAGAGTAACGGGAAGTCCGTGATTCGCGGACTTCCGGTGTTGGACCTTCCCAGAGGTCTCGATTGTTGGTGCTGACCAAACGAATCGCGGCCTCTTGGGACAAGAATGAGTGCTACTTTTCACCGAATGCTGCAATACACCGAATGTAAATATGGCGGACCACTCGGTTGTCACCTGGGACGAGTGGTATGAAAGCGGATGAAAGCGAGGCTAGTCAGTCTTCGATGTTGTTTTGACCAGAAAGTCTTGCTTCGTTGTCGATTTGGTTCGTTTTGTTTCGCACTCCCTCTGTCTCAATGCTAGCCTCGCTGTCATGCGACTCGTCCCGGGCGACAACCGAGTGATCCGCCATATTTGCGTTCGGTGTATGATCAAATTTTTACACCTTGCTTTTTGAACTGGGAATCATGCAGTACTTCATGTGAGATTGAGTCTATGACGTCATCACTTAGCTAATTTGCATATTTTATAAACTTGAATATCTCTGTAACAAAAAAAAAATAAAAAAGCGGCATTTTTCTTCTCATGCAGTCTACTTTCTAATGCTTAGAAATGGCTTAGATTGGAGACGTCAAATTTTCAAAATTTTCAAAATTTAAAAAGATACCACCAAAATTTCGTGTAATAAGTAGCAGTTATTGTTTGCAAGTAAGACTGCTAAAAACTTACATGGAAACGATAAGGAAGACCACAAGATCCCTTATTTCACTGTGTCGTTCATATATATTTATTTTAAAAAATTACGTAGCATTCGCTTCAACTTACCTTTTATTGAGACGCATAAAAAACTGTTTAACATGGCCAAACCACAGAAAATAATCTATGATGACGGAACAAGAACGAATTAAACTAACGAATACGAGTTAGTGGTTTTATTATTAAAGAAATGACCAAATAAATTATTAAGATAGAAGTGTCTTATTTGTGAAGCGCTTACCATGATCGCTGAAAAATGCTTGTTGATATTCACTCCTTTTTTTCCACGACGTTTCAGAGTTACGATATGGCATCTTTTTGCTGAGTAGTTTGTTCGATAATTCATTGTATGTAGACTTTTCACACATATGGTGTCGTTCACATGATATAATAGGAACGAAATAATTAAAGGAAGACCCCCAAGAAATGGTATATTATAAAGAAAACATTTCTTCGTTATTCCGGAGCTTAAATTATAAACAGGAAAGCTAGTGTTAAAGAAGAAGTGCTTATTAAAACAAGTTCATTGTTTTATACTGTGAGAATGCCAGCGTGTTCATTACAGAAAACATTGTTGTTAGTAAATTGCTGGATTCTTTCAGTTATATTTCTTACTAAAAATGATTAATTATTTACAAACCTTTGTTAAGCGCGCACTCAAACTGCGATTTCGACTGAAGTTGAAAATGATAAGAATATGTCACTGGATTATTTAAAGAAAAGCATTCAGTTATTTCAATTTGTTCAGTTTCATTTGTGAATTCGTTTCCGGTTTTTTCTTTGGTATAAACCTGCAAGCAGCTGGAATTTTTGAAATCCTTTTTTAAAGCTTTCTAAAAACGACCCTTTATGTAAAGGCAATTTTTAATGTTTTTTTAATTTCGTTACTTGCATAAACGTAATACAGGCGTACTACCTAAATTTTTGGTGATTGCTTTACGAAAATGTGACTTTATAATAGTATAGATTCTCAGCTTGCTTTACCTTGTCGTAATATTTTGCAAATGGTTGTTTTTTTTACATGTAAATATTGTTTTGAAGTTGCAAGCATTATTTTGTGAAGTGATCAGCGAAGATGCGACGCATCAGGCGATTAATTAAAATGTGACTTAAAACTAGTACAGATTCTCAGCCTGCTTTACCTTATCGTAAATTTTTGCAAATTGTTTTTTTTACATATAAATATTGCTTTGAAGTTGAAAGCATTTTTCTGTGGTGATCAGTACATGTTGCAATTAATTGATTAATTATTTTCCGATTATTCCTGCTTATTCTGCTAAAACTAATATCACATTCACACCAAAGCTAAAACACGCTTAAAGGCTGTTTAGTTAAACAGCGTTTAAATTTGTTTTCTTCATATAAGTTGCTATTTGATGTTTGTCAACTTCAAATTTAGCACAATGAAATCACAAATAGAGCTTACTTGAACCCTATGTAAAATTTCAATTTCAGTTTTCTGATGCTGGATTTCATTTTGTTAAACCTGGTTTAATTAAACATGTTTTGTTGGTGTAAATTGGGTATTGGCCTCCAACGCGGACGCTCTTTGCATTGGGTCGTCAGGCGTTCCTTCCTCCCCTCCCCCTCCCCGCCAGGAGTGTGGGGGAGATCCTGTCGTGGAAACAGCATTAGCGTGTCAAGTGAAATGAATGTTGATAATCCCGAGACGCCCTCAACGGTCGAAATGCTCGCTAAGAAAATGGACACTGTTCTGACAAAGCTTCAACAGCTTGATAAAATTGAAAGCAGACTAGATAACCTGTTCAACGCTTTGTCTAACATAGAAGAGACTGTGTCCAGCCTTGACAAGGAAGTTCATGACCTAAAGGAGAAAGTTAATAAAACCAAGAAGGCAGTAGAGGAACTCGAAGAGAGCGTAGACTTCAACGACGAGGAGATTGCTTACCTAAAACGAGACGTAAAAGCTGCTCAAAACTCAATAGAAGACCTGAAAAAACAACTGCTATATCAAGAGCACTACAGCAGAAGAGAAAACTTAATGTTTATGGGTATTGCAGAACAGAATACTACAGTTCAAGACGATCAAGGAAATAGCAAGGAGCTCGAGGCAGAGAACACGAAAGAGATTGTCTACAAGTTCATGGAAGGCGAACTCCAGATCCGCAACCCACGCGACAAAATTGAATTTCAAAGAATTCATCGAGTAGGGAAACCGAAAGTTAATGGTCCTCGGCCAATCATTGCAAGATTTTTACGATACGCTGATCGCGAAATGGTTCTCCAGCAGGCTAGGAAAACTTTGAAGGACAAAGATTTTAGTGTATTTGAAGACATCCCTAAAGAACTTTATAAACTGAGGAAAGCTCAAAAGGAAAAATTTAAAGATGCTAAGGACAGAGGCTACAATGTATACTTTAGTAAGAAATTTACAGACAAACTCTATGTAAATGGCAAGTTTATTCCACGTAACAAACCGCTCTAAACATTTGTTTATTGTTTATCATCTTGTATTTTATAGTTTTTGTCGACAAACTGTAAAAATTGCATATGTTAATTACTTTTCCTTTCCAAAACGCATAAATTACTGTAGATCACAAATACCTAAGTTTAACATGTATATAGTTACCATCATAATGAAGGAGTGCAACGTCAGGAATGTCATTCTCAGGAGGTGTAATGACGCCCTTACAATTCGCTTTGGGGCAACCGGTAAGTAGGATATATTCAGTCTCTTTTGTCTGTTTGTATTGTATTAATGTGTTTGTCAAATCAACTTTTTGTTTTCATAATTGCGCTATGCCACCGAACAATCATCAGTTAATTACGAAAGCCAATTGCTGGGAACGATTTTTCTTTCTTGTCGTTTACATTTCACAAAGTAATGTATTCATTAAAGCCAAAACTACAATCAAACAATAGGGGAAGTCAATTTTAAAATTATGTCACTAAATGCTCGAGGAATTCGAGATCTCCACAAACGTAAATCTATATTTACGTGGATCGAGAAACAGAAAACGGATATAACGTTCCTTCAAGAAACGTATAGCACTGCAGAAATAGTCAACGATTGGAAATTTCAGTGGCATGGAGAAATGATTTATAGTCATGGCTCGAACCATAGCAGAGGGGTCCTTGTTCTTATTAATAAACAGCTACAGTACGAATTAAAAAACACTATAACAGACGACAACGGCAGGTATATATTATTAGAAATGACGATCCAAGACTCTCCATTCCTCTTGATTAATCTATATGCCCCTACAAAACTCAACGAACAAGCAGCCTTTCTTCAAGAAATTTTGTCTGTAATTCAGTCTACCAATTTCGACGCAGAATGTAAGATTTTCATCGGCGGCGACTTCAATGTTCATCTTGATGCCAACCTCGATAATTCTGGAGGCAAAATCGATACGAAGTCAACTGTCAAAAACATTCAAGACATTATCCTTGAGTATAACCTCATTGATATATGGAGAGTACGTAACCCAAATAAAAGACAGTTTAGTTGGAGGAAAAGAAATCCTATTACTCAACGACGAATAGATTTTTGGCTCATTAGTGACGAATTACAAGATGACATTAAAAAAGCAGACATCATCCCAGCTATTAGAACCGATCATTCAGCTATAAGCCTCTCCGTAAACAGCTTTAAAGACCAACCATTTGGTCCATCCTACTGGAAATTCAATTCAAGCCTTCTGAATGACGATACGTACATACAACTAGTCAATTCTGAATCAAAATGGATTACCGAATTTTCCGAAGTTAACGACAAAAGGTTATTGTGGGATTTGATTAAGTACAAGATCAGACAAACCACTATCGAATAGAGCAAAATAATAGCCAAGAAGCGAAAAGCCCAACTACAAGAATCTGAAGAAATCTTAAAACAATCCGAGGAAATCTGCAATAACAATCCATCTGAAGAAAACGTTACGAAACTAGAAGAAGCCAGGAGTGAGTATGAAGCATTATATAATTACATCATTGAAGGTAAATTAATAAGATCAAGAGCAAAGTGGTACGAACAAGGAGAGAAAAATTCGAAATATTTTTTAAATCTGGAGACCAATAAGACTAGGAAAACATCAATTCGCCGTGTATTGAACGCCGATGATAAATTAATTTTAAATTCAAAATTGATAATGAAAGAACTTGAAGATTTTTATTCAACACTGTACAAAAACCAGGATTCAAACGACGGTGACCAAAGTATTCCAAACATTCTAAATGATGAAAATATTCCGAAATTAGGCGACCACCAGAAGAACCTCTGCGAAGGAATTTTGTCTAATGCCGAGTGCTTTAATGCCTTGTCTAAATTCCAAAATGGAAAAACACCTGGAAATGATGGCTTGACACCTGAATTCTACAAAACATTTTTGAATCTCCTTGGCCAACTTATGACTGACTCATTTAACTCTTCTTTTGAACATGGAGAATTATCTAATACACAAAAGCAAGCAATAATAAGACTCATTGAAAAGAAAGGAAAGGATAGACGATATATAAAAAACTGGCGTCCTATATCCTTATTAAATGTCCATACCAAAATCGCTTCCAAAGCACTAGCTCTGAGATTAGAAAAAGTGCTTCCTTTTATAATTAATGAGGACCAATATGCGTATGTCAAAGGTAGAAATATCTTTGACGCTGTCAGGTCAATCGAAGACATAATGGAATATATGAAATTTAACCAGATTCCGGGATTAATGGCTGCAATTGATTTTGAAAAAGCGTTCGACTCCATAAGTTGGAATTTTTTGCTTAAAGCCTTAAAATCTTTTAATTTTGGCGAATCCTTTATTAAGTGGATCTTCGTTTTTTATTCTAATATTTCAAGTTGCGTTACAAACAATGGTTTTTCGACTCCATTGTTTAAAGTCGAGAGAGGTGTTAGACAAGGAGACCCATTGTCTCCATATCTTTTCATTGTAGCACTGGAACTACTTTTAATCAATATTCGGAACAATCCTTATATAAAAGGCATTCAGATCGATAACGTAGAGGTAAAACTTGCAGCTTTTGCTGACGACTTGACTACATTCTTACAAGACAAAGCCTCCTTAAAACATCTATTCAACACACTTGACCAATTTGAAAAGTGTTCAGGCTTAAAACTAAACAAGGGTAAAACGGAGGCTTACTGGCTCGGTAGTAGCCACAATTGCCACGAAAATTTGAATATAGAAACTCAACGAACCAATGAAGATTCTGGGAATTTATTTTACTTATAATTTACGCCTGAAATATGAACTAAACTTTGACGCCACTCTAAATCTTTAAAGAACAGTTGGCAATGGAGAAATTTAACAGTATTTGGCAAGATTCAAATCATCAAAACGTTCGCAATGCCAAAACTCATGTTCCGGGCTTCCGTGTTAGATCTTGACAAAGAATTTGTAAAAAAGATTAACACGGTAATGTTTAATTTTCTATGGAAAGGAAAAGATAAAATTAAACGTCTTGCTCTGATCAGTGACTATAAAGACGGTGGACTGAAAATGCCTCACCTGGAATCTGTAATCAAGACCCAGAGAATCATGTGCCTTAAAAAGTTTAACTGAGGATTATTATAACCCTTGGAAACTCATTCTCTCACGACTTCTTAAAGATTTCGGCGGCAAAATTCTTCTTCATTGCAACTATAATGTTGCTGACTTACCAAAACATCTTCCAAAATTTTATCGTGAGTGTTTTGAAACGTGGTCTATGGCCAACACGCACCCAACATCCTCGCCAGACCATATTATGAATCAAATACTTTGGAATAATCAACATCTGCGTATCGATGGTAAACCACAGTTTTGTAAAAAGTCTTATATGGCCGGAATGATTAAAATAAAAGACATTCTTCTGCCAGACGGAAAACTAAAACCTTGGGATTTCTTTAAAGAGAGAGGCCTTAATTCGCATAATTTTATTATTTGGTTTAGCAAGAGCACTTCCTGATTCATGGAGAGCCTTGGTAAATTCGGTGCATCCACGTTTAACTCAACGCCAAGAGCAAACCACTACGAATTCGAATTTGGATTTAACGCAGTTCATTTTGCATGCCAAGTGTAAAGACATCAACCTAGAACAACTTACTAGTAAACAAATGTACTGGATTCTCGTAGATGAGATACGCGTATATCCAACTGCAAGATTAAAATATTCTTCATTATTTAATGATCACGAACTTGACTGGAATCAGATCTATTTAATTCCACACAAAGTTACCTTAGACATAAGAACAAGAATGTTTCAATTCAAATTGCTCAATCGTATTGTATATACTAATAAATTGTTAAATAAAATAAAGTTAGTGGATACCTCATTATGCACGTTTTGTGGAGAGTTCGAAGAATCCCTAGAGCATCTGTTTTTACATTGTCAATACAGCAAAGACTTCTGGATGCAAACTATCACCTGGTTGAAGGGACTTAATATAGCAGTTGCTGAGTGAAAGGATATCGAAATCATGCTAGGTTACACCAAAGAAATATTACATTGGACCCTTCTTAACCACATTCTCATTGTAGGTAAGCAGGTAATTTATTCAGTTAAGTAGGCTTAGAAAAACAAAACCACTCTTACCTCAATTAATAGGTAAACTAAAATACATTGAACGGATTGAACATCTAATTGCTAAGAGGCCGGGTAGACTTAATATTCATCTTCAGAAGTGGGATATTTTTAAAACTTTCTTACTTCAACCAGGTGATACAATAAATACAATAATTACACAATAATTGATGTGAACAATTAGACAACACCAGCCAATGATGATAAACGCGTTTATGTTTCTCCTTTCTTGTTTTTTCCTCTCTTTTCTTTTTCTTTGTTTTTCAATTTAATGTACGTAATCATTCATCAAGTAATTAGCCCTATCGGTTGTGAAAGCAGTATCATTGTAAGTAGTTTAGTGTGAAGACGGATTAGTAGCAGGCGCAGTAACATAACATAATGTAGTATTTAAGCAGTGCAAGTGTATTGTAAGTGATAATTGTAATTTTTTGCACGGTATAGTGTATTTGTAATTGGCGTGGTCTAATAAAAATGAATTTATAAAAAAAAAAAAAAAAAAAGGAGTGTGGGGGAGGAGCTCGTAACGAGCCATGAGAGCGTATGCGTACGAGGCTACCAAAACAGCTATTAGGTCATTTTGCAGCTAACAGTTAAAATTTTGCTGAAAGCAGTTAAGTGCATTAAACGTCACCCCTCTCCCATTTTTAGCAATTACCCTGGCTTTAAAAGCGTGCTGTGAAGAACAGAACAGGTAGAGTCTGTTTATTTCACCCCGGAACAACAACCACAGTGTTTTTTGACATGCTAAATGGAAAATGTTATCAACAACTTTTAAATACTTTGCTGCAAACGACCAAAATTTGTTCTGATGGAAATTCTCCTGCAAATTTTATCCAGCCGGAAATATGCCTGTGTTGGCGCATTCGAATTCTAGTGACTTCCGGGCAAATGGTGAATGCGTTACATGTTTACATTTTACGTGACCTCAGTTGTTTGTCGATCCAGTCTCTTGGAAACTTTCCTTCATTCTCGGAACACGTGTACAAACAGTAGTCAACTCTTATCATACTTAATGCTTTCCAATTTGAGTTTTTGTCCTTTATTTCCTTCAACCTTCTGCAATGGCAAGCAAAGAAGAAGACGAAGACACACGGCGTAAAGGAAGAGAGCTTTGGAACGCTTTAAAACGCGATCCGGTCGACCCCAAACAAATATTGTTGCTTCTTGCGTACGGAGCCCCGGTGAATTTCAGAGAACCAGGTGTTGCAAAGGTGAGCTGAAAGAAACCATATAAATCTACATTTAACACTTCTTTAACCTGATAGTATAATAGTATTCTTGTTCTAGAGCCATTTGAATGTACAAAGACGACGAAAACTGTCTTTAAAATTTGGTGAATTTGAAACGTAAACCGCGCTGGAGTTCTCTGTATATGTTCACACATGATGGCTTTCTAGTTTTTCTTGTTGACTGTTATATTCTTACTGAACATTGTTTCCTCTGTTCTTTCCAACCCTACTTATAACAGAACTGGTTAGCTTTGGAATAGTCAGAAAAAATAATCGTCAGTTTGTATTAATCAGGAGTAGCTTTATATGTTGGAGCTAATGTAATTCTTGTTTACATATGTATACGATCGATCGCGAGGCGGCCGTTGTATGAATATCATCGAGGCCGTTGTTAATATCTCTATCTTTGAAAGCGACTCGGGACCATATAGTACATCAAATTAGTTTTAGACTCCTCACTAACATTTTTATTTGATGTTCTTCTCTATTTCGTTTGGTTGTCTGCGATGACTGTTGATAGCACAGACATTTCAATTTCCGGGAAAATTCCCTTCTTTCCAACGTCTCACTTTCTGTTATCCAAAGAAATACTCAAGTTCAGTCGGATGGCAATTTTCATAGAATCTTGATGGAAACTATCTTCTTCAGAAATAAAATAAAACTTGAACTGTTACGTGTGACGTGTCTGTGTTACGCAATATGTGCGGGAACCTGGGAACGAGGCTGCGACCTCGTGGTAATTTTTGGTGAAGTAGTTCGGTCGAGCCGTTTCATGTTTACTAATATTCTCCAGCAAAATAAAGGACGTTTACAAGTTGAACTATCATTTATTTGACTGGCAACATTTGGCGACCCTACCAGGACTGATGTTCAACCGATGTTTGGTGTTATTTTGTGGAGGAAAGCGAGGAAATCAGAGAAAATGCTGACCGATCGATTAATGGCGGCAAATGGCCGTTGGCACATCCTTTAATTGCACTAAAACATAAGCGACTGCTGTGACGAGAAGAAAATGACGGATTCCGTGTTCGAAGAACTGCAGCTTCAAGTCGAGGGAGAAATTTGTAAACTCCCGACCGTGGAAATGGAGTTGTTAGCGGAGCGTGTCAGGTTGGAATCAAAAGAATACAAGGGGAAGAGTAAACTTGTAATGTCCAGGATTGTTCGTGCAAAAGTTGAAGATGAGGTTGAGAAAGCGAAAGACAAGGTTGAATATCTCACGGAACTCAAGAATTTCATTGTGGGGACGCCACCGCCACTCGAAGAAACAGAACAAAATCAAGATGAGTCGGTTAAAGCGAAAATGGAATACGAAGCTCTACGTAAACAGTTCGAGGAAATGATGGAGTCGTACAAGAAGAAAATGGAGCAGGCTTCAGTTAAGTCCGAGGACACAAAACCATCCACACCAGCCGCTTCAGCGTCGAAACCAAAAGAAGGTAACGTTGTATCACTGGTAGATGTTAAAACTGCTCTAAGGAGAGATTTTAAGATGACGGGCGTTATTGGAGGAGAGGAACAAAAGGACAGATTGTCCTTCATCAGTCTAATTCGCCAAATCGATGCAGGACTAGAAAAGGGTTACAAAGAACGGGAGATTATTGATGCAGTGATTCGTGCTATTAGTCCCAGCTTGAAGTTACGATCATATCTAGAAACTATGAAAACACTTACCTTGGCAAAATTAAGACAGATGTTAAGGGCCCATTATAAACAGAAATCAGGCACTGAACTGTACCAAGAACTGATAACAATGTGCCAATCACCCAAGGAAACCCCTCAGGACTTCCTGATTAGGGCCCTTGACTTAAGACAACAGGTTATATTTGCATCGCAAGCTGAGGGTGGCCCTGTTAAATATGAATCATCGCTTGTTCATTCTTTGTTCCTTCACGCTGTCGAAACGGGCCTACAGGACGAATCTGTCCGTAATAAATTGCGACCGTTCCTTCAGAAGACAGATGTGACAGACGAAGAATTAATGGAGCAAATTAATGTGGTGGTATCCGAAGAATCAGAGAGAAAGGGTAAGCTGGGAGCCACCAACCACAAGAATGTGAATGTGAGTTGCTTGGAAGTTGACAGTGACAAGAAGTCTGGGTCAAAAAGAGAAGCAAAGTCTGAGAGGCCTGACAGGCTAATGGTTACCCTAGAGGCTGTCCAATCAGATATTGCTGTCCTGAAAGAAGCTATGGTCTCCCAGAATACTAGAGAGAGAGAAAGAGTCCAACCCAGGCAACCATTTGAGAACCAAAGGAGACGTGTCTGCCCAGCATGCCAAACAGCAAACCAAGAGTTCTGTGACCATTGTTTCCGCTGTGGTTCAAGTGACCATTTTGCACGAGGGTGTCGCAGGGGTGCAGCCAGCATACCAAATCAGGGAAACCGAAGGAGGCTACCACCGCGGGACAGGGAGTAGCTGATGACCACGTCAAAAGGTCCCATGTTTGTGTTAACTGTGGCAGGAAGGGATTATCTTTAAAGCAATGTTCAAATTGTCAGTCAGTACACTACTGTTCTCAGAAATGTCAAAGAGCCCATTGGATGAAGCATAAGAAGTTGTGTAGTGCAATTAAGTACCTGTCTAATCAGGAGAAAAGGGATGTTTCTGACAGTGGCATGTATGTTAGTCACCTTACACCAAACCAACATGCAAGAGTTGTAAAATTGGTGGGGAAGAGATGTACGGTTCAGTGTGTTATGAATAATGTTCAAACAGAAGCATTGTGGGACACCGGTGCCCAAGTTTCTATTGTTTCCAAGGACTGGATTGCTGAGAACCTGCCCACAGTTGTGAGTCGTCCAATGTGTGAACTGCTTAATGACCAAGGACTTGATTTGAAAGCAGCTAATGGTACTGCAATCCCATACGAAGGATGGATTGAAGTTTCTTTCAAGTTGGCGACCTCAGATGACAAACATGGTATGTCGGTACCCTTCCTGATTTCAACAGAAGCTATGGATCATCCCATTATTGGATACAATGTAATTGAAGAAATTGTGAGAAACCCTGCTAGTGATTCACCGCCCAATTATGACGAGACATTAGTCAATGCTTTAAGCTCAAGTCTCCCAAATGCAAAGCAGGAGGATGTCAAAGCTTTGGTTGGTCTCATTAGGACAAACATCCCAAGTGAACTGTGTAGTGTGAAAGTAACGAAAAGGGACATAGTAGTTCCAAAGAATGAGACAGTGGTAGTAACCTGCTCTGTGAATACTGGCCCAATTGAGTCAAGACTTCCAGTGTTGTTTGAACCAGATGTTGAATCACCATGGCCATCAGGACTCGAGGTCCCTGAAACATTAGTAACTATCAGAGGTGGTGCTTCATCGCGTGTCAAAATTCAACTGAGAAACACTACAGACCATGATATCACCTTGAAAAACAGGACAGTGTTAGGCAAGCTCCAGCTAGTCAAATCCATAACCCCATTAGAAGTACGAAGGAGAGAGAATGAAGAAAGTTCGGAAGACAGCATGCTTTCTAGTGACAAATCATCAGAGGAGCGAGAAGAGCTCGGCTTGCAATCGGACGCAGCGGTCATGAAGGAATGTCAAAATAACACTAGCAACCCACCTACAGATGTTGATTTAGGAGACCTGACACAAGACCAAAAAAATGCAGTAATGAACATGCTAATAGAGGAAGCAGATTCCTTTTCGAAGGATGACAATGATGTAGGATGTGCAGAGGGCCTGCAACTTAAGATTAACCTGTCAGATGAAAGTCCAGTCCAGAAAAACTATACAGCTATTCCAAGGCCTTTGTACCCAGAAGTGAAACAATATGTTGAAGACTTGCTCAACCGTGGATGGGTGCGGAAGTCACGCTCGGCCTATTCATCGCCAGTAGTTTGTGTGCGGAAAAAGGACGGTTCTTTGAGACTATGTGTAGACTTTCGTGAGCTGAACAGAAGAACAGTACCAGACCGACACCCACTTCCTCGGGTACAAACAACCATTGAGAATCTTGGAGGAAACAGTTGGTTTTCTCTGTTGGACCAAGGAAATGCTTACCATCAAGGATTTGTCAGCCCTCAATGTCAACACATGACTGCATTTGTAACACCATGGGGCCTGTACGAGTGGGTGAGGATCCCATTTGGTCTCAGAAATGCTCCTGGAGAATTTCAAAGATTCATGGAGGACTGTCTTGAAGGACTTAGAGATGAAATTTGTGTACCTTATCTAGACGATGTGATTGTTTTCAGCGGAACTTTTGAGAAACACATTGAGAATGTACGGACAGTGTTGAGGAGGCTACGTGAACATGGGATAAAGCTTAAAGCCAGAAAATGTAAGCTGTTCAAGAAGGAGGTTAATTACCTGGGGAGAATTGTTTCTGCTGACGGATATCGAGTGGATCCCTCAAATGTTAAGGCTGTCTTAGCACTTAAAGAGACTAACCCCAAAACTGTTGGAGATGTGAGAAAACTGCTAGGTTTGTTGGGGTATTACCGAAAATACATTCAAGACTTCTCCAGAATTGCGCAGCCTCTCTTCGAACTCTTGAAGGCGCCCGGGGTTAAATCTAGCAGACATCCTAATCAAACAGGAAGACGTAGTCAGAAAGGAAATGGGACGCAAGCACCATCCAGGCATGCTATTGTTTGGACAGAAGAACATCAAGGAGTGTTAGAGAAACTCATAGACTGTCTGGCTAACCCGCCAATTCTTGGTTACCCAGATTATGATCTCCCATTTGTCCTGCACACAGATGCATCAAACGAAGGACTTGGAGCGGTGCTTTATCAGCGTCAGTCCGGTGAAATGCGTGTCATAGGGTATGGATCCAGAACCCTCGCCCCGGCTGAGAGAAACTACCATCTTCATTCTGGAAAGTTAGAGTTCTTAGCTTTGAAATGGGCCATTTGTGAGCAGTTCAGGGACTATCTGTACTATGCACCATCATTCACAGTCTACACGGACAATAACCCCCTGACGTATGTTTTATCGACAGCGAAACTTAATTCAACTGGACATCGCTGGGTGTCAGAATTGGCTGATTACAATTTTGAGATCAAGTACAGACCGGGTAAAGTGAACCAGGATGCTGATACCTTGTCAAGAATTCCATTGGACATCAACCAGTACATTCCTACTTGTACACAAGAGACTTCACAGGAGGTGATCAGTGCAACTTTGACTGGTATTAAGGCACTTCAGAACGGTGATACAGTGTGGATAACAGCAATAAGTAACAGAGCGGATGCATTGAGCCTTGACTCTGATCTTCTTGATTCCAAGAACTATGACAAAATCGAGCCTCAAGTCATCCTGACAGCTCAGAAACAAGACCCAAGTATCGGCAGAGTTCTTGCATTCAAACTCAATGGACGCAAACCAGCAATCCATGAAATATCTAGAGAGCTTCCACAAACAAGAAAGTTACTACGTGAATGGCCGAAGCTGGAAATTGGACGTGATGGGCTGTTGAGAAGGAAACGTGGAGAGAATTTACAACTGGTGTTGCCAAAGCAATTTCATCGCCTGGTCTATAAGGAACTACACCAAGAAATGGGACATTTAGGGTCAGAGAGAGTACTACAACTTGCTCGTGAGAGATTTTACTGGCCCAACATGCAGCGAGACATTATCCGCTTCGTGACCCAGGTGTGCAGTTGTCTGAAGCAAAGGCGACCAAATGTCTCGACACGTGCCCCTCTCCAACCTATTGTCACTAGTGCACCCTTTGAGTTGATATCTATTGATTACATGCACTTGGAAAGAAGCTCTGGTGGGTACGAATACATTCTGGTCATTGTTGATCACTTCACACGATTTGCGCAGGCATATCCCACCAGAAATAAGTCAGCACGAACAGCAGCCGACAAGCTCTACAACGACTTTGTACTTCGTTTTGGAATGCCAGCTCGTATTCTGCATGATCAAGGAAGAGAATTCGAGAACAAATTGTTCCACCAGTTACAACAGTCGTGCGGAATGATACGTTCAAGGACCACGCCCTACCATCCGCAATGCAATGGTAAAGCGGAGCGATTTAACCAGACCTTGCTATCGATGTTACGGACGCTACCTGAAGAGAAGAAAAGCAAGTGGTCAGAGTATGTGCCCAAGGTTGTACACGCATACAATTGTACCCGGAGTGAATCAACTGGGTATTCACCGTTTTACCTCCTTTTTGGGAGGTCACCACGTCTTCCAGTGGACTTGATATTTGGACCTGCACAAGAGGAAGTTAACGTGACCCACACAGAATACGTTGACAAATGGAAGATTGCTATGAAAGAAGCATATTCATTGGCTTTAAAGAACGCCTCCAAGACTGCAACGGGTGGCAAGAAACAGTATGATTGCAAAGTGCGGTATACAAAGTTACAACCTGGGGACAGAGTACTGGTCCGAAATTTATCTGAGCGCGGTGGACCAGGGAAACTTCGGTCGTATTGGGAACAGAAAATACATGTCGTGAGAGAGCAGAAGGGGGAACTACCCATATACAAAGTGAGCCCAGAAGGACAGCCAGACAAGTCAAGAGTACTCCACAGAAATCTCTTACTGCCATGTGACTACCTCTCTGCAGATACTGAGGAGCTCGTTCCGCAGTCAGTCCAAGGGAAGAGGACGGCGCCTGTTCGGTCGAGAAGGCATAAAGAAATAGTTCACCAAGCTCACCATAATGAAAGCGACAGTGGGGAGGAGGATGACATACCTGGCCTGGTACCCAGAGATCTGGACGCATTGTCCCTTCCAATGTCAGTGGCAGGACCTGAGGAAGTTAGGGAAGTACAACCAGATAACACTGATAATGAAGCAATGCCTGAGAGAATGGGGAAAGGCCCAGACCATGTTGAGACTCGTGCAAGTACCCCTGAACCAGAACAAGAGCTTGAAGCAGGTCAAGAATTGAATTCTGAACCAGAGCAACAGCCAGAATTGGACCCTGAGCCAGAGCAACAGCCAGAATTGGAACAAGCTCCAGAGTCGAGCCGGCCCCAGCGTGTTCGTCAGCCACCAAGACTGTTTACGTACGATACACTGGGACAGCCGACCATCTGCAGTGTTCAAACTGGTCCCAATATTGTACCTGGATGGTCCTCTCCACCTTTCCAAGTACCCTGGATGTTACCTATGCACCAGTACCTTGTACCACCCTGTTTTGTTCCTTTGGTGTACCCAAACTATTTGCAGATGATACACACCTGATGCCTCCAGAGTTATTGACTGTTTAAGACTCTTAACGACGTTGTTGTTGAACTGATAATTATTGTATTAATTGTAGAATTACTAGTCTTTTTATGTGCTGCAGTGCCTATTCACGGGCAAATAAGTAGTATAGTTCTTCAAGAACTTTGACTGTGCCATTTTCAAGTGATGAGTGGACAAGTATACATTTTGATTTGTATTGTTGTTAAGTTGCTAACATTGGGCCTGATCAACCCATATGATGCAAGGAACACAAGCAATGAGAGTGAGAATATTGTGATGTGGCATGTTTTTATAGGGAGTCCAGAACTCCAGTGAACACTGTACTAGCAAATGTCCCGGAGGACATTTTCAAAAGTCGGGGAGTGTGTGACGTGTCTGTGTTACGCAATATGTGCGGGAACCTGGGAACGAGGCTGCGACCTCGTGGTAATTTTTGGTGAAGTAGTTCGGTCGAGCCGTTTCATGTTTACTAATATTCTCCAGCAAAATAAAGGACGTTTACAAGTTGAACTATCATTTATTTGACTGGCAACATACGCACTGGGCGTAGGCGTTGCGTGACAAGACGGAAGTAAACCATGATTCCAAATCCAGTACAAATCCGATATCAGTTTTATTTCTAAAATATAATCAGATCCGTAACAAAATTTCCGAACATGATTTGCCTGTTATCAGCAATATTTCAGTTTACGCGCTATGCTTGTAACTGCACAGTGTTAGGACAGTTGTGGATGAGGCAAAATGTAAACAATGCCGTCAGCAAAGATCGCCCTAAACAATACCGTAACATAATTACTGCTGATCCTTGCATATTTAATGTCATCTTGTCTCTTTGAGGAGGTGTCTATATGATAAGTGAGGTTATTGACGGAAATGATGATATATACACATCTTATTACCCAAGCGTGAGGGCTGTACCAGGAGATTATCAGCCCGAGGTCTTGACGATACGGACCGACTGCAGAGAGGTTCGTACAGAAAAGACCGAAGGTCGATATGTCTGAAAAAAGACTTTGATAGATAGAAACGGACAGCGGACAAGAAAGAACGGGATTGTGATCGAGCGCTCACCAGCGGTTGTTTTGGTCAGAAAAGAATTCCCCAATGCTATTTTATTAACGAATAATAATTACGGGAGGGTTTTTCATGCAAGTCAAGTTTTCGTTTTCGTTTGTAAACCGCTGCAATTCAGGAATCGCAAAATCGCGTTCATCACCCGGCCCAATACTTGCAAGGTATTAGATCGGCGATGGAGCAACCTGATTGATTGATTTGAGTTATTTGCCCTCTCTACCTTAGTCGTGTAATAAGACTGATTATTACTTCCATCTAGACGCAAAGAACGCCCCTCCATTTTGCAGTGTATGAGAAAGAAGGTGATGAAGAACTTATGGAAATACTGTTAAAATATGGAGCACAAGCAAATCTCGGGGACCGTGTATGTGTCTTTTGCCTTTTTACTTAAAAAGCTAAATGGTGGATTAAAATAACTGGCCAAGTTTTCATCATTGTATACTGATGGAATCAGTTAAGGTTGAACAAGAGTGATTGTCGATGTGGAGTATCGTGAAACAGTAGTTACCATTCTAGCCTATCACAGTAGACATGACAAATCCAGTGAACCAATCAAAACATACGTGTAGCCGGCGCAAGGCGTAGGGAAACGTGTGCTACCGAAGCACGATTGGTTAAGAACGTGGCGCGAGTTTTTATTGGACAATTACCAAGAAAACGCGAGATACTTTCAATATCGACCAGCTAGGTGTGTTAGTAGGGAGTGTTTTCAACGACGGCGGCGACGGCAACGAAAACGTCATTTCAAAATATAACTTCTCGTTTCTGTGACGCTAAAACTCTCTATTATGAACGGCGAATACGGACTGACTTCTGACTTTCAGATAAAGTGGCCCTTTTGTTTAAATAAAATATTGTTCCTTCAATTTTGCAGTTTGATTTAACACCACTACATTTAGCAGCTGAAAGAGGCAATTTGCAGACTGTGGACAAATTGTTAAATAATCCTCACAGTCAAGCTGACCCCAACAAACCAAGCCGGGTAAGGGTTCTTTGTCATTTATTTACAAATTCTCTACTTGCACAATACCATAATACACCGCTTCTACCCCCCCAAAAAATTGCATAGGCATTGTTTTAGATTTCCCTTGGGACCAAATCATGTCCCAGGAGAAATTGTAAACAATGATTATGCAAAATATTGGGGGGGGGGGGGTAAAAGATGTGCATTATGGGATTTGTGCAAGTTGAGAATAAAGTTAAACTTTGGTAAGAACAAAGATGTCACCCACGAGCCGCTGGGCGTGTGGATCACTGTTAATCTTCGTCTTGATTTCCCTGATATATAACCGTGACGTGACAGACCCACGGCAAGTTTGTTTCTTCAACAAGTGTTCTATCGCGAATGCTGTTCTCTGGTCCCAATGGCGCTGTAAAACGTGAGTAGCGTTTGTCAACAAAATGGACACCGTTTCTTCCCTTTTGTGAAGTGTTTTCAGTGTCTGTGAACAAGATTTTAATAATCCTGCTTTTAAATCTTGAACTTCTAGTAGATTTGTGCCAAAGCAATTGGATTATTCGCTCGACTCTGCCACACCATCTGTCACACCATACAAATCGGCTCGATCTCGTGATCTAATTGTTAAGTTAATGCAAGAGCGGAAGACGAAACTGCAAGGCCACTATCGTTGAACAAAAGTTGTTATCAATTCTCGATAAAGTTTTTCGTAATCGGGAAGAACTGTTAAACAGGACAGTGGACAATGAAAACGTCAGCCAAAAAAACTAACCTTCAGTCCATTAATTTAGAAAGTTGTTCAACCCAAAGCTTTGCGCCTAACGCTCAAGAGCCATGCACGAGTTTTCAGTGGCGTTATCGAACTTTCCACAAACACTCACTAATTTGGATTGTTTCTCTAAGATTCAGTCTTGTGCCAGGCATATACCGTTGGAACTACAGAGAATGAGATACTATTGTACTTTAAACAGTTGAAAAGAAACCTGAAAAATATATCAGGCTCATGATCTTTGCGATTACGTTCCGATATAGAAATCACATTATGAGAATTCCTTCTTTTATAACGTTTGTTAACTTACATCCTTCTCAAGAGAGATGAAACACCTGTTCAGGTCGCTAAGAGAAAAAACCATGATGAAATTGTGCGTTTTCTGCTGGATTACACAAAAGGTGAAGGCACAAGCTCTGATGGTCCTCCCGTTGTGAATGTCTCAGCAAGCTCAGGTATGTCTCTGTTCAGTCTCTGTTCAGTTCTACATGGAACTCTAAGTTTCCTGTTTTCCAAACAAAAATATAAACTGATCATGAATCTAAAGGTGTCTCCTGAAGTGTCTCGAGGGCTCATAATTAGTAAAGGCTCATGATTTCCGACGATCGTGTGTTTAAATTATGGAAAAACCCTGGAAAATCCCTGAAAAATAGGATGTTTGTTGCAGCGAGCAAATTTGATAGCCGAATACTAAATTTTCTTACTGCTGTTAATGTATTGGAATTTTTTAACGCTAGCTAATGTAACATTGTTAATAGAGGTTTGTTTTGCTTAGAGCACTCGGTCAAAAGTGAACCATTTTCAAGCCGATCTAGCGGTGATCCAGCTGTTGCACATGCGCATTAGATGCCATTTCATATCTAATTTGCACATCACAGGATGAGCAAACGCACACACCCCAAAAAAGGTTTTCAGTAAACGATTGAAAATCGAGTGAAACACTGGGAAGACTGAAGTGGATTTCTAGATGTACTCGACGCGTACATTTGATTTCAGGTCGAGGTAAACTTTTTTCAGTGAGAAAACTAGTGTCCAGGTTAGCGCGGGCCCAAAGCTGACTGTGTCTCTTTAAGCCTTCTCACCGTGCTTGTCTCCACCCAGGGCTGGGTTGTTCAAATCACGATTTAGCTAAAGCAGTCAATTACGATTTCCGTTTTACGACTTTCTCAGTAAGGTTTTCTGTTTGTATTTTCCGTTCGCCAGTCTAATTAACTCAAACTCAAACAAAAGATACTTATTCGAGAGCACTTATTCGAGAGAAATATGACCCTCGAGAAACATTTCGGTAATCCTCGATTAATTTTTTTTTATTTGTTTATGAACAACCAGGCCCTGGTGCAAAATTGATACCTACAAACTTAATTCTGGGAAAGGAGAGGGGGGTACCGCGGGTATGCACAAGCATCCAGTATTTGAGACAAACGAACACAGCATGAAAAGATAACTTTACTGCAGTGTAAAGCCAACTTAAAGCTGGCGTAATCGTCTGTTTTAAGTTGCTTTACGATACGTTTACGTTTTTTAAAGCTGACCTTTATGCCAGCTTTACTCTCATAATTAAAGCTTGAGTAAAGATACCAAAACTTTTAAGCAATTTTACCAAGATTTAATTCATAGAGTAAAGTTGGATAACCAACATTCAGACGATTTAAGTTAACTTTAATATTCGTAAATCTCTATTTTCGTGCTGTGGAATAACACACACTTCCCGCGTATGTCGTGACCTACAAGCGGGTAAAAATGTATCTTACCCCCTTCCTCTCCTTCTCAAGGTTCTTTCACTACCTGAATTAGTAGAATTCTAAGCGACTCTCATGTATAAGCCATTTGTGTGCAGTGGCTGAAGGTCGTCCTCAAAAAGGCGACATTTTCTCTTTACTCCGAATATTCGGTACAAGTTTAAAAATATTTACTATCTGGATAATTCAATTCCCGTGAAGACTAAAAGAAGAGAATTCTCTGCTACCTGAGTTTAAAACGTCAAAATTGTTTAATTCGAAGCGAATGAAAAGACGAGCGTATGTCCACAGCTGAAAGTTGCAAATGGCAATTCTGTTCCGCGCGTAATTTTGCTTAAGCTTGAAGTGTGATACTAATTCATATGCAGAGATATACAGTAATTTAACCTCCTGAATTTCAAGCAAAATGAATTAGAATTCTACTAAAACAATTAGATTATTCACTTTCGGTGGTAGTTTATACGGCCTTTGAATTAGTGGACATTTAGTTAAGTGTCTCAACAGTTTTGTCCAAGATTATATGGCTTCATGCTAAGAAAACCGGTCGTCCACTGGGATCGTACGCTGCTGCCTTATAACCACCGGGTTGCGATGTCCTCACCCGTGGTTCATTTCCTACTGTACTTGTAGGTTCATCCGTCACGGTCAGCTCTCCTGGCAGTACTATTAATTTAGTGGTGGGAGACAACAGTACACTGAATTATAACGATACAGACTAGCCAGGTGAGTTTTGTTAAACACAAATCGTGTACAGAGCTTGTTTACCATTTACACGGGGAAACTGGTTGGTCGACGTTTTGTGTAAATGGAAACCAAAAGTCCCCAATGGAAATTTCCGTTTGGGAATGGCGTATTCCATTTACAAAACAGACCCAACTTACCGAGAAAGCGAAAGGCGAGTTTGACATATTAGGGGTGCGACTATATCACGGGCGATGAGCCGGGATGTTCATCGGTGGACACCTGACGATGAGTTATACCACATCGTATAATAGCACACAGCGCTATTGTTTTAGGGCTAGGGTCCATTATTACTGTTGTTTGTTTATCATTTTTTAACCCGAAGTGCTTATTAGGCTAACCGGAGTTCTGGCTGAAAAAATGATAAACAAACAACAGTAATAATGGACCCTAGCCCTAAAACAATAGCGCTGCGTGCTATTATACGATGTGGTATAACTCATCGTCAGGTGTCCACCGATGAACATCCCGGCTCATCGCCCGTGATATAGTCGCCCCCATATATTAGCGTAGGGCCTGGAACTTGTGGCGAATGGCAAATGGTAAGCACATTTTCCGTTCGGAAATTCCGTTTGGGAATTTTGGACTACCTTTCAAGAAATCCCATTTTTCCGATTTCCGTTCGGGGAGACAAAATTAGTCTTTCCATTTACATTCCATCCGGAATTTCCGGATTTTTTTGGTAAATGGTAAACAACCTGAGAGTATTTTCACACACGTGATAAGCGGCCGTATTGGACTGCTGAAACAAAAGATGATATTTTCATAACAATAGAGTTCAATTCCCGGAGGATTGTTTTGGGCCACCAATATGGCCGCCGTGACGTCATGTGAAAACACTCTATTTACTCAGAGCACTGAGCATTGTTTAGGCGAAATAGACAGGTTGGCGGGGCATATTCACTTTACGTGTAATTTTGATGATTATTTTTGGTTATTGTAAAATACGGGAAAAGTCTTTTGATACTTAATGTGTAATAATAATAATTAGCAATTATTGAATGAGGCTGAGTAGGATATGAAGAATTCTACAGGTCGAAGTGCAGCGGGCTGCACTTTTGACGTGATCGGTTGAATCCCAATTTGGTCAACAGCAGCTGGTTATGATGAATTATGCGTGTGGTTTTAACCAATCAGAAACGGGGAAATATTTTGAATGAATAATAATACCAATTACGAATATTTATAAGGATAACCCTTATTATTAAAAACTAGCTATGGTATATTGCATTTCCTGTGTTTTGATTGGTTGAGAAACGATGGTATATGAGCTCATATACCATTGACCTACCAAAAAGGTACGTGTACGCATAAAAGAATGCATTTTTGCAATGTCTGTACAATATTTTTGGGGCGTTTTTAATAAAACAATTATTCCACTCGCGCTTGTTGGATATGAGATGGTTATAGCCAACTCGGCGCTACGCGCCTCGTTGGCTATCTACCATCTCATATCCAACAAGCGCTCGTGGAATAATTGTTAAGTGGAATAATATAATTTGGTTTTATCAACTGGGTTGATAATGTTAATTGGCCACCGTAAAGAGATTCAAGAGCTGACGTTTCGAGCGTTAGCCCTTCGTTAAGTAAAATATACTGTTATCAACGGGGCCCTGTTAATTAAAAGTTAAGAAACTAATATATATATATAAATAAAATATATTTAAAACGAATTGCAATTAGTTAAAAACCATTAAAACTAATAAATAAAATACATTAAAACGCGAGATACACTTAAAAGCGAACATAGACATTACAAAGAAAAATCGCCCAAAGCTTTCTTGAATAAAACTCTTGAATCAATGTTTCTCAAGCTTAAAGGCAGTGAGTTAAAAATCGAGGCACCTAAAAAATAAAAACTATGGCTTGCAAAGTCCAGTTTGACCTTTAGTGGCTTTGCTTTTTTCCCATTGTTTCTAGTGGTTAAGGCGTTATGGTGTGACCGCTGGAAGCAAACATGCAGTTCCATTAAGGCAGTCAAATGCAAAGCAACGCGCTCTCTTTTGTAAAAAGTTATCAATTGTTAAAAGTCGAAGATCACGGTTCTGCGGACTGCATTTCGGTGATTAATAATTCAAATAAATCCATACTCCTGGTCGCTTCATGGATAGGGATAGCTTCCAGCCATTAGGGTCGTGCACAGACTTTACATGCATGAGAATGTTAATAAACGCCCTTTTTGTATGGACGTTCGAAACTAATCGTTGGATGTATTTTTTGCAGGTAGTCCATCTTTGAAAGTAGTTGTGACTGGGGCGGTACATGGGCGCCACGACATGGGTCCAACGCAGGCAACACCGCGGCAAAACGTCTGCGCATGCGTCTGATTCTAGTGAAGACGGCAAACTGCACCCTCGTACCCAGGGTCGCCAGGGAAACGAGCGACCCTGGAAAGATCAGATTTGAAGTCCGAAAATATAGGACTTCCGGTTGAACTGCGCATGCCTACCTTTCAAAAGCTTGACCCAACGAACTAAATGGCATTTTACTTCCGGCCATTTTTATTGTCTTCAAAACCAAGCAAAATCGATCCTGTAACGGAACTTTCGAGAGTCGCTCGTTTCGTCAAGCCTGCGCAGTAAGAAACGAAGACTTGATGTACGAGATTGGGCAAACTGCGGACCCCACTGGAAGTTGAGCAACTGGAGCAAGCAGCTCTTCCGTAATTACGTATATGCGGCCTCGACACTGACCATTTTCGCCCTTCTTGCACTTCGGCGGCTTTTCACAGTCAACAACCGCACGAATAAAATAAACAAATATGACCGTCACGACAACTAAATACTCTTGTCGTCCAAGCACCGCATGTTTTTCTTTGGTGCAAGCACCAAAGCGCTTAGTTCAAAAGCTGACAACAAGTGCTGGACAATGTCTTTGTAATGATACCAATTTTTTCTCTAACTTTCTTCGCAAACCCTTGACTTTTGGCTTTAAACTTCGCTGGTGATTTTTTTTTTCCTTTTTCATGACATTTTCGTAACGTCACCGGAAAGAAAAACGTCACCGTAAGCCTGTGCATTGCGTTTTGCCGCGGTGTTTACGCAGACTGCGATTTCTACGGTAGTGTAGCAGCTCTCGTAACAAATTGGATGCTTAGTATACGAATGATGGGGGCTATCCAGACGTTTGACATAGCCGAGGTAAATGTTTTAAGCAGTTAAGGCGCAAGCCTCCAGGCTGTCTACTTGTACAACATAGCGTAGGCATTGCCGAAACGATTGTGACTCGAAGTAGACACCACAGTTTCTTTAGAAACTTACCCCCTCGAATTCTATCTATTGTTTTTATTTCAAAGTTGGAAGCTGTAAAGTTATATTTATTGTATTTAATTCTGGACAAGTGTAATTCTTAGAGACGTTGTAGAGACGTCAAAGCTTGAACAATAATTTGATGGCGTATTTCCCCTTACATTACATTGCCCCTGCATTACAGAAAAATGGCGTCGTTATTATTAAAGTGTCGTGCCTCACTGTCAGGATTAAACTAAAATTTATATGAAAAGAACTATTCTTATTATTATTATTATTATTATTATTCTCATCCCAGCAAGAGAATCACATGATCGGCTACTGTCTGAGTCGTCGAACACAAGGCTTTCAACCACGGTCTTTAAAGTTAGAATCACTGTTTACAGTATAATAAACAGTACCTCATAGTACTGCTCAATAGCTGGTCAATAGCTTTTAGTGGAATGTTTTTACACTAGGGTTTCATCCAGAGACTAGACCGCCTTTTACAGCATAATAAACAGTTCCATATAAACTGAGAAATGCTCCTTAGCATTCATTTGCATTGTCACACACTCGGGCCAGTTTTATTCACATACAGCGTAATAAACAGTACCATATAAACTGAGAAATGCTCCTTAGCTTTCATTTGCATTGTCACACACTCGGGCCAGTTTTATTCACATACAGCATAATAAACAGTTCCATATAAACTGAGAAATGCTCCTTAGCTTTCATTTGCATTGTCACACACTCGGGCCAGTTTTATTCACATACAGCATAATAAACAGTTCCATATAAACTGAGAAATGCTCCTTAGCTTTCATTTGCATTGTCCCACACTCGGGCCAGTTTTATTCACATACAGCGTAACAAACAGTACCATGAAAGCAATGATAAAAAGCTTTAGAATAACGCTTTTAGACGTTATTAGAAAGTAAACGTTCTTTCTCTTGTTCTGGAATAATTTCACTCTGTTTCCCCATTACCAGTAAAAGTCTTTTTCATTCCATCGATGCCGTGGCTATTTCGCGATGTCTACTTAATTATCGGAAATGCATTTTACAGAGTTAAAAGTGAGTTATTCGTTTTCAGTATACTGTACCAACTTTTAATCTTAATTGTCCAAATGCGTCGCTGCATTTAGTCCTCTTATAATACAAGTGTCTAATTTTAATTTTGTCGCACCGCTATTAAAACAAGTTGTTTGCGCTTTTAATAATTGACTTTTCATAAAACACGCAAGCCGTCAACGATTCCTAACAGTCTGTCTCCTGCATTAACCAATCACAACCTTTTTTACTCCGTTATGAACAAACATACTACAGTCTCACTGCGAAGCCGCTTATTACTTCGTTCATGAATAATGAATTAACTCTCGCGCTCTCTGTACAGAGCAGGTGCCACTGGAATCGCGCAAATCATATTGTTATTTCTCGCAGAATTAGCCCCGAAGATTTTGTTGAACTCACAAGGAACCGTTTTGTTGTGATTACAGTCTACTGCGATTAATCTGACGATGAGACTTCTACGTGAACGCGCGATTTAAATAAAATTTCGCAGTTAGCAAATCTCGCCAGGGAAAATGCTTTGCTGACCGCAATAGCAACATGAACGCCTTGAAAAGCTTAGTGATCTCCGTTGTGGTTATTACGGTAAGTGGAAATGATTATTCTTTCTTTTCTTCCTCTTTGCGATTGCTTAATTTATGATATATTTTCTAAAATGTTCTTGGTGTTCTGTTCTATTTTCATACCACATTAAGGTGTTAATTGCCATTATTTCAAAGCAGTCACAGGCTCTGGAATCATTGTGCTCAGGTATGGCTTTGTAGTCATGTAGAAAAAGGTTCAAATGAGGAGGACGTTTCCTTTTGGGGGGCCAAACTTGGTTAAATGTTTTCCGCTCTACAAATAGTAATTTAAACTAAAATTTGGACTCGGTGAAGGTCAGGTCATTATAAATACCCCCTATTGTCAGTGAAAATTTGAGGAAGTTTTTTTCGTGACAGTAAAAAAGTTTTGCCCGTTTGTCAACCGCCAATGAATGTGGTTATGTGGTTATGAATGTGTCTCTCAGTTAAACGTTTGGCTCACAAGCCCTCCAAGCTGATGATGCTCGAGTCTGCATCAACACTAATATTTGTATGTTTTCTGTTTTCAATTGCTTGCTGTTTACTCGTATCTAACTAGTTGCAATTCCGTTGCCGTTGCCGGCTTTAAACGACCCATGGGCTTTGTTACCATAATTAAGTCATCTTTGGTAATGAATAAAATTGCCTTCTCATCAAAGGAATCCGTTTGAAATAATAGTCAGTTATCAAGGTAGTGAAGCACCAAAGAGGAACCAATAAACTCTGTATTGAAATAAGGATGCTTTGAATGAGAAAGATCAAGATAGATTGTAATTGAAAAACTTAACGTTATTAGTCGGAACTCTTCAAAAGTTGTCGTCCGTGAGGCGATGACAGACCTCATTCCTACGAGAACATTTATGGAAACCTGATAACGGATCACATATTTCCCGCTCCATTTTCCCTCTTTTTTAAGGCATTCAAATTTTGATATGTAAAATCTTTACGATGTATCTTACAGATTCCAATTCCAAAAATGTATATGCAGTTTGCGTTGTTTTACGTCGCAATCTTCAAATACACAACAAGAAAAGTCGAACTGAGAAAGAAGATAAGTTTTCCAGCGCAAGGTTATTTAAACGACAGAAAAAGACTAAGGGTATTTTTTCGCAACTGCCTTCACATTGTCTGTAATTACTTTTGAAGAGGAACTTCAACTGGAATTGACCAAAGCTTAACTGCTTGTGAAAAACTCCAGATGATGAGTGGTCATCTTGTAATAAATTATTGACAGGGAAATGAGCCGTTTAGGAGTAAAATAAACACATTGCGGGTTGCCAATATTGAAATGACGAAAAGATGAAATTTCGAAAATGCTTTATTTACACAAGGGCTCGAATCGTCAACTCATTCCAGCTATCTTGATTTGAATATTGCGATTATTTTCAATATTTCATTTCTTACCTCCAAAAATAAGCACCTTTCCCGGTTCTTAGTTCATCCGATTAAATTTATGCATCCCTGATCGTACATGGAGAGTTCACATTTTAACCTTTGAAATATTTAGCCTCATATTTCTTTAATTCATTGCAAAATTACTGCCAGTCAGAAGGGCTAAGAAAAGAAAGCTGCTTAACACTGAAATAGAAGCCCCAAAGATTTTTGTGGCAAGTTTTCATGATTCAGACTTGACGTATTTTCTAATTAGTAACTTATGCTTGGCGTCAGTGGGACGCCACCCTTCTTAATTTGTTAAAAAAGAAAATATCAAAGAGGCTGTTGAGTACATATAGTTTCTAGAACGGCGAGAGTGATTGTTGTAAAAATGAAATTAAAACTAAGAAAACATTTTTTGCTTGGAACAATGTGTAAATGTAACAACTAGGAATTGCCGCATCAAGTTTTGAAAATTTTACTCGAACATGCTTCCTTTTCTCTGTTTATTTTGCTTTTAGCATTTCAGCTAACATTAAGCTTAAGCCAATGTTAGGTGTACAAATTTTCCTATTTCATGAAAGAGAAATGAATTTTGTGAATTTTTTTTCCAAAATAAATGAAAAGAGATGCCACATTTTCTAATTTGAATTCTGAATTATGAAAACGTGCATTGGCGAACCTTGGCTATTGGCAGTTTATGGTAACAATACCATATTCAGTCAAATTCATAAATCTGCAATAGAACACAAATAGAACACCAGTAAAGATTAGGGAACTTTAGATCGGAGTATAATTACGACTTTTCATCACATTTCACCCCCATCTCTTATCGATAATCAGGTCCTTTATAAAGAGTGGGAAAGATTGAATGGATTCGATCCGAACAAAAATTTGGAAAAAAAAAATGAAGGACTTTTCTCCTAGATGCGCTATTCGTTTTGTGATTTCTTTGAACAAAATACCACACACGATTCAGTCAGTTTACATTACTTTTTAAAGGTAGAAAACAACCTGCTGGTTTTTTGAGTGCGTGGATTGAGAAACGACTTCGAAAATTTCTACATTTATTTTTGCATCCTGACCATAGAGTGAGCCCTCTTGTTGTGTTATTGGACAAGACATGCTGTTGGTGTTAAATCACCAACATTGTCCCCCTTCAAATTATGACACTGATGCTGGTCACTTGTTTGAGCTCCTGGGATGGAAAAACCTAGCTTCCCAGCAGCAAATACAAGGAGCCACAATGGTCTATAAGTCTCTGCACGGTTTAGCTCCAGACTATTTATGTTCCAAATTTAAAAGGCGAGAAACTGCGTATAACCTAAGAGACTCTGAGAATAAGCTTAATGTTCCATTGCCGCGCACAAACTATTATAAGAATAGCTTTAGCTATAGTGGCGCCACCCTTTGGAACAGTCTTCCTCGGGACACAAGACAAGCAGAGTCCCTTGGGTTATTTAAGCATTTAATTAAAAAAGTACGTTGAGGCACGGCATTCGTGGAAAGCAGCTTTAGTTAGGTTAGGTTTTAAGCTTAGTTTCTTATAATAGTATTTTACCCATTTAATCATGTTGATACTGATATATTTTAAATGTTTTTATTATTTATAGCTGATGAATTGTCCGTGGGTAAATAAAGATTATCTATCTATCTATCTATCTATCTAACCGAGGGGTATGAGAGGGTAACGCTGAAACGTCAGGGCAACCTAACAAAACGCTAAGCGGTAACCTGTTTTACGCAATAACCGCGAGAATTGTCGCTCGCTCATTGGTCTAGAGCTATGGTGTATGTGAGCATAGACCATGAAAATGACGTAGCATGTAACGCAACATAACAAAATTTCGAAAAACCTCAGGAACAGAATCTGGTGAGCTGTGAAAATTGAGCTGAAGCATTTAGGGCGAAATTTCGTATACACGTGGCGGTCTCAAGATCAAAAATGCGGTCTTGTAAGATGTCATGGTGAGCACGCGCAATTTGACACTTACTTTTCATCTTATTCGCTGGTAAATTTTCTGTGTTATTGTATAAAACAACTCGACAACATTTTACCATGGTCAATAATCTTATAGACCATAAAAATGACGCCATAAAATGTTCAAAGTTTTAATAGAAGAAAATTCTATTATTATGTCAACAGTACTGAGAGATCCTTGTAGTAGTTTTTGTTTCTTTTGACTTTCTTGCTCTTCTTGGCAAGCTTTTAATCGATTAAACGGTGTTTAACAAACACCGTTTAATCGAATTTAAAATAGAAGTAATGCAAATTTCCTACATTCTTTGGTTATTTCTCTTGGACTAAAGCCTTGTCCTCTTAACTTTTCGTTTTGCAGATCACGACTTTACTTTAGAATTTCCTAGCCGTCAACAGAGGCAGTATTCAAGTGTAGAAATTAACGGAGAGACAGGCATTGAAGCCTTCACCATATGCGTGTGGTTAAAGACCTTTGAACATTCGCAACTTGGACTGTTACGTTACTCAGACCAGTCGGGGTCAAATGTTCTTATTGCCTTATCTCTAAACGCTATGGGGCTGTTTAATCTCTCGCTTTATGGCGAGGAAAGGTAAGTAACTTAGCTAAACCAGGTCTCTTCTTGTCTTCACGTTTATAAGTTCGACTAAGGATTAAAACTTTCTTTGCCAGTAGACTTTGTCTCTTAAAGGAACTATGTCACGGCTCGTGACATAGCCTAAAGTTTTCAAACCTGTCGTTTGTAATCTGACTCAATTTTTTCGATCCTTAATCATGCTTGTTCCCTTTTGGTCTAGTATCACCTCTTTGGTGTTTTTCTTCCTCAGTGAACTATTAGTTTTAGGTTTCCTACATTTTAAGGGTAATTTGGTTCATTGCAAATATTAATGCAAAATATCGTAACCTAGCTCCTTCAATAATGGCGAGTAGGGGCCTTGACAGGACAAACATATATACGTGCTATGAACGTAACCACAGGTATAAATTCATAGCAAGGTTTATCTCTTAAGAAACTGGTTACGGAAAAATGTGAACAGGCAGAAGATTAGCAAACGCTTTATTTATAACAAATTTTATTCATTACAATTTTTGCGCCAAACGTTCACTGGCACACTCGTAACCATTTCTCAATTTAGAAACAATATGCGTGCCGGGATCTCGCTGGTGTTTCTCTAAATCGCTATGACCCCCTGTGATGCTATGACAAAAAAAATATTGCAGGAAATGACTAATTTCGTCTTCCTCAACGGAGCATTCTTCGTATAATTATTATTATTAATGTTTGAAATGATGTATTTCGTCTTGCTCTTCAGGCCAGTGGGTACAATGCCGAGAGCTCAGAACGGTAATTGGCACGGTATCTGTGTGACCTGGGAAAAGGAAGATGGCGCCTTTATGGTTTACTATGACGGTCGTCTGTTTTTAAGTGGAGAAGGTTTCAAAAATGGATACTCGTTCGCTCCGAAGGGTATCTTTACGCTGGGAATTGGAGCGAGAAGTGATTTGCTTTACGCAGGCAAATTAGGGCATGCTAATGCATGGCCGACAGCCTTGGAGCACCCTCAACTGGCGGTCATATCTTCCAAGTGCGGAGTCGAAAACGGGGA
>OX393572.1:12584275-12611775 GCA_947652115.1 Blastomussa wellsi | reverse complement strand
CTGGTTTCCCGTCCTCCCACCTACCGCACCCCTCCCCCCCCATCTCCCTGCACAAACGGATTAGTACGCTCCAGCCTGAGAGGCCGCTAGGCTCGAACTCAGTTTATCTACCTTTACGATTTCCTTTAGCCCTAGGTACAGTGCGACCTTTTTGGAGGGTCGCCTTGTCGACCATAAAGCTGTTTATCTGGATCAAACAGAAGCCTATGTTGAAGCGCCGTACATCAACCTTGGCATGGCATTTACGATTGCTTGCTGGGTAAAACTATTGCCGTCAAATCCATACATCCAACCAATACTCGCCAGTGAAACTGGTGGATCCTCCGGCGACATGTTTTGGTTTGGTGTTACTAAGGATAAAAGACTGCATTTCAGAAACTGGCATGAGAACACAGACCAGCAAAGAGAAGTAGAAGATTTACTTCAGCTAAAACAGTGGTTGCACGTGGCTATGTCCTTCGTCATTGACAGTGAGCTAGTTTTTTTCATTAACGGGTTAAAAATTCAGAGCACCGTTCTTCCATGGCAGAGTCCCGATAGCGGTCCGTTTACCATAGGAAGATTTTTACTACAGAACAGCAACAAGTATCGTTACTTCCACGGGTTTCTCAGTGACCTATATGTGTTTTCAAGAGCTTTGAATGTAGAGGAAATTGGGAAACTGATGGGTAAGTAGAAGAAGCTACGAACTAAAATTAAAGGACCCAATTCAGCCTCCGTCATTTTCGTGAAAATTGTATGATGAAGCGAAATCTTATTGCACGGTTATAAGTTGTGTTACTGAAGTTCTGCAGTGCTCTCTTTCGTTTCGACTCGCTCCGCGTAAAATATAATACTGAAACTTTCGTGTGTAAACAAAAACAAAGGCCTGACTAATTAGCCAAGACAACGCGGTCACCCTAAAACGCAGATCCTGTAGACCCTGTGCAGAGCTTGCAGACTGGAGTCTACTTTAACTTATATCTTACGGTGGCCCAGAAGAGTCACACATGCAAATTAAAAATGTTGCTGCAAATTGAAAATTTTAAAAAATTGTACCTGCAAATTAAAAATGTTTCTGCAAATTAAAAATAGTACATGCAAATTAAAAATTGTACATGCAAACTAAAAATATTACCTGCAAATTAAATACAGTACATGCAAATTAAAAATTGTGCTGCCAATTGAAAATACTACAGTACATGCGAACTAACAAATTCGAGGCAACGTAACAAATTCGTTGCCGGGAAAAGTGTGGAAAATGTTATCGTTAGTAGTGGAAATTTCACTGTATTTGTAACATACTGCAAATAAATAAACAATAGTTGCGTTTCATTCGCCAAATACCTTGCTGCATATTGAAATAGTTTACAAGGAGTATCTAAAATATTAAGGCGCCAAAAACCGAGGCATTGAAGCAAAAAGAAAACGTATCGATGCAAATTAAAAATGAAAAGTCCTGCGCGCGCATTGGCATCCATAAGCTACTGGGACGAGCTACTGGGGCGAGCCATGAAACTTTGCAAAATGGCGAACGGAAGATCGCTAATACGGAACTATTTTAATCTTGGGTATGAAAATGAGGTCATTTTGCAATTCTTGGTCGACTACTATGGCATTAAAATGAGTTTAAGCACGCTAAAACGTAGGCTGTGAGATTATGGCTTGAAAAGAAGAGGAAACGAGGTCGATGTTGACCAGTTGCGAGATATAATCAGACATGAAATCAGTGGTTCTGGTCAAGCACTAGGATACAGAGCAGTGTGGCACTCTTTGAGGCTAGTACATGGAATGCATGTCCCTCGCCACTTAGTAGCAACTATTTTACGGGAAATCGACCGAGTGGGAGTTCAGCAGAGAAGAAGGCGCAGACTCTCTCGGAGGAAATATGTCAGTTCCGGTCCAAACTTCTGCTGGCACGTGGATGGTCCAATTTTGACTGAATTCGAAGAGTACTGATGGAATGTAAAATACACGAATGCTGCTATTTATCCGGAAAAATGTGGAACAATAAAGAATCATGTCAGAAAAATCGATATTTATTTTTTCTAAACTCGCGTGCAATTAAATAATTGCCATGGCAATGCCAAATATCATGGTCATGTGGTTTACACATTAAAATTTTTGTTAATGATAAATGAACAGCAACTGGACGTTTCAGTATTATAGCCTAATCCTCTTTTCAGAATTATGGAAATACCTCAGAGTGGGGATGAGGCATCCACTCCCCTGCCTTGTACGCCAGAGGGTTAACTTAGAGTTTACGTTGTTCTGGGTAACAACCATGTAATTTAAAACAATTTGCTCCACGACACTAAATTTGTACTCTTTAGAATTTCAAAAGACAGGTACGTTGGGAGTTGACGGGGATGAAAAATCTGGTCATCTTTAAAGAATGTTTTGACATTTGAAGAGTTTTGACTTGTACCATGCCCCTCGCTCGTTAGGCCGCTCTTCGCCATGTTTCCTCTCAGAGTGGAGTCCGCACCCTATGTTAACGCCAGAACAGAAGCCAACAGAAAAACGTCGAACCAAATCGTGCCCTGGGATTGGTCAGTGCAAAGACGTGCGCACCTGGAAACCAGGTAAATATCCTTGTTATTTTAATTTACTCGCACTTACAGTCAATCTACGTCACTTATGACCAGTATTTTCATGACTTGAATCGATTTTTCACATCGTGTCACTTTTGAACACGTTAGTTGCGAGATTCAAATTCTGATGCTAACTCCGTCAGTTTATCAAAGATAAATAGTTCCAAACTAGAAATTTAGTTAAAATATGATGTATTTGATTTTTTTCATCATTTTGGCAATATGATTTTGTACACACCTTATTTCGCAACTTTCAGTGAGATTTTCTACGAAACCTTCACGATTCCTGTCGGACGTTGCAAAGACGAATTCAAATGAGTGATGATTTCTGTTTCTTTTCACTTCCATCACAGCTGACTGTAGAGAAGTCCTGCTGGCTGGTAACAAAATTAACAGCGTTTACACAATAAGTCCTCTTAACCGCGATGACGAATTTGAAGTTTACTGTGATCACGAAACACAAGGTGGTGGTTGGACAGTCATTCAGCAAAGGTTCGACGGGACAATGGACTTCTCGAAGACCTGGGATGAATACAAAACAGGTTTTGGGACAGTTGGTAGCCAATCGGAGATGTGGTTGGGCAATGACAAAATCCATAGCTTGACCGCCCAGAACACTGAACTTTTGATTGAGTTGGAAGCGTTTGATGGCAAGAAAGGTTTCGCAATTTACAGCGACTTTCATGTTGGAGAAGAAGACGATTACTATCAACTCTCGCTTGGCGAGTATTCAGGAAATCTTTCCAATAAACTCGGGGTGCATAATATTTCTACCTTTAAAGTGGAAAGCTGTGGTGCAGATGCTGAACTAGCTGGCTGGTGGTTCACGCCGTCCTGTGGTGAGGTGCTGCTGAATTCTTTATATGGACAAGACACTGGCTCAATGAAGTGGGGTGACTTTCCCAATTCTGGGGACTCTGGTGGAAAACTCAAGAAAACAAGTATGAAGATAAGGAGAACAGTAGGTGAGGCATTACTTCCCTTCGTTCTCCTCTGTAGTATTATTTTGAGGTTTTTTTAAGGGTAATTTAGTTCGTCTCTAATGCCAGTTCATTCATTTGAGTATAATAATTATTTCTGTAAAATTAGCTCATTTTTTCGTTATGTATTTTCAGGTTATTTTGGAGACTATACTTTGAAGTTTCCTAAAAACTATACTGAGTCGGGTATGATTCATTGGCCCACCGTCTTAACAGAGTTCAAGGCTTTCACTGTGTGTCTCTGGCATAAATTAGACGTTCATCCAGAAGTCAGCCAACGTGTGAATGCAATGGCCCTGCTGCGATACTACGCAGTTGATGGAAACTTCACCCTGTCCTTAAAACACCTTAACGAGATCGATGGGCCCAAGGTCACCTTAGTCATTTGGCCAAGGTACTACTTTGACTTCCAGTGTAAAGGCCTTTCAAGCGCCACTGGCTCATAACAATTCTCCGGTTCCCATTTATACTCTTGGGTGGAAGGAGGCGCCGTGGGAGTAGGTCTTGAATCCTGGTCATTAGATTCGGAGTCCAGCGCACTAACCATTAGGCCGTCGCGCCAACCACCTTAACATTTGATCCCTTTTTTCTGTGAATTTGAGACCATTTTGGTTCTTTTTCATCATGGATAAGAATGTCAAAAAACATCGCACATTGCTGTAACAGACATTGCCAGTATTGCTCTTAACTTGGAGACACTATAGCGTGTTGGTCTCCGGACCAAGCAGGCCGGATTCGAGCCCTGGCCAGGAAGATTGTGTTCTGTTCTTGGGTAAGACACTTTACTCTCCGCATAGTGCCTCTCTCCACCTTTGTATATAAATGGATACTGGCGAACTAATGCCGAGGGTAACTCTACGGGGGATTAGCATCCCATCCAGGGGAAGTGGAAATATTCCGGGGGAGGTTGTTAAAAACAGGGTTAAATCCTAACCCGAGGTTAAAATTTAACCGCAAGGTTAGTTCTGTTGTTCGAAGGTAAGTTAACACCTAAATCACTAACCTCGTTAGTGATTTAGTTTAGGGTTTGGGAGAATTTGAAACAGTTGTGCAAGCCCAAGACCTAGCAGAGGGTGTCAAGATGTTATGGGAGTTGTAGAACTCTTCGAAAAACCTATCTGCCAACAGTCGGCCGCCCTTGCACATTCCTGCACATTCACAAGAGAAACCATTGGATGTTCGATGACTCCTTGAATTCCCAATCGACTTTCCAATAAAAACCTTTCGGAACCCGTTCAAAATCCTGCAAGATTCTTCGAGAACAACATATTGGCACATGTTCGATCCAAATCGAAGCGACGAAGCGAGCAAGGAATAACAGAACCAGTTTGAAAACGAGTCTGAAATGTCCTACGTTGTTTTCTTTACTTCGTGTCGGTCAGCGGTTAACCAGGACAGTCGATCGATTTCTGAACGAGTCCAGTTCGTAGATGCGAAAATGAAATGGGGACGCTAATATTTTAGGAAATCCTTAGAATTTATTACTGTAGAAGACATATATTGATCTAAATTTGGCATTTTAGTTGAAAAGAGTGACTTTCAAAGTAAAGGACACTTTTCCGTATGCTGTCGCCCTGATTTCGTTGGGTTTCCGAAGACAGGACTTACTTACACGACGACGACATAATGGTTGCTATATGTAATATAGTAACCACAAAAATAAATATAAATACCTTCTTACATATCACACTGACAATGGCATGCTTAATTTCATTTTCTTAGACTTTTTAATTTGACAAGGAATTCTGACTTGACTTTCAGTGACATCTTGAAAGTACTCATTAAATTAGTTTCAAACTGTTTAATTTGCAGTAGGCATAACACTGTCAGTGTTGCTTTCCTACATATCAAAGTATTGGGCTGACACATGACTTTAATGCTGAAATATCAGTGAAGAATTCTGTGTAAAGGTACAATAAGACAAGACGTGTTTCCTTCTTGGTTTGCAGCTACCAGAAAGAGAAAGTTGGTGTGAACTTCCCAACACCTGATGGTAGCTGGCACCATTTGTGCGTGTCGTGGACAAATGACGGAGGTGTGGCTGCTGCCTATATGGACAACACCCAGGTGCTGTTTCCCACTATAGGGGATGGTGCAACATTCAGTGGTGGTGGAAGGGTTCTCACTGGATCCCTTATGATTAACAAGCCATATCGGTTTAAGGGAGAATTAACACACATGAATTTGTGGGATAAAGTCCTGTCAGAAGCTTCCATTCAAGATCTCGTGCATTTGTGCGGGGCGGAAACGGGAAACGTTTTACAGTGGAGTTTTTTTGCTGCTATGGCGGACGGCGAAATTCAGTACGTGCCTTCCTCTGCGTGCAAGTCAAAAGGTGAGATCATGTATGGTATACGTAATCATTGGAGAGAAATACTCTAGCAGCCTGCCAAATAACAAAACACAATTATTATAACATTCCCGGCCAGGCTAGAACCCACACCGCTCAGCAGGGACTAACAATTCTACATTGAACAAACAAAAACACGAATACAAACCAGGGTTCGTACTCTTTTAAGCTATTTAAATTCCATGACTTTCCATGACCTTTTCCATGACTTGACCACGTTTACCATGACCTAAGTTTGAGAATTGTCTAGGAAATCATCATTCATTTTGGGCACGTTTTTACTATTTTCACGAAAAAACCCAATTGATTTTGTACTTTTTGAATAACATAATTTTCCATGACTTTCAATGACCCACACTCTAATTCCATGACTTTTCAGGCCTGGAAATGAAATTCTAAACTTCCATGACTTTCCAGGTTTTCCATGACCTGTACGAACCCTGCAAACCAATGAGAAATCTGTGGCAAAGATCTGGATCAGTGAAAGAGCTGGAACAAAACTAAATTAAACTACGTACTTCAGTCAACTGGGGTGGAAAACAAGTTTTCACCCCCGTTGAAGATTTGTAGTGAAATATTGGGCACAATTGTTTTGTATTTTCTTGTTTGTCTCGCCTCTGTCTTTTCTTGGCCGTAAAGATTAGTCTGGTAACGAACTTCTATAGTCAGGCCGTATTTCGCACCCATTCTGATACGAGAATATCTCAGATTTTGTTCACGACGAGTACTGAGTTCTGTTGACCATGAATACCGAATTCAATGCGTGTTTTGAGAATGGGAAAACAGAATTGGGGAGGACCTGTGGTTTTTTTGGTAAAATTTTCTTTGAATTTGTGGTGCTGATTTAGAATTGTACCAGTGGAACTTTGTCCACTCAAGTATGGCAACAGAAACTGTCGACATGAAAAGGAGTCTCACCGCTAAGCTAACTGGGGCATGGATATCCGCTGACCAGCACTCCCTTGTGATCGACGATCAAGGTCACTTCATGGCAGAGAACATGAGTGATCTCAGCAATGAGCAGGGATTCACGATTTCATTTTCAGTGAGGCAGACAGGTAACTATAGGTCACGCTAGTGTAACACTCTTCAAAGAATCCTTTGTCACGCTAGTCCTACGCCTGGAACATCCAAAAATTCCTTATTGATGACTTAACTCTTCAGTGATCAGTTAATATCCATGGGTTGAATGCTACTTGAGCGCGCAAATTTAAAGCCACACAACAGCTAGCCAAAGACACTGAATCAACAGATCTGTGAGAGATGGCTTCTTTTTAGGTCAAGCTGTGATTCTGGACGAAGCGGCCTTGCTCGCGATGTTATGTTATACTACATGTTGTGTAATCCTGGGGTAATTTTTGCCAAATTTCTACTTTCAGTAATGTCCTCCGATATACTTCGAGATAACTTTAAATCCCTGGAAATGCTTCGTACAGCCTTTCCTTCATTCACCCAGGACTACGCGATGTGGAAGCGCTGCTACTCTGCTGACCATTCATCGTGGAGCACTGCAGACTTTCACTCCAAATGCGACGCCAAGGGGCCCTCCTTGACCATCATACGCGTTCGCGAATACGTCTTTGGTGGCTTTGTTGAGCAGAGCTGGGGAGGTAGGTAGTATGAGAGGACACGTTTTTATCGTTAATTTGTGCAGTCGAACCTCCGGCAATAGACTCTCTTATCTATAAGGGGTAGTCACAGCGGCCTAATGGTTAGTACGCTGGTCACCGGATTGAACGATCCATGTTTGAGCCCAGATTTTGTTCTCAGGAAAGAAAGTTTGCCCTCAAACTAGTTACTCTGTTCACCCAGGTGATACGTTTTGGCCCCAGGGGGGTACTCGGGATTTCAAGTGACGGGGATGACTGAAGGATTTTTTTTGGCTTTGAAATTTTCGATTCAGGGATTTTTTTGGGTACGAAAATTTGGCAAGTATTTTTTTGGGTAGCTTGATTTGAGTAGGGATTTTTTGGGGGTATAAACTTGTCTTGCTGTTGTTTAATAGTTAACTATGGTGTCGCTTTTCAGGGCCACAAAATCGGCATGGGTTTATTGGGGGGTTTATTTTTGGTCCAGGGATTTTTGGGGTTTTGCTGGAAGCCCTAGGTATTTTTTTGGGTCTTGACTTTTGGCTCCATTCGATCATCCCCGTCACTTGAAATCCTGAGTACCCACCCCCCCCCCCCAGGGGGCTTTGGCCTGATTGACCACTGGGCTCTTTTGCTTACCTTATCTTCGGAAGGACACGGCGGGATCCAGCTTTGACTGCGATACACAATTGTTACTCTGGCTTTGTAAAGACAAGTCGTTTGCCATTAAATCTCCCCATAAAGATTTCTAGCCGACTTGAAAAATTTTCTTACATATGCATATATGTATCCATTCTTTTCTAAGCACGAAATAAAAATCAAATAATTACTGCGGAGCATCCCTCGCATGGTGTCAAGGGCGCTTTTTGGATGTTCCCCTCTCCATACAATATTAATTTATTTTGTAATTTATTATTTTGTAATTTTTAATTTATGGAGTAAACTCTTAATAAATAAATAATTTATGTCCCACTGTAGCGTTCGCCTTTCTTAACCATTTATGGCCCCTTGGCTATCAAATCAGGATTATCCTTACAATTTTAACCTAAGGATAACTATTATTCATTTGAGGTAAATCTTCCAATGTTAGCCATTCATATAAACAGAAGAATTAGCTTTCTGAGGTGCTGAAAACACCAATCCTTTGGTCTATGTCAAGAGCTCTCATTGGATAATCATAACAAAAAATGTAAAAATAAATGCCAAGCGTTCACGGATTGAGTGTCCGCACTTTATTTTATCACTGTAGTTTAGTAATACTACTATTTTCCTATTATTGTATGCTCGGTTATCTACATTGTTACTCACCCAATCTTCTTGCCTTTTCTTTCTCTGTTTAGGAGCTCCAGCAGATATCGGAAATCAGTTCGAAGGATTCCTGTTTAGCTTGTCAAACCCGTCCAACCAGTCACCTCAATTCTTCCCGATCCACCAAGGTAAGACATCTGCTAGAACAGATGCACAGCTTGGTCCAAGCTTCGGACAACGAGACCTTGAGCTCTTTCAAGACGAGAATGGTTTGCTGGTGGGATTTAGCGGATTAGGTGCCTCATTCAACTTGAAAAATATTTCACTTTCATCTTCTGAAGCTCTGAATTACTTTGCTGGCTCTCAGTGGTTTTACCCAGATCAAGTGGAAGTGTTTTATTACCACGGTAAGTCTAACTGTGCTTCGTAGAGTACAAATAACGCCCAAAACAAGTACAAATATTACGCGGTAGTTGACGTCCAGAGAACCGGTTAGAAATTCATCCGCACGGACCGTAATTTGGCGTGTTGGATAATAATTAGATTTACGTACGGGCTCGTTAAAAATCTAGGTCCTTGCCACTTCGTGTATAGATGAAGTATTGACCGACCGACCGACCGATCGACTGACCGCCCGACCATTGATCTCTTTTGAATTTTGGTCTTTTGTTTTATGCTGAGGAGCTGTTGCCCTACTATTTTCACTTGGATGGGAGCTCGTTTGTACATTATCAAATTAAGTTATACGTACCCTATTTCATGGTATGGAAATATGACGCATTTATTACTTCACAAATTCGCGCGATGTCCATTTATAGTAAAAATCTCGTTGTTATCTTCGATGATGCCCATATATAATTGTTTTGTCAAAAGCGCATTGTTATCCATCATATCCACTATTTTTAGCCTATTGGTGGCTATTATGTTGATTATCATTTAAATATATATCTTTTTTTACACAAAGTTGGTCATTTTAATTTGGGAGACCTTTCCACAAAGTAATTCTGTCGAAGTTCAACTTAAATAATGTGTTCTCTTCAAAATGTTCAGTTCTATTCAATTTAAGATTTAATAGCGAAGAAGACTAAACATGCGAACGTTAATCGCGAAGTGCTAAAACTGGGAAATACCGCTTCGGGAAACATCATTCTTATATAACTAGTAATAATATAACTAGTATTCTGCTTACGTCACCCATGAATTGCGTCATTTATTTTTGGTGCTCCCCTCCTAAGAAAAATCCTGGATCCGCCCCACGTTTCCCTTTGGTAAACAAGAGATGCCATTTGTGGGTATAATCGAATTTTTCCCACAAAAAAGGAAGGAAAAATTGTACGTCAATGACCAGAATCGAACCCGCAATCTCTGACATCAGCTTCATGTACATCCCTATCTCACCACTACACTACCAGGCTGATCCGCCAAATCCCCGCAAAATTTAATTATACAAATGACTTTCTTAATCTATTTTACTTTACTATTGCCCTACCCAACAAATAAAAGCTAACCGCAAGCAAACCAGTGTAAAAGTCAGCAAGTAAGCAACTGGAGAGTCTTTATTAGTCTTAGACGAAATTATAACCAGTTTCGACCTAGCCCAGGCCTAAACTAGAGCAGATATAGTATCGTCCATTCCGAAAAGCTTGTTTACCAAACTGCAATTATGGCATCGACCGCAATTATGGCACCGACCGACCGTTCCAGGACTTCCACTACGTTTTTGGTATTTTTTGCTTTCTTTCAGTGCCGTCAAAGCCAGTTGGATTAGAAGAACGCACAATACCCGATGGAAACTTTAACAGCTCTTCCGTATCAAATAGCAGCACTGGTGCCCATCTCGCCCGCTTGAATGAACTGCGAGATATTCGGTCCTGGTGTTCAAATGGTGCAAAAGCCGATGAATGGCTGAAAGTGTTCTTGGGAAGTCAATACACTTTGACGCATATCGCTCTTCAAGGGATTGGAAGAGGTTATGACGTAACAGCCCTGACTGTGAAGTACGAAAAAACCCAGGAAGGAGAAGACTGGAAAATATACAGCAAGTTGTTTAATGGCACTGAAACACCAAAGGTGGGATTTGTTTGTCCTTTCTGTCCTGTGACGTGACCCCATAATTCTTTTGTCCTCGTGTTCTATGTTTTGAGTTTAGTTTTGTTTTCTCTGTTCTTTTCTGTTCTGTTTACTTTGTTTTGTAGTGTATTTTGTTTTTGTCTTGTTCTTTTCTTTTCTTTTCTTATTCCATTGTTTTGTTGCATTTTGCTATTTTGTTCTTTTCATTTCTGTTTCAATTCTGAGCGGTGTTTGTGGTTTTTCATAATTGTTCTCTCGATAGGCCATCCCTTTTTTTCTCTCGCTTAGCATCATCCGACCGACCCAGATTTTCACGTTTTCAAAAAAAAAATGATTAAAGAGCCTGACCCACCCACTTTGCATTACGCGCCTCTATTATTGTTATTGTTATCACAAAAAGCGATTGTACAAAAAGTAACGAACCCCAAAGAAAGAAAAATTAGCGAGGAGTATATTTTCGAAACGATGTCACCTGCTTGAAGCATTCAACGTCGTTGGAAACAGATAAACTATGTAGGTCGCTACAACTCGCTTTTTCGGGGGCCCCAAAAATGGCGGTTTGACTCGTACCCATAATGGGTGGGTCAGATTCTTTAAGTCAATGACACATAATTTTAAACAATAGTCACTTTAATCTGAAACATTGCTAATATTTTTGCCATACAGAGTTTTAGTTTTTCCTTTAATTACAGAGAACACTCACTCCCGTTTGGGTTAATTAACCACGACGTCGCCCGTTCCTTACTCCATTGCCGCCATGTTGACTTTGTAGCCACGTCTTGTCGTTTCCAGGCTCAACGGATATTATGCTGTGGAACCGGGCCTCCTAGTTCCAGACTTCTTCTCCATTTTGTTTTTGGCTTTTTTTTTTCTTTTCCGACCACCGACCCAAAATCAGGAAACTCGTTTGACAATAAACGAAAAAAAGGGGTGGCCATATTTCGTTAAAAATTGTTCAGGTCGTAGATCACCTTTAAGCTCCATTTAACGAATAAGTGTTCATTCTATGACCAAGTGACTTTTTTCCTTTAGGTTGTTCGTTTTAATCTGTTATCTCCTGGAGTTGTTGTAAAAGAGGCATTCTTTCCGCCTTTCCAAGCTTCTAAACTTCAACTGTTTATGACTGAACAAAAAACATTATGTATGAAAATGGAGCTGTATGTTTACGATGCAGGTTTGTAGCCTGATATATGCTTTATTTATTAAAATGGTCGAAATAACCAGGGAGATTCTTTTGAAATTGGGCACCAATTTCCAGAGAAACTTCTTTTCCATCAAGGCACACGAGGCATAGGAGACTTCTTTTGACCTCCTGGTTGGAACCGGTGACCACCAGGATAGGCCTCCATTGCACTGCCGAAAGAGCCGCGAATTTTAACTGTAAGCTCCTCATGGTTAAGTCGGTTGAAAAACGGTCAGTTCTCCTTAGATAGCTCGCACTGCCTGCAAGTGGTTGCATGGTACAGCATTGCCTCTGCCCAGGAAGGATCAGAAAATTGTTATGGCCGAGGCACACAAGGCGAAAAATTGGTGCGACACGCACGCTCGTTGCGTGCAAAAGTCGCCACAACGTGCAGCGACTTGTCCCCGTGTCGTGTTACGGCGCCTTGTTTTGGAAGTAACTTAGACACGGAGTGACTTGTCACAGGTAAAGGTAAGGTAAGGTAAGGTAAAGTCTGCATTCGAGCCTAAATGGATATCCAGACTGGTGCTTATCTCTGGTTTCCGTACTGAGCATGAGGCGACTAAGAGTATTTCTACTCCCCCTTTGTTGGGATGCTAGTCCATCACAAGGTTACCCCCAGCATTAAATTCGCCGGTACGCATTTATACACCTGGATGGAGAGAGGCACTGTGAGAGTAATGTGTCTTGCCCAAGAACACAACACAGTGTCCCCGGCCAGGGCTCGATCCGGAGGGGAGCGCGCCAACTATTAGGCCACCTCGCTTCCCACTTGACTTGTCTCAGAGACCTACATTACTATGATTTGTCGTCTAGTGACGGTGTTCCTGCCTTTACGTTAGGCTGACAAAAAAATACTGGGAATAAATAGGGGGGGGCAGGGGGCTGCAGCACCCCCCCCCCCCCCATTTTTGGGCAAATCAGACGTTTTGGGCAGAATGAGAAAATGTGGGCAAGGCAACTTGGGAGAATTTTTAGGGAAAATGGTTCACGCCTATGTCTGATCTCATCAAGGGAGGGCACGATACTTCTGATTGCTTCACGGTACAGAAGATAGAATTAATGGACAGCGGAGATTAGCTTCCCCTGTTCTTCCATTTACAGTAGTTTGTACTCTTTTATACTTCTTCTCTTTGTTTAAGGATGTTCGATGCCGCATGGCCTTGAAGATGAGACGATTCCCAATGAAAAACTTACTGCATCTTCAACTGATGTTACGGACCGCGTTGCTAGAGAATATTACTGGCCATTTAGGGGACGTCTAAACCATGATGCGGGGTCAGGTGCTTGGGGTGCTTATAAGCCTCCTGATGCGTATAATACCGTGGGAAATTGGTTGCAGGTGAGACATTGTATTGTAGTGTGTGCGTGTGAACGTCGGGAACTGGAAATCCAGTTTATGTGTGGCCTGATCGATAAACAAATTGATGCCAACTTTTTATGCATCCATAGGAGGCCAAATGGCGATCGCGCTGGACTTCGGATCGAACAGTTCGGGTTTGGAAATAACTTTGGCCGGAAATACCATAATTTTCGATTAAGGTTTGGTCTGCAGAAGTAGGGGCAAAGAATGTCTACAATGATTTCCAAGTTATTTCTTATAATATAGATTATTAGTATAAATCTACTAGCGTTCTATCACGGATGCCGTTCTCTGATTGGTTACGCTACCCACTATCTATTCTGTGATAGATAGTGAGTAGCGTAACAGTACGGTTGTCAACAAAATGGCGGCCGCTTCTTCACGTTTTCGAAATGTCCATGAAGAAGATTTAGACAGTTTACTGGTCGAGGCTGTTCCAGAAAAGACAAAAGTCGCCAGGACTAGTAGATTTATGCTAAAACAATTAGGTTATCCGCTCTCGATTTCTATGCGTGATAGTTGACTCGGGTTGCGCCCTCGTCAACTATAATGCGATAGAAATCTAGAGCTCATAATGTAATTGTTAAGTATATGGTCGTATATTTATTCGATTTTTAATGTTAGCATTTGGCTGATTTAAAAAGTTCCCTAGTCTTTTAGCCTACGTCAAAGGAAATTCGGAGGACGAAGAGTCTACTGAGGGCGCTCAAAAGAATTGAAAGGGGATGGCGTTCTCTCTTGGAAATTTTGATTTTTCAACCTCCCTGTGAGTTAACTGTGATGTGGTGTCGTTCTTCACAGGTTGATTTACAACAAGAAGAAGAAGTTACGTGTATCGCGACGCAGGGAAGAAGCACTAATGAGCAGTGGACAACAAAATATCAAATCTCATTCAGCTCTGAAGGAAATAACTGGAAGCTCTATGAACACAACAGTGGCGTCAAAGTAATCTATTGCCACAACTTTTTCCTTATGCTTTCTCCTGGGGGGTACCACCTTAAACTTTGGATAAGTGTTTGCCGCGAAGGTTCTTCAGCCCTAACCTTATTTAATGATAAAAAAACGGAATTTGGTACCCTATCAAAGGCCCAAACCCGAAAAATGTCAAAATTAACCAATCAGCGGGTACATCGGGAGCTGGTATACCGACGTGAGACTTTTAAAGCAATGGTTACAGGCTATCGCGTCTTCACCCCACCTCTTCGCTCTTCCGTTCGCTCCGCTCACGTAGCTTTTCTTCGCGTGGAATCCTTGTAATCCGTAAAATCTGCCATTTTCGATGGCATCGAAATTATGAATTTTTTTTGCGAAGTAAAATCGTATTGCATTGTACCGGTGTGTTACAAGAAGTCTTTTAAATAGCTTAATATTGCAGTTTTACGGCAATCTCTTACATTAAGACACTCGCCCCGTATATTATAAAATCCCTTATGTGAAACCAAAACAACGGCGTGGTTGACTTCGGTGCTTTAATACAGGAGAAATCATTAGAATCTTACATGGGAACCGTTTTTCCTGGCAGAAATAATATTTTACCAATCGTTTATGTGCAATTTTGTTGTCAGTGCTGCCCGAGTCAAGGGTTGGCTTTTTGCGAGTTCTCATGAAAATGATGATTACTGCTATTTTAAAGCAGTGTACGATAGTTTATCTCACCCGAAGTGGTTGAAATGGTGACTTTCCTGTCAAGAAAAACGTTTCTCCATATAAACAAGCGCTTATAGAAAAGGACTACACTGTCCTGTTAGAATGGTGTTTGGTATATACATTTTGCGTATTTCCTCTTTAACATTTCAGGAATTTGATGCGAATTCGGATCAACATACAGCGGTAACAAACTGGGTCGTTCCATCTATTTACGGAAGGTTTATTCGGGTGCATACCGCTGACTGCAGCAACTACTGTAGGCTGCGGATGGAATTATATGGAAAGCGTAATTTGACAGGTATTTGCATTTTCTCGTTATTTTCGTTTGTATTTGTAAAATTCAACATCCTAGCCAGCCCTAAAGGCCGCAAATAAATTTAATCGAAGAAGCCTTTCTGGGCATTTCTCAAATTTTGTCCCCAAGGCCTCGCTATTAAGCTAAAACGTCAGCTCTCGAATGTCTTTACGGTGGCCAATTGACATTATCAACCCAGTTGATAAAACCAAATTATATTGTTATACTTCCCATCGACGCAGCACCACAGTTTCTTTAGAAACTTACCCCCTCTATCCAGATTGCTTAGTTGACTTGTATTTGGGGATAGGTTTATTATATTTTGACTGGTTTCACATTTCTTTTTCGGACAGACATTTTTAGGTTTCCTAACGGTTTAGGCTTCACTGTACGTCGTGGGCGATACCACATTTTCTTTGCTAAACGAAATGCTTTCTGGGAAATACGTCATCCCTTGATCGTCAACCAATGGTTTGGCGCCAAAATAACCTGGACCGCTGACGACGGGCTCAAGTTCTATGTCAATGGAAATTTGGCGGCCTCTGACAAAACTCCAGTTCAGTTAAACTTACCTCTCGCTAGTGAGCCATTTAAGCTCCTGATTGGCTCAGTTGGCAATGGTGGTGGGTGGAGCAGGTCAATTTCGATTGATAACGTGTTGGTTTGGAATATGGGAATGACAGAAGACCAGGTTAAACACAGATCGGAAGGTACGTTTACTAAGGCTTACATAAAATCTTGTTATTATATTACAGCATGAAAATCGAGAATTTTCTTAACTTTCCGAGAAACGTTAAATTGCCTAAAGTCGGAATTTGAGCTTTACAATGGTATTAAAAAGGCGCGTAGTTAAAACTGCGTAAGAAAAATCACCGTAACCTTCCGTAAAGCTACCCCTAAGACTACCGTCAAGGTGTCAGTAGCGCTCAACCATGTAAATTATTAGCGTAATGTTTCTTAAAGTTCCTTTGTAACGGGCTATCAAAATTTCATCAGTCAGAAATGTTTTCGCCTGCGCCTTCAGAAAAAATGGCTTGTATTTTATGGAACTTATAACACAGTTGTACTTGCAACTTGATCAGATAAGGCTCCAGGCAATCTTGGCACACTGGAGTCTGGACGCTATCCAAAGCTCATTCTCGTCTACCCGACCTAGACTTTTCGCGGTCATCGCAGGAAGAGAGGACGCCTAGGCACCAAGCTGACCGCGAAGCTTTACAATGAATTCCACCGTGTACAATAACGTTTCAGAGGAATAGTTTCAAGAAAGGCTCAAAATCTAAATTCTCCATACTGATTCACGTATATTTTTTCAATGTTAGTTATTGAGAGTTTGGTGCTACATCAACCCAATACTGATCTTCTAGTTTACGTCTTACCCGAAATTCACGTCGTTAACATAATATGAAAAAGAATCAAAGTCAGGTACCTCATACAAACTCATTAATAATTCATCACGTTAAAACAAAGGAAATCATAACCGTGACCGTGGTTTGGAAATGTGATCTTAATTAGCATAGATTATTACAATTTTATTTCTTCGTTTTCTCCGTAGTTTTAATTTCGATTGACAAGATATATCAAACACTCGAGCCAGTGTTTCATCACATTTCCAAACACCTCGAAGCCGTTCGTCAAAAATACTCCTCTGCGCGTCGTATTTTCAGCTATTTTTTCGGTGTTGGGAAATGTGATGAAACACTGTCTCGAGTGTTTGATGTATTACATACAACCCTCTTTTATTGCGGTCTTTCTTCATGCTTCTTTTCCATCGCTTTTCGTTCTTTTTATTTTAGTTTATCTTGACTTTGACGATAACTCAAGAGACTGGGTACTACTCGTGAAAAGTTCCTCTGGTTGGAAGCTATCTTACGGATGTACTGAAACGGTGGGGACTGGGCCATGTGATGATGTCTCTGGCGGAGGTTTGTTGCTGTTGTGTCTTTGATTTGTCCTTTTCCTAGTTATTTCTAACAATTATACAGGTAATTGTACAGCGATATTTTTCTTTGTTGATAGTTAACGAAAGTAAGCAATTTGATTGTCTTAGCTTGTTCGTTCTATCAAACATACAGTATCATGAAAACTCTGGCTTATTCATTAACAATCTCGATTAGTATTTTCGGCCCAAGAGCCTTTTTCACAAATCGATAATAGTTTAGCTCTCTGCTTAGCTATTCAAATTACGAGTTTTGCCAATAGTCAGTCACTAAGTTGGCAAGGCGCTTTTTTCGGGATAACCTTGCAATGAACTAGCGTCCCTTCCAGGGGAGAGTAAAAATCGTCCTAGTCGCTTCATGCTACACAAACTGGGAAAAGCTCCCGCCTGATGGGCCACTAGGCTCAAACGTAGACGTTACCAACCTACTATTCGCCGTGCGTTCTTCTGCAGGTCACTATATCCATTTCGATGCCTCACAGCCTGAGGGATCTGCAAGACTTGTTATACCTTCTGACATCAGCTTATACGCGTGCCTTAAATTTTATTATCACATGACGGGGCTGCACGTAGGAAGGCTTAATGTTTATGCTACGGATCTCCGTGGAAACGAGGAATTGATGTGGAGGCTCTATGGAGACCAGAATGATACGTGGAAAGAGGCACGCGTCCCTGTCAACGTTATTCATGCGCAATATCAGGTAAATATGGCATTTTGTCGCCTGAGTCTGGTTAACAATTTCTGACAAGTTGAGGTTTATTCAGATTTATATGATAACCAAATCAATGCGCGTGCTATGATTGGTCAATCAGCTATGGTTTATTGTGCCAGTAAACTCATGGAAAAATCACACATTTTCTGAATTATTATATAAAAGCAATAGACCACATATATAATTACAAATTCTTCTCGTGTTATACCAACATCCCACATGGTTTATCAGCCTATAAACCATAGTAACTTGTGGTCTGTTACTTAAAGTGCCTATAACCCCCAAAAAATTTTTCGGTCCAAATAAGTATTGGCATTTCCCTGATCGTAATGCCGCAAAAATATTTGCTTTCGGTTGAAACCTTGAATTTTTATGAATTTTCAAAGTCGTGAAAATCGCCCAGGGGGCGGGAAGAGAGAGACCCTGGGAACAAGGTTGGGAAAATCGCTCTTTTGAAAAACTTGACCGAGTCAAAGAATCGGTCAAAAGGATCTGAGTCTAGTACATTTTGTGACGTCATTCCAGGCCATCGATCGCAAGTGTGTTGAGTTGATGTGGCTTCGTTCTGAACCCGAAAATGCGTTTAAAGTTGTCGGCGGCGTACACTAAACACTGAAGTGAACAAGATTTCATGGCCAGGTTTGATCGATCGATGAGTCTGCAGCGAAGAACGGGTAAAGATGAAATCAGAGTTTCGATCTACATGTTCAAAACAAATTCAAGGCTTCAAATTCAACCCCTTGCTTCGCAGGTGATTTATTCTTGCCGATTCAAAATATTATCTTTGTTTAAATGTATCAAGCGATTTCTGTGAGAGTTACCTATTTCAACCAGACTGCGTGTTTTAAATTTCTCAATTTGTTTACACGTACAGTGCGAACGATCAACTCATGTCGGAGCGCTTCTCATTTGCTTTTATAATATACTGATCTGGGGAATACTGGAAATAATCTATCCGTGCGTTCGAACTTTGAAGAATGGCCGTGCACATATTTAAACCAAGTCACTGTTATATTTTGCTCTAACCGTTTAGAGCGATTCGGTTTCTAATTTAGCTTTTTATGAAAAAGGCAGCCGGCCGTGTAAAACTACGCCGCATCAACTAGCGTCTGCATTAAAGGGGTCATGAGTTTAGAATGCTCACTAAATTTGCCGATAATCTTCCCCTACCTCATCCTTTATATTATATTTTTACCGCAAGTTGTGAGGAATTCTTTATACAAGAAGTCTTTGAACGGGAGGTTGCGTGATATTTCTGTGAGCTTTGTGCAGTAAAAGATACGCACAGACTGAGTAAATGCTCAGCAAATTAGCCGGAATAAAATCATCAGCACTCATTACAATTGCGTAATACACATGTGCATCTAAACAAACGTATAAAAGTAATTTCATTACATTGTACGAAAATTCTGCACTATCCATCCAGATCTACTCATCTGGCTCCATCTGCTTTCTTGTTCAAAACTGGTGCCAATGTCCTGGAATGACGTCACCAGCCCCAGACTCCCCTTAACTCGGTCGTTTCTCAAATATTTGCGTCTTTAAAAATTCATAAAAAATCGCCGTTTTAAATTTTTGCGGCGTTTTGTTCCATGTAATGCAAAGACTTACTCTGGCCAAAAAAATTTTTGGGGTTATAGGCATTTTAAAGTCCGGGAGGAAACGGGAGGTTTCTCCTTTTTGAGTGTCAAATCAAACGATGGTTAAGGCTACACATTGATAGCCAGTACTATTTAATCTCAGTGATTACAAAGGGGCGAATAAGTCATTTGAGGAAAATTACTTTCACAGTTAAGTTCCACGTTCATATACCTTATTCCAAAATGGCTACCATCTTAATATTCTTTTATTGGTATTCAAATTAGCCCTTCTTGCCTCGTTTTTAAGCTCAAAAATCAAAAGAATATTTTATCTTGAATGAGGCAACAAGCGTTCGTTGATACCCTGAGGATTAAGAGTGCCGATTTGAAAAATAAATTTTTGTTCTAGCGTTTTACGGCTTTCCGTGTTTCCTTGGTGAAGGGAAAGGCCGCAGACTGCCATATGTTGCTTAGAATGATTTGGGAGATTGAAGTGTCTCGCGACCGGTTTCGATGCATTTTTGTCGTCTTTCTCTACGTCACGAAGGTGTTCTCGGAATCGGTCGCCAAGTCGTCTACCTGTTTCGCCGATGTATACCTGGGAAATTTCCAATACTTCCTTAGCATTCCTTGATATCAAAGTTTCTATCAAAGGCAACAGTTTGTGCACCAGTGTGCACTACAAACCCACAGATTCTCATAGTTATTTGTTGCATTCGTCTTCACATCCATCACATGTCAAGAATTCCATTCCTTATTCTCAGTTTCTTAGACTTCGCCGTCTTTGTAGTGACAACTCTGATTTTTTCTTAAAATCAGAGGAAATGTGCAATTTCTTCGACAAACGCGGCTATCCTGCTTCTGTTGTTCAAGCAGGCCATCATCGCGCCTAACAAATTGATCGACAGTCAGCACTACAAACGTCACAGAGAGAAAACAATGATAGAATCCCATTTACCCTCACATTTCACCCTCACAACCACGCAGTTAAATCCATCATTCTCAAAAACTTTAAATTACTTCAAAATGATCCCGACACTGGTAGAATCTTTTTGCAACCTCCATTAATTTCATTCAAACGCGACAAAAACATTGGTAACTCTTTAGTCAGAAGTGCATTCCGGAAGTGCACCCGGAACTTTTAAATGCGCTCGCGCACGATGCAAAACATGCCCTTTCATTCACAACGTTGACAAAATATCGGGACCCAAGCGATCTATGAAAATCACTGATCATTTCACCTGTACCTCAGCCAATGCCATCTGCTGCATAACTTGCACTCTTTGCAAAAAGTTATACATCGGCGAAACAGGGAGACGACTTGGCGACCGATTCCGAGAACACCTTCGTGACGTAGAGAAAGACGACAAAAATGCATCGAAACCGGTTGCGAGACACTTCAATCTCCCAAATCATTCTAAGCAACATATGGCAGTCTGCGGCCTTTCCCTTCACCAAGGAAACACGGAAAGCCGTAAAACGCTAGAACAAAAAATTATTTTTCAAATCGGCACTCTTAATCCTCACGGTATCAAGGAACGCTTTTCATTCAACTAATTTATTCCGTTGTTTTCACGTTACCAGGCACCAGCCAATAGCGAAGCTCCATCTTTCTGTATATAAAAAAGACACGACCCACAATTCCTTGATTCGCTCCGACGAAGGGCCAACGCTCGAAACGTCAGCTCTTGAATCTCTTTACGGTGGCCAATTGACATTATCAACCCAGTTGATAAAACCAAATATATTGTTACACTTCCCACCGACACAGCACCGCAGTTTCTTTAGAAACTTACCCCCTCTATTCATTTTGGAATAAGGTGTATGGGAATCAGTGTTAAACATAACTCAAACTTAGGTTTCCTTGGTTACTGATATTGTATTTAGTACGTTAATCTCCTGGTAATGGTTTACTTCAAGTACTACTTCCTTATTGACAATCAATGACTCGTATTTAGGTCATTTTTGAAGCGGTAAAAGGATCAAGCTATTTGGGTGATATTGCTGTTGACCAGATCAAGTTTACAAGAGAAGACTGCAGTTTCTTTCCTTCATTGGCCTCGCCACGCGACCTCTCGGTTTCCAGAGTTGGTGAGTCGATCGCTGTTGTGTTGTTGTTGTTGTTGTCGTTGTCATGGCTGTGTTTGCTGTTTTTGTTGTCTCGGTTGTAGTCGCCTTGTTGCTATTTCCGTTGATGCTAATACTACTTCTTCTTCTAATGATGATTAGAGACCCTTAGATCGAGATAAAAGTACGATATTAAGTTAGTGTTAGCTAGAGTACGACTGTTCAACTCATTGCCTAATATGCTTTCAATCCCCACTTTCACGCAAGTCCGATACCAAAGGTCTCGTTGGAATGTTGTACTGAGTCGTTCTTGATCTAGCACTCGTAATTCGATCTGAAGTTCCTTACTAGAGCCCTTGAGATCGGAGCTCGAGTATGAGATAGAATACAAATACGACTTTTTTTATGCTTTAGTTTTTCACATTTCACATCAATCTCGTAATAATATAGTCTCCTTTTCAACTGGTAGGCAACAGCGGGGAGTAAGGACTCTGGGAACGTAACTGAATTGAAATTCGGAAGTCGCACTTGTGTTCGTAATTGCACTCGCTCTTATCATCACCACTAAATTCATCAGTTGGTAATAGGCTTCCGTCAATCAAAGGTTATTGATGACCTTATATGGACCTTATATGCCTTATAAGGCTTTTGTTTAATCAAACCCTTTTGAGGCATTTAATAATCAACCCTTTCCATATAAGGTCGTTATCATTGAAATTTTAATTGATGGAAGCTTATCGCCAACTGCTCACAGGAGTTTTGATTCAACGGGTAGTGTATCACTTATTTTGACGGTAACGATAATTGCCCTACAGTCTTAGAGTCAAGTTCAGATTGGTATCAGTTATGTATTCCTCTTGTTCGCAGAGATAACTTCTTCGATTATTTCAAGGAAAAGCGCCTATCATCAATACTCAAGCTTGATGCTGAAGGAAGCGGGGCATGACTCGTCCCGTTGGGTACCTTGCTATCGCGCTCTGGAGCATGGTTGGGAGGTTTCTACATTTCACCGGCGATGTGACAATAAAGGCCCCACCCTGTCCATAGTCAGAAAAGATAATTATGTGTTCGGTGGATTTACAGAACGAAGCTGGGTTGAAGGTAATTAGACTAATGATGATGAAGTTGATGCTGATGATGAGGAGGAGGATGATGATGATTATGAAGATGATGATGATGATGAGTGTCGACGTCATTAGTGGTTTCAGTATGGGATCAAAACACAAAATGAAGAATATCTCTGCAAATAGTAAAGCAATGCAGATGAATACCTCTTGAACTATTTGAAAGAGCTTTCAAATAGGCTTTAGTTATTTTTTAATTGATAGGCATTTTACGTAACGGCAGTAATAACGACTGCAAAGGAGGCTAGGGTGTTCGCAAAGTTTGCATTATCAACTGATCTGCCTTTTGTGATTTTCTTTCAGATCAGGAGGACCTCAGCTTTGATTTAAATTTCACCCGTCCAAACGTTAACGATTATGCCTGGTTTGATTGGTCGTCGCCAATTTCTCAGTTTACGGCGTCGATTTGGATAAAGACTTCCACTTACCCATTCAGCCTGTTTTCGTTTGGAGACGATTCTGTGAAGATACAACTACAAATAGAATATAAAACCTACGTGGACTTGTGCATCTGGCTTGGTGTTAATTCATCATGCGGGTATGTCAATTTTCACTACTAGTACGACGCTGTCTGTTACCAGATAATTATTATCATAGTTTTAGGGAGCTTAAGCAAACCATGACGTCAGCGTCAACGAGAACGTCACTAAACAAAATATTTCATGAGCAGTACAAAATCTCTGCACTTTTTGTACATTTCTTTGCAATCGGTTTCCCCTGCAAAACAAAGTCTGAGTAATTTGGAGGACGTGAACCTCGGCGGCTAAATTTCGCGAATTAAATAAACGCCGTCCTTATATTTTCTACAAGAGGTACGTAAATATAAATTGTATGAATTCATTTTTTAACCAGGTGTTATCCTTGTCATCGCCGTCGTCGTTGCTTAAGCTCCCTATTCCCTAATGTTCAAGGGAGCTATTTTACATGGATGTCGTCAGAAAACAACGTACCCAGTGTCATTTTTTTCTTCTCGCGCAGCTCACTCTCGTTTTATGCAGCAACTGAGAGAGTTCTCGCAACATGTAACGCAACAAAGCAAATGTTGAAAAACGTGAGCATTGTCCCCACTTTTCAACGAAACTGAAGCTGGTGAGTTGTAAAGAGTCTGCTGAAAGAGAGATATCACGAACGCGTGCGATTTAGCACTGATTTTCATTTAATTTTCCAGACAATTTTCCATGTTTTGGAATGAAACGAATCGATCACATTTGTCCACGGTCTGCACTCGTGTAGACCATAAAAAGGCCATAGAAATTTGCTAAACTTTGCAGATAAACCACTCCTCTAACGACTCGTGATTTTGAGTTTTAGCAGTTGCAGACGTCATTTTTGTGGTCTATAACATTACAGACCAAGGAAAACTGTTGTTGATATTTGAATTGATAAATTTAGACAATATTGTAGACGAGTGATAAAAGGTATCCATTCTATCTTAAGATCTGTATTCTGTCTATTTGTGGCTTATGCACCAGTCATTTAAAACCCCCGCCACTCCCCATTGGGCATACCCGGGGCAAATGAAGTGAAAGCCCCGCCTTGCAAGGAAAAATTCAGAGTGAATTCTCCCGCCCTTTAAAAATCAAGGACAATTCATTTAAATAGATTATAATTTTTTAACAACCTCTTCCTTTTTCTTTTTTATGCAGTCTATTGAAAAATAGAATAAAAAAATTCACTTTTATTAATACTGCACCCAAAGCAGACCACTGTGTAGGCAAACATATCTTCTTCGTCAGTTGTTCAGCTCGTGCATGCTTTGTGTGAATATGCAACTTGAATCCAGTCTTCTAAAAGAGGTCATGAACCACGAGTGAAATCGCCGCTCAGCCCCCACATTGTATAGCGACGAAGCTGTCAAAATACGTGCATTCCCTCGACTACCGGGGGACCTAAATCGAGTGAAAACGAGGTACTCAAAACGTTTTCAGCCCCTAAAGAAAATTTATATGAAACTGCTAATTAAAGGAGACTGATGAATCTGGGGGTGGTTCGAGCATTTTTCAACCCCTAATAGATAACATTCTATGCCTGATTGGTCAATATCTTTTTTCACATGCATCCTTAACCGAGACCTGGAGGGCCAAACATATCGGCGTTCTGTGCTGATTATTGGAGAGCCCTTTAACACGGGAAACCGTCAGGTAAATTCACCTGTACCAATGAGTCACATAAAGCTGGTGATTAATCAAAGTAAACGGCAATAAATTTATCAGTGCTTTATTCAACCTCGTTCCCAGGGTCTCTCATATTCCCGCCGTCCCGGAGCGAGATTGAAGGCGGGAAGATGAGAGACCCTGGGAACGAGGTTGTGCTTTATTGGGTTTGCTGATTTAAAGTTTTATTCCTAGCACTTTATACCCAAGAAAGTCGTATCCCGTTGATGGCGCTTGGCACCACTTAATAATCCAGTGGTGGGACTCTATCAGGTGTACCCTGTACATAGATGGTACACATGAAGACGACACGAGTAAAAGTGATTGGAGTGGAATTTCCCACATTCCTGGAGGGACCCTACGGATTGGACAGATTCAGCGCCCAATAAACCACCCTTCAGGATCATTTATTGGACAAATTACTTCGTTTAACTTGTGGAATTACAAGATGGATTTTGCTGAAATTTCGTTATTGGCGCAAAGTTGTGTGCACACACCGGGGAATGTGTTCCAGTGGAACAGCTTCAGGGATAAAATTCATGGAGAGCTGAAACTATTAAAGCCGTCAACGTGTAAGTATAATAATTTCTTCTATCGCATTTTTTAGTTTACATTTATTTATCTTTTCCCCTGAGGTATGCTTCACGATTGAATATGAAAGTCACTTAATTTTTCATATTTATTTGCACTGTTGGAACCTGATGATGTTGTCAATAAAATGAAAACCAAAGGCATGTATTCCTAATCAACTCGCATTTTAGTTCAATCTTTTATTAAACACTAAATTTTAAGCCTTCTCAAGGGTTAATGTCTTAAATTCATTGTACAAGAAGTGTTAGTAAGTTACTCTTAAGAACAGGGAACCACTCGTCGAGATAATTGCACTTACCCCTCCTGTGCGGTATATCTTGACATCAGATGGAAATACTCTATTGAAAATGTGAAAACACTTCTGAATGTAATGCTTATTGGTCATTATGTTCTATAATCCAACCAAAAGCAGCTAACGCTGTCCTTTAGGAAACAAAACCGCATGCTGGCGTGTATACATTTACAACAAAACGTGATCAGCTCTGGGAAAACCTCCCGCAACTCACTAGCATACCATCCTACCCTCCCTCTCAGCTACTTGTCATCTCAGAGAAGCAGGGCATGATATATGACATACATTTTCTTATCCGATCTCATGTAAAAAAGCCACATTCTAGTTATTTTTATCTGATTGGTCGAGAAACAATACTTAATATGAATTGGTCTCATTGGCTGTCTTGTTTAAATGAGACTTACAATCGGGACAAGCATGTTCTTAGCGAGGACGAGTTCGAACAATTTAGCTGTAACCCTAACAGTCCTAACAAATTGGCCGAATTTATAGTATAATTATAGTACAGGGAACCACTCCTTGACAAAAATGAGATGAGAGACACTAGGTATGTATAATTAGAGTATAATCCCGAGCACACAGAGTTTGTAAGGTGATTCCTTGGAATTGCGTTGCACAATCCTTACTGCGTAGAATTTTACGCGGACATAAACAAACTGGCGGGCTTTTCTGTACTGCTTGGCTTGTGAGAGAAATCGTCGTTTTTCTCGAAAACGAGTTCCCGGGCATATCTTTTTTTTAGTGCAGAATGCCCAATTGTGATGGTTTGGTGGGAGTTTTCTGCTAACCCACTAACTCGCTAATCCACTAAGTACTAAAGCGCTGTGGTTTAAACTTTATTAGTAAATTCTCAACCTCGGATAATGCGATTCTAGCTTTCTCATTGGTTCACTGGATCTCAGTTACCAGCCATTATACCCGCGTTTGACCTTAAATGGAAATGAATGCGGCAAATGTCGCTCAGCATTGCTCAGCATATAAAATTTTTCGCGGGAAGCCAAGTTTCGCCGACAAAAACTTGGATGAAAATAAAAGCATTTTTCAGTAAAGCAAACAGGTAAGCTCTACTAATTAAGGAGCATGAAGCTCGATGTGAAATATTTAATCCAAAATGCTTGAAAATAGACAACAAAAACGAGCTACACAGCGTTTACGGGAAGATCCGAATACGACCAACACAATTTTCAATACCTAGAAAGTGAAACCAGAGTATCACCATAAATAAGGCTAGCAATTCAATAAAGTTTATATAAATGTGGCAAACGAAGCGGCAATTGTTTGCGTTTACAAACAACATCGGCGTCCGAAATTATCTTCAAAGATCAACCTCTCTCTCCCTCTCCATCTGTGCAGCAGTTGACAGTTGCTTTGGCCTTTACTTCAGAAAGATTCATCGGTTCTGAGCTAATCTTTGTTTCCACACAGCTAATTTGGAATCAGTCTTGATCAACTGTGAGATCTCTAGACAGCTTGATTTGGCTTGTAGAAGTAATGTAATGTTCAGCTTCACAATATTTCGAATCTTCCCGTTACCCAGCATCGTTTGTCAAAATGTTCCACGATAAAGACAACATTAAAGGAGCTTGTGCCAGGCTTAATATTTAAGAAGCTGCTTCTCAAGGTCGCTCTCTTCACCCGTTTAATTCAACTTACAGAGCGAACAACCCACCACTGATTTTTCCGCCTTTTCACACAATAGCTTCGTTTAGGTCAAACTGAAATGTCCGCATTATTATATGCTTT
>OX393572.1:12574275-12579275 GCA_947652115.1 Blastomussa wellsi | reverse complement strand
AATCCACTTAATGTCGTCTGTCTTTGTCCCTCCGTGGTACGATTCCCGTCACCATGAAGAATAGTGTGATGACGCCGGCCACACCCTTGAACACTGCACTTGGGTTGGCGACAGACTGAAGAGTAGTGGAAAGTATTTGCAGGCTTTAAACAGTTAAAGCACAGCCGGCTCTCCCTTACTAACTGCCAACGTTTGTCGACTGACTCTCGCATAAAGCTCTGGACATTTAAGAGTTTCATGCCCCTGCTCCTTACACAAATGGCAAGCTGCATAATTTCCCCGATTCATCCCACTCGCTAGCAAAGCAGCTGCTGAAAACACTTTCTCGCGGGTGTTCTTTACCCCAGTTCCATCCTTGTCCCGTCCCCCATTTCCTCTTGCTGTTTCACCATTCTCAACAATTATGGTAGCATTTCTTTCCCCGGCCTCCTTGGAAATCACTTGTTTATTTAAGAACTTGAAGAATAGTTCAAGATCAACACTCTCTTCCTTGATGTCAGTTAGTTCCAATTCCCATTTCTCAGATAACTCAGGTGGGAGCTTGGTTTCTAATATTGGAAGGAGGATACAAGAATGGGACATTGGCTTTTCACCCAGGGCCTCCAAAGCTCTAATCCGATTCTTTAGCGTGTCATGGAGATCTCGCAAAGACTCTACCCCTTTGTTTGACCTTGGCTCTAGCTGAACAACTGACTTAACCAAAGATGAAATAATTATTCTTTTCCTACCAAAGCGATGTTTCAGAGCATCTACAGCATGCTGATAATTGGCACTAGTGACTTCAAATCCTTCGATTGTGTGATAAGCAACCCCTTCAAGTACTGAACGCAGGTAGGTGAATTTCTGCACAGCAGGCACATTGTCATTATTATGAACAGCAGCCTCGAATTGATCCCAAAAATTTTGAAATTTTAGGACATCTCCATCAAACTTGGGTAACTCCAGTTTTGGTAATTTTAAATGTGACTGTTTGTGCTCCACTGAACCCGAGGTGGTCTGCTCATCTACCTTGGAAACTGATTGTTTAGATATATGCTCTTGAGCTATGTCTAAAGCATTATCAATCACCCTTTGATAATCAACAGAAATAAGTGCAATAATCTCATCTCTTACCTTACTGCAACTGTCCATGTAACCATTCAACTTTTGAACACGGTTTTCCATTCTTATGACGTTGTTGCTGGAAGTTTTGCTCGTCTCAAGTATTACTTGTATCACAACATCAATGTCCATCTTAAGGATCATTTCTTTTCTTCTTAGCAACTGAATATTACTTAACTGATGACTGGAAGACTGCGACGACAAATGTTCACCAGTTGATGCTGCAGGCCCGTTGTCAACTGGCAAAGCTTGTTTAGGAACTGCATTAGTCGATTCCTTACTTTCGTTTTGCGAACGCGAAGGCTTCAATTCTTCTTGTTCCATAGCAACGATAAGTCGAGCCATAAGAATTGGTTTCTTTCCTTTCGCCGGTAATCCTCTCCTTTGTAACTCAGCTTTGACTAGGGAAAGAGACATTTCACTCACAATTTCCTCCGCTGACTGAGACGATGCACAGTTGTCTGCCATATTCAATCCTGTGTTCGTTTATCTCGATGTTTACTCTTCTCTTAGTGGGATGTGTGGATGCTTTGCTTCACCAAAATTTCCTCAAATCCGACTCCGAAGGACCATAATGTTCTGTTCAGGCTACAAAATAACTTGCTCTCAGGAAATGATTCACAATCACTTTAATGTCCGACGAAAACTAGTACACGCTTCGAATCATGACAACTACAATTCTTCGAGTGAAAAGCACATGTTATGCCACCCCATAATACTAACACAACAAATGTCCCCAGTAGGGTGGTCGCATTACAAGTCCAGTCTCACAGGGGGTCGTGAGGCTCGTCCACTGCGGGTCCTGGCCCGTACAGTCACCACGTGAAAGAAATCCTAAAAATACACGGTCGGCAATCAATAACATCCATCGAATGCACCGGCAACGAGTTTGGTTAGCTAAATTAGACTACAAAATCACCCTGGTTAGCCTATTATAACACTGCGGTTAGTCCACAAAGCAATCCGGTTAGCCTACTGAGCACTGCGGTTAGCCTATTAAGCAATCCAGTTAGCCTACTAAGCACTGCGGTTAGCCTACTACGCACTGTGGTTAGCCTACTAAGCACTGCGGTTAGCCTACTAAGTACTGCAGTTAGCCTACTAAGCACTGTGGTTAGCCTACTAAGCACTGCGGTTAGCCTACTAAGCACTGCGGTTAGCCTACTAAGCACTGTGGTTAGCCTACTGAGCACTGCGGTTAGCCTACTAAGCACTACGGTTAGCCTACTAAGTACTGCAGTTAGCCTAATAAGCAATCCAGTTAGCCTACTAAGTACTGCAGTTAGCCTACTAAGCAATCCAGTTAGCCTACTAAGTACTGCAGTTAGCCTACTGAGCAATCCAGTTAGCCTACTGCGCACTGTGGTTAGCCTACTGAGCACTGCGGTTAGCCTAATGAGTACTGCGGTTAGCCTACTGAGCAATCCAGTTAGCCTACTAAGCAATCCAGTTAGCCTACTAAGCACTGTGGTAAGCCTACTAAGCACTGCGGTTAGGCTACTGAGCACTGCAGTTAGCCTACTGAGCACTGCAGTTAGGCTACTGAGCACTGCAGTTAGCCTACTGAGCAATCCAGTTAGGCTACTGAGCACTGCAGTTAGCCTACTGAGCAATCCAGTTAGCCCACTAAGCACTGCGGTTAGCCTACTAAGCACTGCGGTTAGCCTACTAAGCACTGCAGTTAGCCTACTGAGCACTGCGGTTAGCCTACTGAGCACTGCGGTTAGCCTACTGAGCAATCCAGTTAGCCCACTAAGCACAGCGGTTAGCCTACTAAGCACTGCGGTTAGCCTACTAAGCACTGCGGTTAGCCCACTAAGCACTGCGGTTAGCCCACTAAGCACTGCGGTTAGCCTACTAAGCACTGCGGTTAGCCTACTAAGCAATCCAGTTAGCCTACCAAGCACTGCGGTTAGCCTACTAAGTACTGCGGTTAGCCTACTAAGCCCTACTTAGCCCTAGCCTACTAAGCACTGCGGTTAGCCCACTAAGCACTGCGGTTAGCCTACTAAGCACTGCGGTTAGCCTACTAAGCACTGCGGTTAGCCTACTAAGCAGTGCGGTTAGCCCACCAAGCAGTGCGGTTAGCCTACTAAGCACTGCAGTTAGCCTACTAAGCACTGCGGTTAGCCTACTAAGCACTGCGGTTAGCCTACTAAGCACTGCGGTTAGCCTACTAAGCACTGCGGTTAGCCTACCAAGCACTGTGGTTAGCCTACTAAGTACTGCGGTTAGCCTACTAAGCACTGCGGTTAGCCTACTAAGCACTGCGGTTAGCCTAGCAAGCACTGCGGTTAGCCTACTAAGCAATCTGGTTAGCCTACTAAGCACTGCGGTTAGCCCACTAAGCACTGCGGTTAGCCTACTAAGCACTGCGGTTAGCCTACCAAACACTGCGGTTAGCCTACTGAGCATTGCGGTTAGCCTACTAAGCAATCCAGTTAGCCTACCAAGCACTGCGGTTAGCCTACTAAGTACTGTGGTTATACGGTTAGCTCTAAAGAATGGTAAGGGTGACACGATAAATTCTTAAAATTTTCGCTGTTCGGCAACCGGGTCTCGGTAGTGTAGTGGTTAGTGGGAATAGCTAGTGATCTGAGTGACCCGGGATCTATTCCACCTCTATGCTTTTATGGTAGACTTTGTTTTTTCTCATTATTAGACAAAAAAATCAATGTCTATAAAAATCTAAGTGTTGGGGGCCATTCAAGAGATGTTATCGAGTGCCGACCAAAGACGACCAAAGTGGTCGTGCTCTAAGAAAAGGTCTTTTCGCAAACGTTTTGCAGTTTAAACAGTTTAAGTATCAGGAAAGATGTGTATGTGCATATACACTAGATCGTGAGGAATGAGCTATCGCTTTTATGGCAAAAGTCAGTGCCAGATGTTTTCTTTGATTTCCGGCCGCCATGTTGGTGCCCATCTTGATGGGCACCAACATGGCGTTTCCATACTGAGCTCTATCAATTTGCGAGAAATGCTTCGGCAAATAACTCACGAATGGTGTACCGCATAGACCTGAGACGTGGAGATGTTGCTTACCTATTAACATTTTATATCATTTGAATTTATCAGATTTTTTAATTGCATGGTTTCGAGTTTATATTTTGATGGCGTGACAGTGAAAACCGCCTATAATTTCTATGAAATTAATAATAATTAAAAACGTCAACTCCAGTTGCAGAATTTCCGCTAAGAATGACCATAAAATGTTAAAAAATGCTGCCAGAAGAAAAATTTGGACCTGAGTCCGCGGTCAATGAAGGAAACACTGGTCAGCGGTCAACTTAAAAAACACGTTACCTCGATGAGTTCTAACCTGAGCCCGCGATCTGGTCATGTGATACTGGTCAGCGGATACCTCGATTTGACAGCTGTCAAAGATGTAAGCTGATAAGGCTGACAAGGTGTTGCAAAGGCATGGCTATTTATGGCCGCCATGTTGTGCGACTCCGTCGCCGTCGTGCGTACGCGCCCATGGGCAATACGGCCAGCCATGATAACCGTGAGAAAATCAACTCATGGGTTTCGTTTTCTTTCCCATATAACTATGGGGCTCCGCTTGGCGGCCCTTCGGGCTGCCGGAGCTCCATTATCAATTAATTATCCTCGTGAAATGGGTAAGGGGTGGGGAGAAACTTAAGGTATGTATCAAGTAAAACTTGCGGTAAATCTGCGTTACCTCTGTCTCACATCAGAAAGGTATATATTTGGAATACCCTCTGCTTTCCTTATGGTAGTTTCTTATACTAGAACAATATATTGAAGATTTCCCTGTCGATTGAATTTATGTGCCTTTATCACGAAACATGCACTCAGTTCTATTTCTGTGGAATCTGTGTGAAGATGTTTTGGTAGTGACTGGTTGGTGAGAGGGGGGAGGGGGGGTTAGATTGGAA
>OX393572.1:12496775-12569275 GCA_947652115.1 Blastomussa wellsi | reverse complement strand
TTTAATAAGCCAAAAAACTACTCAAAGTAGTAAAATCTAAACGAGATGAGTATAAAGCATAAAAATAAATTTTTATGCTTTAAATGGGTTGTAGGAAGAATAAGAAAAGAAAAGAAAGGCGAAACAGAAAATAAACAAGTAGTAGCACTACCAGTTATTGACAGATCAAAATTTGTACATAGGTTAATTAGGAGCGACAGGACCTTACGAATACCGAGCTAGCATTTAGAGGCATAAGAACTTAAGATTTGTTTAGTCGTGGTTTGCTTCGCCGGTCGGTTGTGGACTGCAAACAAAAATCTTTTACATGGAAGCCGCTTTCTTGCTAGTAATATATTCCATACTAAACGCTTCAGTGATTCTCGAGAGAAACGAGAACCTTCTCGCGAGGAGCGAGACTCGTATCGCGAGAAACGAGACTCGTCTCGCGAGAAACGAGACTCGTATCGCGAGAAACGAGACTCGTATCGCGAGAAACGAGACTCGTCTCGCGAGAAACGAGACTCGTCTCGCGAGAAACGAGACTCGTATCGCGAGAAACGAGACTCGTCTCGCGAGAAACGAGACGAGAGGAGGTAACTTACATTTGAGCGGTACTGTAGTACGAGTACGAGATTGAGTTCAAGAACTACCTTTCAAACCTAGTCTAGCTTATGCTTTCTATTATCACATTTCACACCAGTCTCACACCGATAGTCCTCTTTTCAACTGATCATCAACAGGGAGGAGTGAGGACTTTTGAAGCGTAACTGGATTGAAATTCGGAGTCACTCTTCTACTCGATTTCGTACTCGTAGATCGATCTCAGTGCGGTGATGTAGAAGCTCTCGTAAGGTGTCACATGAATGGCTCGGTAACCTGCGTGAAAACACTAGGAGCAATACCCCAGGAGCAATACCCCTAGCCCCTAAAACAATAGCAACTGCTACCAGCAGAATTACAAGCTTACGAGCGCTGCTACACTACGTCTCGGTGTCCCTAAAAATTAGTCAGTGGTAGAGCTTTTCGTAACGTACCATCCTTTTCCTTTTTAGTTTATTACCGTATTTACCGTATTATTATAGTAATACCACTCGGCCTAGTTTTCTATTTTTCTATATGAACAACAGTCAACTTAGCTGTTCCTTGTGGACCATTTGCAGCCTTGTCACAAAAGTAAAACATGAATACTATTTTTGGTTCGCAGGTTCCTCCACAAACTACAGATCAGACCCGAAGGCATTCATCTTCTCCTTGAATTACACATCAAAAGGGGCTCTCTTCAAAAAGGAAATCAGTAAACACGCTTCTGGTACTGCCATTTACAGTTCACCGTCCACTGGACCGACATTTGGGCAAGCTCCTTTTGATTTTCAGATCGGCATCAATGGTAACATGAAGACTGGGTCCAGTCATCATGTGATCTCTTATAGAGGAGGTGAAAACTCTGCAGAATCAAACCTGGAAAGCCTACTGGCTGGATCTTCGAACTTCAATACCAGTGATGTTGAAGTTTTGTACAAGGGACAAGGAGGTAATAATATTTTAAATGTATAGTACAACCCTTGGCCAAATGCGTACAGTAGAATTGAGATGGCAACCTTTTTTAGTTTTATGATAGTATACGTGCGAATAGTTCGATATCCAATGGCCTAAAAAGTGTTTTCTACCATGAATGTTAGCCCACTCTGAGGAAGGCAGCGACACCGAAAAGACGGTTAACCTCCACCGAATAATCTATGGTCTGCAATAACAATGGTACTTTTTCACTATCTGGTACGGAGTACTCCAGTGCCGGAGCAAAATGCTGTGGAGAACGGGGACAGTTCCTTGCAATAGAATAGCGTCTCCTCCAGGGTAGCAAAACATGTGGGCCATTTAACTTTGAATGATGTTTATTCAGGTATTTTGAGGCACAGATTAAAGGTAAATATGTTCAAGTATTACGTGGGTTATAGATAGTCACAAAGGGAGATACGTTCTTGAGGCTATTATTTCGAAGCTTTTCTATATATATTCTATTCTTATTCTTTTCTATTTATCTTGTTGCAAGGCTAGACGTATAGTTCATGTTTTGTTTTTCTATGTATTTCACCATCCTGTTCTTACTTATTTTCGAAGGATCCTTGTGTCTCCAACCGTGTCCATTCTATCAGTACTGTGATGAAGTAAGTGGCGGTTGCCGATGTAACATGGAAGACGAGAAGCCTGCTCTTTGTCAAATCTGTGAGTTATTACATGCAGTTATTAACTTAGCGTTCTTTTGGATGCCAGTATTTTCGTCCATTATACATACATTCATACAATACAATACTTTATTTACCCCGCGCGTCACGTCTAGGAGCTCATGGAGCTCGTTCAAAATACGTACGTGCATCTTTGAAGGTTTTATCTTAAACCTTGCGTGTTACGTTTGACCAATGAAACGATTGCGGCCTGAGGTCGAGAAATTGACACCACTTCGATAAAAGCCTGCTCGGAAAATATTATTGGAATGGATATTAGACGAGTTAACAAGTTTGGAGGGAGTTACTGTCGCAGAGTCACCTCCTAGCAAGATTCAAATGCTTGAGTCATTGTTCAAAAGTGCTCGATAACGTTCTGTATATTACAAGGAAAACTGCGCAATAACTGAAATTCATCACGCTTCAAGAATGCACTCAAATGGAGGTTGATTTGACTTATACCGCACTACGTTTGAAAAACGTTTTCTCCTTGGATCAATGTTCTATTTTCATACGAAAAAGAGGGCTGGTAGTAACAGTTAACTTATGACGCGTACGCTCCTGAGTTTACTTATTACTGATAATTAGCAATTAGATTATGAGCTCGAGATTTCTATGAGGTGATAGTTGATGAGGCCGAAGGCTGAATCAACTATCACCTCATAGAAATAGAGAGCAAATAATCTAATTGTTTTAGTAGAATTCTTAATATATTTACTTCAAATAATGATTTCCAATTATCTCTGTACATATCAAAAGTAGTATCAAAGTTCACGCTTTAGTGAAATTGTGCGCGGAATTATAAGTCTTGAAACTTGCAGCCTTGTACGCGCGCTCACAATTTATTTATTAATTTTGAAGTTTCAAAAGCCGTGTAACGGGAAATGTGTTTTTTTGGCTATTCCCCGAAATTAAATTAATCAGTGTATTTCTAATCCTTCCTCCAAAACTTCACAGAAACGAACAAACGCCCTCATTTTCCAGCTGACCTCCTGTCACTGCACACTAATGGCTGATAGTATACGACCTCTGAGCCAATCAGACTGCAGCATTTGCATTAGTATGCGAGTAGAATTCTCCTAATTACTTATAGTCTATAAAAAATATTATTCTTGCTGGCTAGATGTTAAAATAACCGACTCTCGCCTACATCTTGTTGATTTTAGATTAATCATTCGTTTGGAAAGAAAACAATTACATCAGGTATTTTGAAAAACTATTTCTCTTGTTCTAATTTCAGTAAATTTATACCACAACTGTTCACATTTCTGGCCAATGGATTCAGTAGAGAACATTAAAGACTTCGCTACACCAGGTTGGGGCCAAAGTAAGGGGGGAGTGTCTAAAGCAAACGGTCTCATGACAGATGGAATCAGTGGAGAGATAACCCTGAATCACGAGGGAGACACGTGCGCTACAAAATCGGCGAATTATTCTTGTGGAGATGCTGGTTTTACTGTATCATTGTTTCTGAAGCATTGGAATCGAGGAGATGGACAAAGACAAACGATTTTCAAATCTCTTGGCAAGTTTGTTGTGTATCAAGAAGCGAATGCCACGTCCTTACTCATCCGTATACAGCGAGCCACTACATATTGCCTTAAGGAAATAAAATTGCCGGAAAAAATTTGGTCACACCTGGTTTTTACGTATAAAGCGCGGAATCCAAGAACACTCAAAGTTTACAGGAATGGTCAAAGAATCGACGAGTTTATCAGGGATGACGGGTGCAGCAAGGAAGGTCAGCCTGAGTTCGTATCGTCCTCTGTTTCGTTGAGCGCCTGGAACGGGGTATTCGCTAAAGCGGCTTATTTTCATATTGGTATATGGAAACAGGTTTTGCCTGAAGAAAGGATAGCCCAGATATACAGTACTACCAAAGGTGAGTTAATAAAAATTGCAAATAATTTAATACCCGGTTCCTTCTGTGAGACATGCGTGTAGGGAATCATACTCGACTTCAACATGTCCTTCGTTTGGCAACGCTAAATTTAACTATATGAACCGTGAATCCCTGCAGGCATTTCTCACATAGGGAATTGGGTATTGATCAAGCCGGCATCAACTTCTAAATCAAGATCAAAGAAGCTCTGCACATGCAACGTGGGGGAAATCCTTCTGTCAATCGTCAACTTCAGCTAGCACGTCAGTAGGCCCTTTGCACAAACCAGTCACATGGTACAAAATAACACCCTGCTGGTGATCAAGCTACGCGCTGGGACATCCAAAACAAAGCCACTTCATGTCCCAGAGCGTAGCTTGCTCACCAGCAGGGTGTTATTTTGTATCATGTGACTGGGTCGTGCAAAGGGCCTATTTAAGCCTTTCGGTATCATAGACCTTGTTACCGATACGGTGACCATTTTGATTTCTACTGTTTTAGAATACATTACTAGACGCAAAGGCCCCTGGGCTACTTGAAACAAAAGAATTGAAAATGACCGCCGTATCGTAAAAGGTCTATTCGCATGCTTTTATCGATCAACGACTAGAATTCTCCGTTTATTTTTATTCTACATTTTAAATTGCATCGCTTGTAATACACGATGAGAAAGGCAGAACGTTCTTCCGAAACATGTCGAATTTAAGTCGCGTTCGTTTGGGATCAATCCGGAATAGGAATAATTGGAATAATGCGAGTAAGCGTTTGTTTGGGAGCTATTCTCATTCCGGAATACCTGGATTTCTATTTCGGCTATTATGCACCCAGGAGCAGAATAGCCGGAATATACTCCGGAATATATTCTTATTTCAGAATATCCCAAACGAACACGCCCTAAGAATCATTGTTCTCTTACTTACTTACTTTATCCAAAATTGTATTATTTTAAAACGGTAAATTTCTCCCAGGGAAACGGGGACTTTGGTTTCACTTGGGAGGTCCTGGAGAGAACAGAGATATTTTTAGCTTTCGGGGTCTCGTTCAGCGTTGCATGTGAAAACAATTCTGTCGTATTGTCTTGGAGGCAAAACTGATCAGGCATCAAAATTGAATAACGTCAAACACAGCTTGAACTACGCCCAGATCGGTATTTTCTAGAAGTTTCTTTCAATTTTTTTTCGACAAAAGTTCACCTCTTTCATATAGAATTCTCCAGGTAGTTTCTTTGAACCAGATTTTATGAGAAATAAGGTAATTTGATACTCGTTTTTTCTTGATTTCTTTTGAAAGACGGATTTTAACTACCGTTGCATGGGACGCGTTGATGGTATTCGTGCAAGCAAACGATTTTGCTATGGTGAAGTCAAGGTTGCTGGTACAACCGATTCCCTAGCTAAGATGTAATGAAACTTTATGTTATTGTTTCAGAGTTGAAGCCGTTCAGAGTTCGAGTGGTTGCAAGAATTCTAAACCAAGCTTGGCACGAAGATTTAACATCACCAGAAACGGAGAGATACAGATCATTAACCAATGACATTATAAGCAATGTAAGTTGGGTCTTGTCTACAGTTTGATCCAACTTGTACAGCATAATAAACAGTACCACATGACAGTACTTCTCAATAGCTTTCATTTCAGTTGTCACACTCTGAGAGATTCTGCACTTTCACTCACAGAACTTCTTTGCACAGCGTAATAAACAGTACCATATCAAAGTACTGCTACGCAATAGCTTTCATTTCAATAGTCACACACTAGGGTTTGTTCTTGTTGTTCTTGTTAATCTAAAGACTTAAAAGCTAGAACCACCTTGTACAACATAATAAACAGTACCACATGAAAGCACTGCTCAATAGCTTTCATTTGAATGGTCACACACTAAGGCTACGTTTACACGAGACCGGTTCCAAACGGATCCAAATGGATCCTGTCCAAAAATCGAACCGGATAGGCCTCCTGTTTACACGGGACCGGTATGGAACCGGTCCGGAACGCATCCAAACGGATCTGAAACGGGACCTGTTGTTTTGCAGGTCCTGTTCTGGATCCGTACCAGACCGGTTACAGAACGATCTCGTGTAAACACCTGGATCGGCTCCAAACGGTACCATCAAAACAGAAGCCGATCTTGTCTGGTCCCGTGAAAACATAGCCTAAATTGTCATCCACAGACATAAAAGTTAGAACCACCTCGCACAGTGTATTAAACAGACATAATGGTTTTACAGCCTTGCTAAGAAAATCGTGAACACTTGAAATATTTCAGGAATGTTGATTGTGTAGTGACCAATCGCAGCAAAGTTCAGGACACGCGAACAAACCTCAAAACCACAAACTAATGACCGTTGCTGTTTGCGGTTTAGTTTTCTCACACCTGATTGTCTTTTTCTTTGTAACACAATAACATTCCATAAACATTTCTGGTGTTCACGGTTTTCTTGGCTTAGCTGTAACTAACTGCGTTTACTGTAATTCCTTTAGGTTACGGGCTTCTATTCAAATTATTCCCACGTTCAAGTTTCTGTTGTAGTGAATGAATATCGGTGGGTAGCAGTGAAATACATTTGGTAATTTAATGTATATATCAGATACTGAAAAATTTCTTCTTTTTCTGTACTTAACTAGATACCAATTAATCATTAGATTGATTATTGTTTTGGCCTTGCTTAGTTAATTCATTCATGTTTTTATAACACTTTGTCATAAATTTCTTTACATCCCCTCCAGATTTTGCCTGTTCGTCCCCTCCATCTTTTGCCTGTTCGAACTTACATTCATTCATTCGTTCGTTTGTTCGTTCGTTCGTTCATTCATTCAGACAGTTAGTCAGTCAGTCATTTCTTCGTTCCTTCCTTCCTTGCTTATTCATTTCTAAAATGATCCTCTTTTGGTTATCATTTATCAGCCCCCCTCCCCCCCCCCCCACCAGTACGCTTAGTTTATTAATATGTACGTTGCTTTGCTACTTCGTTTCTTCGTTTGTGTCGTGAATCTCGATAGCTGGTTAATAGGCCATAGGCCATTTCCGAGTTCTCTTTTGCCTCAGCGTCAAAACGAGTCTAAGTGCGAAACCATTCATATGAAAATGTGTTTTACTTGCATCTTCACTCTCGTGCAAAACAAACTTATTTCCATATGAACAGTTCCGCACTTAGACTCGTTTTCAAACTGAGGGAAAAGGGAACTCGGAAATGGCCTATTAGTCTAGTATCTCGTTCGTTCGTTAGTCGTTACTACTGCATTGCAGTGAGGGCACTCGAACCGTGAACACTTGAAATTTATTTTTACATTTTGTTTTACCATTATCCAGTGTTAGCCATTCATATAAACAAAAGAATTAGCTTTCTTAGGTGCTGAAAACACTAACCCTTTGGTCTATGTCAAGAGCTCTCAATGGATAATCATAATGGAAAAATGTAAAAATAAATGTCAACTGTTCACGGTTTGAGTGTCGGCACTGTGAAACTGCTTTGATTTTTTTTCTCTTTCCGTTGTTAGGAGTGGAAGCGTAATCGCAAACTTCCTTATTGCGTACAACGTCAGTGACTTTAGTCTGATTGAAGAACTGAAACAAAGTATATCGTCCACGAATCACCTGTATGGCCTGCCACTAGAGCTGATGCAGTTTACTCCTGAAAACGGTAAACAAAATGCGTTGAAAATGGGTATAAGATATTCTGTTAGCTTCCACCATTTTTAAGACTTAGTTGTATAGTGAGTTGTGTTTATTTGTTTCGTGAATTGCGCGAATTATTCGTTGGATTGAACAGAGTTGGATTTTATGTAAAAGATGCATCCACTTCATTTTCAATTGAGCACTTCTCTATTGTCTTTCAGTTCCAAACGAAGCGCCGCCCAACCTTCGGGAAACGCGTGTGAGTGATACAAGCATAGATATCGCATGGGATGATCCCAGTCTTCCTCCTGAAATATGGGACATTTTTCAGGGGTATGAAGTTTACATTGGCCAAGTGGGAAGCACTCAAGTCAATGTTACCATACTCAACGAGCGCGTAAACGTCGTCATCTTACCAGGACTAGAACCTTTAGTTACATATTACATTTCTGTAGCTGCCTATACGTTAGCTGGAGTGGGAAAGAAGAGTGGAATTGTTGCAGTGACCACGACGTTTGGTAAGTAATGTATCAAACACGAGAGACAGTGTTTCATCACATTTCCAAACACCAAACAGAGAGTTGAAAATACAACGCACAGCGGAGTATTTTTGGCGAACCACGAGGTGTTTGGAAATGTGATGAAACGTTCTTCTCGAGTGACTGTTTGATATATCTTCTCAATTGGAACAAAACTGCGGAGAAAACGAATGGTAAAAATCTATGCTAATTAAGATCAGATTTCCAAACCATAGTCCCGGTTCTGATTTTTTCTGTTTCTGAAGTACTACTTTGAGAAGTTTTTTTTAAGCTCCGTTTACTTGGAGAGAAGGATAACTAATTTTTCTACAATTTAAGGTAAATTATTGAAAGGTATAAGGGTTTGTGTTCCGAGTGCGTAAAAGATAAAAAGAACTTTTATCAGCTGTTAGAAATTCTGATATGATACCTGGGCGTACTATTGTTTTTAGGATGGTTTATTTTCGGAAGGGCCTATTTTCATTGGATAGAGTTCGCGTTTCAAAAATGGCCTAATGGTTAGTGCGCTGGACTCCGGTTCGGACGATCCGGGTTCGAGCCTCCAGCCGGTCACTGCGTAGTGTTCTTGGGTAAGACACTTTACTCTCTTCGCCCAGGTGTATAAATGGGTGCCAGCGAAGTTACTGCTGGGGAGGTAACCCTGCGATGGACTAGCATCCCATCCAGGGGGAGTAGAAATACTCTTGTCGCTTTATGCCACAGAAACCGGGCCCGACTGCAGACTTTGGCTTTTTGTACTTTTGATAAAGAAAAGATGGTTTTGATGTGTTTATGTGGGGTTCTTGTTTTACTTTTGAGGGGGGGGGGAGTGGGATGGGGCAATTTTTAATTGATTTGTTAAGTAAAACACGCAATGTTCAGCGATTAATTTTATGGGAGCACTTCGATTTTGATATTTGGAAGAGGTTTCACGTCTGAACAAATGGCCTGGGAGCTCTCCAAACTCGTTTAGGAGCAACAGCACTGTTTATAACTTCTTATAATCCAAATTCACGTTTCCGACGATTACTGTTTCTTTTAATGAACTGAGAATTGGTCGATATTTATTTCTCATAAATAGGGGATATGGCATGGCCTCGCAGAGATACAAAATTTCTCTTCGAGCGTTGAAAGATATTTCACGATCAGCGCAGCGAACGAGTGAAATGAGTTTAAACACGAGAAGGAAAATTTTGTTTCTCCAAGCGGCCATGTAATATTCTAGTTATTATATAAACACCAATGAACTTCCAAACCTTTTCACCTTTGATGCGAAATGTGCGATTTATAAATTAACCATAGCAACGCTGACAGATATCTTCACATGTGAAGATAACATGTTATCTTCACGTGTGTGAAGATAACATGTTATCTTCACGTGTGAAGATATGTTTTCGCGCGAAAGCTCACCTGGCATTTCACTGCTGTTTAAATGATAAAGAAAGTTAATGCTCAGTCCCAAACGAGAGAGATAATGATAGGGCTTTTACGAGAAAATTATTGGCGCGTGCTAATCCAGTTTCGTCCTCAAAGGCCGAGATCCTTTTTGTGCGTTTCACATTCTGCTGGATTGCAAGACTGCATGCGCAATGCAACACCATAAGAGCGAATTTCAATCGAGTGTCGTAAAACGAAAACCAATGTAATTACTTTGGCCGAGCACAAAGAACGGAGACAATCAAGTGCACCAATCAAAACCCGAAGTGAATACACGTAGCCGACACAAAGAGGGGGAAAACGTGCGCGCGCCAGTCACGATTGGTTTTGGATTTACTTCTGATTGGTCGAAAAAGTGGCGCGAGATTTTTAAACCAATCACCATGCACGATGATACAAAACTAAAGCAAACGCGGAATTACTTGAACTGATGTGAGAACCACTCTGATTATAGCTGGTGTCTAATTTTATTTCTGCCTTTAATTTTTCTTAACTTTCCAGTTGCACCTGCTGAAAACATAACGGTAGTAAGTGTATCGTCTTCGTGTGTTACAATCCAGTGGAAAAGCGCACCACCAGAGAAGTTTGGATTATTTACAGGATATATAGTGAGCTATGATTTGAGTGACCAAGCTTCGTTCTCAAAGTACAAGTCTGTGGCCTCTTCGTTACATCAAGTTGAGATTTGCGATCTTCAAGCAGCCTCTACGTACAAGTATTTCATTCGACGCGCTCTGCGTCCTTCACCAAAAATGGGGAATGGAAGCAAAGTTCAACTCTTCTCCACGCTCGGAGAACGTATGTATTTTATCGTAGGCCAAAGGATCCTTCTCAATCCCTATGCTTTGCCTACCTGGTAGTCATCGGCGGCCATTTTTACTGCACCCACAGTTGCCATCTCGCGTGGGTGCGAACCTTTTTCCAGGATTGAACACGAGTATTGTTCAGTTGTTACTTCATATGTGACTGGGTTATTTTCCATTTCCATATATAGAGGATATTACAAGGTGGTGAGAAGTTATGAATTTTATGTTCGAGTGGCAAGAACAATATCTCACTCGTTCGCTGCGCTCACTCGTGAGATATTGTTCTTGCCACGGGAACATAAAATTCATATTTTTGAGCTAACGTGTAATTTTCTTTTTATTATAATAGACAAAAGCACATTGAGTAACACGTTCGTTTGGCACCTTTGTACACAAACTGAATCGTGCAAGGCGGGAAATGACGTCATCGCTATCCTCACTGGTGAAGATATTGAAAATACGCAACTACGCTCCCGGATGTAGTTTCGTATGAATTTTATGAGTTGTGTAATTCCCAGTAAAACACTCACGTCTATATAATAATACTTCATATTTCACAGCATTATGTATGTTTTAGTGTTATTTTATCAATGAGGACACTTTTTGATGCTTATCATAAATAGATGCATCTTATTAGTGGTCAATAATGGACATATATGTGGGTGCAGTTCAAAATTTTCGGCTTTCTTTGCTATGCTATTAAAAGTCGCAATGTTCTGATCACGTCCCAAGTGTAATACAGGGTCGATCTTGCGAAATCTATCACACCCGACTCTGATTTCACTTTTCTTGATGACAGATAGCAACAACAAAAGGCCGCAGTGCGAACTGGTCTAGAGGGTTTCTATAGTTTACGAGATTTGCTGCTTTTTCAATTTTATATTTTATATTTACTATCAACACAAGGAAAAAGAACTCCCGGAGGTAGAGAGGACTTGGCCCATGTTTTGGTATAGGGGTGCCACGGAGGGTTTTAAACCCTTTAAGGGCAAATCTTCAATACCTTCCCAGTGTATGGCATCGTTCTACGCACTAAGACCCTATTTAAGATAAAGGACAACGTTTTGTTTGACTTCTTATAATGTTGGCTGATGACTTGATACAGTTCAACTGTCTGATTGCTCAACAATAGTCTTGCAACCATAACCTGTCCAGGACAAGTCCGTTCAGACCCTGTCTACTGGGACTGTTGATGAAAAGTTGCAGCAGACATTTGCTTTTTCTAAGGGTTTCTATGGCATGATAAAAAAACGCGTGCGTCAAAATCGAGATGCAACCGTCGAATCCGTATCCTTCAAGAATTGCTAACATGATCATTCCATGATCTTGATTAGACCGTGGTCAAACAAATAGCGTACAAAAAGTGTAATTATATCAGAAACAAGGTTATTCTTTTCATTGTATAAAGTTTATATGAAAGTTCTACCCTGCTTATTTGTTATATTTTTGAAGCTGCAACATTGGCCAGTTCTTACTGTTTGAAAACGGGCAATACATACGCCTTTTCAGTGAAAAGACTCGTGCATTCAACGGAGTAAAATACCTTAAAGGAGCTACGTCACGGAAACTCATCTTGAAAAAACTGTCCTGTTTTTTCAAGTTTGTCGTTTGTAATCGGTCTATATCGTTATCATTCGAAACAATCCTTGTATAATTTTCAGCATTTTAAATATCCCATTGGTGTTTTTCGGCATTAGAAAACTCTTACTTTTAGATTTCCTTCAGTTTGAAAGTAAATGGGAAAATGACTTCAAATGCCTTGACACTGCGCCTTTAATACTATGGCTCTAAGCATATGATCCTTCCGTTTACAAGGATATTCCATTTCCTATAAGCTACAATACCATGCAGATGCAATTATTGGGACAATTGCTGTTTTTCACGCTTGAAAGAGCAAAAAAGTAGAATTTTCCCCCTTGCCACCTCACGATGCCATTTAACTTTAAAAAGAAATACCTTCCATTGCTGTATATTTTGCAACATTGGTTTTGGGGGAAAGGGGGTTCTCTCTTTAATTCGTAGTTATCATAACGAAATGTTGAGTTACTGTTGTTGATATAGGTGTCCCAACGAATTATGATGAGGATTGTAGCTATTTAAATGCATCACGTTTAGACTTGTGTCCTGTTGTTTTCTTTTTGTAGCAATCCGTGAGCCACCGACAAATGTCACAGCCTACAATACCAGCTCGACCAGCATCATTTGTCAGTGGCACCCACCTCCCATTTCCAGCGCCAAGCTAACTGGTTACGAAGTTTCGTTCAAACCTCGTCATAACACGTCTGCGCAATGGGATACCACGATTGTCTGCAACAAAACTTTAAATGTTACTTTAAGAAGCCTAAAAAAATTTACCGAGTATGAAATAATGGTGTCCGCCTTCAACAAATATGGACCTGGAAATTTCAGCGAGGTCACGACTTGTTTCACGGACGAAGACAGTAAGTGGAAAGTTGCACGACTTGTTTGCTTCATGATCTCGTTCTTCGTTCAATCGCTTATACATTTATTTTTTCTTTGTGCGTTTGTCTATTTGTTTGTTTAGTCGGGGAGTCACTGAACTTCTTATAATCTTCAATTACTACTACTACTACTACTACTACTACTACTACTACTACTACTACTACTACTACTACTACTACTACTACTACTACTACTACTACTACTACTGCTGCTACTACTGCTACTACTGCTGCTATTGCTACTGCTGCTGCTGCTGCTGCTGCTACTGCTGCTACTGCTGCTGCTGCTGCTACTGCTACTGCTGCTGCTGCTACTGCTGCTGCTGCTGCTGCTGCTACTGCTACTGCTACTGCTACTGCTACTGCTACTGCTACTGCTACCACTGCTGCTGCTACTGCTACTGCTGCTACTGCTACTGCTACTGCTACTGCTGCTGCTACTGCTACTGCTGCTGCTGCTGCTACTGCTACTGTTGCTACTGCTACTGCTGCTGCTACTGCTACTGCTACTGCTACTATTGCTGCTGCAGCTACTGCTACTGCTACTGCTGCTACTGCTACTGCTGTCTCTGCTACTGATACTGCTACTACCGTTGCCCTGTTGTTGCTACTGCTGCTATTGCTACTATTGCTGCTGCTGCTTCTGCTGCTGCTACTGATACTGCTACTACCGTTGCCCTGTTGCTGTTACTGCCGCTGCTACTACCGCCACTACAGTTTTGCGTCACATCCCAACGAGGACAGTGACTACAAAGTCGCTATATTTGATATTTCTTTTGTTAAAATTTCATTTTTAGGCTCGTTCGCTTCTTCGTTGAGTCTTCTTCGGTTGCTCGCTCGTTTCTTCTTTATTCTTTTGCTTGTTTGGGTATTAACCACAGTTTGAAGACTATTTGCCACTAACCATTTTAAATGTTGTTTTGTAGCTCCGCTTGGTGGGCCTACAAACATCTCAGCTAACGCCACAAGTTCCACAAGCATTAATATCAGTTGGAGTCCAGTCCCTGAACCGTTGCGTCTCGGAAAAATCACGAAGTATATATTCAACATAACCGACGTGCTAACAGGCGATCTTATAACAGTAACATTCCATGGTGCAAGTCTGAATGGCGAAGTTAGAAATTTGTCAAAATACCAAGAGTACAGCATCAAAGGAGCGGCCGCCAACAGCAGGGGCCAGTCAAATTTCACGAATGTGATCACGTGTCACACTGCTGAAGATGGTAAGTGTTAGGGATGGGTCTTCAATTTTGATTGACAAGCAGTTTCTGTATAATTAATTTCAAAAGTTGTAAATTAATTCCCTTCTCAAATCTTTCCTTTAGCACGTTCCTTTTCTATAGAGTGTGTTCGCGTGACGCCATGGCGGCCATGTTGGGGCAATAAAACAATGAAATGGCAGCCATGTTGGAGGAGTGAACGAGTCTTTTGGGAATTGAACTCTATTTTCATGCAAATTCTTCCTTTTGTTTCAGTAAAGAAATATGGATGTTAGTCACGTGGGCGAAAACACTCTATATAAGCTTAGAAAACTAATTAAATTTCAAAATTGCTTTCCAGTCTGGTTTCTAGCTTTTGCTAGGATTTCGCTATCAAAGAAATTAAGGTAAAACAATATCAAAAGACATGCATTTGAATCTTGGAAAATTTAAGACAAAAAGTTTGATGTCTATCTCACACAGTGAAACCAGTTCACATTCTACTGTGCAGTCATTATCCAATCAGAAGCCGATGGCAGATTCGAGATGACTCCTGATTGGAAGTACACAAGCAACATAAATTATATTACACATCATTGCCTCGATTGTTTGTCGTTAAGAAATTTAACGAAAAGTAGTAAGCTAGTGGTCACCGATAGAGTTCCCTGGTCCAAGCCTGTATTAAATGTACGTATATATACTTATGGCAAGTCGTTATTTAACCCGAGTGAAATACAAAAATTATTGGATCTAATAACGAAAATAGCTTGTACCTTTGCGTTCTTTATTATTCAGCTCCAGGCCTCCCGCCTGCAAACTTGACCGGGTACAACGCAAGCTCCACATCAATAACGGTTGAGTTCCAGGCTTACTCGGCAGAACAGCTGAACGGAATCATCCGCAAATACATCTTCAAGGTGTTTAGAGTTGATGTTGAGAATCCTACTGTTTGGATCTACACCATCACCATACAGCGCAGCAGAAGACGAAGAGCAATCCTGAGCAACAACGTTATCAAGAAAACATTGAAAACGTTGGATGAATATGCAAATTATTCCATACAAGCGTCCTTTTATACAGTCAAGCAAGGCCCTTATGGTGCCGCTATTTATGTCTATACTGACGAAGGAGGTAAGATACGCACAGAAAAATGGAATAAAAGGCCCGGGTAGGACTCCCACATGAGAGGGACGGGGATTGTGGTACAGTCAAGACGGACTCCTCGGGGATCGGCACCAACTCTCCGACTTACTGAGAGGGGCGCCCGGCTTATGAGCTCAGATGCAGTAAAATGACTGAGAAACGGCGCGCAGAGACCAACATCATCGGTTGTCCGTCTTATAGAGAATTTAGATACAGTAAGCTGACTGAATAACGGCGCACAGGGACCAACAGCAGTTGCCTGTCTTATAGAGAGTTAAGATACAGTAAAATGATTGAAAAACAGCATGCAGGGTTCAACACCTGTTGCTTGTCTTATAAATGTGTCCGAACGTTGTTATGTAAACATTGATGTTCACGTAAATTAGCTTCGAACAGTTTCTCGTAGTAGGAATCAACTTTCAAAATAGAATTGCAACTTTAGATTTACGTCCCTTATAACAAGTTTTCAAGCTTTCAAGTTTTCAAGTCCAACACAACACGTAAACTTCCGTTAGTAATGATGTCTAAATGCTGTAACTGTTTTCTAACGACGATTTTTAACGAACACGAAAAAAGTTGCGTTAATAATCGACGTCATGTAACATGGGGCGCCGGACGATTTTTAACGCAAGATTTTGTTGCGGAAACATGTTCAGCAATCGATTCAAAAATCTGCAGCATTGTTGCCCGTATTTTGTTGGATTTAGTTTGCCCAATACCCTCGTCGCTGACCGTTTAACGCAACATCGCGTAACAGTAGCACGCGCGTGAGCAGTACGCAATCTGAAAATGAGGTTGCATAAAAATCGCCCCGTGTAACATACCGATGCCCCACGTTGTTGAAACAGTGCTGCGTTAAAAGTTGTCTCGTGTAACGTGGATAAAAAATCGCCTTAAAAAATCGTCCCGTGTAACATTACCTCGATGTCTCGATGTTGAATGTTGATGAGTTCCCCTGTGCCATGTCAAATCCACCATAAATTATGGGATTTCAAGTATTGCGGTACTGTCAAACCATACAAATGACCGCGCCAGAAACAAGGACGATAAATAGAAACGACAGTTGTTGGATTGGGTGCACGTGACATTCAATAAAAAGAGTAGTATTACAAAGGGATAACGGAACTAAACCCTCGCGCGAAATGCTGCTTTCGTGAAATATCATGGAGTTAAATTTGAATTATAACCTGATATCAGTTGTCTATTTGGTCTGGCTTGCCACGGTCACTAATCGTCGCATTTTTTTAGTCCCCAGATCTCCTCCTCTGCAAGTAACCGCGTTCAATACCAGTTCCTCCAGTATCCTGGTCACTTGGCAGCAGATAGCACCGCTATATGTACCTGGGATACTATTGGGCTATGTACTACGCATTATCAAAGCTTATGATATCAATGCATCAAACTTCAGAGAGATAGAACATGACTTGAGCACGAATAAGAACATAACAGATCTCGCGGCATTCACACTGTACAACGTATCTGTGGCGGGTTATACGCGAGTGGGGATTGGAAACTTTGGCGAGGCACAAAGTTGGACAGATGAAGGAGGTGGGGATTTGTTGCAATTGTAAGAAGAGATAATCTCTGAAGTTGGGCTAGTACATGTGACAGGTTATATTATGCCAGTTCACCTGACCGAGCAACCGACCGACCGGCCCACTGACTGACTGACTGAACGACCGACTGACCGACTGACTGACTAACCGACAGACCGACCAACTGACCAACCGAATGACCGACCGACTGACTGACTATCTGACTGACTTACTGATTGACTGACTGACTGACTTAACTCACTTATTAATATAGAATAGTATAGGTTAATATATCTTTATTGCGCCTTACTCTCCAAAGAGAGGTATTGGTCTAGTTATGTTAAAGGTTAACTGACTGGCTGATTGACCGACCGAATGACCGACCGACTGACTGCCAGACTATCTGACTGACTGACTGACTATCTGACTGACTGACTGACTGACCGATCCTTCGACCGACTGACCGACCGACTGACTTAACTCACCTATTAATATAGAATAGTATAGTGTAGTATAGTATATCTTTATTGCGCTCCAATGGGAGGTATTGATCTAGTTATGTTAAAAGGTGACCGACCGGCCGACCGACCGACCGATCGATTGGTTGAATGGTTCTGTTTCGTCATTTATTCCTTCATTGATCTATCTGTGTAAAAGACTGTGCTACTGAATGTCATTTCTTTTTACAGTACGCCAAGTCAATCTTAAATTAATAACTGTGATTGTCTTAATTTGTACAAAAGAAGGAAATGTATTTTTCCGGTACCTCATCAAAGCCACATTTTCGAATTAGTATGCTAACGAACTGAAACAAATGAAAATTAGCAAAACGTCGTTGTTTGATTGTTTGTTTTTTCGTTTGTTCACGTTGCCTACTTTCCTGCATCTTTGTCTCCTCCAGTTCCCCTCGGTCCGCCAAACAACTTAACCGGAAGTGCTACCAGTACCACAAGTATAGCGTTATCTTGGCTTCCGGTGACGAAGGAACTTCGAAAAGGCATCATCCGGGGATATCAAGTGAAGATTTTCTGTGATAATGGAATTAGGCTAAACGTTTTAACCGTAAACGACTCCAGTCTTTCTGCGGCGTTTGGAGCTTTAAACGTTTATTCAAACTACAGCCTTCAAACACGAGCCTTTACTCGGAAGGGATTTGGTCCGTGGAGTGCATTGCTCGATCTTTCCACTGCTGCTCCAGGTAAATCTGATGTGGTGTTTCAAAACGCAGTTAAGTGTATAATCATGCATTATCGCTTAACAAATATTATGAATGGCAACGAGACAAGCTTCACCTGAGCGGGACGTGTTACCTTTAGTGCAGGCCTTCGTACGAATCAGTATCATTCTAAATGGTTCCACGCGATTGGCTTCCGTAAAAGCTCTATTAAGCGCCCCTTTCTAAAAGAATATCCTCTAGATCTGAAAGCATATTTCTTTTTAGTATATTCTCAGCTCCGACTATTTCTAGCTTTTTGATTGGCTAAAAAACTCCAACTATGAGCCAATAGTCGGAGTTTTACGTCATATGGAAAATAGTGTGCAAAGTTTAACTTCAGCCCTCTATAATGGCCGACACTGGCAGGTTTCAGGAGCTGTCTCCCACAAAAATTCAAGAGATATGGTTTGAGAATTTACTAAAACAATTATTCCATTCGCCCTTGTTGGATATGAAGTGATTATAACCAACTCACGCTACGCGCTCGTTGGTTATTTTATCACTTCATATCCAACGCGGGCTCATGGAATAATTGTTATATAATCAGACCTTTCTCTCTATTACGTTGCCCTCGCATCATAACAATTTATGATCAACAAAACAAGGAAAGTTTACGCTTTTTGTTTACGTTTTGTTTTTGTTTTTACTTTTCATTTATCTCCACACCTTTAGCCCTTATGTGCCACAGGGAACAGAAAGCAACGCCAATACTTTGAAACATTACTAATGTTATATATTTTGAAATAAGCTCTCTCGATCTAAGAAGACCTCGTCCCAATTAGTCCCCTCCACCCCCCAACCCCTCTCTCCTCAAAGGGTCTTTCTGATTACAAATAAGCGCTCCAGGAGGCTTACAATTGCTTTTACGGGTTACTTGAGCTGTCAAACGTGAAGTCTTTTAAAGTTCAATGTTTTTTTTTAATTCTTCCCAGCTCCCGAGCAAACCCCTATGAACACTACCGCTCACGCCACAAGCTCCTACACTATACACGTGACCTGGAGTCCAATCTCCGTGGCGGATCCGCGCAGTCTTCAAGGTTATCGAGTTTCATATTTTCCCGTTGTTAATCCGAATCGCTTAATGGACACCACAGTAGGCAGGAACGACATTGATGCGACTATTGCTGGCCTGCGACCGTTCACTCTGTACGGTGTACAAATTGCAGCTTTTAGTACAGAAGACGGCAACTACTCCAGCCCGGTGTATGCACAAACGTGGGAGGCAGGTAAGGGGGGGGTTAGGCCATTTCCGAATTCGCTTGAGCCTCTATTTCAAGCCGAGCCTAAGTGCAAAGTCTTTGTAATGAAAATGAGTTTTCATTCATATGGAAAGCAAAACTAATTACCATCACAAAACTTTTGCACTTAGACTCGCTTTGAAATAGAGGCTCAAGGGAACTCAGAAATGGCCTATTCAACATCTAGTTTTTAGTGCGTGTCGTGTTCATACATGAATGTTCCTCTTGATTTGTGTGTAAACATGATCTTCACAATTCTGATACAGCTGAAAACGTTTTGTCTTCCTTTTTTGTAAAAGCTGTAAAAAGCATTGAGACATTAACACTATGCATAAATGGCTGCCAATTCAAAATTCTTTTGTATATACTTAAATTAGCCTAACTAACCTTGTTTTTTAGTTACTAGCTCAAAAACGAGGTTAGTGAGGCTAATTTAAACACATGCAAAAGATTTTTAAATCGGCATCCATTCATGCATAGGGTCTATTCCTTAGGTTGTGAAAAGCTTCATGCAACGATACACTGGCTGATCCACTCATTTCTTTGCAGATCTTTTGACTCTTTCTATTGTTTCTGTCTCTCTGTTCTGTCTAGCTCTGTGTGTCTTTTTGCGTCTATTTGTTTCTGTCTGTCTGTCTGTTTTCCCTTCCATCTGTTAGCTTCTGTTGGTATGTTTGTATACATGTACATCTGTCTGTGTTCTACCGTCCAGCTGTCTATCTGGTTGTATGTCGCTCTGTCTATTTGCTGGCCGTTCTGTACGTTTTCTGTCTGTCTGTTTTACAGTCCATCAGTCTGCTTGCCTGTCTGTCTGTCTGGCTGTCTGTCTGTCTGTCTGTCCACTTGCCTGTCTGTCTGTCTGTCTGGCTGGCTGTCTGGCTGACTCTGTTTTTCAGTCCATCAGTCTGTCTGTCTGTCTGCTTGCCTGTCTGTCTGTCTGGCTGTCTGTCTGTCTGTCTGCTTGTCTGTCTGTCTGTTTATCTGGCTGACTGTCTGTCTGTTTTTCAGTCCATCAGTCTGTCTGTCTGTCTGCTTGCCTGTCTGGCTGTCTGTCTGTCTGTCTGCTTGCCTGTCTGTCTGTTTATCTGGCTGGCTGTCTGTCTGTTTTTCAGTCCATCAGTCTGTCTGTTTGTCTGTCTGTCTGTCTGTTTTTCAGTCCATCAGTATCAGTCTGTCTGCATGTCTGTATATCCCTTTGTTTGTCTGTTTGCTTGTTTGCTTACTTCTGGTTTCTCTTTTTACTGAGTCAATTTGCTTCGTCAATCCAAATTACAGCCCCTTCAGCTCCTCCCTCCAGTTTTGGCGTTTCTGCCCTTGATTCGGAAAGCCTGTTGGTCTACTGGGTGGATGTCCCCCAGGAGCACCGAAACGGCATCATCAGGGGCTACCGTCTGACGTATTGGAGCGCGAGAAATGGTACCAGCCCAGTAATTACAAAAAGAGACTTCTCTGTGGTTTTGCGGAATCTGCAGAAGGCAACAGAGTATACGGTTGAAGTTTGGGCATTCAATGTTGCAGGAGATGGAATGTCTGCTTCATATACTACATGGACTCGTGAAGATGGTGAGTTGCGTGAAGTGTTTACTGTCACCTCTCTCTTAATGGACACCGCTATAAGCCGGACACCTCAATAAGACGGAAAATTGGTGTTGCTCCCTGTATGCCGTTTGTCATTCATACTACTGTATCTAAACTCTCTATAAGCAGGACACCTCTATTATAAGAGGGAAACTTGGTGTTGCTCCCTGTATACCGTTTTTAGCCTTTTTACTGTATCTATAGACAGGCAACTGGTGTTGCTCCCCTGTGCGCCGTTTTTCAGTCATTTTACTGTATCTAATCTCTTTATAAGCCGGACACCTCTCTAAGACGGGCAACTTGTGTTGTTCCCTGCGCGCTGTTTTTCAGTCATATTACGGTATCTAAAATTTTTATAAGCCGGAAACCTCTCTCTGAGACGGACAGTCTGTGTACTATACGACTTCATTTCGCATGTTCAGTTCTTAGTAATTCAGGTGAATTTCTAAGTTCCAAATGTTAAATGACCTCAACAAAGGTTGTCTTTGGAAGTGCTGTCTACAGAATTCAACATGTAAATATCGCAATGCTACTGCAATGCTATGACACTTTTCAAGTCAATTCGGTTTGGAATCATTTCGATTTTTCTAAAACTCATGTTCTACTGCATTGATAGCAGTTTTCAATAAATACACAGTTGATGCTTTCTTAAAACTTGAAAGTGTCAGATGCCGGACGATGAAGATTCCTGGCCACGCCGATAGAAACCTTATGAGTTTACATCTACTAGCCAACCCGCCATTGTTTTCTTTCTTTTCTAGTGCCCAGTAAACCGCCATCAAATATCACAGCTCAGAACCGAACCAGTTTAACAAGTATTCCTATCTCCTGGAAACCAGTTCCTCAAGAATTTACTCACGGTCGTCTCGTGGGTTATCGAGTGACGTACCAAGCGGTTGCCACTGGCGACTTACCAGTAGACTTTGAGCCCGTAATACGCAAAGATGTTGGTCATGCGACTACCTTCACGACATTACAAAATCTTGAACCGCTTGTGGTTTATAGGATTACCGTGGCTGCCATATCAAACAAGGGGCCTGGGCCAGAGGGTGTAACGTTTGGAGGTCAGTACAAAATTTCATCTTGCATTGTTTTTAAATAATTGGCGATAGCGCGCAGTTTATACTTCTTGTTGGACTTCTGTCGAGGTCATTATCGTAAGCTCAGTTGATGAGAGCAGTCTCTTTGAGCTTTCTGCCTTCGCTTACACACGAAAATGTGCCTAAAGCACCGAGTACTGAAAAATGAGGGACTTTTAGATTTTGTGGTTTTCCCAATATAAAGTGGGAAGATTTCAAAACGTCTACCCGACTACTTCGAGATCACAACCTCGTGCAAAGCGACACTAGCATAGAAACCAGTATGACGAGAATAGACCCCTTGCATAAATGGCGCCAATATTTGAATAACAATACTTGTGCATGCCTCACATTCATGTGAAAAATCCTTTGGCTGGAAACATAAGTGCGAGGCTAAGGATGTAAAAGTATTGGTGGCCCAAAACAATCCTCCGGGAATTGAACTCTATTGTTATGAAAATATCATGTTTTGTTTCAGCAATCCAATATGGCCGCTTGTCACGTGTGTGCAAATACTCTATATAAAACAGATAGATTACATGTCCAATACCTTGTTCGGCCATTGAAACAAACGAAACCTCTAGGGACGAGGCCTAATCTTTGCCGGGTAATTTTCCTAAAAGTAGATTAATTATCTGTTCACAGAGACCTGCCGTTGCCGTCCTCGCTTAACAACCAACTGGAGAAATTACCCTCCCTACGTCAATCTTACTTCCTTGAGTACCCCTGGTATTATCATACCTAAATTATTGACTGGTGTAATTAATGAGTGCTGTGGGACCTGCCTCGATCACGGAGAATCCAAACTAGACTTTACACGGAATGGAAATAACCGTATAGCTCAGCAAAACAGGTCGGTGGACCTTCTGCAAAATATAGACGGCCAGACGGACTTCTCGTTCCCAGTTATCGGGTACAAGTTGCAGGATAGTTACAAGGGGGGCCTGGGTTACGCGCCTTTTGTCGAATCAGCAGGCGTCGCGTTCGTAGTGTACTTGGACACGTCCGGTATAAAGGAAGCCATGTTTGATGCCCTCCTGGCGTGCTGGCCTGTTATAGTGTTACCGTTGGTGATGGCTTACATAGCGGGTGTTACAGTATGGATTCTGGTGAGAATTTTGGTATTTCACAGATTACTTTTCACTCGTGAATCAGCATTTTTTTTAAAAGTGACATCTTGGTCCGGGGAGGCGCCAAATGGTTAGTGAACTCTGGATCCAGCGTTTCGGGTTCAGTGTCTGTCCTGGGTCACTGCATTGTGTCCTTATGGAAGACACTTATCTCTCAGTGCCTCTCTTCGCCCAGGTGTATAAATGGCTAGCGGCAAATTTGATGCTGTGGGTAACCCTGTGATGGACTAGTATCCCAAACAGGTGGGAGTAGAAATACTCTCTGTCGCTTCATGCTAAGGAAACACACAACTACTAGAATTTTGTCTTTTGTGGTAAGTGCTTGCGGGATTTTATTTAAAAGGTTTCTTTGCCTGTGCTCAGCTTGTACACATATTTTTCCATGGTGATAAAAATGAACATCATCTTTTTCCCTTTATCCTCAACTTTTAAATGAAGAAAGAAAAATGGTTAGGAAATTTTCTAAAAAGAAGGTTTATTGAGCTCAGTGACCTTATTAACTGAAAAATGAGTCTTAGTAAACGCCATGTTTTCTCTGTAATTTTTTTTCAGGACGCTAACTTAAACAACCAAAACTTTCCGATTTCATTTATTCACGGAGCCTGGGAAGGAGTCTGGTGGGCTTTTGTTTCCATGACGACCGTCGGGTAAGCTCTTTGAAAAAATCTGTACCGTATCCTGACTATTCAATACCGTGCCATGAGCTACGGTAAATTCCGAAGTCACGATACCCTAAAACTAGCGGCACTTTTCACAACGCTACATGCAACGGAAGAAATAGAAGTTGAATTTCATAAAGCCGTAATTCATAAGATTAACTTCCAATTCCGTTTGTCGTTTACAAGCACTAGCATTTTAGGGCCTTCCTTCCTCAAAGTGGTAACTAGATATATCGTTTTCAGAGAATGTGGTCTATCCCCTGAATGTAAAAGCATACTCAGTATTCAGCGAAGAAATGTGGATATGATTATATTCCCAACATCTGCATTGTTTTATTGCATCACACTGCCATAAAATCAAGTTAATAAATTAGACTCGTCTCTTGTCCAGCCTCAAAAAGGAAAATTCCTAACTGTAATTGAATATTTAATGCTTTGACTACAAAATAAGGTATAACCAATTTTCTCAAGACCCTATGAAAATTTCAGGTTTCATTGCTTATCTAAAGAGCTATTTTTTATTTTAGAATGACCAAAGTTCATTTTATAAACCATACTTCTTTCTTCAGCTACGGTGATCGCACTCCCATGAGCCACCTTGGGCGCATTTTTGCGGTAGGCTGGGTTCTAACAGGACTGGTCATTATTTCAGTGACAATGGGAGCGCTGACGACAGCGCTGACGACGATTACCTACGACAGCGAAATAACCATATATGGATCAAAGGTACATGGGGCCTATAGCTAATAAATGATGTCGTTTGTTACAACTGAGATGTCTTAACATGTTTGAATGTTTGAACATCATCGACTGACGAACACACTTTTGACTTGGACTCAATGCTTATCCTACAGCACGAAGTACTTTGGAAAGCTGGTTTATTAACTTGGAACAGACTCCAACAAGTACCGGCGCCATACAAACGACTTATTCAAGAAATTTACTCAACAAACGAACCGAGGAGAACGACCTAACTTTCCCAACGGATCGAAACTGACCAATCACGACCGACTTAAACTACTCTAGTCTTAAAGCCAAAAAACGTCACAACAAAACTGACTAATCAGTTTTCATGAGCCAGAATTATAACACTCGACTGGCATACAACTCTTCACTTGACTCTGATGATGACTTCCGCTCAGGTTGTGAAAAAGACGTCAGTCACAACAACCGACAACATAACAGCCCAGACTGCACGATCAAAATGTTTTTGTATGCCAATTATTTTTGTTCGCCTAGAGATATACTCTTAGTTTGTGATGGTGATAATAGGTTGGAATACTTATCAATGCGACCAGTCCTTTAAACGGTTTGACCATTTGGACTCTTTCACATGATTGGCAGTTATGTTTAAATGTCAGACTAAATTTATTTAGGACAATGTAACGACAGAAATAGCGTTGTACCTTGGCTTAATGTTTGTTTGATAGAAGTATGGCTGCATTAGTAGTCATACCATTTATATTTTTTAGTATAAATCAACTGGTGTTTTATCATGGGCATATACTGTTGTCTGATTGGCTATGCCACTCACAATCTATCCTGTTTTGGTACAAATCTGCTAGTGTTATATCAGGAATGCTGTTCACTGATTGGCTATGCTGCTCACTATCTTTTCTGTTGTAGAAAGTTAGATATGACGTATCTTTGAGAAATAGCTATTTTTATCAAAGTATTAAAATAGATAAATAGATATGACGCATCGTTGAGCAGGACGTGTAAAGTTTTTCTTTAGGCGCGAGAATAAAAATGTCAGAACCTCTCTCCTTTGCATTTTCAGTTTCCTCCGTATCAATTTCATGACAGGAATGAAACCTCCGTTTTGGTATTGGTTTGAGTTTCTTGTAATATTTTTTCAGGTAGGGGCGATTCACGGCTCACCTGAGTACAATCTCGGAGTCAGGAGAAATGCGCTTGTGAACGAAGGTAGGTTGAAATTGTGTGAGGGGAGTGGGAGAGCTCGCTGGGTTACAGTTCAAGGTCTTTGCAATTTATGACTGAGAAAACGAAGGTTAGGTCCGTTCAGAAATTGGCACACGTCCTGGCTTGTGTGAAGATTGTTTTCTACAGAATGGCACATGGGTCTGTACTATGCCATACTATTTGAGCAATAGCGGGCTTTGTCCGTGTTTACACGAGGGAGTTTGGGAGAATTTGAGACAGTAATGCAAACCCGGAACTCAGTCAAGGGTTTGCATAACTTTTGAGAATTCTCCCAATCCTCCTAGTGTTAAAATGAGGCTATGTAAACCCGGAAAAGGTCCTCTATTACTTTTATAAATATACCTTGAAAATACGCACGAACCTAAAACATCACAACCGTGTTTGCATACTCCCATCTAAACACACATGTCAACCAATGAGAGCGCGCGTAGTATCTCAGTTATTTTATAACATGACGTTAATTAGGGACATTTTTATGCAAATTCCTGTTGAATTTTAGTTCAAGTTCGCTTTATTTAAAATTTTTTGTACTGCTTTAGATAAGAACTTGTCTAGCTGTATCTTAAAAGGAGAGAGGGTCAAAAAAGGTTGTCTTCACGAGCATATAACTCAAGCAAAAGAAAAATTCTACTGCATTTTCTGTCGCGGTGTCGGCCATTTCAACATGAATTCTTTTGTTAAAACAAATGGACTCTTCGCTTTGCTTCAAGGAGCTACGTCACGGCTTTTGCATTTTGAAAAAATTTGCCTAAATTTTTCAAACTCGTCATTTGTTCATTTATCTGTTTCAGTCTTCCCCATCCTTAACCATCCTTGTTCCCTTCTGGTTTAGTGTCACCTTTTTGTCGTTTTTCACCCTTAGTAAACTATCCAGGGGAAGGGCGGGGAGGATGGCTGTTAACGAATAGTTTTGTTTGTATTGTTAGGTTAGCCACAAAGGTAGATGCTACAATTAGTAAATATTTTAATTTAGCAAAAAATATCTCCAATTCTACAACTTACCTAGTGTCCTTGCCCTTAAAAGAATTTTGACAAGACGCAAGTGAAATTATTTCCTAATTTCACTTGCCGCCATTTGATTACCCACACAAATAATTCAAACTAGTGAATTAGACAACAACAAAGTTCTTTCCAACAGCGAAGAATTCGGGGCCCACCTCTGCATCTCGGAACGAGTCGCAAAACAATATGTAACATGTGGTAACAATGCCTCTAGTCCTAGATAACAATAGAGTTTTCAGAGAGGTAGTGGCGTACTGAGAATCCATGCAACAAAAGCTAGTAGTTTATTTTGATTAAAGACGACTGCGATGGAGGAGGGGGAGTGAAATGCGCGGATAGCCCAAGTATGAAACATTCACGAAAACAAAATTTAATATAAATAAACCTATCACATGTAAAACAAAAATAATACTTTAGAATTCCAACAAGATTAACTTATAATATCATGGGTTACAATTTACGTTCTCAATAGTGGGTTTTTGGCTTATTGTATCGAGAAATTTCGCCCCAAACGTTGTCAAGGCAATTTTACAATTTCACATGTGGAATTAGAAATTAACGCTGAAATTTCGCGCCAAATTTAAAGAGTAATTTGTCACCCATTATGCTAGGTTTTAAACAAACTGAACACTGACGTAAAGTGAAGGCTTCTATTTCCACTTAGAAAAAGACTACCACACCCTTGAAGAGCTCGCCGAGGCTCTTAACAACAGAGAAGTAGACGGAATCTTAGTAGACACGTACGCCGGTGGGACGCATAAAGACCTCTTCTCTAAGCCCTCGATACGAGTGGCCCAGATCATAGATTATCAAACAGCATATGGAGTTGTCATTGGTGGACACTCAATGCGTCTTCGACATTGTTTCTATGGTTACATGCGCTCCCACCAAGCGGAAATTTTTAAATGGGTTGAAGAACTTGTGGAACCTATAACGGTACGGTTTAGCTAGGAGTTGCTCTCAATGCTTCTAAACATTGACATAGAACTTCAAAAAGTCGTCACGCAATACTATTAGGGACCTTACGAAAGCACGACGGCGACGCCGACGACAACGTCCACCAAAAAATGCATTTAAATTTTACGGAAGTATCTCGCAACTATCAAAATTTGGTTAGTGTGATTAGCAGTATCAGCGCTTATTTTTACTTCGATTTTAATGCGCTTATTTAATTCAAACTAGAAACCTGAAAAACTTGCCGCTGTGGTTCACGTTCTTCACACCACGCAGAATTTATTCATTTCACGTCGTCGTTTTTCAGGGGACGACAAAGAAATGTGCAAAGATGGATAACGCACGTGCAGAGCTATTGTTCTGCTCATTAAATCTTTTGTTTGGCGACGTCCTCGTTGACGTCGCCGTCGTGGTCCCTATTAGGGACCTTTAGAAATGATGACGAGGACGTGGACGAAGACTTGTATGGTCGATTAAGCCCTGGGACGAGACAGTCGCCCACGGCAGGAAACAAAAACAGTTTAGCAGACCGGTAGCGTGGACGAGTTTCGTGCTGTGGAAGTCAATAGCGAAAATATCTTTTAAATACTTTCGTGGGCTGCTAAAACTTCTCTCCACCGATAACGATATGTGAGAAATACGCGTGTCAGAACAAAGCTAACTTTATCGTCGTTTGCGTAAACCACAACTTAAACGAATAGTTTCTATTTTTAAAGCCGGGAAATCTTTCAAATTTAAAAATGAAGTCAAGATTAAATTGCAAAAATTGCAATGTAATGCAGTTGACAGAATGTGATTTATATCTTATAAGGTTACATACGTATCCTGGTTAAATTTTATCGCCACAATCCGCCGGCATTCCTCCACACGCAGTGCGACCACAAATGCGCAAATCATAAGCTTACTTTTAATCTCTGCCTGAAGATCTGTTTTTTTATCATAGTCCTTTCAAATATGTTATGGACGCTATCTTATTCACTGACAAGCATTTTCGAGTGAAGAAGCCTTCGTAAAAATGCAAAAACTCCACGAAACATACCCCCGTTTCGACTCGCTCACTACAAGACGGCAAATGGCGGCAAATGACGTCCTGAACGAGGTGTGGACGACGAGTCGTGCTCCACGGCGCATGCGTGGTAGCGTCGAGTCTCGTATTTCCAACTTCCGGTCGTTCACGTCCTCGTCATCACTGCTAAAGGTCCGTATTGTCACAAGGGAGCGGCTTTACACGTTGACGACCCAAATAACGGCTTATTTGAGTCGTTGCGTGATTTTTTCCTTTTTGCAAAACAGGATTTTGCGTGACACAATGCTTCTAAATAGCAGTAAATCTGTCATGGTTTAAAGTGAGACTGTCGGCAAAGATGTGATGTGATTGCACAAAATTAAATTATTGGCATAGTTTTCCACGTGGATAATGGCATTGTTCATCTTCCATATCGCAGGGTTCGGGGCTTTCTGATGAAGAAGTTGTTCAGGACATATCAACTGGTTTGTTTGATAGCGAGGCTGATCTATTCAACAAAACACTCCTCATTACAAGCATAATGACAGCAACGGGTGCTATTTTGGGACTCTTATATGAAGCGGTACGAAGGATACGAGGGCGACAAAAGGTCCAACAAGACAACAGTAAGTAACATCTCAAATTATTTATGTAAAGCCTCGTGTAAGACAACTCAATCTGTTCATGCTCACAAAAGTTCCACTCGTAAATTCGTTTTCATTTTTTTTAGATTGCTTTTAAAATCCAATCAATAACTTTTCTTGATATATCTTCACAATCCAAACAAAAGCTAACTAGAGTACGTCAAAATCTATACTAATTAAAAACGGGTATTCAAACAATCATCTCTCCCCGTGGGAAACCGAAGAAAAAGAAAAAAAAACCGGCCTCAAGAGTCCACGTGGGCCCGAAGAGGATAAATAAAATAATTAAATAAATTCAAACAATCATATTCATGGCAATTATATTTTCTTTGTTTAACATGATGGATTATTAATTACTTTGGAAGTAACTTTTTTAGCTTGTTTTTAATCTTCTACTCAGCTCTGTTGATACACAAGTACAAAATGATCGAAGAAATGAGATTAATCGTGGAAGAATTCTTTCAACACTCTATGAAAACTCTAACCAAGATGAGAAAAAAGCACAGAAAAGAACTTCTGAGATACGCGAAGCTTGAGCCCAAAAGAACCATCCAACGAGCATCACCTGCAACGGATTCATCAACATTACAAACCGGAGATGATGACGATATTTCTGTGTTAGCGTTAGAAGATTTACATCTTAATAATGCTAAGTGCTAGTCAGTACATTAATGGGGAAAATTAGACAGGAATATCTAAACAGTTCAAGTTTTGAATTTACCTCACAGCACCGTCTTAGATCTAATTACGTCATGATGTTGCCCTTTTTGTCGAGGTTGGGTAGCGGCTATTGCAAGGTTTTACATTAATAGCTCGCTTCCCTTTTAGACTAAAAATGCATGGTTGTGCGGAGATATGAAATTTCTCTTCTAGTGTTCCGACCATTTTCTTAAGATTCTCCGAATTTTGCCCGAAGGCCACACGGACGTTTTCGAATATTTTCCGAAGATTACCGAAGGTTTCCGAAGATTTTATAGGTTTGCCGAAGACTTCCTATGAACACCCGAGGATGTTTCGACTACACCAATAAATTGAAGTTCAGTAGGGTCAAACATGTTATCAAACGTGACGTCATTGATATCATCACACGTAAAAGTATCGTAATTTTACACGTGTGTTCAATTGCCGTTTTTCTCTGGGGCAGAAACCCTTGCTTTACTTCCAACACGGCGGATATGTACCATGTTATCCGTTTTTGCAAAAGGGCTGTTGAATCCAATTTTTTCCTCGCACTAATTAAATCAGTCACATTAGACCATTTTAGAATTTTTTTATCGTACTGTGGTTTCCGAAATATTGGGTTTTCTTCCTAAATGGTCATATCATGTGACGTCATAAAATTCTGAAATCAAAATTTGCTAGGCCTGCTAAGTTTTCGTTTCCACTAGGTGTAAGGTGAACTAAAAGTATATCTTTTCGCAAATTTTCAGCTCTATAGTGTCCTTCGTTTTAACAACAGAGCATCTTGAATATTTGAGTTCTTCGCCGTATGTGACATCAAGCTGAGTGCCACGATAAAGCTATTTTGTTTAGAAAAGCTTTGGAGAAATTGTTTATTTATTTATCATCTACACTGTCTAACGTTCTTTGCTTCTGCAGTTCATTTTTTTCGAATTTAGTTTTTGATTGCGTTACTAGTGAAAACCACCAATTGCATACACGCTTACTTCCATATTTTGGAGCCGTGAGGTCCATTTTTAGCTAGACTTCAATAACTAATTAAATCAATGAAATGCAAAAATATCAAAAATAATGTACGTTCTATCAAAGAAAACGTTTAATCAGAGTGGCTTCATTTCAGTTTATTCATTACGAAAATGCTTTTAAATTGTAAGCCATTTCCTGGGATTTTAAAGTGTGAAAATTTAAAGTAACAACACAACGTAAAATGGTCTACCAGACTTGAAAAAAATCATAAACGGCGTTCGTATGTACATTTTTATTTTTATAAGGTATGTTATAATATCAAACAAGAGGGACAGTGTTTCATCACATTTGTGTTCCTGCATGGGTCAGTTCCATTATTCAGTTCTGGGTGAAGGTTTTTTTGCAGGACATTCCCTTGTTGCTCGATTTGTTGTACAGTAGTAGTCATTTAATTTGTTTTAGGGTTCCCGTTTTGGGTGGGATTACCAGGTCTTGTTTTCAGCACACACGAGCCTTCAGGCGAGTGTGTATACAAGAAAAATCATGTCACGAGTCGACTAATATTCACTTCTGATTGAAACAAAAGGCTCCACCTCTAAAAGCGCTAGTTGAGGTGCCTACCTCGGTAGCTCATTAACCAGTTTCTTTTGTTCAAATAGTCATGCCTTGGAAATCTCCACAAACACGGGGATTCGCCGTCTAATTAAAAATGTGCTACATCAGGCGTGGTCATTTGTCTATTTTGTGCAAGTGTCAAGTTCACAGCATTTTTCGATAGGCTATTATACGCATAAAAAGTTTTCCCCAAAGAACAATTGCTGTCCACCTCGAAAATGATCGTTTTTTTTTTAGCAAAACTCTATTGTTCTTTTACTGAAATTTTTAAATGCTCATATTATCTAAAACAGGTGTGAACTTGACACTTGCTAACAATAGACAAGAGGCCAATTGTTTGGGAAATAACGATTTTAGAGGATATATCAAGCCAAGAATGTTTAAACAATAGCAACAGAATAATGAGCTTCTGAGCATTGAGCAAACCTGACAATTTCAGAGGTCGACCCCTATTGCTTTCATGTGAAGCTAATATTAGCCGATTCAAAGGTGGTGTGAACTTGGCACTTGCGCTCAAGAAGGGATGTGGTCACATTGCCATTGTGTGCAGGAGTCAAAGTCACACCTGTTTTTGATCAGCTAATATTCGCTTCTAATTGAAACAAAAGGGTCCACCTATAAATTAGCTGATTTAAAGGTGTGCGTAAAAGGAAAGTGATCACGTTACTACTGTGTGCAACTTTCAAGATCACACCTCTTTTAGATAGGCTATTAAAACAATGGACTTGTTGAGGCGATCACTGAGATTTGATTGTCAGCAACAACTTTATTGTTGTTTAACATATTCATTAGTTAATAATTGAAGAAGTTTGTAGTTATGAAAGGGAGATCTCCTTAATTAGAAAAAAAAGCTTGCAGAGGTCTTCCTGCTACTTCATATTATACTGTATTCTTCTTTATCTGATTTAAAAAGATTTGAGTGGTAAATAAAGTTGATTGACTGATTGATTGACTCACTTATTTCCTGATTGCTTTATTTACTGATGGATTTCATGCTGACACTGATGCTGATGCTGATACTGATTCTGATTCTGATTCTGATACTGATACCGATACTGATGTTGATTCTGATTCTGATACTGATACTGATGTTGATGCTGATGCTGATGCTGATGCTGATACTGATACTGATACTGATACTGATACTGGTACTGATGTTGATGCTGATACTGATTCTGATACTGATGTTGATGCTGATGCTGATGCTGATACTGATACTGATACTGATACTAATACTGATATTGATATTGATACTGATACTGATACTGATACTGATTCTGATTCTGATACTGATACTGATGTTGATACTGATGTTGATACTGATGTTGATACTGATTCTGATTCTGATTCTGATTCTGATGCTGCGTAGTGGTGTAGTGAGGTGTAGTGAAGTGTAGTGAGGTGTAGTGTGGTGAAGTGAGGTGTAGTGAGGTGTAGTGAAGTGAAGTGAGGTGTAGTGAAGTGTAGTGAGGTTTAGTGAGTTGTAGTTATGTGTATTGAGGTGTACCGAGGTGTAGTGAAGTGTAGGGAGGTGTAAAGAGGTTTAGTGAAGTGAAGTGAGGTGCAGTGAGGTGTAGTGAGGTGTAGTAAGGTGTAGTGTGGTGAAGTGAGGTGTAGTGAAGTGAAGTGAGGTGTAGTGAGGTGTACTGAAGTGTAGTGAGGTGTGGTGAGGTGTAGTGAGATGTAGTGAGGTGTAGTAAAGTGTGGTGTGGTGAAGTGAGGTGTAGTGAGGTGTAGTGAAGTGAAGTGAGGTGTAGTGAAGTGTAGCGAGGTTTAGTGAGGTGTAGTGAAGTGTAGTGAGGTGTAGTGAGGTGTAGTGAAGTGTAGTGAGGTGTCGTGAAGTGAAGTGAGGTGCAGTGAGGTGTAGTGAGGTGTAGTAAGGTGTAGTGTGGTGAAGTGAGGTGTAGTGAAGTGAAGTGAGGTGTAGTGAGGTGTACTGAAGTGTAGTGAGGTGTGGTGAGGTGTAGTGAGATGTAGTGAGGTGTAGTAAAGTGTAGTGTGGTGAAGTGAGGTGTAGTGAGGTGTAGTGAAGTGAAGTGAGGTGTAGTGAAGTGTAGCGAGGTTTAGTGAGGTGCAGTGAAGTGTAGTGAGGTGTAGTGAGGTGTAGTGAAGTGTAGTGAGGTGTCGTGAAGTGAAGTGAGGTGCAGTGAGGTGTAGTGAGGTGTAGTAAGGTGTAGTGTGGTGAAGTGAGGTGTAGTGAAGTGAAGTGAGGTGTAGTGAGGTGTACTGAAGTGTAGTGAGGTGTGGTGAGGTGTAGTGAGATGTAGTGAGGTGTAGTAAAGTGTAGTGTGGTGAAGTGAGGTGTAGTGAGGTGTAGTGAAGTGAAGTGAGGTGTAGTGAAGTGTAGCGAGGTTTAGTGAGGTGTAGTGAAGTGTAGTGAGGTGTAGTGAGGTGTAGTGAAGTGTAGTGAGGTGTAGTGAAGTGAAGCGTAGTCAGGTGTAGTGAAGTGGAGTGAGGTGTAGTGAGTTGTAGTTACGTGTATTGAGGTGTACCGAGGTGTAGTGAAGTGTAGTGAGGTGTAGTGAAGTGAAGTGAGGTGTAGTGAAGTGCAATAGGTGTAGTGGGGTGTAGTGAAGTGTAGTGAGGTGTAGTGAGTTGTAGTTAAGTGTATTCTTGGTTTTCACATGACGTCACAGGCATTGCATAATTAGGCCGGCACCATGTTGGAGTCCCTCCCCTGCTGTGTAATGCATGTAAGTTCACTCCAAGTAGCGAATTTCACCTCAATTTCTTTAGCCTTTTTTCATGGATTCTTCGAAAATCAAAGCCAAGGACGACTTGGACGACTTATCTAAAGCTGTGCCGGTGCTTTCTATGTATGCACTAAGTCTCGACAGTCACGTAAAGAAGAGATATTTGGAAAAGATTTCGGTTTTTGGTGTTGACCCCGCTAGTATCCCCGTTGATCAGTTTGATCCCGAGTGCTTGCCTCCGATCGAAGCCGCAGATTTGGTTTCTTACCTGGTTTTGGAGACCAGTTACTACACGAAGCAGCAATTTAAAGCCTACAAAAGTCTGGAGGCTTATAATCAAATGGTTTCGGGATTTATTATGTCGGTAAAAGGAAAAATAATTTCAGGGAGGTATGTGGTTGTCGGGAAGGTGCGACATTCGCAGAGAATGAATGATCCCCTTGTAAACATTTGGATCATTGCTGGAAATGACGGAACTGTGTTATCGGCGCACTGTTTGGGATGTAAAGCTGGCTTGGCTGAATCTTGTTCCCATATTGCTAGCGTTTTGTTCTATGTCGAAGCCTGGATTCGCATAAACGGCACTCCGAGCTGTACGCAAGTCAAATGCACGTGGTTGTTACCAACTTATGTACATGAAGTGCCCTACGCAAGGGTAAGAGACATCGATTTTTCCTCTGCCCAAAATCTCAAACAAAATCTTGATCGGAAAATTGATTCCCTAGACAATAACATTGCTAATCAGAGGCCACAAGAACGAGTTTGTTCAAGGAGAGCTTCAGCTACGCAACCTTCAAAACAGGAAATCGCTCAGGAAATGTCAAGCTTGTATGACAATCACATGGTCCACCCCTTGTCGCGGTGTGATAGCTTGAGCACCTCAATGACCCGGAGAGCTATGCCAGCGGGAGCATCTGCTCCTGGTAGGGCCACCCATGCTGGACAGGTCGAAGGGTAGGGGTCAGACTAATGTGGATCACCTCACCCAGAGGTTAATTGGGTTTGCGTAGGGCTAACACCCCTACCTGTAAAAAGAACATGTTACTGAAGCATCGACGGCTTTTAACCAAAACACTCACCTGGGAGAGGAAGGGCCTCCAACCTGGAGACTCATGACGCAGTACAGGGAAAGCCGAAAGGAAGCTGTAAGGCCGACACCCCTTCTGACAACCAGGACAACTACAAGAATAGCTACATGGAACATCAGGACAATGTATGAAGCAGGAAGAACCAATCAAATAGCGAGAGAGTTGAGGAACTACAAGATCGGAGTTCTTGGACTGAGTGAAACAAGGTGGCTTAAGTCAGGACAGCTGAGATTGTCATCAGGAGAACAGCTGTTGTACTCCGGACAAACAATGGATGGAGCCCCCCACACTGAGGGTGTGGCCCTGATGCTGGCACCAGAGGCACAGCGAGCACTCATTGGTTGGGAACCTGTAAACTCTCGCATCATTACAGCGAAGTTTACCACTAAGAAGAAGGACATCAGACTGAATATCATCCAATGCTATGCTCCCACCAATGATGCAGAAGAAGAGAGGAAGGAGGAATTCTACCAGCAACTGCAGGCAGTGTTGGACAGCGGTGGAGCCAAAGACATGACTATACTGATGGGAAACTTCAATGCTAAGACCGGCGCAGATAATACGGGCTACGAGGAGATCATGGGGAAGCATGGGCTGGGAAACATGAACGAAAACGGTGAGCTCTTTGCGGACTTGTGCGCCCTAAACCGGCTGGTGATTGGAGGAAGTATCTTCCCGCATAAGCGCATCCACAAAGCTACATGGAGATCCCCAGACCAGAGAACAGAGAACCAGATCGACCATATCTGTATCAGCCAGAAGTTTAGGAGGTCATGGCGGGATGTGAGGGTGCTGAGAGGTGCTGATGTGTCATCAGATCACCACCTGGTTTTGACAGTAGTGAGACTCCGACTCAAGAAATACACCAACACCAATAATAACACCCGAAAAAGATACAATGTGGGACTGCTTAGGAACAAAGACACACAAACCGCATTCCAGATCAGCTTTTCCAACAGGTTCCAGCTACTACAGGGACTGATAGATGATAGTGAGACAGACCTCGAGACACAGTGGGAGGAGAGCAAGAAACTCTGGCTGGACACTTGTGAAGAAGTCCTGGGCATAAAGAAGGCACAACACAAGGAATGGATCTCCGCTGACACCATCCAGAGGTTAGAGGCAAGAAAAGGGAAAAAAATGTGCTGAACGTGAGCCGGACAAGAGCAGCAAAGTCAAAGGCACAAGTAGAATACACAGCAGCTGACAGAGAAGTGAAAAAGAGCATCAGGAAAGACAAACGTGACTACATCGAACACCTGGCCAGCCAAGCGGAGGAAGCAGCCGGACAAGGCAACTTTAAAGACCTGTACATTACCACCAAGAAGTTGGCAGGCAAGTTCCAGCAGACACACATGCCCGTAAAGGATAAAGACGGAAACCCACTGACAACAGCAGAAGATCAGCTTAAGCGATGGGCAGAACACTTCAGAGAGCTGTTGAACCGTCCTGCTCCTGACTTATTACCCGACATCCCACCTGCGGAGACCGAACTACCCATCAACTGTGAAAAGCCCACAAAAGCGGAGATCAAGAAGGCCATCATGCAACTGAGGAATGGGAAAGCGGCTGGGCCGGACGAGATACCAGCAGAGGCCATCAAGGCAGATATTGAAACTACGACCAGCATGCTGCACAGCCTCTTCAGCAAGATCTGGGAAAAGGAGGAAGTGCCAACACAGTGGAAAGAAGGGATTTTAATCAAGTTGCCCAAGAAAGGTGACCTCAGAGACTGTAATAACTACCGAGGAATCATGCTGGCGCTCCTGTCTCACAACCACAGACAGATGCAGGACAAGACCACCCACCTGGAGACCGTATCGGCTGGGACAGGGCTCAAGATCAGCAGGAAGAATGGATGCGAAACTTGGAGGAAGACAACGACAATGCTGCAGAAACTCCAGACATTTACCAACACATGTCTGAGGCGCATCTACAACATCAGATGGCCAGAGAAAATCCGAAACGAAGACCTATGGGAGCGAGCGGGACAGGAACCAGTGGCCAAGCAAATCCTGAAAAGAAAGTGGGGTTGGATCGGACACACCCTTCGGAAGCCGGTATCCAGCATCACGCGGCAAGTCCTGACTTGGAACCCTCAGGGGAAGAGGAAGCGAGGACGACCCCGAAACAGCTGGAGACGAGACACTGAAGAAGAGCTTAAACAGCAAGACTTGAACTGGTCAGAAGTGACAAAGAAAGCCCAGAACAGGGTGCGCTGGAGGAAATTCGTTGATGGCCTATGCTCCACTGGGAGCGATGGGCCTAAGTAAGTAAGTATGAAAAACTCAATAACTGTTCCACAAAGCCTGTGGCTTTGAGCGTCAATCGGGCTTACTCTCAACAGTTTGTTGCTGAGAGCAGAAATGTATCTGTTATATCAGACTTGTTTAAGACCGACTATCTTGATATGGGATATCAGGAATTACTGAAAATTCGCTTAAGTGTTAAACTGTGTGTCTCTGATGAAGAGATAAAAAAAGTTGATAAAGATTCCAGGACCCAAGCTAATGGATCAGGATTTTTTCGCCATCGAGCAGGTAGAATTGGTGCCTCTGTGAGTGGAACAGCATATCACAGCAACCTTGCACAGCCCCCACAATCATGTATCAAGTCTATCTGCTATCCTAACTTGTATAAGCTCAACACCAAAGCCATCAAGCATGGATGCAAATACGAAGCTCATGCTATCAGAGCTTACGAGGCCAAAATGAAGGCTGCACATAAAAACTTCAAACTAGAGAGATGCAACTCCAGACTTCTTAGTGTCCTGTGATTGTTGTGGCTTGGGATGTGGGGAGGTTAAATGCCCATTCACTCTTCAACATGGGGAATTCAAAAAGTTCGCTGAAGAAAATCACTCATGTTTAGAGGAAATCAATGGGAAGTTGTCTCTAAAACGAGAACATAACTACTACTATCAAGTTCAGCAGCAGCTTTTTACGCTACCTGAGAGGAAATATTGTGACTTTGTTGTGTGTGGTATAGAAAGTGAATTAAATACGCATTTATTCACCGAGCGTATTTTACCAGACACAAATCACAAGGACAGAGTGCTTCCGAAATTGGAAGCATTTTGGAGGATTGCGGTATTACCTGAGATCATTGGGCGCTGGTACACACGCAGGCTTTCAGTTCCAGTGCCAATGCCAAACCCTGGGGCAATTTGTTTCTGTCGTGCTATAGCAGATACAGCTACAGTGACATGCAGTAATGTTGACTGCCCTTATAAGGAGTTTCACAAATCCTGTTTGGCTCTAGACTCAGTGGCCTTGCCAAAAACATGGTACTGCCCACATTGCAGTAGGCTTCCTCAGTTCAAAAGAGGAAAGGCCAAGTCCCTCGCTTCGCGTAAAGCTCAACAGTCTGTAATCAACCAGGCAGCAATGAAATGCGACAGTATCTGTGTCTGCGATGTTAAACCTACATTAAATGAGAAACTGGTTCAGTGCCACAACCAGGGTTGTACAAGCGGGAGGTTTTTCCACCTCACATGTCTAAGTCTTACGAGAATGCCAAATAACTCAAAAACCACTTGGCAATGCCCAAATTGTAAGAAACGTACAGTTACTACTGGTAAGCGGCAGCCAACTACCACATGTGCTTCTTTTAGCTCTTCAAGCAGTGAGAGTGAGGATGATGAAATGATCACAGGAGTGTTTATCGGGGTGACAAATAAGTACAGTGTACTCGGGAACCTTACATCGTCTGACTTTGATACAATAGAGAGTCCAACTGGTTGGCTTGACTGTAACATTATTCAGCAAGCTCAAGTACTTTTAAAGCAAGTCAATCCTTTATTAGATGGATTTCAACGCACCACATTAGGTCCTGCACGAAACTTCGACATTGTCACTAGCGAGTTCGTGCAAATTCTCCACACAGGCAAAGATCACTGGGTGTGTGTCAGCTCTGTTGGCTGCCCACCTGACACAGTGCATCTCTTTGACAGTCTCTACAATCATGTGATTCGATCTGAGGTTGAAGATCAGACCCAAGATATGCTAGCGGGAAACCTGAGGGAGTTAAAATGTGAATTATACCTTACAACACTAGTAATAATTTTGCATTCAGATGAAAATCACTTCATTTCGGACAATCTTACTAGGTCAAAAATCACAATAAAACTAATCAAACGGAATTATTGGTGGACAGAAATTTACGAGAGCAGAGCACACCCTAATAATGCGGTCGATCATTGCGGTTGCACATTAAGTAGTCGATTGGTAAAATGCTTTGCAAGATTGTATATTTCCTTCGCAATAGACCAATCACTCTCTCAACGTGGATGCGCACATTTGCTATCCCTCTTGTGCGCTCCACATCCACTTGGTCTAGTTGTGACAAGCCTTTTGTGAAAGCAGGAATGGCAAGTTTGGCCTGCTTCAGTCCAACACTTTCTGTTATCGTGAACCCCCGATCTGCCATAACCATGTCCCCAGGAAATAGTTTCTCAAGAAAGCCACAATTTTCAGTCAGGAACTTGTCCGATGTCCTTCCTCCCCAAGCCTCAGACACATAGCAAATGGTCCCTTGAGGGCTTATGCCAACTAGCACTTTGATTGTGTTGTGATGCTTGTAGGATGAAAAGGTCTGAGCCCTTGCCAGGAGGTTTGAAGGTTTGTCAATAAAGACCTCAAAACAGTCAATCACAACAGTGATTTTCCTACCAAATGAATACTGGAAACACATAGGCATTGTAGCCCATAGTTCGTCTCTCTCTGGCCAGTAAATCATTTCTTTCAGCCAAGTGTCCATAACAATCAACCAGTGGCTAATTATGCGTGAAACTGTAAAACGAGAGACCATAAATCTATAGGCCAGGTCTTGCAGCGGAACATTCAATCTAAGTTTCATTAGTACGATAATGAATTCTTGAAACCGATCAAGTGTCTGTGTGTTGCGTGTGATATGCTTGGCCACGTGCTCGAAGACAACCATCAAGATTTCGTAAGACGGCAAACCCGTGTAAAAAAGTACTTTATCATTGGATTTAAAGAAATCCTGATTAGGTGCACAATAGTTACTGCCACAAAACATGTAATCAAACTCTTCTGTTTGAGTTTCGCTATCCTCCCGATCGGCCGTAGCAAAGTTCTCAGTGGGGTCAGGTGTGAAGTCAATGTCAGAAACACACTCGCCGTTTTCATTTATTTTAAGTCTCTTTGCTCCTTGTCTCTCAAGTAATTCTTCCCATTCTTGTCGTGCTTCGCGTGCTGCTTCTTCTTGCAATATAAACTCTCTTGCCTCACGCTCTTTCCGCTCTTGTTCTTCCTGCTTTCTGATGCGTTCAGCTTGTAGTGCTTGCTCGCGACTTTGGGCTCGGAGTTTCGTTCTTTCGCCTTTCTTCTCTGCAGATTCGAGGTTTTTCTGGACATATTCTTGTTTCCCAAGATTTTGTGAAGGTTTCCAGTCCTTGTTATATTTATCCCACGGCATAGAAGGCTTCCCCGAAATGAAATGTCTGCCGCATACCCTTTCAGTTTTCAAGATGTCCTTGCACGAAATATCACCTCCACTAATCGCCGAAATCCAAGCATTTCTTCTTTCCTCGGTCAGCTTTTTGTATTCCTCTCCTTGATTATGAATAACTGCAGGTATACGGAACATTCCTATGCCATTCTTATTACTAGTTTTCATGCTACAGCCTACAACGATACAAAGAACCATCTTCGAGTGTGTCAGATTAGTGTTTCGCTACTCATTGTTTACGCTTACAGGGACTCCAACATGGCGGATAGCAACGATTGTCAAGGTCTTAGGTCACGTGGGTGAAAACCAAGAATTGAGGTGTACCGAGGTGTAGTGAAGTGTAGTAAGGTGTAGTGAGGTGTAGTGAAGTGAAGTGAGGTGTAGTGAAGTGAAGTGAGGTGTAGTGAAGTGTAGTGCGGTGTAGTGAGTTGTAGTGAAGTGTTGTGAGATGTAGTGAGGTGTACTGAAGTGTAGTGAGGTGTAGTGAAGTGAAGCGTAGTGAGGTGTAGTGAAGTGGAGTGAGGTGTAGTGAGGTGTAGTGAAGTGTAGTGAGGTGTAGTGAGGTGTAGTGAAGTGTAGTAGGTGTAGTGTGGTGTAGTGAAGTGTAGTGAGGTTTAGTGAGGTGAAGTAGTAAGGTGTAGTGAAGTGTAGTGAGGTGTAGTGAAGTGAGGTGTAGTGAGGTGTAGTGAGGTGCAGTGAGGTGTAGTGTGGTGTAGTGAAGTGTAATGAGGTGTAGTGAAGGGTAGTGACGTGTAGTTAGGTGTTGCGAAGTGTAGTGAGGTGTAGTGAAGTTTAGTGAAGTGCAGTGTGGTGTAGTGAGGTGCACGGAAGTGAGGTTTAGTGAGGGGTTGTGAAGTGTAGTGAGGTGTAGTTAGGTGTAGTGAAGTATAGTGAGGTGTAGTGAGGTGTGCTGAGGTAAAGCGAGGAGTGCTTTAGCTTAGTGAAGTGTAGTGAGGTGTATTTAGGTGTAGTGAATTGTAGTGAGGTGTAGTGACGTGTACTGAAGTGTAGTCAGGTCTAGTAAGGTGTAGTGAGGTGTAGTGAAGTGTAGTGAGGTTTAGTGAGGTGTAGTAGTGAGGTATAGCGAAGTGTAGTGAGGTGCAGTGAAGTGTAGTGAGGTTTAGTGAAGTGAGGTGTAGTGAGGTGTAGTTAGGTGCAGTGAGGTGTGGTGTAGTGTAGTGAAGTGTAGTGAGGTGTAGTGAGGTGTAGTGAAGTGTAGTGACGTGTAGTGACGTGTAGTGGAGTGTAGTGAGGTGTAGTGAGGTGCAGTGAGGTGAAGTGAAGTGAGGTGTATTGAATTATAGTGAGGTGTAGTAAGGTGTAGTGAAGTGTAGTGAGGTGTAGTGAGGTGTAGTGGTGAGGTGTAGTGAGGTGTAGTGAAGTGTAGTGAAGTGTAGTGAGGTGTAGTGAAGTGAGGTGTAGTGACGTGTAGTTAGGTGTAGTGAAGTGAAGCGTAGTGAGGAGTAGTGAGTTGTAGTTAAGTCTATTAATAAGGTGTACCGAGGTGTAGTGAAGTGTAGTGAATTGTAGAGAGGTGTAGTGAGGTGTAGTGAAGAGCAGTGAAGTGCAGTGAGGTGTAGTGAGGTGTAGTGAAGAGCAGTGAAGTGCAGTGAGGTGTAGTGAGCTGTAGTGAAGAGCAGTGAAGTGCAGTGAGGTGTAGTGAGGTGTAGTTAAGTGTAGTGACGTGTAGTGACGTGTAGTAAAGTGTACTGAGGTGCAGTGAGGTATAGTGAAGTGTAGTGAGGTGTCGCGAAGCTGAGTGTAGTGTGGTGAAGTGTGGTGTAGTGAAGTGTAGTGTGGTGTAGTGAAATGTAGTGAGGTGCAGTGAGATGTAGTGAAGTGTAGTGAGGTGTCGCGAAGCTGAGTGTAGTGTGGTGTAGTGTGGTGTAGTGAAGTGTAGTGAAGTGTAGCGAGGGTATAGTGAGGTGTAGTAAAGTGCAGTGAGGTGTAGTGAAGTGAAGTGTAGTGAGGTGTAGTGTGGTGCTGTAAAGTGTAGTGAAGTGAGACGTAGTGAGGTGTAGTGAAGTTTAGTGAAATGTAGTGAGTTGTAGTTAAGTTTATTGAGGAGTACCGACGAGTAGTGAAGTGTAGTGAGGTGTAGTGAGGTGTAGTGAGGTGTAGTAAAGTGTAGTGTGGTATCGTGAAGTGAAGTGTAGTGAACTGAAGTGAGGTGTAGTGAGGTGTAGTAAGGTGTAGTAAGGTGTAGTGTGGTGAAGTGTAGTGAGGTGTAGTGAGGTGTAGTGAAGTGTAGTGAGGTGTAGTGAGGTTTAGTGAGGTGTAGTGAGGTGTACTGAAGTGAAGCGTAGTGAGGTTTAGTGAGGTGTAGTGGTGAGGTGTAGTGAATTGAAGTGAGGTGTATTGAAGTGTAGTGAAGTGTAGTAAAGTGAAGTGTAGTGAGGTGTAGTGAAGTACAGTGAGGTGTAGTGAAGTGAGGTGTAGTGACGTGTAGTTAGATGCAGTGAGATGTAGTGTGGTGTAGTTAAGTGTAGTGAGGTGTAGTGAAGTGTAGTGACGTGTAGTGAGGTGTAGTGAAGTGTAGTGAGGTGTATTGAAGTTTAGTGAAGTGTAGTGAAGTGTAGTGTGGTTTAGTGAGGTGTACTAGTGAGGTGTAGTGAAGTGTAGTGAGGTGTAGTGAAGTGTAGTGAGGTGTAATGAAGTGTAGTGAGATTAAGTGTAGTGTGGTGTAGTGAGGTGTACTGAAGTGTAGTGAGGGGTTGTGAGGGGTTGTGAAGTGTAGTGAGGTGTAGTGAACTATAGTGAGGTGTATTGAGGTATAGTGAGGTGTAGTGAGGTGTAGAAAAGTGTAGTGAGGTGTAGTGAAGTGTAGTGTAGTTTAGTGAAGTGTGGTGAAGTGTAGTGAGGTGTACTGAAGTGTACTGAGATGTACTGAGGTGTAGTGAATTGTAGAGAGGTGTAGTGAGGTGTAGTGAAGTGTAGTGAAGTGTAGTGAGGTGTAGTGAGTTGTAGTGAAGTGTTGTGAGGTGTAGTGAGGTGTACCGAAGTGTACGGGGGAGTACTGAAGTGTAGTGAATTGTAGAGAGGTGTAGTGAAGTGTAGTGAGGTGCAGTGAGGTGTAGCGAGGTGTAGTGAGCTGTAGTGAGGTGTAGTTAAGTGTAGTGACGTGTAGTGTCGTGTAGTAAAGTGTACTGAGGTGCAGTGAGGTATAGTGAAGTGTAGTGAGGTTTAGTGAGGTGTAGTGAGGTGTAGTGAAATGTAGTGACGTGCAGTGAGATGTAGTGAAGTGTAGTGAGGTGTCGCGAAGCTGAGTGTAGTCTGGTGTAGTGTGGTGTAGTGAAGTGTAGTGAGGTTTAGTGAGATGTAGTAAAGTGCAGTGAGGTGTAGTGAAGTGAAGTGTAGTGAGGTGCAGTGAGGTGTAGTGTGGTGTTGTAAAGTGTAGTGAAGTGAGACGTAGTGAAGTGTAGTGAAGTTTAGTGAGGTGTAGTGAGTTGTAGTTAAGTTTATTGAGGTGTACCGAGGAGTAGTGAAGTGTACTGAGGTGTAGTGAGGTGTACTGAAGTGTAGTGAAGTGGAGTGAGGTGTAGTGAGGTGTAGTGAAGTGTAGTGACGTGTAGTGAGGTGTAGTGAAGTGTAGTGAGGTGTTGTGAAGTTTAATGAAGTACAGTGTGGTGTAGTGAGGTGCAGTGAAGTGAGGTTTAGTGAGGGGTTGTGAAGTGTAGTGAGGTGTAGTTAGGTGTAGTGAAGTGTAGTGAGGTGTAGTGAGGTGTGCTGAGGTGTAGCGAGGTGTAGTGACGTTTAGTGAAGTGTAGTGAGGTGTATTGAGGTGTAGTGAATTGCAGTGAGGTGTAGTGAAGTGTACTGAAGTGTAGTGAGGTGTAGTGAAGTGTAGTGAGGTGTCGTGAAGTGAAGTGTAGTGAGTGTAGTGAGGTGTAGTGTGGTGTAGTGAAGTGTAGTGAGGTTTAGTGAGGTGTAGTAGTGAGGTGTAGTTAAGTGTAGTGAGGTGTAGTGAGGTTTAGTGAAGCGTAGTGAAGTGTAGTGAGGTGTCGTGAAGCGAAGTGTAGTGAGTGTAGTGAAGTGTAGTGAGGTGAACTACTTTCGCAGCCAGTGGTTACATACGTATAATCCTTCCTTTTTTAATCCAGCTTTTTTTAGTTCTTCTAAAACTAAAAAAAACTCGGGCTCGTGGTCTAATTGTTAATTAGACCTTGGAAACACGGCTTCCAAACACGCAACTCGGAACTCCAACTCGGAACTCCAACTTTCACCCCCAACTCGCAACTCGCAACTCTAACTCGCAACTGCAAGTCGCAACTCGCAGACTCGTATTGTTACCACACACAAACTTAATAGATACATTTTGATAATCTTGTTTTCTTCCGTTAATGTAATTTTGTTCAAAAGGTAAAAGGTATCCACCCCCACCTTGCGATTGTTCGTGCCTTTTTTCTTTTTAGCGCTAAACATTTCCATCCAACCATTACAGCGATACCAGAGCAAATGCAACATCAAGTATTGTAAACGTATAATTCATAAAAAAACAGTTGAAAAAGGCTTTTTGAAAATAGAAAATTCTATCAAATACTCTTCATAATTGTTTTGTTTTTAAAATCTGAGATTTTGTTGTCATTTTTCAGTTTTTAACAGTTATGTGTTACCCTCCACAAATAGAGTTGTTACTTACTTACTTACTTTTTTATAACCAATTTATTGTTTTTTAACGTATTTACCTATTAAATTATCTAGCCTAAGAAGGGTCGTGGCCTCTTGTTTGCAGGTGTCATGTTCACAGAATTTTTGATCGGCTATTATACGCATCGAAAGATTTTCCCCAAAGAACAATTGCAGTCCACCTCGAAAATGATCGGGTTTTTTTTAGCAAAACTCCAATGTTCTTTTACTGAAATTTTTAAATATTAGCCGATCTAAAATAGGTTTGAACTTGACACTTGCACACAAAAGAGGCCACGCCTCTTGTAACGCGCAGGCAATAGACCGACCATGTCGCCGAGGCTTAGGGGAATAAAACAAAAGATTTTACATCGAGGCTTAGGGTGAATAAATAATTTCTTTAAAGGAGTCCCGTTTGAATGCAATTTGTCGGCTCGAAACTGTAAACAGCTTGAAGTTTTAGAAACCGCGCAATCCGACTAAGTCATATGTCATTTCATGTGTATGTCCATTTTTTATACACTAGCATTAGCCAATGAACACACATCATCATTTTCATCAATCTCGTTCCCAGAGTCCACGGGTTCCACGGTCAGCGGTTGGTCGTCAGGCGAGACTCTGGGAAATGAAGCGGAAGTAAGTTTGATGTTAACCGAAATAAACTTCAAAAGAAACTTTCTTTTGGAGGGAAATTTGTTATTGTAACTGCTGTAAAAAATTGTTTCACCGTGAAGGGAAAACATTCTGTTAATCATTTTGGACACCTGCCTGCGTATAAAAGGACAATTAAACTTTCTGTACTTACCGGAATATGTTGTAGTCCCTGAAATATTGTCTTCTGGCATCGTCTGACTTCCTACTTCTGCACAACAACCGAGACCTCAGATTTCTGGGTAAATTAAAAATTCCATTTTCCCAGAGTCTCCCCTGGCGACCAACCGCTGACCTTGGAGTCCGTAGACTCTGGAAACGACTTTGCGTTTTCAATGGCTCTGCAATCAAAAATAGTCAATTATATAAATATTAATTTTATTCACCTACTAGAAGATGGGTATCCATGTTCTATTTAAGCAATAGACCACACTTTCTATAGGTTTATTGGGGTCATAACCCACGCGGGATGTTTGAGAGAACACGAGAATAGAAGAAGACAGAAGACGCAGAAGACGTGCGATTTAATTTTTCCATGGATTTACCGGCACAATAAACCATAGCTGATTGACCAATCAGAGCGCGCGCATTGATTTTGTTATTATATAAAAGAAAATAATGCCCGCTTGAGGTCTAGAAAAGCTGCTAGTGGATGCCCGAACCGTTAGGCGAGAGCATTCAGCTGCTTTTCTAGACCTCAAAAGGGCATTCTTTTCTTATAGGACATTGGGAGACCCACCTTCTAGCTAGTTTAGAATATAGCATTAAAAAATCCTAAAAAATCACCGAATTTACGCGCGTGGGCGGCCTCCTTGTTCGTATTTCTGGCACTCGCTGCTCAATGGTTCGTCCACATTTTCGTCTTCCTAGTAACCTGAACTTATTTCATTAATATTTGTTTTAGCAGCCATAATTAAGGAAATAATAAAACAAAAATTTTAACGGATAGACCAATTCCGATATATTAATATTCTAACATGTCACCGAGGCTTACGGGAATAAAACAAAAGAAATTATTTATTCATCCCTAAGCCTCGATGCAAAATCTTTTGTTTTATTCCCCTAAGCCTCGGTGACATGTTAGAATATTGATATATCGGAATTGGTCTATTGTCGCCGCCATTTTATTTTCAGTTTGCAACGCAACATTAACTACATCCGGGTACAAACAACAACAACTTTATTTGTACCCTTGATTAAATTAAGTTAACAAAACTAGAAAGTATAAAATGGAATTAGTACATGGCTGCCCGAAATAACCACCATTGGCTAATGAGAAACTGGGCAGCCACCCTTAGTGTTTACATCAGTTATTTTAATAAAGGTCAGGTGCCGAGCTTCTATAGTGTTTGCCCATATTCTGCCCATTGTTTGCCCATAATGTCAAAATTTTTTTTCCCTCATCTTGCCCCTTGGAAATTTGATACTTTTAAAACTAGCATATTTGCCCTCGAAGCTTCGCTTCTCGGGCAAATATTTATTTTAAGAACATCAAATTTCCGCGGGGCAACTATCAGCCGATAGTTCCTCGACAGGAACACTCTATTGTTTAAATAGCGAGCACACAGGACTGTGCTGTGTTCTAAATAATGAATATTCACCGTTTCTGCAAGAGCTTTCCCATTCTGACTGAATAGTTTAGTGCAAAAATTTTACGAAAATCATTTGACATCGGTTTGAACAACTGGAAGGATAATTTTTTCCTGAAACTGAACCGGTTTCTGCAAACGAACAGGCATTGCCAAGGCGACTGACACTGATCAATCACAAGTGTTAACTTAGCCTGCCGTAGCTGGCGGGATTCGCGGCGAAGTGCTTTTGTTTTGGGGAGGCCGTCGTCGAAGCGGCAAAGCCGTGGAGAGATTGGTGAGGAGTCGAGTTAAAATCCCGCCTGCTCTAATGGATGGGTTTTTTGGAATTATGCGTTCACCCAGTGAACGCTAATTTCGTATTGGCTGATAGTGGTGAAATGCCAATCAAATGTTAATTGATACTTCCTCTTTCCCACGCCGGTGGTCACAGAAAAATATCCGTGATCACGAGCAACAAATCTGCGTTTAATGGACGGGCCCGTTATCGCAAATATTCAATGCAAGTTGTCATAAACTTCACGGAAAATTTCAGCTCTGGTCCTTCCAGAGCTAACATTTTGAGAGCTAAACAAATCGTGAAAGTAGTAATGAGCCAAAACAAACCGCACCGACAAAACATATGCAAATTACCAAGGTGTCAAATTCTACTAACAGCTACAGGAAACTGTCAGGAACCCGTGGGAAACCGTGCAAACCTGCGAAGTCCTATGACCTCTAGACATTGTGCTCAACTTAAAACGCCTTCAAATAGCGCTATCACAAATAAATAGAAAGCAAAAAAGGGTCGGAAGACCGAATTAATGTCACGAACGTAGGATTAGTAATTAGTTTGCGGTTTTGAGGTTTGTTCGCTCCACACAAACCTGTCAATAAACACGTTACACCTTGCTCTCTGATTGGCTTATTTAATTAGATCACTGAAGGAGATAAAAGTGGGCGGCTAGCAAAACCCATAAGCAATGAGGCAGGCGGGAAATTTCCACTCGCGCGGCTCCGCCGCTTGACCTCGTGGGCTTCGCCCGCGAATGCTGAGTTAGTGTCTCGCACCCTCAAATCCCGCCGGCTACGCAGGCTAGTGTTAACTCGCACTCAACTCGGTGTCAGTTCTGAATGACGTCATCAGTGTGACCGACATAAGTCATTAGCTAGAAGCCCAATTGATAGTCAAGCGCTGTAGGTAGAGATACTCCTTACAATTTTGCTTACACAATACGGAATTTTAGGAGCCATTTTCAATTCTATGCTTTCAAACAGGAGGTATTTAGGATGTTTTGTACCAACCAGGATATTTCGGGGAGTAAACATATCTACAACTCAGCGTGCACTGAGATCTTTTCCAGTATTTTTGGTCAACTCAAGACCACCTGTTCCGTTTAATTATCGCTTAAGCCACATCTATCATTCAATTGGCAGGTATTTTGAGGATAAATACTGCACTTACGGGCATTTTAGATATTCCGGTCACATAAAAAAGTTTTCGCAAACTTTGTACGAAATGGTCCAAAAATTCACTTAGTTTCACTGATGAAATCCGCATATTGGCTGCTCCCGTTGAAACCGATATCCAGCAATTGCTTTTGAATAGAAAGTTAACGGGAAGTGGTATTATGCAGACATGACAATTCGCCATTTCTCGCGCGGTGCGAAGGTAAGTCGACCAACTAAAGCTTTTATAAGTTAACACAATTGATAACGTTGTGGCACAAATAGATATTCTTTCGAGAGCTAATTTACAGAAGTATTCCCTGTAATTTTCAAAAGAAAGCCTTTTATTACACAAGGATTCTATCATTCCACGGGAAGTTGACTGCCGGGGACACTTAATATGCTTTCACGCAACTAGAAATTTCCGAAGGTTTGACATTCACATACAAAAGTATTATAGGGACGCAAAATTTTGCATGCGATTACAGTTGCGATAAGCTTAGCCGAACATTTCAAATAAGAACAGGCATATTATAGCCTAGAATCTCGATATTAGGTATAATTTCGACAAAAAGAAGCTTGAAGTGGCAATCTTTACTTCCATGCGATTTGAACTGAGGAAGAGCGGTGCAGGCTGGCTTTCAAGAGACTGATTCAATATTAGCAATCGCCGTTCATTTAATGTACCCATTGTTCATGAGCCGCAAAAGCTACAAAATTGAAACACTCGGCTTTTAAATTAAAGGAAAACTATGGCTAAAAACTTCACCGTGTAATGATGGTTGCCATGGTAACCAGTTTGTGCAAAATATTGAACTGCGCGTACGAAAATTGAGCAGTTTTGGCGAATTTCAACTTCACTTTCAGCTAAATACAAAAAGCAATGAAAACCCCTACAGTAATGAATTTGTGTTCCACAGTTCCATGCGGAAAAATTAATTCAATAAAATTCTTGATGTCAGCTTGATGTCAAACATCATCATGTATAAAAGCATCTGCAATTGTGAATTAGTTCATAAAACAGTCTCGAATATATTTCCTCCGTGAATATACTCTTTACTTTGTATTGAAATAAAAATAACACGATTTATTTCAGCCAGTAAAATCCTAGCTTGTGTCCGCCTTTCATTATCGTCATGAAACTTTGATCTGTGTTTAAAGAAAAAAAATTTGCGTTAGTCACGAGATATTTTTCAAATGACTTCGCTGTTGCGTTGAAATTTTCGAGACCTTAAGCACTGACGACGTCAGCGGTTAGGAAAATGACTGGTTAAAAAATGTATTCGTGATTTTAAGCACGAATCTCACAATAGCCCATTTCAGCGTTTTCGTTTGCCTCAGTGTCAAAACGAGTCTAAGTGGGAAATCATTCATATGAAAATGTGTTTTACCTGCATGTCATTTTCATGTAAATTCATTTTCATATGAATGGTTTCGTACTTGGACTCGTTTTGAAACAGAAGTAAACTTAGCCCTCGTGGTTCACGTTCTCCAAAGTACTCAGAATTTGGTCATTTCACGTTGTTGTTTTGCAGAGGCCGGCAAAGAAATGTAGAAAGAATTATAACGCACATTCAGAGCTATTGAATTTTCCAAAATTGTCATTTCCAATCCATTTCAATCTTCTCCATCCCCAGTCATCCTTGTTCCTTTTTGGTTTAGTATCACTCCTTTGGTGTTTTTCGTCCTTAGCAATCTATTATTTTTAGGTTTCCTACATTTTAAGGGAATTTAGGTTGTCGAAGTAATGACTCAAAATATGGTGACGTAACTCCTTCAAGCTCTCTATTATTGAATCGATAACAGGAAGTCCAGCTATTGCCTTACAGCTACAAAAAATGGCCATCACAAAAATTATGATATTGATAAACAGCTATTTTTAAATTCCTCAGTTAACAAGAAAACCAAACTCCACAAAACAGAGAGATATTCGGTCTTTAAATTTATCTCAGTTTACTCATCTGCAATAGCATCAAACGCGGTTGAGCCGGTGGATTTAGTTGCAGTTCCCCAATAAAAGATTTTTCCAAAAAATTATCTGGTAAAATGGTTGATCAATATTCAAAACTCCTTTCAAGCAAATCGATCTTGAACTGAACGGATCTTATTGAAAGAACATGAGGAAACTCAAGCAGGCCAGCTAACCAAACTGTTTCCCCTAGAATACCAAGTGCAAATAGTTTCAACCTTCGCAACAATTTATAGCAGTCAACCGAATCTACCAAAAATTTTCATTGCTTTTTAAACTTTTAAAATACACCATTCTTTGAGACTTTGAGTTGCAGATTTACTTCCTGCTTTTCAATCGCTCAAAGCAACAACTTATAATTGTTACAGAAATAAAATCTTGTATTAGAACTGGATTTAAGCTAAAGCAGTGAGAAGTACCTGTTGTTACTAATATTGTTGCTTTGTTTTTGCGGGAACTTAATTTCGCGAAAATGGAAGAGGGGCATTTCACGAGATTTGGCAGAAAAATCGCGTTCAAAGGAATCAAATTTCGCCAAAATGTACTAAACAAGTAATCTCAGTTTGGGCTCTATAGTTAGTAAAACCATATTCCAGTTTCAATTTATAAGGTGGCTCACAATAATTGAGACCCTCCCGTCTCGGGTATTCTATGGGTCGGTGGTGCAGATGAAAGTCATTTAATGTCAGTGATGGCCGGCACAGAATGCCCAAGCAAATACTAAGAACTCAATGAACGCAGTCTTTATTCCACGATCGACCGCGAGGTTACAACAACAATAACAACTAAGAGGCCTTGGTGGCCCGGTTTCCCTCAGAGAGGGCCTAAGTTAACTGAGGCCCAATTAACTGACAGGCCAACACCTGTAAAAGAGTAAAACGTGTATAAGCAAACAAACTTCGGTCTAAATGACTTCAAAACTATTGCCATAGCAATAGGATTTTTACTTAAAAACTACTCGGTGAAAGTTGCATTTTCGATATTCTTTTGCACAATCGATAACTCTGAACCCTACTGACGGATTTTTTCTATAAAAAATTGCAAAATGATGAATCATGATGATTAGACAAAAATATGCTGCAAAAATATTCACGAAGCTGTTTTTAAGTTGATAGTCTCAAAAGTTTAAAAGGGGATACCTTTGGCCACGCCATGTAAAAGTGATTTCAATTTGTTTATGTTAAAATATTTATAAACTTGAACAAAAAGCGACTTTATTCCTCAACATTGTTGGTGAAGCTGTTAAAAGAACCATTGTGATCCGTCTTGAGATCAGTTCATTCGATCATCCCAGCAACTTTCAACTTGATAATACGTTAATTAAAATTGTTTTAGCACTCTTCGCCGCAGTAAAGTCGTTTTGAAATTGCCATGCAGCGTATCTTGAGAATAATTGGCCCAATGTTTTAAGATTGTCTTAATCTCCCTGCATCTTTCTCGGTGGTTATCTTATTTATTTTAACACTATTGATATTATTTAAAATTATGAGGCATATCTCCTTACAAACAAGTTTAAAAAGCGACTATGATACCAAGCAAAGAACAGAATCCAAATGCAATTTTACACAGGAAACAACAATGGTCTAATTTTACTCATAAAAATATGCGCTTAAAGGAGTGTTGTCGCGAATGACAAATTTTTGAAGGGTTTTTCCTAAATGTTTCAAGTTTATCAATTACAATCCTTCTCCATCTCACTCATTCAAAGCCATCCATGTTCCTTCTCAGTTTGTTGTTGAATCTTTGAAGGCACTAAGATACTAAAGATTCTAAAGATGACCTCATTTAAGGGAACGTGGCCCTTGAAGTTTTATTTCAGTCATTTAGTCAGCCTCCGATGCCCTAAGATTTATGGAAATTGTATTGTGAAGTGCAATCTTATTGCATTTCTGTAATTTATGTTACTGGAAGTGTTTAATAGCAACTTTCTCAGTGATCGCTTTCGTTTTGACACGCTCCGCATACAATGAAATAAAAATAACAAAGGCATAGCTGACTAGGGCCTTTCAAGAACCGGTTTGATTTTACAAATATTTTCATTTTAATTCAGTTCTACGCTGCCAGGTAGGGAATAAGGCCAGGTACGAACAATGTGGGCCAAAATAGGACTACTCTGGGACCTTAAGTCGCCTTAAGTCACGCAAAGTCGCCTTAAGTCGCCTTAAGTCACACAAAGTCGCCTTAAGTCGCGCAAAGTCGCCTTAAGTCGCCCTAAGTCACTTTAAGTCGCCCTAAGTTACCTTAAATTATGCAATCATATAATGCCTTTCAACCATTTAAATTGCCTTGGATTGATTAACCTTGATATTTTTCATGTAACGGTAAACTCCACTCCAATGCAAAGGGTTGGAGGAGGCATGGTGCTTACTGTGTTTGTGTAATGTTACTGGGTTCATGCCCTGGCAGGGGTGATTGGACTGTGTTCCTGGGCAGGATAGCTGAATAAAATCAGGGAGTGACTTTGCATGTGAGAAGACTCTCTAGTCAGATATAAATAGAAAAAAATTGTACAGAGCGAGTCAAGTGTAGTCTGGGTAACAAGACCTTGCAGAGACGCACTCACCTCCCTGCTTTTTTTTCACAAAATACCCCACTCAGTATGCTAAAAGCCTGAGCCACATATCAGCTATTTCGTCCAGCAATGTACTTAACTCATGTTTTTGTAGCAGTTTGTTGCTAGTCATAAAGTCATAAAATGCTGGGTGTAAAAAAGGCACTGTGAAAGTATTATGTATACCTAATAACAAACTGCAACACAAGCCAATTCACTGCTGCACTCAATTCAGAAATCAACATAATTATTTACTATTTATAATTATTAGGTCAAAATGTCATTCAGGCTACTGTTTGGAAAACGTATTTCAGTATTTGTCCTAAATCTCCTCATTTATAGGCCTTGTCTACAAGGACTTCTGGGGTAACCCGAACACTTGAATTTCTGACATGTGAACAACGTGTTTACAAGCTAGGCAGCAAGATTTACCCGGCAAAGTTTATGACTTATGAGCTCAATCTTGTCGGTGACAATAACAAAAATCAGTGCAAAGAAAAAACACAGATTTAGGTAAATTCGTGTATATTTGTACTTACTGTACATCATTCTGAATATTTCCCAGGAATTTTCCTTCTGGTAGCCACAAATCGCTTGTGTTTTGCCTTCATAAGTCACAAGCCGCCGAAGGCCGCCATATTTGATTTGACACATAGGGACCTGGGTGCTAGTGTACGCCAGCCACGTAATCAGCGGATTTCCACCAAAGACCCAAAGTCCAAAATGGCGGAGGCAATTGAATTTTTATTCACAACAGCAAACATTTATAAAATTGGTCTTGTAATTCCTGAAAATGTCAGTTTTTAAAATGGAAATTTTTGGGCACCATTTGGTAGTGTTTATAAATAGCCGTTACGGGGTAATCGACATGACCGGACGTGATCCAAAAATGACTTGTACTGCTCCGCTCTTTGCCATTGCAGGACGTAACATGTCGATAATTCCGATAGTCGATAAAATTCGATCGTTGTCGATACATATCAATCGAAAAATATCGGTAATCGATAAAAGTCGATCACAAAATTTCTTGTGATTATCGACTTTGTTCGATTATGATTGATTTTGATCGATTGTGATCGATTTTGATCGATTTCAATCGACAGGTATCGGAAATACAAAAAACGATGCATGGCGGGAAGAAAGAGAACAGTTGCCGAGGACAGATGATTAATAAAGCAGCATTGACTATGCCAAGACTTCATTTTACCGCTTTTGCACTGAATAACCACAGAGAAACTACCCTTTTCTTCCAGCAAAAGTATTACTGAGCAATCGCAGTTCGTTGTATTTTTACGGCTGTCATAGGCGCAAGGAGAAGCAAGGGGTATACAAACCCGGCGAATTTAGCCAACCGAGCGGAGAGGGAGGAGACTCGTAGCAGCTTGTGTTTGTTCATTCTCGTCCCCATAGCCCTTTTCGTTCCTCTTAGCCGGCAGGGCCTTGGCACGAAAGACGAACGGCTCTGGAGACATACGATTTCATGTCCGAGATTCTAGGACTTCCGAACTTCATGTATATAGCATCGATATTTCTACATATTGTGTGTTGTAATAAGGCGGCCGGCGAACATTTTGACTTCCGTTTAAGATTTTTTTTTTTCTCAACAGCCAAAAAAAAAAATTCAATTTTTTTTTAAAATCATAAGTCCCCAGAGCCTTTCGTTTTTCGTGCCAAGGCTCTGTCGGCTAAGAGAAACGAAAAGGGCTATGGGGACGAGAATGGTGTTTGTCAAATGTTGAACTAAGTAAAAACACTGATGCAAATAAAATGCCAATTTACTTTACTTTTTAATTACTTTGCTGGCCTCGATTGGCCGTTCTGTTCCCCAAGGAAACACGATTTCGAGGTCCCAGGATCTCTCATCTCTCCCGCCTAGAGAGACCCTGGGAACTTACAGATCGCGATTTCGCTCAGCTGAAACTGTTTAATAATCGATCATTTCTCAAGGTAATTTTAAACATTCTATTCTACAATAAATAACAGACCACTTGGTTGTTCAGGTTTTTATTTAGCTTTATTGCCATACAGATTTACTTTAGAGCTGTTTACACTTTCATAAAAAAGTCATTCGAGCTATTATTGGTTTGGTTACTTGAATTTTGTAGCTTATTGAAACATTTGTCTGCATTTTTGTCGATAAAATCGATAATCAGTTAAAAATCTTGTGATTATCGACTTTTATCGACAAATTTAACTTGTCGATTGACAATTATCGACAAATATCGAGTACTATCGACTTATCGACTACGTTTTCGATGATCGACTTTGATCGACATGTTACGTCCTGGTCATTGTCAACTTGCCACGGATCATATTGAACAGAAGGTACCGTATTTCAAAAAATGTTATTAAAATTGAAAACTTTAAAAAACAATTTTTATTGTATTTTGACGTGACCTAAGATATTATTTTGAAAATATAATCTTTTTTGTACTTTCCAAGAAATTAAATATAATTAATAAACTTTATTTGTGTTCATTTATATTATAGCTGCACGCAGCTTGGAGTCGTAGCACCATGTTTCAGTTGCTACTGCAGTTGATGATGATATTGTGACTGCCTGATTATTAGAATTTGTGAGGATCAGTGTCTGGTGTTGAATTTAATGGGAAATAACTATCATTTGGCCTGAATAATTTATATGAAAAAACTATTGTTATTGGTAGTCAGTTGAGACACTGTCTATCAGAATTGTAACTGTTTTAAATTTATGCTTGATTTTTGTTATTGATATTAATAAAAAGGGCAATTTAACTTCAACCATTGATGGCCATCACTCTTGGTCTTAAGTTCATTATGTTGTAGCCTTAATTTAGGCCCATTTAAACTAGATTGGATTTTATGGTCTGCCAACCCTAGGATAAACTTTAAATTTTGGTCATGCTCTAAGTAAAATTTTATTCTCAGTCAACCAAAAATCCAACAAAAATCATATTACCGGTAGTCCAAGTGAGATTAGCCTACAATGTGGCTGGTGAAATCCCTCCACAATGCAGTAATTTTAGTTGCCAAAGATTGCCTCAGGTGGCCTTAAGTCGCCTGAAATCGCCTTAAGTCGCCTAAAGTCGCCTTAAGTCGCCTTAAATCGCCTAAAGTCGCACAAAGTTACGGCGACTTAAGGTCCCAGAGTAGGCCTCAAAGTCATGCTTCCGGTTTGTGAAAATTGGCTATAGAAATAATTGAAAGCTCTTTGTATCATTTCTATCAGGCAATTGCAACGCAACGTATTTCAGGGAGAATATGAAATTTGTTTTTACACTAGCTAATTTATTCCGATATCCTAACATATGTCATTTCGTGCAGAGATGATTTATGAATAAAAATTAGTGATAATAATTGTGAATGATGTTTCGACGAATCGTTCATCATTTTCAAATTCGTAAAAACTAAAAAGTCAAATTCTTGTGAGTTCTTTATATACTAAAAATGTGTGTGAAAATCTCGTTGCATGTAATTAAATACTTCAATGTGGAACGTAGGAAGTGATAATTAGGTACTAAATAGTTTTGCTTTGATTGAGTCAGATTGAGTGTTCAGCTCAGGTTTCTTTTCTTGGATAAAGAGCATTTCGTAAATTAAGCATTCAAATTTCCCACGACATTTCTTAAGAATGGTAAATTTTCCTGAAGATCTTTGTTTCTCTGATTGTGGGCGTCACACAGGTGTTTGCCAATGGCAGAGTGCTTGTGTTCCTCAATGCGTTGAAAAAGGTGTCGGCAAGTATAACCAACATAATCCGCATCACACAGATCACATTTGAATTTGTAGACAATGCATTGTTGATTTAGTAACGGTGGTTTAGGCTCTGCTACTTTGATGTCGTCTGCAATTTTCTTGCTTGTAAACACTGGGCGCAGATCACTATTTATTTTCTTTCCAAGATCGGACAACTGTCTTCGTACAACATCGGCTGATCTTTGATCCTTGAACGGCAGAATAATTCGAACGGGTGCATTCGTTTGAACATCGCGAACTTGCTGTTGATTTCGCGACTCGATGAATCTGGCTATTGTACAAATAATAAGATTCCTGGGTACTTCAGTTTTAAGAAGATCGCTTTCAAGTTGTCACATTCTTCAGCAAACGGTTCAACATAGTCATTAGAAGGGATCGTTTGTAACGGGCATCAACATGGCTCTGATAGTGGAGAAGTAGGCCTTTATTTGTTGTTTTCCTGTAGACACATGTTTTCAGCTGTTTCCCAATCTTTATGAGTTCCAAACCGATGAAAGGTAGTTTGTTTGTTTTTTTTGCAACTTCCATCGTGAAGCTGATTGCCGGGTGTGCTTCGTTTAATGTTGCCAAGAAAGCCGTAGCAGTTGGAATATCTTTTACCGCGGCTAAGGTGTCATCTACGTATCTCTTATAGAAAGAAGGTAACTTATCCTCGCTTTCTAGTTTCTCCTCGATCGAACACATAAATGTGTTCGCCATGAGTGGCCCTAGGGGTGACCCCATCGCTACTCCATCAATTTGCTCATAAAGACTGCCGTTGAACTGAAACAGTTGATGTTTTGTAGCCACTCGTAGAAGCTCAACAAGGTCATCCTGGGTGATACTAAGGTTGTGTGTCTCATTGAACCAATTCCGAGTGAAGGCCTTGTTCGCAAGAATCTGAATGGTTTCATCTAGGGGCACATTCGCGAACAATGCTGATACATCATACGATACCAAAATATCGTCCTCGTTGAAATCCAGCCCGTGGATCTCTTCAGCAAACTGAAACACGTCAGCGATGGTATGACTGTTAACAGACAAAGGTTTCAGTTTCTCATCAAGCCATTTAGCAATAGCGTAGTTATATGTCCCTGTGGCGGACAGAATTGGTCTCATTGCCAGTCGCTCTTTATGCGTCTTGGGTAGACCATAAAGATGTGTCTAGTCTGGACCCTTTCTGGCAGACAGTATCAGCGATGTGTTTTGGAAGAATTCTCCGAACTACAGAATCAAGATGTTTTTCTCTCTCCAATAATGGGTGGTAATGCTTTGGCGGTCTTCCCTTTGTCCTAGGTCTTTCCAAAGAGACTGGTTTAAATTTTCTTTCGTCATTGATAGAGGCTTCACTGAGTAACCGAACATAGTCAGATTTGTTCATGACAACGACGCCTGACCCTTTATCTGGTTTTCTGATAACAATATCATCTTGTTTCTTCAGCTGGTTAATGGATCTCACAAGTGTCTTTGGTGGTCTTGAGCCTTTACGCTCAATGTAATTCAATGCAACCGACCGTAGTGTTGCCGCTGCTAATTCTTTCTTATCATCACAAAGTGCTGGCTTGAGTTGCCATTAGGCCTTTTCAAAATTGGCTTTGATCTCCATAGCAGATATCTGGCGCTGAGGAATGGCGAACGTAAGACCTCGGCACAATGCGAGTTTCTGGAAGAAAGTTAGTTGGTGGGATGATATGTTGAGGATATGTTCGTCGACATCGACATCTCTGCGAAACAGATAATAATTGTGAATGACGTTTCGATGAATCGTTCATCATTTTCAAATTCGTGAAAACTAAAAACATGCAACGAGATTTTCACACACATTTTTAGTATATAAAGAACTCAAAAGAATTTGACTTTTTAGTTTTTACGAATTTGAAAATGATGAACGATTCATCGAAACGTCATTCACAATTATTATCACTAATTTAAATTCTCATATGTTTGTCGAAAGCCTCCGTTAAGCCTCCGTTAATTTCCTCAACGGCCATGTATATATATTTAAATCAATGGAGGTCAACAATGTCGTTAACAATATTAGAAATAAGTTTTGGTTTAGATGGCCAATAGCTGAAAAAGTTTACGAATTTATCCTAATAACCTATGTTATTCAAACATATATCATTCCATGCAGAGATGATTTAAACAGTTAATTTCCTCAACAGCCATGTATAAATACTAAAATCAATGAAGGTAAAAAAATCTTTGGCAAAATTAGAACTAACTTTTGGCCTCGATGTCCAAGAGCTGACAAAGTAGCGGGAAATGTGGAATACAAAATATGAACCTCCACCCTTTTAGAATACATATATTAAGTTAAATATTCTTTTACCTACTTTTATCACTAAGGATCCGAATTGAAATAAAAAAAACATTTTGTGGTTACTTTCTGCCAGTTACTCTCATTATTTTTTTGTTATTTTTTTTTGTTTAACTTTCTCCCCAAAACAACATGATTCATTCTCAAAATTAATTAATATTCAGGCAAATGTCAAACAATTGTCTAAGGCAAGTTAACTGTTTTTATTAATTCATCTTGTAATCGTGCCTGAATCGCTGAAAATCCTAAAGATTTTCCGTGGATACTGTCTACTGGTCCTCCCGGTGCTCAGACTGAACGATTTCGTAAAATAAAAACATTACAGTAACTCTTCGCTTACGTGCAAAACACCTTCCTGTTAAATAGTCTTAAGGATCGCTTCGAACTTCTTCAAAAGCAATGAAGATTAAAATTTAGGTAAATTACTGACACCTTTTGAAATGTGAGTCTCGTTTTACGTTAAGACTGAAGGAAAGCGATCGAAGTGCTTAGGATCAAAAACAAAAATGAAGTAATGACTTGATGCGAAAACACTGAATACGGACTCGAAGTTTTACTTACTTAGAACTCTGTGGTAATATTTATTCTACAAAGTCAACAAATGTCGTCGTAACGCAGTGTGACACTTAAGCAGATGTTGATAATTGCTCAGCCGAACTAGTTTAGATAATTTGTAATTCGCCAATGTCTCAACACGCATGAAGTCTTTGCACAAAAAGAAGTTAAATTACACGAATTCGTCCTGTTGGGATAATTCTCATTGCATAGACAGTATCTAAGCAGATCCCCTATTTGACGCTACTCAATAGTATTCTAATTTCAAAAGCTCATTTGCATACATTTGTCATAATTTTACTAAACCTACGTCTTTGAGGAATGACTGTGTGGCTCTTAATAGCTTCATCAAGTAAACGTGTTAGATGACTCTATATAATAGGCTGAACTGAAGGTTCATTTCCAAGGCAAAGAAAGTTGCTGAATAAGCTTGTCTGTGATAGATTGTGGCATTAAAAAGATTCTACACAGGCCCAGAAGAGACGTAAAGAGCTTATTTGCATTATGTCACCTGCAGAGAAAAGAACGAGATAGTTCACACAGGTATAACTAAACCGACCCCCGTTTTTTCTGGAATGACGAGGAAAATTTCATCACAAGCATGCTGCAGAAAACGCCACCTCTGGTAATTCTACGAGACTGTTTCTTTCAATGGTCGTTTTCGCCAACTAAAGCTCTATAAATTCAAAGCGGGTTTGTTTACTGACAGTATTAAGCTGAGTTGGTTTAATTTGCGTTTTTCTCCCAACAGATCTTTGCCGTGGTTTTCTTCACTGCATTCTGTTTGACCGAATCATTTATTGCAGGTAAGAACGCGATTTTTTTTAGTAAACCGAGAGATCAAAAATTCTGGAGAGTAAATGCAGTTTTATAAACCAAGTCATTAACTTGGTTAAAACTAAGCTCTCGGTTGAATTATTTATTATTTCATCGAAATAAGGATTCATTTTGTATCTTTACGTGAAACGTTTTAGTAAAAGCAATTTTGTGTTTGACTAAAAAATAGCATTAAAATATTCGCTCGAATTTTCTATTCTGAAAATTACCCTTGCCGACGTAACATTGCTTTTCAAGTCATTAATTATAGATAATAGATTTCCCCCAAACATTTACAGTTATATTTCGGGGGTTGCCGAAACACGATTTTTTATCTGAACGAAAGCCGTTTCAATCGTTACACAGATATTCGATGTAATACATTTTAGAAGTTCAGTTGAAGCCTTTTTTCTCCATTACACATTGAAAAAAATACGGTAAAAACTGTTGACGATTGCGATTATTATTTTCTGCACGCGAATATGATCTGTAAGTTTTTCGTTCATGTTATTTGATGTCTTGCCTTTGGATATATAACTTAAACAACGACAGGTGAATATGGTTTTTATTACATCGCAACCAAGCTGGAACAATGCGCTGAAAATTCGCTAAGAAAATTTGGATAATTTCCAAATGCTAAGAATGATAGATATTTTAATTAAAATGGCTAATAGGCAACTAAGTAAATACTTGCAGGTTGCTTGTATTCAAGTGACATTACACAAACGTCAGTGAGTTGTGAATTGACATCGTTCAATACGGTGTTTATTTTCAAATATTTTAAATTTATTTCAATGCGCAAGATTAAAAATTTCTGAAGAAGGCTAAGGCGTGTTATGACGAAATCGTGTTCCAGATATACTTTTTGAGAGTAACAACAAACTGAATATCGGTTAATGTAGGAAAGTGTTACCCAATTCCCTCATAAAATTAACATAAGTTAGATTTCAAAATATTTCGTATGATAGTGAAATATTAATTGTTTTATTCCTTAGAACATATCTTCTATTTTATTTCGAGAGATTTTTATTAATTTTTCAATATACCGACCGCAGTTAAAATTTGAAATTTTTGGAATGAGGAATGGAAAGATTAATTTCGTGTCTAATTTCAGGCAGAAAGTGAGCGATAGTTTTGCAATTGGTATGTCAACAAATACGATGATAGAAAAAAATTGCAGTTAGGCGAAGCCTTGTCGGAAACACTTTTCGATCATTTAAACAAAAAACTAAATATTTTTTCGTCAGGAAAACCTTGAATAATTATTAGTTTTTGTTGTCAATTGTGAGCACCATTTCAGTCTTTTCTGCTATTCACGGTTTCGAATCCCGTTGAAGCCCTGGGTCTTTTCAGACTTGCTAAAGTTAGAAATTGCTAAAGTTAGAAATTCACAGCGATGACAACTTCTCACTTTCATCTCCACTCACAATTCGCATGTGAATTATTTTCATATACTTTACATCATTAATTAAAGAAGCGCTATCACGGATCAAAAGTTGAGCCTAAATTTTTCAATCTTTCGCATTCGAGGCGATGTTTCTTCTCAGTTTATAATTACCTCTGGCATTTTTCTAACTGGGTAAACTATTAAACTAACATTGAAGGCAATTACTAAAGTAAACTTCATTCGTGGTGCTAAACACCATTAACCAAGTTTTGTCAAGCTAGCGTCCTCTATGTGTGATATCTGCCTCTGAAACCTCATAACTTTGAAGTGCGTACAGGTTTTAATAACCACAAAGGTTTGCATACAACTCTGGTATACCCATAATTACTAGAAGCAAAAACACGTATTTCACTAAGCGCGGGAAAAAATTACTGCGTCGAGTCAAGATCTTTCAATTGGGTTTTGCATCTGATTGGTTGAAAAGCAGTACGACTCCTGTGATTGGCTCTTACATTTTGCACGGTGTACGAGAACCAATTATATCGCTAAGGTCCGGGTCAAACGCCGCACTTCACATGAGCCAAAAACATGAGAAGTTTGGCGTTGGACCTAATTAAGTTCGACTGATTTTATTTGGAGCGGCTGAGGCGTTCTTCACGCCTGGCCAGACAGAATCAAACGCCGATCTTCATGCACATGAGTCGAGCCAAGCGCATAATCATTTTGACTTTTCCTTGAAAAACCACTGACCAACAAGACCGCTTTTGTTATTTGTTTGGTGTAGCAGTTCGGTACGGCTGAATAAGTTCGACGTTTTACTCAAACAGGCTTTCTTTTAATTATTTGAGTCGACCCTAACTGTCATTAAGTTCGGCTCATGTAAAGTACGTCGTTTGAACCGGGCCTAAGAAAACACTATAAATTGAAATTACTTTCTCAGTTGCACCTTTAACAAAATATACTCATTTTTCTCTCTTTTTCACCATTTTTAGCTCCAGAGAATGTCACAGTTCACACCAGAACTAACACAAGCTTGTGGATCTACTGGTTAGAAGTAGAAGGGGACATCTTCGGGTACAGGATTCGTCACCGCATCAACTCAACATCAAACGAGAGTTACCACAACAACACTGACTGTTGCTATAACAACACCACCTCCCTGTTTGTGTGCAAAAACCGAACCTATGCGTTATTAACAAAATTAGAAGTGTATACCAACTATTGGGTGGAAGTGATAGCGTTTACTAACGGAACGTTTGGAAACCGAAGTATTATTAGAGTATTTCGCACAGGTGAAGGGGGTAAGTAAAATTTAATCCAGTCTTTGTATTATTTTAGTAATAATTAAGTACCATTGGTAATAATTAAGTACCATTGGTAAAGTGAACCGCACGACCTCGAGTACAAATCGTGTTTCGAAAGTTCTCAAAATTGCACGAGGCTTTAGCTAAGTATATATGCGAACTACATTACCCTTTGCAACTTCGGGTCTCACAATACCATTTGCAACTTCATTTGCATCTTCGTAAGACTTCGGGTCAACTTTGGAAATGTTCAAAGGACTTCGGTTTAACTTCAAAATTCTTCGAAAAACGTCGGGCCAACTTCGGAAATCTTGGGTTCAACTTCGGACAATTTCCGAAAACATTATGTCATCTTCGGAAAGAAAAACAATTAGTAGTCCTGGTTAAATTGTACCACTCTCGTCCAATGAGAATCTAGGAATTTTGTTGAGTGTACTAGAAAGAGACCACGCCAGAATGAAGCTGGGCCTGAACGGGTCTGAACTCGCTAACATATCGCGCCGACTAGGTATTTGCTTCAGTCGAGTTTTGATTAGTTGAGTCGATTGTTCTCGTCTTTTGTGATTGACCAGAGTTGTTTTCATTTTAAGACCCTCAGTCGAAACTCGTCCCAGTGCGCAAATCAAACCGGTTAACAAGCAATCAAAATTGAAAACTTTATTTCTGATATAATTTATTAATGCCTTCCTCCTTTGCTTGTTTAATTTCAGTTCCAACCAGTCCGCCTCGCTTTGTAAACGCGGCAGCATCAAAGGACAATTCTACCAGTATTACCGTGTCTTGGGGTACTGTTCCAAGACATGATCGCAAAGGCAAAATAATCCGCTACTTGGTGCATATTGTTCAACATAATGGGAACTATTCAGAGCAGTTTAACGGCAGCGTTAGCAATCGAAGCTTAGACATCTATGGTCTGGAGAAGTATACGCTTTATAACGTGACCGTGTCAGCATGGACGAGTAAAGGGAGTTCTGAGGCCAGTGACGTGTATATAATCCGAACCGCAGAAGATGGTAAGCTAGTTATGGTCTTTTTACTAAATAACAGTTCCAGAAGATTGAATTTCACTTGAATTTCTTGGTTTGCAAGTGACGTCATCGACGCCGTGTTGGATTACAGAAACAAACGCCACGCTCATTGTCATTTGAGTCTCTTGGGATTGGTTTGCAAACCGGCAATAGATGAAATTTGGACAAAAATGGGTAAAGAAACCGTAAATAGAGCAGTCAAATAATAATTCAACTTTACGCGACGTTTTGACAAAAAAGGATAACAACAACAAAACAAAAATAAATCAACATTGAAATGGCTTCAACGGAAACTCGGAAAAAATCCGAGTCCCAGATGGGAATTGAACCTACGACCCTCCGTGATCTAGTCGGATGCTCTAACCACTGAGCTACTGTAGACTCTCAGTGCTATTCTGTTCTGCAATGCCCATAGCATTAAATTTTCTCTTCTGCTGTAGTGCTCTTGATATAGCAGTTGTTTTTTTCAGGTCTTCTATTGAGTTTTGAGCAGCTTTTACATCGCGTTTTAGGTTAGCAATCTCCTCGTCGTTTAAATCCACGCTCTTTTCGAGTTCCTCCATTGTCTTCTTGGTGTTATTAACTTTCTTCTTCAGGTCATGAACCTCCTTGTCAAGGCTGGACACAGTCTCCTCTATGTTAGACACAGCGTTGAACAGGTTATCTAGAGCGCTTACCATTTGAACGGAATTTTCCTTGTAATTTTTTTGACAAATGGAACTGCGCTATTCCTCACCCAGGAAATGGATCGGGTTGAGCCGTACCATTTGGTCCGAAGTTGGATAACAACAAACATGTCGACCGGACTAGTTGTAATGTCAAAGACGGTGTCAGACGATTTAGCGGACGACGACTTTGAAAATGATTTCTTTGGAGAGGAAGAAGGCGACTTAATGCTTTTTTCTGCAGCATCCACATTTGTTAAGATATATTTCAATCGATTCCAAGGACTTTTGAGCGAACAGGCGAACGATACCCACGTATTCCTTAGATGAATTTCGAATACTTCTGAAATTGGGAGTGCTACAGTCAATAACAGTAGCGATGGAAAGAAATAGCTGCCACAGGAATATAAAACGATCCGTGAAGATTCATCTGACGTACGTTCCCGCCATCTCGGAAATGTTGCGTAAGGAGACTGGCACCACGTTTATGGACAAATGGCACAGAAATTTCCGGAAATTCCAGTCAACCAGGGGAAAAGGTAATGCCTCGAAAACGTATTACCTTTCACCCGAAAAAATTCTTCCGGAATGAGCCGTACCATTTGAATTCATCCCGGAATAACCGGATTTTTTGTGCAAATGGTAAGCGCTCCTAGTCTGCTTTCGATTTTATCGAGCTTTTGAAGCTTTGTTAGAACGGTGTCCATTTTCTTTGCAAGTATTTCGACCGCTGAGGGCGTCCTGGGATTATCAACATTCATTTCACTGGACACGCTCTTTTCTCTTCAGGCGAAGGTGCACTGTCAGACAACGACGTCGGTCTATCTCTTCTTTCCACGGACATGAAATTTCAAGTTTACCTGCATCACTTATACGGAGCGCTCAAGCACACCTCTTACCTTGCCGCCATCCTACCCAGTCTCCTTTGTTCAACAAATTGTCACGTAGCCCATATATGGTCATGAAGCGATTGCTATCCGTAATCTGTACTTAACAGATATCCTACGAAAAAGCGATATTTCTTGTTTACAAGAATTGACGTCACATTTCTTTTGATATTCAAATTTTCCAACCACAGGACAAAAGAAGCCATTGTTTCAACAGCCAATTAGGTTCTGGTTGGTATATCAATAACAATAGCCGACGTCACGAGAAAAATCGCTATACGTTATGTAACGATAATATCGTTGACAATTTTTTGAATAAATACAACAATTATCCTGCTCAATCTTTCAGAATATCGTCTGATTTTAGACAACTCTGCCTATGGCTTCGATTTCGCAGGATAATTATTAAGGTCGGGACACACCATGCGACACTCCGTCTGTACTGCTACAGCGACAAGTCGCTTGTTTGATGCACACAAGAGAATTTGGAAGAGGGAAAATGTGAACTAGAAAAAATTTGCGCTCCCTCATTGGTTGATTTAAATTTTGTCGCAGCGATTTGTCGCAGAAGCCGTACACACACTGCGACAAGGCTGCTTGCGCTTATTTCGTCGCTGCGATCTGTCGCACGAATTCAAGCTGGTTTGAATTCGTGCGATAGATCGCAGCGAAAACAATTTTCACATGTCACACGAGGCGATTTGTTGCAGCAACCTGTCGCGGCGACGTGTCGCAGCGATTTGTCGCATAGTGTGCCCGTTTTTCTTGAGGAGTCCAAAACAAACGAACAAAGCCACCTTTTCAGCTCTAATTTTTTGGTTAAATCATAGTGTTACTTCAACCTCAACGTCATTATTATTGTAGATTACTGTGACAAATCGCGTAGCGAAAATTAGTCGAAGGGTTAATTATAAAATAAATAAACCCTTTCTGGCTTACTGGCTAATTGGGGGATAATGCTCTTGGCTGAAAGAAAATATAACAATTTCCCTGGAAGCCTATTGTTTGTTTTTCGGACAATCTTTCAGCCTCGGGCATTATCCTCCAATATACCAGCCACCTGAACTGAGGAATTTATGTACTAAATATACCTTTTTTTCTTTAACTTTAGCTCCAGAGCATCCGCCCATCGACATCAAGGTGCACACTGCCAACATGTCTCTTACATGGGGCCCGGTAGTAGGAAAACTGAATGGAATACTTCGCGGGTATATCATACGCTGGAGGATAGCTAGCCAGATAACAAATTACACCGTGGAAAGTATCAGTGTAGCAACCTCGAATTATCATTCTCGGAGGAAGAGATCGGCTAGTTCGCCCTCCGACAAGAGAGAATTTCAGTTTAAAAATCTCAGAATTTACACCAAATATTCAGTGCAAGTGGCCGCCGTTACAATTAAACAAGGCGTATATAGTGACCCGCTGTATTTTCTTTCTCAGGAAGGAGGTATGTGATGAACGTTTACTATGTCCATAAAATACCATTCAGTAAGGCGTAGAGAATATAGGAAATACTCGTGGTGATGCACTGCAAGATTCTCATAACGTTCCTTGCAGAAATGTGCGTGGATTACTTAAGAGATTATACTTTAGTCATCAGCTAATTGTAACGGTATCCAATGTAATCGATATTTCTCGCAAGCTTAGAATAGGTTCTACTTTGTTCCTATCCAATAACAGTTCCATTATTGCCCCCCGATAACATAACCGCCTTCAACACGAGCTCCACCACCATAAAGGTCACGTGGTCTCCGCCAGAACAGAGTTCTGTACAAGGTGTTCTTCTTGGCTACGAGATCACGTTCACACCGGCTTCGAGAAATGCATCAGCTAGCCGCAGAGTTATGCTGTGTTGGAGAAATACATCATTCGAGCTGACACGTCTCGGTGTTTATACTGAATATAACATCAGCGTGGCTGCCTTTACTAAAGTTGGTATTGGAAACGAAAGCGAGATCAAGCAGGCTATTTATACCGATGAGGAAAGTAAGTGATAGCTTATATGACGTCAACCAGTGATTTCCAACGTGACCATTTTTCACAAAACCGGCTCTTACAGCGTATTCTGTTTGCAAATATAGCCACATTGTTTTACCTTTGTTCGATATTCTTTGTTGCTTAGTGCAGCATTGTTTTAGCACTTGTTTTTTTTTTTTTTTGTACGTCATAACCCCTCGGGGGTAAATTTGAACGCCGTGGGGTGGGGAGCTTAATAAGAAGGGTGTGAATTTATATGAGCGGTCTTCAGTACTGCATTTGCAAGTAAAATTCTACTGCCTATTTAATAATTATATTGTCTATAAGGCCGAATCCCAAAGCAACTGTTATGCGACATTATTTCATACGCAGGACCGAAGGGACCTCCAGAAAGCGTCACTGCAGTGTCCAAGACATTTTCAAGTATTCACGTGAGCTGGAAGCCTGTACCTGAGGAAAAACGCGATGGCAAAATTATCGAATACGAAGTGAACGTGACGAGATATGTCAGTGGTGGGTGGAAAGATCAATCGCAAGTTTTTACAGCAAACCTCTCTGCTGTGATACAAAACTTGACAATGTTGATGAAGTACTCGGTTCGAGTGCGGGCCTATACAAGGATTGGAGCTGGAAACTACAGTGACCCAAAAGAGTTAATGACGCTAGAACCAGGTATTTCTTTTAGCAAATGACACAGAATTGCTCTGAGGGTAGGGAGGGAGCCAAACCCCTCCATCTTTTTATTTTAATAAATGGCCTGAATATTTCGACCAACCCATTACTACACTCATCTCACATGCACCTTTTATAATCTAGAAGCATCTCTGGACCCGTCATTGGAGTTTGCAAATGATATAAGTGGGGATAGTTCGCAGCTCTCTAGAACCTCTAATTTCATTGGATCTTAATAGCACGCAGCTCTATTGTTTCAGGGCTAGGATCTCATCAATGTGGTCAGAGTTCGGTTCCCGGATCCGACTTCAATTCGATCTGGAACGCAGGGACACGTTAAACGAACTCTCAGTTCTTAGATGTGGACAAATTACATTTACATTCAACATCTGTGTTAGCGCATTCTTGCAATTAGCAACGAACATATGACGGTAGATCATTAGACTCTTTGGTCAGTATGATTCTATATGAAACTCACGATGCCTTTCACGTCAATATTCTGCGTCGCCCCTGGGTTTGTTATTCGTGACATATATAGGGTAACCGGGGCGGATCTAGGGGGAGGGTGCAGGGGGTGCGCACCCCTTCCTGAGATGACTTGCGACTTTCTAATATTATTATACATTCAATTCTCTAACTCTTTTCTGGTTGGCCGAAAGTCTACGGTGAATTTTCGAAATCAGTGCCCGTGACGTCATAACTGCAGATTATACAATAATCATGCTATGTATGACCGTGGTGCGTGATTTATAAGGGTAATAATGTCAAGTTCGCGCACTTTGTGTTGCTTGCCGTCAGTGAAGAAGCAAAATGACTTCTAGGTTTGCTTCGTTGACACAGCAAGACATCGGCAAAATAGTTGAAGAAAAGGACTCACAAAACACAAAAAGGTCGACGAAGGTGGCAAAGGAGCTGTTTGCTGATTACGTGAAAGAGAAAAAACTGAGAGAACCCGAGGAAACGAAAGAGTTGACACAAACTTTGAAAACATTTTATGTCGAAGCGAGAAAGAAAGAAAAGATGGTTCGTCTTACTCCATGTTTTATGTATAATAAAACAATTATTAGATTCGGTTTTTGCGATATCCAGAATAATCAAGGTCGAGGTAAGGGTTCCTTGCAGGGAGAGTGGGCGGGGCGCTAGCTGCTCGATGTCGCGGTTTAGAGTAGAGTGCACACGTGTACCTTGTGTATGTCTTTAATCATTAGATCATTCCTAGACCCAATTCAATTCATTAACAAGTCAAAATCGATACTTTGCAGTGTCGTATCCTTGATAGTAAGGACCTGAGTTGTTCGAAGCAAATTATTATTACGTATAGCATTCGTTGTCATGACAGTATCTGGCAATATATATATTTCCTGTTTGTTTCCAGTCCCTTCCGTTGTTCCGACCATCGTTAGTGCTCAGCCTATCGACAAAACCAATGTCAGCATAACATGGAAGATTGAAGGACTGGAACCTGGGTTCAAACTCCGGAAGTGCTTCATATCTTACAGGAAATTGGAAGATGGTATATCAGGAAATGTGATAGACACAGGCCCCGACGAAAGGAGTCTTAATATCACGGGTCTTCAAACCTTCACTACATACGAAATCAAAGTAGCCGCGGCTACAAATTTAACAGGAAATTACAGCAAACCGGTTAACGTTTCAACCAAAGAGGGTGGTAAGATATGCACTTAATTACTAATCCACGCATAACTGTAAACAGTAAAAAGTAACTTTATTTGCACAGAATTGGTTCTAAGGCCTCAGTAACTGGAAGGTAGCTAGCTAGTCTGGGCGAGTTACAACTATATTGACTATGAAAGTGAGAAATGATCTTCTCAGTGAGCTTCAAATTTAAGCAACTGCAATAAAGAAGTCTGAAAAAGCTCTGTGCATGTTTTTTCCAGGCTTTTTTATTCCAGCTGCTTAAATTGAAAATTCACTGCGATGATCATTTCTCACTTTCATCTACATCCACAGTTCATACATGAATTATTTCATATACTTCTGGTTTACATTATATTGACTATTTTGACTACTTTAATTTACACTCCTACAAGTTTAACGCAATTTTGGCACTTTATAAAAAAGAAAATGGCTTGCGTAGTTAACAAGACAAGATATCAAGTAACTATTTCAAACTAACCTTAAAATGAAATCATTGTTCCAAAATTTGGCTCGCAAATGTGGCTTTACCGCAAATACGTCACCATTTAGACCGTCCGATTTTGCGAGAAACGGCATCATTTCAATGTTTGCCCCGTGGCAGACAACGTGGCTAATTTGCATTACAATATGAAAACCATCATGGCATCGTGAATATGGTCTATTCGGTAACTTTGAAGGCTTATAAAATCGTAAATTTATTTTTTCCTTCTAAAGCTTTCAGATTTTTCCTTTAACATGTTAAATTTTAGAAATATGCATTAAAAAAATTCGCTTCATATGCACTTTAAAAATGGCAAAGGAAATGGTATGCATACGCGAGTTTTGATTGCAGTTTCATCCACTGAACCAAATTGGGGGTCTGATCATAGAAAAATCTTTCTCTTTGTCTTTGCAGTACCCCAGGGACCCCCACAAAACGTTACAGCGGTTGCTAAGACAGAGCACAGCATACGAGTGAGTTGGTATCCTGTGGCCAGGGGACTGCGTGAAGGAATTATCAAACAGTATAACGTCCTAGTGCAAAACATCAGTCATGTAATACAAAATATGACTGATATGGTTGACAACCTTATTGATGTGATAAGTAACTTGGATATGTATGTAACCTACTCCTTCCAAGTCCAGGCTTTCACCAGCCAAGGCCCAGGCCCTCTTAGCTACCCCCCCGTCAATCAAACGACAATACAAACAGGTATGGTTGATTACTTACTGATTTCATCGATTAGTTACAGCCCTCTGTTACACCTCTCAGACCCAGTGGAATCTTTATCTTCACTGGGTTTTCGGGAAAAAAGTCACCGGTTTGGCTAATTTCCCACTGGGGCCGTTTGTTTCTGTTTTATTTTGCAAACAAAATACGCTGGGTCACACCGTACAGTCACTGGGTAAAATCAAAATGTTCACTGGGTACTGGGAAGACTAAATTTCCGCTGGGTAGGGGAAAATAATCCACTGGGTAGGATTTCAGTGAGTCTGTTACAGAGGGGTGTTTAGTTATGTCTGGCGAAAAGCTAAAACTGAATGTATTCATAACTCAACGGACATCAAATGACAATGCTTATTTATTAAGTGAAAGAAATCGAGGCGGGATAGATCAGAATACTAATTTCCGCCTCCTTTCAAATCCCAGGGGGTACTCCCTTAAATTTTGGATACTTGTGTGCCGCGAAGGTTTTTACATCCTGACCCTATTTAAGGATAAAGTAAACGGAATTTGACCAAAGCCGAAAAATGACACCCTTTTCAAGGAAAAAACAGAAACTAAGAAAGGTGAAAAAGGGTAAACTTTTTGTCGTTCCGTAACGTTTTCAGTTTGACAGATCGTTTCTTTTTCATTTCGCGTGTTTTTACGCACTGTAAACTGCAAAATAGCCGAATAATACAATTTATGTACCCTATCTGCCTATCTAAGGATCACACCGAGAAGAAGCAAAA
>OX393572.1:12483189-12496575 GCA_947652115.1 Blastomussa wellsi | reverse complement strand
GGAAACACGGAAAGCCGTAAAACTCTAGAACAAAAATTTATTTTTCAAATCGGCACTCTAAATCCTCACGGTATCAACGAACGCTTTTCATTCAACTAATTTATTCCGAATTTTTCACGTTACCAGGCACCAGCCAATAGCGAAGCTCCATCTTTCTGTATATAAAGACACACGACGCACAATTCCTTGATTCGCTCCGACGAAGGGCTAACGCTCGAAACGTCAGCTCTTGAATCTCTTTACGGTGGCCAATTGACATTATCAACCCAGTTGATAAAACCAAATTATATTGTTATACTTCCCACCGACGCAGCACCACAGTTTCGTTAGAAACTTACCCCCTCTACATACCTATATAGTCCATATATGGGAGTACTCCCCCAAGGGTTTGAAATCAACGCCACTTTAGTCAGAAACTTATGTCCCTGTTTACTCATATTTCCAGCACCTGACATTGCATTGAACGTTAGCACAACACCTATTACCGAATCTACTATTGACGTGGAAGGTTATGTTACAAGGATTCATCCCCAGTTAGAAGTGAATGGAATCATAATAGAGTATTGCGCGTTGAGACGCGATATGCCTGAGCTCGATACCTATTGCTTCGACGCGACCACGGGTCCATGCATGAAGAAGTACTTCCCTGATGTGAGCTCGAACACGGTATCTCTCAAAGGTCTTCGAAACCATACTACATACCGGATAAGAGTGCGGGCAACAAACATTACTGCTAAAGATGGAACGGTGGTGAAATCTCCCTATGGGAACTTCAGCGACCCTGTTACTGAAACGACATACGAAGGAGGTAAGGAAATCTTTCTTTCCAAAAGAAAGATCGGGAAGAAATAATTTCGCATTTTTTTTGGTTTCGCCATCCTGACACTGAATGGCGAACGAAGTGAAACCGTGAAAAGGTAGGGGGGTACACATGTGAAAACTCGTATGGGTGTAAGTTTCATACGGTTTCCCTTCATCAAATATCAAAATTAAAGTAGCTGAAGCGACGCCATTTTGAATTTGAATGACAAAGACTATGCAAGTGCTACCCGTTTTAAGCTACCAGAAGGTTGATAGGCCATTTTAAAGACTATTCCTTTCTCCGCTGTTTAGAGCGAGTTTCAACTGAGTGACGTAAAACCAAACCCGAAGTAATTACTTTGGTCAATTACACAGGACGGAGAAAATCAAGTGATCCAATCAAAACTCGAAGTAATTATCGTAGCCGACAAAAAGCGCGGGAAAACGTACGCGCGTGGTCATGATTATTTTTGGTTTTACTCCTGATTGGTTGATAAAGTGGCGCGAGATTTTTAAACCAATCACTGAGCGTAGTAATGCAAAACTAAGACGATTCGCTAATTACTTTCAACGGTCAATTGAAAACCGCTCTAAAACAAGTTCTGGTGGACAAAGGCGACTTATTATTTACATTATACTGATGTGAGTTTTGTACCACTAAAAAAGATAATCTCGACCCAAACAAGATAAACTCGCACCGGTATAACTTGCTCTTGTACGTCATTTTTATGCTGGTATCACGTACCGAACACAGTGCCACAAGAAAAAACGGGGGTAATCTTGTACCGTTACGTCATTGCAAAGACGGTCAGTGGGTCACTTCAGTTTCATGTCTGTCAACGAGCCTGGTGGCCCACCAGACCGAAGCTTATCCAGGTTTCCTTAGCATGAAGGGACTAGCTATAGGAGCATCTCTACTCCCCTAAATTGAGCATTAAATTCGTCAGTGCCCATTTAGGAACCTGGTTCAAGTGATGCAGTATGAGAGTAAAGTGTTTTGCCAAGAACACAACACAGTGCCCCAACCAGGCTTCAAACTCGGACCACCTAATCCGGAATTGACCATTAGGCTACCGCTCCTTCTATCCTCTTATCTGAAGGTTCTCGTAGCAATTTCGATATCCTAAGGACCTGGCTAAGGATGGTGTTTCTCTTGCAGTTCCAGGGGCCCCGCCATCAAAAGTGACAGCTGAACCTCACAGTACCACAAGCATCAACGTTAGATGGGAACAAGTAGACGAATGCAAGAGAAATGGAATAATAACTAGCTACCTAGTTGAGGTTTTCAACAGTAGTCTGAATAAAATAAAGTATTTTAATGTCAGCGGTAAAGAATATTCCGTGACAGTGCGCAACTTACGAGAGTACGCAAACTACAGTGCTAGAGTACAGGCCCTCACGATCAAAGGCAAAGGGCCTTTCAGCGAGTACCAGAACACGACCACACACCGGCCAGGTACGAATAATGATAGAAAGTAAAGATTGTTGGGCTTTTGATTGGGATTCATAAAGTTGACTTGAGAAGAGTTGCCTTGCGGTTAAGAAAGAGTGTATTTTAAAAGGATTCGGACTCCTTTGCCCTTTTGAAATTCCATGACTTTCCATAACCTTTACCATGACTTATCCAAGTTTTCCATGACCTAAATTTGACCATTTTCTTGGTAATCATCTTTCATTTTGGGTACGTTTTTACCTTATCCTTCACTATAAAACGTTATTTATTTTGTACTTTTTTATTGACATAATTTTCCATGACTTTCCAGGTCTTCTATGATCCGTATGAACCCTATTTAAGAAAATCGTTTTTTCCACGAGTTCAACGTTGTTAGCGGAGGAAATACGAGACTGATATGTAATTCATCAAACACGAGAGATAGTGTTTCATCTTGATATCCAAGTACAACAATAAAGTTGAAAATACGACGCGCAGAGGAGTATTTTTATCGAAATTCGAGGTGTTTGGATAGCCGATGGAACACTGTCGCGAGTATTTGATATATCTTCTCAATCGAAACAAAACTGAGGAGTAAACGGGCAAATGAAATCGTCAAAATCTATGTTAATTAAGAAATGGGCGCAAAATCAAAAGAATCGTAACTTCGCGTTTGCGGTGTAAGAAGTTAGAACGCCTGCATGAAATGTTCTACGTATGGGTTGAATGATCAAGGAATGAATGCATAGCTTTTGTCTCTTATGTCCTTAGTTGCTGAGTTTTCTATTTCTTTGACGTCGGCTTGCCATATTCACGATAGCTTCTATGATGCGCATAAAAACCATAAAATGCAATTCCTACGCAGCATAACTCCGCGGTTTACCAGAGCCAACTACCAACCAAAAATACCGTCCTCGGATCCCACGTTAATTCCAGACTGCTCTGGGAACGTGGGACCTGGGAACGACTTTTCACGTAATCGTAACCGCTCTGATACCCTTTTCTGCTTGTTCGCTCAAATAAAGTACTCAAAATGATTTTGCTTCAATAAAAGGCAAAAAAAAAAACATTATATCTTCCTTTTCCAGCACCGAAACTTGTTCCAGAGAATGTGACTGCTATTGCCACAGGGAACTCAACCATCCGTGTGACGTGGAGTTCCACAGACCCCCCACCCAATATCGGTTTCCAGGGATTCCGTATAAAGTACGAAGCAGTCGGGCAACCCAGCAGAAGCAGAGACGTGGACCGGAGCACCTCTGCAACCACTTTAACCGGGCTTAGAATGTTCACTCAATACAAGATACGGGTGGCAGCTCGCACGACACAGCCTGGTAACTACAGCAAAGCGGTTAATGCAACAACGTGGGAAGGAGGTAAATACAGAAGTTATAAGTTGCTGTGATGTGCCAAGTTAGTTATTTTCAAAGCAGTTAACTGGGGCTAGCCTTTTCTAGGCAACTCCATTACTATTGGAGACTGGAGACGACAGCAAGGGAGGCAAACGAGAAAGACGACGAACGAAAGCGCGTCCTCGGCTCCACGAAGAAGGTCCCGCAAGGAAGAGAGAGCGATAAGCAAATTCTCATTTTCCTGCTGCGCCTTTTGATCCCAGTCTTTATTGTTCACCTCCCTTTCGCTAGTTTCTAGTCTTCCCTCAGCGGCCGAGCTGCATGCAGGTGAAACCATACAAACGACGTGCACTGGACGGGAAAACTACGACTGCAAACCAATACGGTTGGTGTGATATCTAACGATTTTACCGACACCGATGCCGGGCCATGATCTGGATCAGTAGAAGAGCTCGAAAAAGTGTTTTGCCAAAACTGAAACTTCCCTTCGCTCCCATTTCTCCCTCTGACAGGGAGAGAGGGAAGCGAAGGAACCCCTCGGAAGTCTGAGAATCAGTCTACCTGTATCCCCTACTAAATTTGAAATTTTAAACGTTCACACACAAAAGCACATCAATAGTCTAAAATCATTCACTTTTATCAATTGTTCCAGAGCAAATTTATAGCTACGGCTTGAAATCAGGGCACAGCTGCCATTTCAACTAGTCTTGGAAATATATCCACTTATTAATTTTCTTTGTCTTTTTTTACATTTTCTCGTCTTTATCTAGTACCCACTGATCCGCCGTCTAATATACGGGCGAAAATCCTGGATACTATAGTGCAAATCACGTGGGGCCCCGTTTCCAAAGAGAAGCAAAACGGTAGAATACGCGGTTACCACGTCATCTATTATCAGACTGGCAACGCTTCTTATCAACGGACTGTAACGCTACACCACGATTTCTATTCAGTTCAACTCAAGTCACTTGGTAAATTCACATCATACGACGTTAAGGTGCTAGCATTTACCAGCGCGGGCAATGGTAAAATTGGCAACATTTCCTTCCGCACCAGTGACGATGGTAGGTCAAAAAATCAATATTCTTTCTACTGTGTTTCACACTATTTTTAAAATATTCTTTTGGTAAAAAATAGTTTTTAATCAAGACTTTTGGAAACTTCAACAGAAACATCATTGACACCTCTGAAAAGAGGTCCTTTCAAGTTGGGATCACGTGACGAAATTTTTGCTAAAATTTTTTATATTATGGGCTATAACTTAAAAAGTGTCCGAAATGGAAAAAGTATGTCAAAAATAGAAATATGACCAACTTTGGCACCCCTGGCGTTAAAGGGCAAGGTTACATGAAAGCTCTTGCTCGCGCTCCATCAACTTTACAAATCTTTTAATTTTTCAAAAATTCAAACTGTCAAAATCTCATTCTTTAATGCTAGGGACCTCAAACTTGGCCCGTTGGCTATTTTTGACATGCTTTTCCATTTCTGGCATTCTTAAAACTATAGCCCATGATTTTTACGAGCGTTAATCGTGAATTATTTTGTCCCCAGTGCCCAGTAAAGCTCCAATCAAACTCAAAACTGTCAGCAATGTATCGCCATACAAGATCGAGTTCTCCTGGGAACCAGTGCCCCAAGAGTTTATGAACGGCAATTTGACAAAATACAACGTGACATACAAGCGAGTGATGGTTGGAGGCGTACGTAAGGACTATGAGCCCTTGATAAAGATGACAGTTGGGGCAGCGGTAACGAGTGTTGTGCTAACAAATCTCGAGCCGTTTTCCAAGTACGAAATCACTGTAGCGGCAAGCACTGTCAAAGGACTGGGACCCTATGCGCAGTTTGTTTATGGTGGTATGGAGTTTATTTTCTTTTCTTCACTAAAAATTGCACAACATTGATCCGAATAAGGCAGCTTATACCTAAACATAGCGTGCGTTTTCCACCCGCTGGTTGGAAATTTTATGCACGTTTAAGCCTTCGTGCGCCGTCGCTGATTCCAGTTTAGTAAACAGTCGATGCCATTTTTAACGGTCGATGCCATAATTGGTAACCAAGCTTTTCGGAATGGACGATGCTATATCTGCTCTAGTTTAGGCCTGGACTAGGTGGAAAATGGTTATAATTTGGTGATAGACAAATACACACTTACCAAATGCTTAATTGTTCAATTTCACAAAGGTTTGCTTTCGGTTAAAATAGACTAAGAAAGTCATCTTTTATAATGAAATTTTGCCGGGATTTGGTGGGTCAGCCTGGTCGTGTAGTGGTGAGATAGGGATGTTGGCATGTCAGAGGTCAAGGGTTCGATTCTGGTCATTGCCGAACAATTTTTCTTTCTTTTTTTGTGGGAAAAGTTCGATGACAGCGAAAAAAAGTCGAAAAAATGGCATCGACCGTTTACGAAACGGGCACGCGCTGCGCCGTGGCCAATATGGCCGACACTCATCTCCGGTATCTGTAGCATGAAGCGACTAGAAGTATTTCTACTTCCCATGTCTATGGGATTTTGGACCATCGCAGGTTGTTCCGCTGTATAAAATTCTCCGGTACCCATTTATACACTTGTGTGAGAGATAAACATTCTGAAAGTAAAGTGTTTTACCCAAAAACAGTACGCACTGCACTGGCCAGAGCTCGAACCATGCCATGCTCGAACTGCAGCAAGGCTCAGCTTTAGGCTAAATTTTCGTTGACATAATTCATACAAACTCTTGTTTGTTAATTTAATTTCAGAAACCTGTCATTGTACAAAACGTCTAACAACCAGCTGGCGAATACACGAACCGTACGTCAACTTTAGAGACGACGGGCAACCAGAACAAATCATTCCGCTTGTGCTGCAATCCATGGTCCAGAAATGTTGTGGACACTGCGCCGAACACAGTCAAACTATCCTGGACTTCAAAGCAAATGGCAAAAATAAACCATCGTCCCAAAACAATAGCCGTTTCCTCCTGGAAAGCATGGACGAGTTAACGGATTTCACTTTCCCCGTTTTTGGGCACAACGATCAAGATTCTTACAAAGGAGGTTTTGGGTACACCCCGATTATTGAATCCGCGGGCGTGGCTTTCATTGTATACCCCAACATTTCGACGACTCAAATTACAATGTATCAGTCGTTACTACGCTGTTTGCCAATCTTGCTTCTACCCATAGTCACAGCATACATAGCAGGGGTTATAATATGGTGTTTGGTGAGTAGATGTTTAGCCCTTGGGGGATTGCTATATCAAAGGGAGCGACTTCTCACAGGAAAAATGAAAATTAGGATCTGTTTGTGCGCTATACGGAGAAATGTTGTCCCCAGTTAGGAAGGTTTCCCTCTACCCCGAGCTACACCAGGTATTGAAGCTTTTTATAAATAGCTGTCACTGGCGGATCAAGACTTCTTTCTAAGGAAGGGGGGGGGAAGGGGCCGGGGGAAGGGGGCGTGCGCGGGGTGGGGGGCATGCCCCCCGGACCCCTCCCCTAGCTCCGCCACTGGCTGTGAATAGTTTATTAAATGAGTTCTCATGATAACCCTGGTTTACTAATCAATTGGTAAAAGGTAAAGTCTGCTTCGAGTCCGGTGGACTGTCAGGCCATAGCATATCCCGGGAGTATTTTGTACCCCCCCCCCCCCTTCCCTGTACAGGATGCTATTCCGTCACAGCATTACCCCCACCCACCCCACCAACCCCAAGAATAACATTCGCTGGGGTCCATTTATACACCTGGGGGAGGAGAGGCACTATGCGCGTGAAGTGTCTTGCCCAAGAACACAACCCAGTGTCACAGCAGGGGCTCGAACTAGGACTGCTCGATACGGCGTCCAGCGCACAAAACCTCACGCCACCGCGCCACCCACTGTAATTGAGTGGCGTTTCAGCTATGTTGCCTGGTTAAATCTAAAAGTCTATCCCGAAAGACTGTACACCGTGTTAAACTGTTTCATCTGTTTTTTATCATTATTAGGAAAGGAAACATAACCCCCTGGATTTCCCACGGTCGTTCATTATGGGGACTTGGGAAGGAGTTTGGTGGTCGTTTGTTTCCATGACAACCCTTGGGTGAGTAAATACTTAACTTAGATAGGTTTTAAAGTTTATAAAGTTCTTAACTTGTCAGAAAAAAAGTCGCGCAGCAAGCACTCTAGGCTGTTCACAGTCCGCTATTCCTATTTTTCTTCCATGGGCGAACGCGGTGAATGAATCGCGAGAGAACTGGACTCCAGCGTAAAACGCTCACTCCCCACCCCGACCTCCTAGCGCTTCGCTCGCTGTTTTTTGCTCGCGCGCGCTCTTTCGTGTTGAAAAAAATAGAGCGGCTGTGAACAGTCTACAAACACTCCGGTCTATTTTTCAACCAATCAGAACCCATCCTGCTTTATGATGATGATGATGATGATAACAATTTTATCAAGTTTTCTGTACGTAAAATACGTTTGCGCTGGCTAGATAAAACTAAAACTTTATGCTAAAAAAATTCGTTAAACTTTTAGGTATGGAGATCGAGCACCTTTGAGCTCTAAAGGACGGTTCTTTGCCATTTTGTGGATATTATTTGGGCTCGTTGTCATCGCAATTACAATGGCTATGATAACAACAGCGCTAACATCAGTCACGGTAAATAGTGAGCCCAAGCTGTACGGCAGCAAGGTGAGCAGCGGCCTCTCAATCATAAATAAATACGTCATGCACCACTGAGCCCACTCTTCTCTTTCAGTGGATGCTATAAATTAACTCTGTCTGCACGAGAAAACACCTGTACTCGTGGTCTTTATTTGGGTTTTTGAGCTAGCCAAATAGATCGACTTGTTGCCAATGTTAATAAAATTCTACAACAACTTTTAGTTTAAAAACTAACATCTTGTGTTTTGCTTTAGATTGCAGCGGAACACAATTCCCCCGAGTATAACTTGGGAACGAGGCGAAACGCCCAATATGATCCAGGTACTGTCAAATTAGCCAGCGGGCAGGTCAGCGGGGTCTGAGATAGAATTTAGGCGACTATTATTTCTCAGGAATACGGGCGCGCTTACTTGAGATTCTATGCATCGTAGCCAACGGCGGCAGTTGAATGTAAAAATGTTTTTTTCTGGCTAAAGAAATGAATCTCTACCCTTTTAAGATTACAGACAACTGCTTTGAAATCGTTTAGCCAAAAAATCAACGCTTATTTTAAAATTATTACTAAATTTAGCGATTTTTCCTTTGCTAAATTAAGCGGCCAATTAATTATTTAAGGACTTATCCGTTTTTCGAAAGCTTTGCTCTTTCAAGGCAGACTGAGAACTTTTTAGGTTCCCCTTATTAAGTAATATTTGTTTTCCGTTTCAAGCCTTATGTGGATATTCCATGCAGTAAATTGCTATTAACTCTGGGAGTTTGAGATTTTATGTTCGCTGCGCAAAAACTCTGGAACAGTTTGCACAGGGAAATTAGACACATACAATCTTTGTCAGTCCTTAAACTCGCACGTTCCGGTAAAGGCCCGGGTCCCACTAAGCGACAGGAGTCGCTCCGTGTGTAATGCTTCGAACAGTCTTCGTTGAGTTCGTTCGACTGACCGCAACGACAAAAACTCAATCACATGAGGCGACTTGCTGCATCGACTTGTCGCCAAGTGTGTCAATCGTAGACAAAATTCTTGGAACATTTGCTGATTTAATAGCTTGAAAGATAAATAAAATAGTAATAACCCCCACCTAGCCCCTTTAAAATGTTTTGCAGCGTGAAAACCAGTATCTCCCATTGCTGAACTGCTCCGGTTTAAGGGGGCTCTCCATCTCTAAGCAATCGTAACGAAATGTCACGTTACTCAGTCCTGTTGACTGTTGCTGAGATAATTGTCTCAAGGAATTGTGTCTCGGATTGTAGAGTTAAATCCGTATTTCTGAAGGTTTTAAATTTTGTATATATTATCACCATTTCTGCTATTTATCTATTTATCTATTTCCACATGAAGCACATTTAATCATGTTTTTTTTTAATATGCGCTATACGAATTTTAATTATCAGTTAAGTATTATTCCCTAAAAGGATTGTGAAGGTATATTTTTGGCGCAATGGTGTTATTTTTGCTAGTTTTCTTAACGTACTACGTAATTACCGCTTTTTGTTTCATTTCAAGACAAGGAATATCACAGTATTGAGGAGGTCGCAGAGGCGCTTGTCAACAAAGAAGTCGAAGGGGTTCTTGTGGATACTTATGCTGCGGGCCTGCGAGGTGATCTCTTCAATCGACCCCCGATACGAGTGAGCCGGGTCCTTGACTACAAGACCGCGTACGGAGTCGTGCTCAGTCCCAATTCGACTCGACTCGGAAAGTGTTTTGAAAACTACATGAATTCACACAGGGCTGAAATTTTCGCTGTGATCAAAGAAAAAGTGAAGCCAATTGAGGTGAGGAAAGCTAGCACGCTAGAAAGATCCAGAAAGCAAGTTTATCTAAAGTTATATTTAGGATATGAGACGAGACAGGATATGAGATGGTTATAGCCAACTCGGCGGTACGCCCCGGGGGACTCTTATGTAAGAGGGGAGGGGATGCTCGTCGTCTCGCTTAGGGGTGTAAATTTCGGATTTTGGTCTCACTTGGGTGTTCTGGGCAAAACGCAATTATATTTAGCCGTGAAGGTCTCGTTTAGGTCGTTTTATTTGCTCCATTCATATGATCAAAGTATTCACGGTCTCTTTAGCGGTCAAAAAAAGCTTGGGCCACGCCCAGATCGGTCTCCTTTAGGGGTTTAATTCAAAATTTCCGTCGAGCATCCCCGCCCCTTTAAAAAGCCAGTGCCCCCTGGACGCTACGCGCCTCGTTGGCTATCTACCATCCCATATCCAACGCACGCTCGCGGAATAATCGTTAAATATACTATAGCCTGTAAACCAATAAGAAAGCAGGAATTGCAATATTCCATGGCTAGTTTTTAATGAAATGCAGACAATGGAGAAAATGAGATCGATTTGTTAATATGGCCGCAGGTAGACCGTGCTTTTGTTCAAGGTTTTTACGCATAAAGGCGGCGAAATACGAGATACAAAACCTCTAAACTTGTCGCGCAACTTCAGCAAATTTGCTACGTCACAAGTTGAGAGTTTGACGCAACACGACCAACAAAGCCAAAATTTGTTGCTCAAAGTTGACCCGCGCTCTACATTTCGCAACGAATTTCTTCAACCCGCAACAATGTTTTTGTTGCGCGACAAGTTGATCACGCAAGGTGAAAAATCAGAAACATCGACCAAAACTTGAAACGAAACAATGTTGCGCGACAAGTTGAGGGTTTTGTGTCTCGTATTTCGCCGCCTTAAAGTGTCTTGTTTTATTCTTTCTCGTTCCAGATCTCCAGCTCCAATAATTCGGCTAAAGAAGACGTGGTAGGCGGTTTGCTGGACAGCGGTTCACCAACGTTTAACAAGGCTTTGCGCTACGCGTGCATCTTGTTAGGGATTGCTCTCTTTTTGTCCCTGATCTACGAGGGTGTACGTTGTATAAGATCACGGAAAAAGGTTCACCAACAAGGTGAGGGAAATATGCTTTAAGCGGAAGAATCCATTGTTATCACTGCTTTGGGAAGTCACACAACACTCATCAAATAACACATGACCGGGCAAAGCGCGGGAAAATGTTGTTGGTTTTATATCTGATTGGCTGAGCGGGACAAAAGCCTTTTCTGTTATTGGCTAGAGGAAATTGTACAAGAGAAATTCAGTGACCAATGAGAAAATGTGCCTTTGATGTACTTTTTTTTACAGTGCATTTCAAGACATTACTACTGAAGGAAATGCGGAGCTTAATGATAGAGTTTATCATACGCATGAGACAGACAAGTGCCAAACTTCGAGAGAAACACCGAAAACAGATCATCAGGTTTTGGAAACTCAAACGACAAGCCATGTGTCGCAGTGGCAATGAGAGCGAATGGCTAAGGATCTCTATGGCATCTCCTCACAGAGGGGAGGTCACGATTACTGATCTGTAAATAGCCTTCACGTCACAATGCACTAAGAGCTTACTCCTCTCCAATTTTTTCGTAAGGAATATAATTTCCTTCACAATAGCTTGATTGATGTAAAAGTTTAACAGCTAAGCTAGAAGAACTTAAGTAACAATATGTAACGCGAGAAAGTCCAGAGAAATAGAACGCTTCTTATTTGAGAGTTGTTGAACAAAACACAACGCAATCACAATGACAATCAACCAATGAGAAATCGAAGCAAATACTCGTAGCGATTGGTCACGATTGGTCAGTTCTGTTCTTGGCACCAATCGGACCAATCCCTGAATTCAAAGCAAAACCATTTCGTTCGACACGACTTGAAACTCGCTAAAAAATATTTAGTATAAAACGTAAAATGTCCTTTCAATTAAAAAAACACATCAAATTCACAGATGTTTTATAACATAGTCTCATAGCCAGAAAAACTTCTGTAAGTGTTTTAACTTTTGAATTATATATCTAAACCAAGTTTCATTTCATTTCCTTTCAAATGCAGCTCGGGTTTCTGAAAATGTATGTACTTAATTATTGAAGTCCAGTAGCCATCTTAGAAATGGATCTGGTCCCCCAAGTTCACTCGTTTAGTGGTTGTACAGTAGTGACTAAGGCATTGTTTATACCGCTCTTAATGCAGTTACGACTTTCGTTTATGTGGCGGAAATAGCCGACTGTTATCGAAACCTGGTCGTTTTAAAGTAGCTACGTCAAGATATTTTAAAGTTATTTCCTTGACAACATAAATTCCCCTTAAAATTTAGGAAACTAATAATAGTTTGCTGAGGAAGAAAAACACCAAAGGAGTGATACTAAACCAAAAAGGAACAAGGATGGCTGAGGATGGAGAAGATTGAAATGGATTGGAAATGACGATTTTAAAAAATTTAGGATAAATTTTAAAGTGTACGAACGATGACGAAGCTCCTTTAAAACGCTGTCAAAAGTGGACTATTATCATTTGTCGTGTAAACGGCTGAAATGGCGAAACCGCATCGATTTGAAAACAATTACCTATTTTGGAGCGAAATTGGCTGGCTCTCCAAGAGTAAACATAGCGAACTTCGCACGGAGTACAGCGGTCACTTTTAGGAAACATTTTTGAAAACACTTGGAGTGCAAACTTTCCAAAACCATGACAGCCGTTTTCGATGCAATTTCGATGTTATGAATCCGTGCAGATTAGAAACCACGTTCGTGTAAACTAAAACCTAGGGTGACTTATGGAAGTGCCAGTAGGAGTTGTAGCTGTCATAACATTGTAAAAGCAGTCTTACCATGTTTTATATTTAGTACATGAGTAAATGAACTTAAAGTCGTTAAAATTGTTAACCATAGCAAGTTGTTTCATAGCAATCGTTTGATAGTTGTGTTGTAGCACTTTACTTATTGCAACACAGCAAAGCATTAAGACTGCTAATACTTCATTTTTAGCGTTTACATTTGCAACTTAAGTCATTTTGAAACCTTTGTTGGTTTACCAAACGTTTTGGCCAATCAAACATCAAAGAATTTTCACGTGCATTTTTTCCGCTTGTTAAAATCTCCACCTCTTAGCACAGACACCATGAATACAGTCAACTTTGGCAATGTGTAAAATTGCCTTCAAATCAAAGGAAACCTTGAAATAGTAGTTTACTAAGGTAGAAAAACACCAAAGATGCACCAATAAACTAAGAAGAATCAAGGGCGGCTTTGAATGAGGAAGATTGAGAAGGATTGTAATCGACAAATTTTAAAAATTTAGGCTAAACTTTTCAAACTGTCATCCGTGACCGAGCTCCTTTAAACTGAATTAAACTTCGTCCTTGATT
>OX393572.1:12393189-12478189 GCA_947652115.1 Blastomussa wellsi | reverse complement strand
TCCCCTCACAGCCAACCTCTCCACTCATTTATTACACCAAAACATCAATGAATTGGCAAGAAATAAATTAGTAATAAAAGTTGACCGTTACTTGTGATAATTCAGATTACATTGTTCGTGGCTAGTCTGGCGCAGCCAAGGGACTCTCTAGTTTTATTGTCAATTATTATTCAACAAATTGTCACGTTACCCATATATGGTAATTATGCTCTCAATATCCGTCAACTGCTGCTGACGGATATTCTGCGATATACGTAAGTTACGATAATTAGGTCGAAGTCTTGCAAAGCGCCGCATAACGGCAACTTTTCTAGCTGGTAAAGGCACTTCGTTGACAATTTGTTGAAAAATAAAACAATTATCCTACTCAATCTTGCGGAATATCGCCTGATTTTTTAGTATTTAACAATTATTCCACGAGCGCGCGTTGGATACGAGATGGAAGATAGCCAATGAGGCGCATAGCTAGTTTTTAATGACAGGCGATATTCCGCGCGATTTCGCAGGATAATTGTTAATTATCTCGTGAATTTGTGCGGTCGTCTTATGCGATATAAAGCGAGATTGCTGTCATCATTTTGTTAGCGAACGGGACTTTGAGCGCAACGCTCAACGAGTTTGCCAAGCAGAAAGGTCTTTGAAGAGTCCCGTAGCAGGAACGAAACGACAAGCGCTGCGTCAGACTAGCCTCGAACAATGTTATCTGAATTATCACAAATAAATTCGTACTCTTAAACTTTCACTTTTCCTTGACTTTACCAAAGACTTAAACTTTCCCTGACTCGAAATGAAATTCCCTGACTTTTCCCTGACCTTGAAGAATTTTTTCCCCGACTATTTCTTGACCTGTGGCAACCATGATTACTAAGAGTAAAAACGAACTTTAACGTAAATCATCCCTTCTGTATATTTTAAAAAGAACTTAACTTACCAATTCAGCTTCTCCCGTGAGCCGTTCATGAAGTTCATCAGCCAGCTGATCTAACCAGTGCTTAACCTGCGAAAACAACATACATTGAAAATAAATTGTTATTTATTGAAAACTAGCTAGTTGTTTTGTGCTGACGCGGGTCGGCGAGTTTCACTGACAAAAATAGACCCTTTTTCTCTACCCTCGTTCTGCAAAGCTTGACTAAAAACGAAGCAAACTTGACGCCATGTAATATAGGAGGGGGTGAATAGGGGTACGCGAATCCGCTAATCCGTGCTATTTTTTGGCCAAATCCGTCAATCCGCCACCATTTTCGTTCAAATCCAGTTCACTGACAGGACGGTAGATGTTGTTTTGATGGCAATTTTTCAAGTGGTTTCGTTTCATTGCTTCTGTTTGGGGGAGTCCTATTTTAAAGCGATGGTTTGGGTCTCGCCCAAACAGAAAATGGGCAAAACGAGAACACTGAGACCAAGACTGAAGATACGCCAAGGACACGATCCGAGCTTCATGGCATACAGAGTCCGGAATCCGAGTACAAATTATCAGCTAATCCGTGATCCACTGCATTTTCGAAATCCGCGAAACCGCTTAATTTTTCGATGAAATCCGCAATCCGTTGATCCGCGAACCTATTCACCCCCCTCATATAGAGAGTATCGAGGAGAAGCTACAGTGAAGAGCTAATATTCTTGAAATGTGTGTAAAAAAAGATAAAACATTTTCTAAGGAGAAAAATTTCTTTCTTTTAAACTATGGAGGAACATGAAACGATCAGATACATAATCAGACGGGAGGCTTAGACTTAAGAAACCACGTACTGTCGTTGCTAAATAAAAAAATTAAGACAACATTCTTTTTGGTCCCATCCATAAAGCTCGATGGCCTTTGACCAAAACGTCTCAAAGACCCCAGCAACGTTGCGCAAACATCGTTTCCCTGTTTTCACACCAAGGACGATTTTTGGAAACAGTGTTTTCCAGCTGTTTTTCTCGCTTGCAGGGGTCTTAAGGGGCAATGTCACGAGTAAAATTCAACAGCCCAAAGACGTGCTTTCACCAATGGAAACCTACTGTACCAAGAGTGGTCAAGTTTTGCTAAAATTACTATGCCAGTGTACTGAAGTTAAATATGGAGTGATATCATTATCATAGCATCAGGAGCTTTAGGTCTTAACTTGAAAAAGTCAGGCTGACTTTTTCAAGTTCTGTCCTTGTGATTTGAAAAATATGATGAAAACTAATCACGGTAACCCTCTTCCTTAAAAGAATTGCTTGATGTCCTTTTCTTTATGTTTCAGGAGAATTTCCAGTATGGGTGAAAGACCTTAGTCGTAATTTTCGAGCCATTTTACTAAAAAAGCAGAAAAATGACCGTGTCAGAGCTCTATGGGTGTGGCCGAAAAAATTGGAGTTTAGGTCGCATGTTTTCCTTTAGTTAGTTATTATGCCCTGTTCTCCTTTTGCCAGCTTCGCTTCGACGAAGGGCTAACGCTCGAAACGTCAGAAACTGAATCTCTTTACGGTGGCCAATTGACATTATCAACCCAGTTGATAAAACCAAATTATATTATAAAGAATTATGCATACGTGTCAGATTGATTCCCATTTTTCCATAAAAGAGATTCCTAACCCAAATCTACTGATTAATACCTTCATATCGTACCTGTTCTCCTTTCGCCAGCTTGCTTTTGCCAGGGAAGTTCTTTCCACAGCCTGTGGACTTTGCCAGCTGACGTGGTCTGACGGGTTCATGATCTACACCTCGGCTTATCTGGGACAACCACTCCCTAGAAATTTAAGAAGATTTGAGACTTAAAGGAGCTTCGCCATCATTCGAGTGCACTTTGAAAAATTTTAAAATTGTAATTTCCAATCTGTTTCAATCTTCTCCATCCTCAGCCATCCTTGTTCCTTTTTGGTTTAGTATCACTCCTTTGGTGTTTTTTGTCCTTAGTAAACTATTATTTTTTTTGTTTCTTGCATTTTAAGGGTAATTTAGGTTGTCGAAGAAATGACTCAAAATATCGCAACGTCACTTCTTTAAATGTTAGAACAAAGGTTTCCTGGCACTTTCATTTGGATAGCCACACACAAAATGCATGTCCTTTATTGACACAGAGTAGCGACAAAGAAAAGCTAATGCCTCTGAGAAAGAGAAAAGTATCACATGTATGAAAGTATTGCTCAACTAACCACTCCAAACAAGCTTTAAAGCTATTGGAAACTGAGTCAAAATCATGCTTGTGTTTTATGATATTTGTTTCTTCGCCTTTTTTTTTTACATGCTTAATTAGCATGATTTTGGAAATCTCAAAAACATAAATCGATCTTTGGAGGCTGAACAATAATTGTTTTGTTTTGTAGAGCAGAACTCGACAAATGATTAGAACCCATTAGGAAGTGAGGATGGCTAACGATGGCGAGGATGGAAACGGATTGTGATATGGGGTTTTTGAAAAAGCGTCAGGATGTCAGTTTTTCAAAGGTTCAAGTTTGACTCGAAAATCGTTGAAATATTGCAGACATGTAGCTGTAGTGTGGACTTTCTTCAGGAAATTGTTTTTAATCATTTAGTTAGAGCTAATTAAGTTCTTATTACACAAATGTAGGTACCATTTCGTACATTTATAACAGTTTTAGGCCAATATTTTGCGATAGTGTCCCTTCAACAATAATGAAAAAGTGGTAACACACGAAGCCGTGGACATTACTTAGTAAGCAGCAACATGCATGTCCCCTGGACATCACACACCAATTTTGTCCCTACAAAAAGTCCCACAGAGTTAAACGCCTTACCCAGTTTTATCTCCAAATCGGCCCTGTAACTCACTCATAGAGTATTTTGCCAGGTCACTCATCTTCTCTGCTCTTAAGGTTGAACACACTTCCTGACCAAGCTTGCCTCCCATGTTACGGCTAAAAATATAGTAACCGTTGTTAATAAGTGTTTTTACTCCGAACTGCAAATAATAAACCACAACAAAGGAAACTAGAAAAGAATTTCCCAAAGGTCTTAATGCTAACAACAGAGCAGTTTAGTCTGTTTTCAAGATCCCCAGGAAAAGTCGCATGTTCCAGTGAAATTTTCTGATAAAAGCCAGTGCAAATGATGCACACGTACTGTACAATAACATAAACATGACACATGGTTTGACCTTTCCCTATTGCGCTGGTAAAATCCTAAAAAAGTGCTGGCAAAAATGGCTAAAAAGTGCTAAAAGTTGTGAACAGTTACCTACAAGCTTTAGACTTTTAGACTTTATTTTTTTTTTTATTTAAACACGGTAAATCTATCAGATAAAATAGTAATAATAAAAAATTACAATCTACTTTAATCTGTATAAACATGATCTAAAAATTTAAATAGTAAAAATAGAAAAAATAATTAAATTCTGCTTTACATAGATGCCGTGTGCGTTTTATCGATTCAGACGAAGAAATCGCGACAACCATTTCGAAAAGATTGAAGTGTTTTTGCTTGCCGCAATTCAGGGGACAAGCTGTTCCAGATAACCGCACCATTATAGCTAAAGCTATTTTTCAGGAAATTGGTGCGGGGCAATGGAACAGCTAGTTTGTTTTCAGAGTTCCTTTTCGTTCCAGTTTTCAGAATTTCCTTTTCGTAAATATGTCAATTTTTACTGAAGTAATTAACAATCTATTTTGCGTAGTGTTATTCAACAGGTTGTTGCGAAAGGTTGAAAGAATATAGATGATGAGAAATTTGAGATGACACACACATGATACATCAGCCAATCAGAAACTTCTGTCCTCACGCTCAGTAAGGATAATTCCACGTGCCTTTCCATGAAAACGGTCTCTTTTTCTTGACAACATCATTAGTTATTCAAATTTATGACCTGGAATACGATTCTCGTTGCGAGCGACACACAGTCTTGGTTTAAAAATGTTTTAGAAGACATATGTTGCTCGAAATTTTGCTCAAAATGCAAAATAGTGCTCCAAACTCAAAAAAGTGCTCAAAGGTGCTCAGCATAATCGGGAAAGGCTCACACGTGGTAAGGCAGACCAAATCTATGCTTGAGCCTAATTGGCTAACCAGGCTGGTAGTTTTTGACTTTGTAGCATTAAGTTAAATTAGCTGCCAGTCAATCAAGGTGTTGCCCCATCATTTAATTTTTTGATACCCATTCATACAGAGAGGTCATGACGGAGAGTAAAGCTGTTTACCCACAAACATACAATGCAACGGCCTAGCCAAAACTTGCATCTAGATCACTCAATTTGACATCCAGCACACTACTGTTCAGGGTTCATACACTTTTTCAGGATTAAAATTCACGGACTTTCCAGGACCCAAATTTGAAATTTCAAGGACCTCTTTTTGGCTCAATGTATATGCACGAGAGTAACGAGACAGCGCTGGGATCGAATATTTTATGCATAATTTGATAGCAATTCAAGATGCTTATAATTTGTTTACGTAAACATTTGCTTCACTGGCTTTCAGTACTTTAAAACTATCCAGGATCAAAAACAATTTCAAGTACTTTCAAGGCCTTAAAATAGGACTTCTGAAATTCAAGAGTTTTGAACATGCGTACCAACCCTTTGAACTGTCCAATAAATTCCCAACTAAGCCCTGCTAATAGGGATTGCAACCAAGATTTCATTGTATGTATGATTGATTAATTTGAGGCCTAACACATCCCATGAAATCAATAGGATAATATGTGAAGATCCAGACCAGCTGCTACCATTTTATGGAAATCAGTCAGACCTTTTATAATAATTAATATGTAAATATTCTTAGAGTAAAAGAGTGTTTTCATATCAAAACCCACCCAAAATGGCACTTTGGAGTTTATCAAACTTAAACATTTTCCTGGTTGGAAAATGCCGCCAGACTCCCTGGAGGCATGCACCTTTGGCATTCATTTAAACCATTAAATGTTTTCCTCGATATTGTGCCTGAGGACATTATGTTTAACAAATAATTTCAGTTATTTATTAGTCTTACACTTTTTGAATGGGTACAGTTTCAAATAATTGTGGCACAGAAGGTTGGGGAAGCAGAGTCTGCTTGTTTGGTTTATGACGTCCACCACCTAACTTTGCCAGCATCTGATAATGAGAGAAAAGGAGGAGAAATAATGTCAAGAATTATTTGAATTCATATACAGTGGAACCTTTCATTATGACAGTTCACTTGGCCCCAAATACCGTAATTACCTGTGTATAACTAGAAATTTCATAACCCAAAAATCGGCCCAAAAAATTGCCCTTGGCTTAGACATGGGTCAACAAATGAGACCCAAGCACCAGTTAAATAAATTCTGCACAATTACCATAACAATGATGATTTAATCTACCAGACTAAACTACCAGATTCCTAAATTAAGCAAGCGAATGTCAGACTTAAAAAAAATGTTATTTTGTGTGAACCATTGGACGTTACTACCGGACGTTTCACTTCAAACAACCTTACGTTATGTCCGGTGTCCGGCCTCAAACGAAACCTCTGATACAGTAGACCAAAATTATTCAAAACATCTGAATGACTAAAAAGACAAAATCTTTCATTTGACGGAATTGTGTCTAATGACGATGATGACAAGTGGTAGTTAATTATCAGGGGGTGTGGAGTTATGTGATCAATTTCTGACCTTGTTATGAGCAATTCCAGCAGAGCAGGTAAACTGTGTCTCCTTAATCACTGCTTCTCTCATTTCTGATACGATAATCGCACCCACCGCCAGTCTTTTAATGTTTTCATCATCTTCCAAAGAAGTCCTCCAAATGTCAGTATCGACACGTTTATCATCACCATCACCAATCATGAAACCCTCAAGGAACGTTGAAGCTGCAGACTTCTCAGCAATTTCATCTATGTCCATTGTGCTCATTCGTCTGTTAACCGCAAATAAAATTCATTTTATATGCCCAGCGTCATTACAACTGTTCAGTATAAGATACAAGACTGAGTATAAATCACATTGTAGCACAGTCCAACCTTTGCTAAAGGATCCCTGTGACATAGTAACACCACATTTTTAACCTCCCATAACCAGCCCTGAAATAAACAGTAAATTTTTATCCTCCCCTAAGCTGACACGTCTCCTAGGCAGATACTTAGTCAGCCATAAACAAACACTAATTTCAACCTTCCATAAGCAGAGCTCAATGCCGATTCCCAACTGGGATATAGGTTTAGGAAATGGTTTAGGAAGCACCTAAGCACCTCTCCTAAGTGGCCACTTAGTCCAGGTCCCAGCCGTATACTATTTTCAACCACCCATATAAGGGCCTGATTACATGGACCGGGCTGGCCCGGTTAGCCGGGCTTGTTTCAGTTTACCGAGATCTCGGTACGTCTGTTAAGCGCAACAAAAATCAACTTCGCGATTACATGACAACCGGGCCAGCCCGGTTAGCCGACAAAGAAACCCATCCCGGCAGACCGGGCCAGCCCGGCTCATGTAATCAGGCCCTAAGCAGACACCTCTTCTAAGTGGATTCTTGCCAGAGAATTATAATGGTCCCAGTTAATAAAACGCAACACATTTTAACCTCCTATTAGTGGACATTTCTCCTGAGCACACTCTTAGCTATGGTCCCAGCTAAATGCAAACACTACATTTTTAATCTCGCAGTGTAATGTGTGTTTGTAAATTGCTGTCTTAGTATATTATTGCTCAGGGCTCCCATTGATAACAGATTGCTTTTTGCATCTGAAACGGCTACCCTGAGCGGTATAAATCAATGAAGGTTTATCTCTCTCTCTCTCTCTCTCTCTCAAGATAAGAAGACACATTCCCTAAGTGGACACAAACTTGTGGGCCCAGCCTTTAAAAAAAGAGTACATTTTAACCCCCTATAAGCAGACACCTCACCTAAGCCCATTTCCTAAACCTATATCCCAGTTGGGAATCGGCATTGATGATAATTATGATAAACAGACACCTCACCTAAGTGGACACTTAGTCATGATGCCACACACAAACAAGCTATATTTCTTTAACCTCCCATAGGCAGACACCTCAGTGTCCTAAACACATACTTTGTCATGGCCCCATACAAACACTCCATTCTAAACCTTCACAAGAGAAACCCCAATACACTTACACGTGTGTAGCACACAAGGAAGTTTGTGTCCAATAGCCCGGGGCTAGTGGATTTTATCCTTCACTTGCATGTCGGGCAAGTGGAAGTTTTCACCAATTAATAAATTAATTAATTCATCACACTTGTGGAAATGACCTCCAGGTTAGTACATCCTGGCTATTAAGAGACATTCATAATTAGCAACTCATGTACTCATGTACTCATGGCTGACATACTTACACTTTCACATTTTCTGTCAAATCGAGGTAAGCTTCATCAACACTTGCCCTCTCACAACTCTCACAGAAGCGTGACAGCACAGCAATCACTTCTGCGCCTGCCTCCCGATAACGAGTTAAGTTGGCCTTCCCACGGGCCACTGGGACCTGCACCAAGTTTATTTTGGGACACTTCTCCTTAGCCTCGTCTCCACGCATGTTTCTGGTTACACCATAGTCTCGTGCCTCGTAACTCACAGCTATAATGCTGACAAAATGAACACAGCCAATGTGTTAAGGTTGGTTTTTCGCTATAAGCAATGGAGTCAGAGTCGTAAGAGCGTTTATGAAGTCGACCTAGTGAAAATCAAATATCGGAACTCTACTTATGACTCTGATGGTTTGATTTTCACAAGATCACTTGTGCTTATGACTCTGTTTACAACTCCGACTCTGTCATTAGTACAACGGTAGTGTAGAAGCTCTCATTGGCTTGTAATTCTACTGGTAGCAGTTGCTATTGTTTTAGCGGCTAGGGGCATTGTTCCTGCTGTTCGTTTTATTGTTTTCATACAGGGTATCAAGCCATTCATGTGAGACCTTACGAGAGCTGCTACATCATCCCAGTAAAAACCAGCCAGAAGTAATAGCAACCTTGCAACTAAATTTCCATTCAGCACAGAACCCTGTTACTCACAGTCCCCAGGGCCCCAATCCCCTGGACCACTGCAATCTGACTGCTTGCTCAGGGTAATGCAGGCTCTGGGGACAACACTGAGTGATATCCCGGACTCTGGCTTAACATTCAATAATCACATCTCATCATTATCGTCATCCTTGCTTTTTAGTTTGTGTCAAATAAGTAGGATCCGCCACTTGTTTTTCATATACGTTTTGTATATAATGATCAATTCTATTGTACATGTGTTTATTAAAATATTTTACTGTTCCGCTGTATGGTCTGGTATGTACAAACAGAACATACATAAACTACAACTTATGCGGAACTTTGCTGCCCGTATACCAACTGACACAAGGAAATATGATCATATCACCCCGGTCTTGAAAGCTCTTGGCTGGTTAACTATAGAGGAGCAACTTTGGTTGCGGGATGTGACAATGATGTATAAATGTGTTAACAACTATGTGCCAGCATATATTAGCTGTAAAATAGTGAAGCGATCCAATGCATACGCTTACAATCTCTGTAACAGTGAAGATCTAAACCTGCCAGAATGCCGGACAGCAGATGCCCAGTGCGGCTTCTTTTATAGGGCAGCATACACAACACATACATTCCACCTCTTTACATTTTAAAATCACTGATGTACAGTTCCAAAACATCTCCATTCCCCTCCCTCTCACCCCTACTACAGAAAGAATTAAAAATTCCTGGGGGTGGGGGTGGGGTCCTGAAAAACACAAACTGCAAAAATGTATCAATTGGAATTTCCAGGTGAGAAGGACGGTCAGAAAAAATCCTTCGGCGGAGGGATGGCTATTTTATGGAGCTACCCGATCTAAACATCTGCTTTCAATGCCAAAAAGTTGTTATTAGACTGTTTAGCCAGGCCTGCTATGTGCTGTGTAGCCAAACTGTCCAAGAGATCATATGTTGCATCTCCACACTTAGCCAATACCTCTACTTCAGAAGACAACCGTCTCCATTTTATCAGCTTAACACGAAGAAGCTAATCATGTTAGTTATCGTTAAAAGTTACAATTCTATTTATTTCCTTCAACACAATAGTAGGTCCAATACAATTATTAACACAAGTAAGCAGTCTTGATTGTATTTAAAGTAAGCGCCAGGTGTACAGGGCACTGAAGACGTTTTGACTGCACCGTAGAGCGAAAAGAATCTTTAATCAAAGAATTCGAACATATTCACTTACGCTCCACCTTTCCAAGTCTTATACTGAACCACAGCGCAAGGTTTGCCTCGCAATTCTGGATTTCGCCTCTGCTCAACTTGAACATAGAAACAGTCCATATCCACAAGGGCCACAATGCGATCTGAAGCCATCTGTTGTGATAATTAAAGAACAAAGACGCCACAATGATCTTACTTGTCTTTCGCGTCGGCACGTTTCGCAGCAGCCATTTTGAATTTTCCTTTCTCCCGGCGAAGAAGTCACGTGGGTTGTAAAAACTGAGGGAGGGTACGAAGAGAGTACATTTTATCTTCACATAACAAGAGGCAATAAATTATCGAAAACGAAAAATTTAATAAACTACATCAAAACCTATAATACAGAAAATAAATTTTAAATAACTGAGAGTTTATTCAAAGGGGATAAACAAAGCGTCAAGCAAATAATTTTACCTTGCCCTCCCCTCCCCGTAAGATGGTGTAATTCTTCCAATTCTGCTCGCGGTGCATGGATATTGTAAACAATATGGCTGGAGCGGAAGGCAGAGTAAGTTCTATTTCAAGTGCTATATTTGTTTCGGGTTTTGTTGCGATCAAAAGTTAGTTGTTTCTTTAAATGTGCAGCATTGTCACAAAAATCAATAACTCTTTCAGTTGAGAGAGCTTTTAAAGCTATGCTGTTCTCCAAAAAAGAAAAATCGAGCCGGAAAATCTAGAACGGAAGAAATATTGAACATTGTTTTGGATATCTTTTGTTGACGACATGGCTGACTGATTGTAGCTGAATGGCGCAAAGTTGTCAAAAGGTACTGCATTGAAGTTATACCTTGAAGAAAAAAGAGGCTAAGATCCAAATTCCAAATTGCATAGATCCTTCAAAAGTTAGGGGAAAAAACGAAGTTGTAGTGTTGTAAATTATGTTGCGAAATACCAAATATCCATCTTCAATTTTACGAACGCTGTCGCATTTATGCGTGAATTCCCGTGTTGTAACGAAGGTCTTGATTTATAAACTTGTATCTAACTTGATTGAAACGACCGAGTTTTAAAAAGAAGTCATCAATTAACCATTTAGGTGGGGAAGGTTATGTTACGATATAGATCGTTGTCAGGGAATGAATAATTTTACAGCTATATAATTATGTACCTTACACTGTGCCATATAACAACCTCGGCTACTTATAATTACACCTAATCACAGATCGGATGTACGGGCTAATATCCTAAGAAGAATTTAATTCATATAGCTTTCTATATTTAGCTTCAATATATTCTTTGTACTTTGATCTGGAGCCAATATTTTTTACAAAACAAATAATTTCCAAGCCACATGTCTCAAGTCATGAAAATCAGATGAATTTAATTTGCTGTCAAATCCAAGCATAAAGAATATTCAGATTTCAAAATAAACAGCTGATGCATGACAAACGATGCATTTTAAGGTTATTTCATCACTTCTTTTATTTATTTTTTGGTTATTTTTGCTGAAAAGCTGCACAGCTGCCTGAAGTAAGGGTTATGTTCTTTCTTCAGTTCATATCAAATAAAAATTATTGTATGTGTTATGCATGGAGGTAGCAGGTTTTATGTTTTTAAATCATAAATGATTTATAGCACCCAGTTACGTCTGTAGTAGATATGTGTCTGAACAAAACAGGCCAAATCTAGTCTACAGTCTACTTTGTTGAAGGTTAATATTGTCTAATAATTATTTCAAAATTGTTCGTCCAAAAGTTACAATAAAGGTACAAAGTGTATGCTAATTTGTTTTAACCTTTCTGTTGTATTTCACAGCAGGAATTTCTTCCATTTTTAATTGGTTATTTTAAGCTATTCTGTAGCATTGAAAGAGTTTTAAGTACAGTCTCTCGAGACTGAACTCACTTGAAATTCGTCTTTTGAGTAAAATGCATTCTAGTTCAATATACACTGTACATGCAAACAATATAATAACTTGTATATTCCATGTATCACGCATATTCTTTTGCTTAGCAAATTAAACACTGATAGGATTTAGACATTTGCATTCCACTCGAGCTTGTATCCTTTATCATGCTGTTTTTCTTCTGTACTCAGCTGAGGTTCAAAGTTTATCTTGACGAGGGACAGAGGGTGACTGAAATATTTGTCACACCAGCCACAAAATGCAGAGATATTGTGCAAAGGCTTCAGCGGCAGATCCACGAGCCCAACTGCTTTCTAATAGAAGTTTGGCAAGGATGTGGTAGGTTCCATGCTGTTGATTTGTTTACTTTACTTGTTATCTTCCAAAGTCAATGCTCTCTTTTAACAATGAAATAATGTGGCTGTTTTTTTTAATTGTGCCATGCTTAACTCATTCATAGCAATCTGCAACAATGTAACTGCACAATGGAACCGTCCATCCTTGGATGCTATTTGGATCTATCAATGATAGGCATATAAATTTTATTTGCAAATTATACTGAGAAGATTAGAATTATTAATACATTCAATTTTAAAGGTGCATGGTAATCATGGATGCTGTCAACTTTGGTAATAGCGACTTCAAATCTCAGAAAACCATAAAAGAATTTCATACCAAGGACAAAAAACACCACAGCTGTGACAATAAACTGAGAGAAAAACAAGGATGGCTTTGATTGAAGAAGATTGAGAAGAACTGTAATTGACAAATTTCAAAAATTTAGGCTAAACGTTTCAAACTGTGTCATCCTTAATGGAGCTGCTCTATATAATGCAATGATTGTAATTAATTTTTTCCACTGCTAAATGATGGAATTTGGGCCCATATGAGGTCGAGCCAAATGCAAGAATGACTGCTCTTTAATGGATTTTCCATTAGTGTATTTACAAACGAGAGGTACAAAGAAACATGTTTTTATGTCACAACACATCACCTAACCCTAGTCAGTGATAATAATTATCATAATTAATTGTAAATTTCACTCATACATGTATCTTGACCTGACTTGTCAGGACTTAAGCAGTCACTCTTTGTTCTTTGGGCTTTTAGGTTCAGTTTTCATTAACGGTGCCAAGAAAATCACCAAATTGCTGCCTGAGGCAATAGTAATTACCAGTAACATTATTGGTTTGGTGTGTGTTTTAGGCTGAATTTCAATGTTTGGTAATTAAAATGAGATTTATGCTTAACTGTGCTGAGTCAGACAGTTTTATCAAAAATGTTTATATTTGCAACATAGAATTTGTTTGCCTTTAATTAAAATTTTGTTATCAGAATGTGTTTTGCCTCTGTCAAAATATCTGGTCATTCTCTTTCAATGCTTTTACACTGCAAATATCTTGCATCTTGTGGGGTTACACAGTAAGGATGTAGACGTAACACTGACCCCCAGTCGATGGACTACCCAAATGGACTAGCCTACCCCTGAAAACTCTTTAAAAATTTCATAGTCCATTTTCAAATGGACTACCCTACTAGAGTTTTTAGGGGTAGGGTAGTCCATTTGGGTAGTCCATGGACTGGGAGTCAGTGTTATGTCTACATCCACACAGTAATGTCATGTTTACCCTCGAGAGCACTGTGGCCTATAAAAGGTTAGTTAAAGGACCTACATCCTCAGCCATCGTTGTTCCTTTTTGGTTTAGTATCACTCCTTGGGTGTTTTTCTTCCTTAGCAAACTATTATTTTTAGGTTTCCTAATTTTTAAGGGTAATTTAGGTTGTCAAGGAAATAACTCAAAATATTGTAACGTAGCTCATTTAACTGGATCCCAGATTGAAGGGCACTGCATTGTGGCATTGTGCCTCTCTTTGCTCAGGTGTATAAATGGATGGGTAATGGCAAATTTAATGCTGGGGGTAACCCTGCTATGGACTAGCATTCCATCCAGGAAGGGGGGGGAGTACATATACTCCTAGTCATTTCATGCCCAGTAAACTGGGATAAGCTCTGTCCTGCTGGTGTACAAGTCATGCAAACAGGATTTCTCTTACCTCATCTTTTCAAGGCAGTGTGTTGAATCTGGGCTGTGCACTTGCTTAGGCATCTATTAGGTCACTATATATGTCTCCAACAGGGTGACATCATAAGAACAAATTCGTTATACTTGATTATTTTCTTTTCAAGAGCGTCTTGTACCCGATAATGAGTCAATTCTCAGCACTCTCCTTGAATGGGGTAGTGACCTGGAAGATGTGAAGTTTTACCTTCGCCCTCGGGAAGATGCACCTTCTTATACACAAGTTGTCAATCATGGTAAGAACTGTCATATTCAGTACATCTTACATGAAGCATTTTAGTACACATATTCTGAGTATTTTTGCTGCTGTTCAAAATGCAGTAGTCAGCTGGCTCGACACTCACAGCACTTACTGTGCTGCCTTTGCAATGGTATCTGCAACTGGTTAGACACTCTAGTCTTCTCGGATAAGGACGAAAAAACCGTAGGTCCCGTCTCCTGCATCTTCAGTGTTACGGCAAGCAAGGAACGCTAAAGAACCCACACACTTCTTGGAAAGAGTAGGGAACGAGGTCCCCGGTGTTGTGGTCCGGCCTCGTAGCATGGGTTGGTGCTCAACATAGGGATAACTTCATTGCACCTTTCCCCCTTGGACAGACTTGTACAAGAAAAATGAGTATGAGCATGAGTACTGGAAATATTGGCACACCCACTTGAACCAGGCATTTGCTTAAATGCAAACATCTTATTATTGGATGTCTTATTAGGTGTCTGGCTTATGGAGAGTTTAGATATAGTAAAATGACTGAAAAAAACAGCATGCAGGGACCAAATACAGTGTCTTTCTTTGCCCCCTGCCAGTTTGGTGTTCTATGAGAAAGATATCTGCGATCTGCAACCAACAATTCCAAATCCAGGAGTGAAAAGAGATGGCTGTATTCGCAGGCTACGACCAACACCAGTTGCATGTGTACATCTCACAGAGGTGTCTTTTAAGAAAGAATTGACTGCATCTAAGAAATAATTTCATTTGTTATTCAGGTCCATCAAGTCAACGAGTCAATGGTTTCAAAGAAGAAACACCACTTTCAAGAGATGTGGTAAGAAGATAACTATCATGCAATCACAATTTCTCAAATCTCCAAAGGATATGAAATAATTCAAGGAACAGGATGGGTGGGGGGCGGGGGAGAATTACAGTGTCAGACTTAGGTCCAAAGGCAAATCAGGATTATATTTTGCTATACAATTAGTTGATTCTCTTCTTTGGAATGCCTCCCACCTTTTTCCCTTCCACCTCCCTGAGTTAGGGGCCCAGGCAGGACCCAAGTATTCACTATGTCAACCTTACTAAAAGAGCATTTAGATAAGCAATTCAAAGCCCTTTTTGGAATGTACAAAGTGTGGAATGATGGCGGAGGGATTAGAGTGGAGGGTGGGGATAGAGGTGGGTAGGGGGACCGGGAGGTTGAACCCAGGAGAATGCGGAGGCTGGGTAGTTATGGAAGTGAAAATCCAAAAGTTTCAAAGGCAGGAAAAATAGAGAAAAAATTGCGATATTGTATTATTATTTTACACAAAGGACAAGGAAGTGGGAGCCATTTAAGGCAGAGACTCCCCTACTCCCCCTGTTCCATTATTACCAGCTAAATAATTCTAAGATTATACACTCAGTCTGTTTTGGTTACTTTTTGCCAGCTTTTAGGTGGCAGTAGAATTTCTGTCAATGACCTGAAAGAAGTCGCTGCAAGGCAACAGCAAGAGATTGTCGCCAAAGAAAGGGAACTAAAAGCCAGACAAATACAACTGATGCAGATGAGGAGAAAATCACAAAACAAACCTCAGAACCCGCACGTACAGCAGTTATCAGCTAAAGCTGACGAACAGGATCAACGACTGACAGCATTGCGGAACGTGCAGGATCAAGTGGACTCTTACAAACTCAGCAACAGTGCTTTGGGTAGGTCAGCTTTTTTCGCAGGATAATTCAAGTGGGCTTGCAAACCCACAAGAAATTACTCCATACGAGAAGAATTGGCACGGAAAAGCGAGATTGCCCTCAAGGTACTTTCTGCTTTCGTGCTTCCCCTTTGACTGTCCCTGGCAAAAATATGAGGGATTATTTGTCGTCTTGGTAGGTTTTGAAGATTGTTCATTTCATTAAAAAATGATTGCATATGCATTGGCCATGCAATTATTGAAGAAACAGCTATTAAATTTTGGAATGACTGTCAATATGCCTGCATATTCGTAAAATTTCAGTCACAACTGAACATCTCGTTTCTTACCTGTACAGTCAACTCTCTCTAAGATGGACACCATCGGGACTGGCCTCAGCTGTCCGTCTTAGAGAGGTGTTCGGCTTATAGAAAGAGTCGACATAACATGACCCCAGGAATTTTCAGCTGAGAAAGCAAGAAAATAACTGTTTCAGATTACCATTCGGTTGTCACCTCCAAGTTATTTTTTGAATGGGACAATGACTCATTTAATTTTAACTTGTACTGTATGTATTCCGCCACCAAAACATAGCTGTCAATTAAACGTCTGGTGTTAAAAAGAGTCACATACTTAGTAATTAAGATCATTTAAGAATTTTTCTTCCCAAAGTCGTAATTTTTGGTCACATTCAGCACCTCACAAGTGTCCGTTGACGATTTCAAAGTGTCCGTTGTCCATCTTATAGAGGTGCCCGTCTTATAGAGAGTTTGGTTATAGTAAAACGACTGAGAAATGGCTGGGACCAACACCAGGTGTCCGTCTAATAGAGGTGTCCGTTAAGAGAGAGTTGACTGTATATCAGTCATCAGTATATATGGCATTACAGTGATACAAAACTGGGATGCTATTGCTGCTGATTTATAACCAAGTCGTGATTTCTTTGGATTTTCAGTTTTCTTTGGGGTTTATTTTTAACATCATTCAAAGGAAGTATAATATGGTACTCTAACCCATAAGAACATCAACACAATTTACCTGCCAATGAGGTGTGCGGTATAAAACCAACCAAATTCTGATAAAGGTCAGCAAGATTTATTCCCACGCTTTCACGACTGACATGCTTTCGCATCAAACTGCATGTTAAGTTTAAGCCAATCAGAACAACGTTAACGGCGTTTTCCAAACTGCCAAACAGAGTTAAGGTTATTAGACGCATGTTCTTTTTTCCACGCTGACCCAATGTTACTTATGCGAGTTCAGTAGGTCCTTTCCGAGTTTCCTTTTCCCTCTGTTTCAATGCGAGTCTAAGTGCAAAACTATTCACGTGTGGAAATGAGCTCGTTTTGCCTAAGAATGAAGATGCAGGTAAAACTCATTTACATATAAATGGTTTCGCACGAAGACTCGTTTTGACACTGAGGCAATAGAGAACTCGGAAATGGCGAGTCACGATTGGTTTTGGTTTTATTTCTGATTGGTTGAAAAAGTGGTGTGAGATTTTTAGACCAATCGCTGAGCGTAGCAATGTAAAACCAATTGAAAGCAATTCACTAATTACTTTCGACAGTCAATTGAAAACAGCTCAGCCTCTATTGCACTTTTTGCACTGTTGTGAATGGCTCACAAGCTCTGACACAACTCAGGCTAACTGTAAAAATTTCCTTGTTTTTAGCTGAGGAACTAGATAAAGTGCGTTCCTTGTTCATGGAAAAAGAGAAGGAGCTGGCTATCGCAGTGGCTAAAGTAGAAAGCCTCACTCAGCAGCTGGACAAGCAAAGAAAGGGTTGGTCGCAGTCTTCTCCAAGCAGAGAGAAAACACACCAAGAGCTGAAACTGGAAAGACTAAGGAAGGAGTTAATGGTAAGATTGCGTGACACTATTGTTTCCAATTTGTAACGCAACCTTAACGTGACAGCACACATCGTTCAGAATTCTATGTTTTTCATTTTGTCTTTGTGTAAATTGAGATCAGCTAACAAAACTAACCATATAGGAAAACGCAAGGGAGATGGAAGAGGCAACTAAACCTTGTTTCTTTTTATTATTTTCTTTTCTCTCTCTCTCTCTTATATTAGACGCGGAACGAACTAAACCATCAGCAAAGCGTTCAGATCCAGTCACAGAAGCAGCTTCTCGCCGAAAAACACAAAGAGCTGTTCGAGCTTGATAATCTAATTGACAAATACACCAGCGACTTGCGGCAACAAAGAGCACAGAATAACCACATTAACTCGCCAAACCATCCTTTAAACGGCTCGGTTTCTTTCACAGACGAGCAAGATTTTGTCGACATGGACTACTATGGTAATTTGGATAACTTTTCAAAACGATCAAAGAAATCAAACAGTGCGAATTCCAGCTCGACCGGAAGTGCACCTCTTACTTCCGGTTCCTTTCGCGGGCGTGCGCGTAACGCTAGGAAGTTGGAAACGCTACTTGAAGTGGAAGAGGAAGTCTCTGATGGTCATGTAAGTAATAAGTCCTCCACGGAAGATCTCACGCAAGGACCAGGACCTCCGAGAGCGTCACGGGTGACGGCGTTGAAGTCGCGCTTTGAAGAGGACGGGATTAACGAAGGCGGGAAGAATTGGAGCTCTCACGATAGAGATTCAAGGAGCAATAAAGAGGTTGTTTCGCCTTCAAAATTACGCGTAGCACCCGAAGGAGTGGAAACACCCGTATCACCCGCGCCAGAAATGTTTTATCTTGATGAAGAGACAGGAAAACGGGACTATATTATAGATGAGTTCCTGGATATTTCTTCGTTACAAATAAATCCACGTAGACGAGATTCAATGGAAAATGCGCAGATACAAGACTCAGTGGTACAAGAGGGCACTTCCGAAGTCCAGCATTCGTTAGAAATTAAACATATTTTAGGTGGATTAGATTTAAAAACTGAAGCACCATCTTGCAGTACAGAGAGCTCCACTCCAAGCGATGCGGGTGATTATTCGGGGTCGAGTTCGCCATCTTCTCTTTCCTCTTCGTCTTCTTTCTCTTCAAATCCAACCAGTGCTAAAACTGCTGTGTTTGCGATTACGGGCGTGGCTAAGAAAACAAACAGCTTTCCATGTCCCGCAGAGCCACCCCAAAGCCGAAGCACAGAAACAGGTGCTAAAGCGTTGCCGCAACGCGTTCTTAGAGAGCAAGCAGGCAATGAACTTTTTAATGCTAAAAGGACGGAATTGTCCAGCGCAGAACCAGAGAATAGTAGTCGTGGAGATTTAACTAGCGAGGGACCCACAGATGACCATCTATTACAAACTCGCATGGTCAAATCGGAAGCCCTTCCGACAAAGAACGAAAACGTTCGTTCTATTGCGCGCACGGTGCTAGATTTGTCAAGAACTGGGAATGAGCGGCCCAAACGATTCGACGACACGAGCATGAAGCAAGGCGAAGCTACTATCAGAAGCGATGGACAAAAAGTGCCCACATCGACTGAAGTGAAAGATTTGGATACCAAACCAGACCGAATAAGTGTACCGGCTTCGAAGCCAAATGATATATCCAGTAATAACGATGAAGGACATTTGACTAATTTAGCGCAACTCAAAACTGTAGACTCCTGCGTTAAGACTGGGAAGGTACAATTGTCGCGGCTTCGATATTCACCAGTTTCTCCGCTCAGTAGCACAACTCCGCAACAGCGCGCTATGAATAACGAGGAATCGCGTACTAGCTTGGACAGAAAAACAGAAGATTCTTCACCAAACAACAACAAGAAAGTTGTCGAAGAGGACACAAAGAAGGCAGTGGATTGTTCATTAGAACCTGACAGGAGAATTTCAACGAAGGTTCCTTCGCCACGGTTACTGCAAAATGATATCAGCGAGAACGATTCTGATTCCTCTGCAGGTGATGGTAAATGTGAAGACGCCTTAAAGATTGTTGATGAAACCGATAATACAAAAAGTTTGCCTAAAGAACAGATCCCACTGCCTCTAAACTTCAAACCGATATCTTTACGTGCAAAGAAACTAGCTGCTGAACAAAGCAACAAGGACCCATCTGATAATCGATCCCAGCTCGTATCACCGATTTCCAACTCGATATCCATTCGTGGTCCAGTGTCCTCGCTGACGAAGATTACGGTAACTCCAGCTGCTTCGTATTATTCCACGAAGAACTCGGGAAACATTCCCGAGAAACGTTCGCCCGTTCCGACGAGCAAACGACAAAGATTTGTTCGCCGAGGTGTCGCTCCGACTTATCCTGAAGTGAAAGAATTATTGCCAAACGACGAATCGGTTAGGGGCACTTTGCACGAGGACAAGGAACCAATAAACGAGCGAATTGTAAACAAAGAAAGCTTTGATAAGGAAACTACGCTTGCAAATCGAGAGCAAGAGAACAAGCAAAGAAAAACACCTCGCTCAGATGCTAAACAAGTTGTTTCATCCTTCAGTATACAATTATTAAGTCAAAGTCGAAAGCAGATTGTAGAGCAGAAAGAAGTTTCTCCGTCTTCCGAGCAAAGCAATAGATCCTATCCTACTGAAGGAAAACTTTTGAGCTCGGAAAGTCGTCGACTTGATGACGGAACTAATCGGCTGAGTTCCGATGGTGATCGACTTGGTTCCGAAAGTGAGCGATTAAGTTCCGAGAGTGGCCGATTAAGTTCCGTAAATGGTAGTGACAGGTCACTGGAAAGTTCATATACTGTAAATAGTGAAAATGTTGCCGTAAGTGCTTTCAGAAAAATTCATCCTGAACAACAGTCCAGAAATGTGTTCACGTCAAGTCTTCTTAAGCCGCTTTGGCCTTCAAAAGACATCTTATCTCCGAGGAATGATGAGGCCCAAGACCTGATGGTTTCAACAAACGGTGAATTATCACAAAGCGAATGTTCTACAAGAATTCGGCGAAGTGATAACAAAGGCGATATACATTCAGAAAGAACTTCTACAAGTGATCATTTTCGTGGAAAAATGGAAACGAAAGAGACTTGTGCAATTGAAGACTTCCCTCTAAAAGTTACGGATGTTGATACAGGGTCACCTGTAACTGTGACCAGAAATATCGGACTTCCCAGTCACTCCCATAACCCCATATCAGACGAGTCATCCACCGCTATAAAAGACTTCCCAGTTACAACGAAGTTTAGCGATAACAGGAATCCAGCATTTGTGAATGGTGGTATCGAACTGCTCACAAAGTCACCAAAAGATTTTTCCACAGGAGTGGCTTTTGCGCCTGCGCAGAACGATAGAAAGAAGAAGGCGCGGCACGTCAGCCTTGACCCGCATGCTGTTCTCCTTGACGCGGCGGTTGAGGGAGAGCTGGATCTAGTTAAACACGTTATTCGCGAGGTAAGGAAAGAAAAGAAAATATTATAAGATATGTCACAAGTCTTAAAAAAGGCAAGGTGGCGGTGAAACATTCTTATCCGTAGCGAGATCAAATGCTGTGATGACATAGTTTTCAAAAAGTTCAGTTTTGACCGCCAACATGGAAACACGCCATTTTCAAACATTTCCTTTTTGGAAGGCGATTTCGAATAGTTACGTTTTCGGTCATCGTTGTTTTCAAAATATAAAGAGCTGCAATTAACAGTCGGGAATCGTCAGAATCGGACAAGGCGATGAAATTCCAACTGTGGTTGATAACGCGTTATCGAGCAGTATTGTAATATCATTACATGACGTCCGGTTTCCCTATAGATTTGTCCGATCATAATGGCGACTTTGTCGGACACATTTCGAATAAATAATTTGCAGTCCTGGATACGTGTGGCCTCCTTCGATGTCGTCCTTTTTCTCGCAACGCAAAATTCCTGGCTCGTAACGCAATATTCCAGGTTCCAGGAATATTGCGTGACTAGCGAAAGGACGTTTTCGAAGGAGGAATCCAAAAACAAAAAGTTTCATTTTCAAAAGAAAACGGATGCGTGTGGTTGGGGCTCGAGATTTCTATCGCCCAGCTTGATGATTTTCGTCCCTTACCCCTCAGGTGGACAATCCTAGTAGAGCTAACACTGATGGAATCACGGCTCTTCACAATGCCGTCTGTGCAAGTCACGACGAAGTGGTTCATTTCCTCGTTGAATACGGCGCAGATATCAACTCGCCGGATTCACACGGATGGTATGAAAATTCAAAGACTGATAATGTATTTTTGTGAAATTGTATTTCTTATATCTGGAGTATGATTAATTACATTAATTTATTCGTGTAGCGTGCATAATTAAACTGGCCTTGTGCATGAAAGTGCACATGAAGCGATTTTTTCTTTGCCGTTTTCAGTTCCCTTACATGTATAGAAAACTACTGCAAGTAGAAAAATTACACTCAATAAAGATTTGAGCGGTTTTCAGGGCTACAAAATGCGGTTTTTCTGGCGTAAAAGTGTCCGGAACCTGGATCGAGTTTCTATTGTGAAATCCTTAACGTGACGTCACATTGGTTGCAAAGGGCCGTTTTGGGTAAGCGCTGAGTAGGAACCTCTCACGCGAAAACGTTCCGAATAACTAGCCGTCTCGAAACGAATGGCCGTTTGTTAACCGTTCTAACGCAATGGGATAAGGTTCTAACTCCTAAACGCCTTGTTTTCTCACTGCCCGCCTCATCTCTTGATCTGAGATGCAACCAACGTGACGTCACGATCTGGTATTTTGACCGCGCAAATTGGCGGACCTTTTTGGAGCAAAATGCGGTAACTTTCATGGCTTATAGAATCGTCAATTTGTTCTCTTTCCTTTTCAAACTTTCAGATTCTTCCTTCAACATGTTAAATTTTAGAAATATACATTAAAAATATTTCGCTTCATACACAACAAATACACAAAATTTAGAACCCGAGCCAAACTGCCCATTGAGGCAGGCTTTTCTTTTTTGTCATCACAAAGAACACGGACTCTGTTCGCGACTCTTGTCAAGGTGATTGGCTGACAATCAATAATAAGTATTCTGCGCATGCTCGAAAAATCAAGACTCGACAGAGCCCGCCTTCTAGGTACTGACAAAAACAAAAGCGGGTCCTGGGTACGAGATTGCTTGGATTTCCAAGAATTTTTCGGTTCTTTTTAAACAGGACTCCACTTCATTGTGCAGCTGCCAACAATGCCACAGAAATGGCTCGGTTTCTTATTGAACATGGCGCGTGTATTTTCGCAGCCACTTCACTGGAGAAGAAAACGCCATTGCAGTGCTGTGAGCGTGGTCTTCCTGGCTACTTCAGTTGTATGGGATATTTGAACGGTAAGGAGCTTTTGCGACGTGTGCCAAAATTTATTGTGCACACAATGAAGCGATTTACTTGTTACTGTGGTAAAACTAAGCAAGCTGTGAAGAGGGCGGGAAAACATGTACTGGAAGCAAGCGGCCAAGCGCGGGAAAAGATAAAACAGTTTCAAAGCGCGGGAAAACATGGAATTGGTTGTAAACGCGGGGAAAGGTTGCGAAATGGTTTTACACCTGATTGGTTAATAAACTAAACTCTTTATTCTGATTGGTTAAAGCATGTTGCACGACATTTTTAGCCAATGAGAGGGCTTAGCAGTTCTAGTGAAAATAAATCGGCTTCACGTAGTCGCTGTTTTGTCAAAGCTGCGCTTTATGAGAGTTTTTTTTTAAATTTCATTTAGATGTGCAGCAACACTTTGGACTCGTTAACGATGGTCGTGTTTATGCGTTGTACAGCTATCCAGCCGAAGAATCTGACGAATTGAGTTTCGAGTGCGGCGAGGAGTTACTGGTGCTGAAACGGGGAGACGCGACCGAGAAGGAATGGTGGTGGGCCCAGAACAAGAACGGGGAGACTGGGTACATACCAAGGAACTTGCTCGGGGTAGGTGAAACATTATAAGTCAAGCCTAAACTGCCAGTTATAACCCCAGGGTTTATACAAGTTCACAAGGTGTTTTGAATGGGCTTATAATGCATTTTACGGTACTTTACTCAAAATATGTTAAAAATTAAGGTTTAAAGATGTTAAAAAATGTCACTGAAAGTTTTCGATCTATTTGATCATCATCAGAGTAAAAATCTGCATGAAGCTGGGTGTTTTTATAGTTTAGGCTTCCATTACGTAATACCGGTTCCCATGGGGAACAAGGGTAGGTCAAATGATTGGACTTGTTTGTTAAGTTCTGGATGGAAACGTGCGATATAAAACGCTTCTTTTATTCTCCTGTTCATCCATGAATGAGCGGTGGTTAGAATGTCCCACGAGAGCTTGTGATTTGGGTGTTTCTTTATGTGCTTAGCAGGTTTCGACTGCCCATCAACATCGGAACAAACACCCTTGTTTTTCTTATGTTGTCCTCACTAGGACTCACTGCGGCATAAGGCGACAAAAGCATAAGTACAAGAAGAACGGACAGTCTGTTCTTCTTGTACTTATGCTTATGTCGCCTTTTGTCGCTGTGATTCCTAGTTCGGACAACATAAGAAGAACAAGTGTGTTTGTTCTTATTCTTGCGCTAATGTCATTATGCCTATGCTTATGTGCTAGTGAAAACCAGCCTTTTAACTGTTTTCTCTTTGCATGATATCTAAAGAAAATGTCCCAATCTTTCGCATTTCATGTCTATTAAAATCACAATGTGAAATAGAAACAGAGAGGAAACACAATGTAATGGAAGCCATTAATCGTTATCTTTATATCCACATCTTTGTCGTTTTCCTAATTTTCCCGAAAAGACCATGTCTTCCTTTCTTGTATCACATGTTTTTCATTTTGTTCAGTGGTACAATCTATAGTTGTAATATCAAAATACTGCGAAATATCAATGGTTGTTCTTCTTGTTTTCAGTTAAACGCTAGAATCTCGACTGAAGTGTGCTAATGAGAGTGAAAGATGGTGATAAACTGTCAGTACTGTAAAACCTTGGTTTGTCCCAACTAACGCCTGATTTACAGCATCTACACTTGACAAGAGAAGTGTAGCTATGTATAGTTAAACTCAGTTTAGATCGTGGCTCTCTCAAGCTCTGTCCTAAGTTCTTCGTAAAACGATTGTTTTGGAAGTAAGACAGCCTTAAAAACTAATCATGGAACACAAAGTCGAAATCAAGATTTTAAAATCTTGAGAACCAATTACTGAAAAAATTTTAACTGTATTATAAAACCGGGTTTTGGTTTTTTTAAGTACAGTAGTCAATTATTTATTATGCAAAAACAGAAAGGGACGTAACAGTCCTTATTTGATTATATTAAATCACCTGTTATGAAAATATTTATAGATACAAAAAGTAGCTTATTTATTTTTTAAAGTAGAATTTTATAGCATTTGTAGTGAAGAACTTGTATAAACAAAAATCAAGGATGAAAGATCTTAATTTTCTGTAGAAAGAATGTTTGCACGAAGAAAATGTTTATTCCTAACAATAATTATTTAATTTTAAATTGATGACAGTAGTACAAACTTTAAGTCACTAGACACAGTCTTTTTAAAGAAAATACCTCCAATATAAATCATATATAATGATCCAGAAAGTATTGATAAATATTAGTTTCCAAGAAACAAGAAGGGTTGCCATTGCCTGGTTTCAAACCGAGGGGGACAAGGTACGAGTCAACAAATTATGGGATTAGCAACTATTGATCCACAAAGCCAGAAAGTGCACACCAAGCTTTACAAAATCCCCAAGTTTGGTGTTAGTAGACCCAATATTAAGCCAGTTAAAAACGTCAGAATTCACAAAGAAATGTATGGCCATCGGACAGTGTCCGGATTACCATACATTTCTTTGTAATTTTGACGTATTTAAATGGCTGTATCTAAGTCAAAACTGGCCCGATTAACACCAAACTTGGGGATTTTGTAAATCACGGTGTGCTCTTTCCAACTTTGTGGATCAATACTTGCTAATCCCATAATGTACAGACTCATACCTAGTCACTTTCGGTTTGAAACCAGGCAATGAAAGGAATACCAGGTAAACCGTAAATGGTTTTGCCATTTTCGTTAGTTTATTTACGGCAGCCTATTGTGGAGATAAATTATCTACAGCAATAAAAATCTATTTATAAATACGAAATGGCAGGAAAATGTGCTTTCAGTGACTGGCCACACCCGACAAGAGCTGAAAGAAGAGGGGAGGGGTGGGGAAAACAGTTTTGCGCAAAAAAGATGTGTGGCGGAGGGGAGATCAGGGAGATTACATACACCAAACTATAACCCTTATCTTCTTACTTGTTAGCCCACTGGTTCATCCCTCATCTGTCAGCCTTGTACTCAGGTTTTCCCTTCTATTACCTTGTGACATAAGGTATTTATTGATGTCACATCCTGAGCTTTGCAGTGAAGGCATGCACATTCTAAATCGTTGTCGGGACCTTACATAGCGCTCTGCACTCCAAGGAAAAAAAAACATCCCTTCAGTTATATATCAGCTTGCAACACCAGCCAACACTGTTCACAGATTTTTATAACAAAAGTGTACAAAAACCAAAAAAATCAAGAAAAGCCCTCCCAGTCAACAGTGAGAAATTCAGAAGATTTATTTATGTGGAGTATTAAATGTTCTGTACATGACTTGTAACATACTACAAGTGAAACCAGGGGACAAAACAGTGGCAAATATTCATTCATTTGCTTGTTGTTTTTTCCAAAGTCGAGCCATTTGGAGGAGTTTAAAGTTCGGCATGTTTGCTTCGTCGTCGGGAAAGATATAGTCGTAATATTCTTCCCAGCCCGCATCCGACTGCAAACAGAAATAAACCGATACTATTAAAACTCTAACCTTTGAAGGTCATTTAATTAAAAGGGCCAGGTCACGCAGGTTGGTCATTGGTTTCCGTCACACAAGGGGAGAAAGCATTGTGTGACAAGACGAATCAATGGCTACAAAGAAGACCAGGTTGTCATCGAATTCAAGTGAAATATTATAATGGCTCAAAAGCAGGAAGAGGAAATCTGAAGAAACACAAAAAGCCACGAAAGGGTCTGGATGGACATGACTGGAGAAGATTCAAATGTATTGCATTTGGCTCTGAAAATGTTACGTTTCTTATCGTCCTAAAATCAAAACCAAAAATAAGTCGATCGTGTGGTACAAGTAGCCTGCGTGGCAGACGGACAAAACCGCCGAGGATTATGTGACGCGTCCGGCTACAGCGCAGGCTAGTTGCAAGTTGATGGCAACGCTTTGTCCGACACCAAGGGTTGCGTGACTACCTAGCGTCACGCAACAGTTAGTGACCTGACACAGCGTTGCTTCCTTACCCCATCGTCAGTTTGCACTTTTCTCCTCTTTTTAACTCGTCGCGGCATCTTTTTCTTAATTTTTTCTTGAGCACTGTCGTCACCGTGTTCATCCTAAAACAATAAATATTGCTGTAATGAATAACTGAATTAGAAATAAGACAGTCCGCGATGAAGCCAAAGACACCAAGGCGAAAGAGCGTGGGGAACACACGTGAAACACGCGAAGCGTTACTAGCGTATTTCGCGCGCTGCGAGACGAGTTTTCCACATTCATGCAGTATACCTCAAACTCCTTCCAAGCTTCTAACACCATCACTCTTTCTTCTTTTTCCTCTACATTTCTGAGAGATTTGTCTGCACGTTCATAAACACTCCTGAAAAAAATAAAAACATCTCGTTTTAGTTCAAACTATTTGCGTGACACACCGTGACTCAATTTGTTGTTATTTTTTTTTGGTCTGAATCCCCAAATGCATGGCAAATAATTTTTGCAAACCTTGCTTGTTCAATGCTTTCCTCGGCTGCAGTTGAGGTCTCGAATTGTGCAAAACTTATCCAAACCTGAAAAAGAAAAAATATAAAAGAAAATTTCGGCTAAAACTACTTTCACTTTAAATTTAGTTAAATGGCCAAGTTTTGGAGTCAATCTTGTAGACATCTGATAGTGAAAGTTTTTACAAAGTCGGGAATTTTTTCTGCTCGGGAATACAAACTTGCCCCAAGCGCAAGCGTCTAAAATTTCCCGAATTTGCGAAGCTGTAACTTTTCGATTTTACAAGATGCGACTTACAAACTTGGCTATTTTAATAGCAGCATTGACAGAGTTTCACCACAAGGCGTGAAAAAAAGTCAAAAAACTGTGGAAGGATCGAACGAGAAACGAACCTTCACATGTTGTGTTCGCTTGAGAAGTCTTTCGTACAAATCTCGCGTTCTGTCATATTCTTCCAAGTTTATCTCAAAATCTATGTAAGCTTTCCACAAAACCTGTAAAATAAAAAAATGAATGTATTTTGACATCAATTTGTACAATTTCAGTGGGGAAGAATGCAAATGGAGTATATAAAACAGGTCTTGATCATCGAATTCCAACGTCGAACAGCGAAAACAGAGTTTATTTGTGCTGTTTGAAAAATTTGGTAAACGTTTGAAGTTAAAAAAATCAAGGCAACTGCAATTACTAAAAAAATACATATTTGGAAAAAAAACATGCCGAGACCAGGATTCGAACCTGGGTTACTGCGGCCACAACGCAGTGTCCTAACCACTAGACGATCACGGCATCTGCCAAGCTGGCCACGCTGTGTACGAGATGAAAATTTAGTATTTAAATCGCCAAACGCATACGTCATTTCCGTTCAACCCCATTTCGCCACTTTTCGTCCTGAATCCACGAAAGAAATGCTCTCACACGCTCAAATTATACGTATCTTCCCGATTGCGTCAGACTTACGAATTTTTACTGAAAATCGCATGACAATGACAACAGTTAGAGAAGCGCAAGCAAGGTCAAGCTAAAATTCTATTTCCGGTTACAAGAACTTCCGGTTGACAACCAAATATCGGTGCATTACAGAATATTTTGACAGCGCTTTATATCTTCATCATATGGATTTGAAATTTTATTATTTGACAAATTTGTTTTGACCGGAAACGTGAAATGCTTTGCCTCGTGAAACGAAATTGAGGTTTGGGCCGAGGCGAACCCTTACGAACGCATACTACGAGCAATATCTGCAATATCTTGCTCATTTAATTTGTTTTATGTTTTAAAAGCACACAAATAGTCCTTTTCGCGGTATAATCCGCCATTTTGAAAATGGAGCAAAAGCGAAAATGTGTCGCACTGAATATGAAACAGAGTTTGTAAGGGTATTTCAGAGATTTCAATGCAAAACAACTTCCATTATTATCCAAATGTGCTTCGTAGATTACAAGAACGCCCAAAACCAATACAAATATCACGCGGTATTTGTACTCCGGAGAACCGTTGAAAATTTCGCCCGCACGGACATAACATTTTTTGCGTGTTGGATCACAAATGCCTTATGTTAGTGTAGTTAATTGCTGAGAATTTTTACTCGTTGCTTGTTTTTTTTACTCGCCCTAAGGGCTCGACAAAATACGGCAAAACTTGTTAAAGTACTCAGTGATACTACACAACAAAACGCCTAATAAATATATTAAATGGGTTGGAAACTGTTATCGCGTGTTTAGATTTCAAGACATCAGGTACGTTTTCTATTTGTCAATAACGGCGGCGCTGTATACTGGCAAAGTTATAAACAAATGCAGGGACAACCATCAAGCCGATTTTCAAATGGCAAAAAGTTTTCTTTTTGCTTGTTCATTAGTATTTATTAGTCTGCTGGACAGTTAGTTTGACTTGACAAGAGGTTAGGCTTGAGAGGGGACAAGTGTCGCTTTTTGTGCGAGCCGCTGTTCAGGGAATGAGCCCGCGCTGCTCTGGGGGAAGAAATCGAGCCAAAACCAAGTGCAGATAGGGCTGATAATCGAGTCCAATATTTTAGCTGCAATATTAAGCGTTGTACCGGAAATAAAGTGCTATAGATACTCTACCTCAGGCATGTCCAACAAGGGCTGATTAACAGCTAGCTCGAACAGTGCACGCGCCCTGTCGATGTCACCAAGAATGGTTTCCAGTTCAGCGTACTGTAAACAACAACAATACCAACAAGTTAGTATTTGAGGAAAGAACTTGAGCAAATGACATTAAAAAGATTCTGACCAGATAGAGACAAGCCACCTACGCAAACTGTCTTTGGGTTCGTGCGTCCCCGCTTCGCCCCACCCACCCCCTCCCTCCCCCCCACCACTAAGCGGGGAAGGAACACGTGGCTAGCCCAAAGAGCATCTGCGTGGGACGCTCCGACGAAGGGCTAACGCTCGAAACGTCAGCAATTGAATCTCTTTACGGTGGCCAATTGACATTATCAACCCAGTTGATAAAACCAAATTATATCACCACAAAAACGCTGATTGTAAGCCCTATACTTCAACTTCGTAAGAGGTTTTCGGTGGGTTGGTAAATGTGGGAACGTATAATTTTATCGGAAAAAGGCGAGCTACAGCAGGTGACATAAAAAAACTTCTTCCAAATTAGCTCAAAAAAGACTATAATGTTCTGATGAGCATTGTAATTTTATCTACGCTCTCCTTGTATTGCAAACTTATTGGTTACCTATTTCTATCTGAAGTACAGTATTAAAGTACATCACCTTGACCCACGTGGTACAATTGGCTGGATTGAATTCCAGGAATTTTTCGTACAGCTTACGACAGCGGTCAAACTCGCGAAGCTGTTTACAAAAAACAAATGAAATGCGTTTATTAGGACTTATCGTTATACACGTGTAATCGGACAAAATATTTTATCTTTAATTGGGATAATTGCCTATAGTTTACACTGATCCGGCAATGGGCGGCAGCAGCTATTTACAGCAACATACTGCATACGTGAATAATTAACTATTAACAATAACACAGAAGTCGCTAAGACAAAACGAGAGTCTTGAAGTGGGCAATAGAAGTTGCATGGACGACCGAATACTATGTTATGTTATGTTATGATATATCTGAAAGATCGCAGTTGTTTCACTAACATAATCACCTTCAAATTGAACGAAAGAGAGAAAAATATCGTATGAGTTTTCAAAAAGAACTCGAAAAGAAAAGCAGTTTTCTACCGACCTGTAACTCGAGACCAATGTACTCTCGAAAGAGGCGGTCTTTGGGACATTTGCCTATCGCTGTGCCCTGAGAGAAAGAAAGACACAAGTGGATAAAACGCTTTTTGCATTGTATTCAACTGAGAAGAATCCAACCACCCAAAACTGGCTGCTTTTCAAGCCGTTACATAACGCGATGGATTATCAGGGCGCGCACAGCTTAGCTTACTCTTGTGCAGCATGAAGCAACTAGGAGTATCAATACTTCCCTTCGCCGGCACATTGTTCTATTTCCCTCCCCTCCCCCCCCGTCCCTTCCCTCCCCTCCCCCTCCTTTATCCTACACCCATTGGGAACCCGTGGGGTCTAGACAACTCTCCCCAGCCCTCTGTGCATTTCCTCATCCAAGATGGCGGTAATAAAAGCCAACCGAAGGCTTATTCCCGGGGACTTATTTAGCGTTCGCGCATAATGAATACGCCATAAGCAAAAGGCAACCAAGCCTCTCAAGTTGCCTGACACCGTCACACTATATTGTTTACTTACGTCTATTAGCCTGGTAAAACTTACCAATGCCTGTCGAGCAGCTTTAAGATCCTTCTGACGAATTTCAAACTGGGCATATAGCAGCCATACTTTTCCGAATGTAAACTGCAAATAAAGACAACACAAATGACCTCATAAAGACTTTAAACTGACCATTGACAGTGACCATTGGAACTGTCATGCAACGCTTCTCCCACAACGATTGTTGCGTGACAATTCAAACTGTCCCGTGACAAACCAATTAAAGGTTGCAGAAGAGACTACGAATTTCTTGTAGTTGCCCGTTTTCTTCAGTTACGGAGTACTTTATTCCCAAGCCAGATATCATCTACATACAATACACATAAACACAATGAAAATTGCTAAGTCCAGAGTGGCATACCTTTTTGTGTGGTATAAGATCCAAACAAGCTCGATACACTTGTCTTGTGCGGTCCATATCCTATGAAACAAAAATTATCAACTTATAAACTATTCAACGTATAAATTTTCTGTAGTGTCATTTAGTGTAACTCGTACATTTTAATCTTCGCATCAGCGACATGTATTTGCTTTCAGTTTTGACTTGTTCACTCTAATGACTTATGATTAACCCGAGTAATAGATTGAGTTTAGTTTTACAACACAGATTATAGAATACACCTTACCTTCGCAATAAGCTCCTCGTACAATGCATAGTTAATCCACAAGTAGATATATCGTCTCCATAGTCGCTTCTCCTCAGCGGGTGGTACATTGGCGATTGCTCTTTCGTACACTTCTCTCACAGAATCTGATTCTGCCTCACTTTCCATTAAACGAAGGTAGTCAAACCACGCATCATAGTTGTTCGGGTTCGTCTTCACTTCCTGGTGTATAACATTTCAACATTCTTGTTAGCCATAAAGTGAAAGGAAGTATCCGACTAAGTCTATCCGGTCACTTTGTTCCATGGTCACTTCGTTCCAAGTCAGGTTGTTTCACAAAATAACTAAGTCATTTCACATAATAGTCAAATCATTCCAAAAAAAGAAATTGTTATTTACAAATAGTTAGAACAAAATGTCCAAGTAGTCATAGATCAGAATGCTCGTCATATTCTACAGAAGCAAAATTTGCACGCGTGTAGTTGGAAGTTTGTTACAGAGTTCGCTGACTCCATAAAAACTTACCCACCTGCATCTGAAGCTGACAGTTGCTTACATGATCGCTCCAGAAAACAGTAAATCGCTGAGAAATTATATGCTCTATCTTTACAAACTAAGGCGTGATGAGCTCTTCATAATAGAGTTAGTTTAGTCTTCGAACTCGTTAACGCATTTCAAGAACGGTTATCTCTACTGAGCAGTCTGAAAATTGAGCAGGGAGTTTTTCTTTACAGTGTTTTCAACATTGTCATCATGTTGAAAGTAGAAGATGTGACCATTCTTTGAAACAAGCTGGTGTGGAACGAAGTGAGCATTTTTATCGGACAATAGAGTAGTAAGGTTGGACGTCATATCACACTATTACGCGATAATGTGTTGTCAAGGCGAAACACTTGCATTTGCACTGGAAGGCAAAATGAAAATTGTCCGAACATTCATTGGGATTGGGATTTCATCGGACATCGGGCAAGTAACTTTTGGTCGGCCATTGTCCGATGTCCGAATGTTATTTGCAGCTCTAATGAAGAAACAAAAACTGACTAACTTTTCATTGAACATAAAACAATTTTGAAGATCTAATATCTTAACGATTTATGGTTACAAATCTTGTTTTTGAGGGTTGATTATAAACATTTTAGGCCATTTGAAGGTTTATGCCTCATTTTGGAAGTCCTAATTAGCAATCTTTTCATTCTTGACGGCTGTTTGATGACTGATGGTCAACCCCATTAAAACCATCCTCCCCCGGATGGGATACTAGTCCATCGCAGGGTTACCCCCACCAGTAAATTCGCCGGTACCCATTTTTCAAATGTGTGAAGAAAGGCATTGTGAGACTAAAGTGTCTTACCCAAGAACGCAATGCAGCATCCCTATCATAGCCTCCTGTGCAGGCGTTATTAGGGGATTGCGTTACCACTTGTCCCCACTAACGCCTGCTTAACCACGACCAACATTCCTTTCCCATTGTCTCTCGCCACACAAACTAACCAATCAGCATTGTCTGTAGGCATTCAAAACGATCGTTATAAAATTTCCCGCGAATCCGTTCTTCGCCGGCGCTGTTGGATACAATACTCTGGTGTATTTCGATGATTGAAACACCAAAATATTATTTATTGTGAATACAAGAGGTAAGCGTGCGAGTCTGATTCTGTCATAAGTTGGAAGCGTTAATATTTTGGGAAAGATGATCTCTTTCCCATGAACACAACAGTGGATCAGAAATATTTATTTCAACACTATAAAATGCTACAAAGACTTTACCAACTTGAAAACGCAAAGCGGAATTAATTAAGAAATCACCAAAGAGGTCCACATCCGTGGTATTTACGAGCGAACAAATCGAAGGGTAAAATTGGAAAGAGCCAGTCAAGGCGAATACAACTTCACCGCGCTGAATCATTCATTCGACAAACTTGCCACAGAATGATTTAAAACTTCAACTTCAACTTCTCCTTTCGATAGTTCATTGGCCCTTTGAATTGAGGCCTCCATTTGCTTAAAATTGGGTTTGAACAACCGACGATTATGAACGGCGCACACACTTGAAATGACATTTTTCCGAACACCAAAATCGTTACGCAGTCGTTTAGAGTCTGAAACGTGGAAACTTTGACCCATGGGCTAGCTTTTCATTTGGTTGAACTTCAGTAATTCGTTGCTGGATTGTACGTCTTTTTGCGGAGCTGTGGGGAAACATATGAAAACTGAAAATCAATTAGACTGTCGAACACACTGAAGGCAAAGCTTGATAACAAATGTCTTACCGTAGCCAGTTGATAAATTAAGGAGTGTATCTTTCTTCCCTTCAGTAAATAAGTTTCCCTTCGCAAATTCAGAACTTGCTTTCATCTAAACTGAATTTACCAGAGAAATCTCTGACTTGGAGCAAAATCAATCGTCCCTGGCAGGTTTCATCTCATCGCGTGTCTCGCGGCGGGAGAGGCGTCGTGGGGATTTTAGTTGGTAAACTCTGATTGGCTAAGCGGCGGTCAAGGTGAAGGTCGGCTTTCCGGATTTTAGTAGGTAAAATCTGATTGGCGAAGCGGCGGAAAGAAATGTTGGCGTCGGTTAAGCAGACGTTAGTGGGGACAAGTGTAACGCAATCCCCAAACAACGGCTGCGTAGGAGACTACTCCGACCAGGGCTCGAACTCGGACCATTCGATCCGGAGTTCAGAGCACTAACCATTAGACCATCAGGCCTCCCACATTATTGCTTAACTCCGGTTTTTGAAACATTCCCCATTCATACTCCTGAGTAGAGAGAGAGAGGCAATGTGATAGAACACAATGCAGTGCCCCGGCCAGCGCTTGAACCTGGGCACCCCATCTCTCTCTATGTGATTGCTTACTAGAGAAAAAAGCTATAGCATATCTTTGTATGTCTAGTTCACGTCGCCTACAAGATGTTCCGTGGTTTGACAAGCAAATTCTGGTATTTTGTAAAAGTGTAAGCACGGCTCAAAGTTCGAGTGCAGTGTCAGAACAACAAATCCATCAATCGTTTTGCAACCCGAGTAGCAATAAAAGAAACAAAAAGGAAATAAATTTAGAAATAAGTTAAAATATGGAGATCAAGGCTTACCTGAAATGACTTAATGAGTCGGATGTAATTATCTCAGTAGGCAATTTGTTCCAATCAGTAATTAACTAACCTCTTCATACTGGAATTTTCTTTTGCTAACTATCACGTCTTCTATTCCTCCCTTGTCACCATATTTTTTCTCATGTTGAGTGTATGCCTTGTACAGCTCCTGGCAAATATTAATGGATAATGATTAGTTAAGCCAAGTCATTTACATTTACCAGGCTAAATAGGTTAAAAATGTGCTGTTCTGCAGATTTCACTCACAATCTGCCAAAAACATCCTGAAGGGAAAAGAATCAAGATTCAAGATTCAATTTTTATTTACACTGTCCAAAGCATTTATACCATATTTATATTATGAATACAAAAAAAGAAGAAAAATGAAATTAGGCCATATTGTAGACAGTTAAGGTGGCTCAATCGGATTTTTGAGTGACGGTACCTTTCAACTTTGAGCAGTTAGTGTACCGCCAAAGAGTATGTAACAAAAAATCGATTGCTCCAAGTGCACTAGAGGAAGATCAAAGTTTCAGATGAAATACGTTTTATTGTGATCAGAGTTTTGATAGCAACGTAGTGTCGTCATGCCCCACTTTACTCGAGAACAAATAACTTGTCACCAAAAGATAATTTTGGAAAACCCTTCCTGGATCTTTGACCTGACATACTTTTCTTGAGGTCTGCCAAATTTGAAGAATTTTTACAAGAGCTCACTCTATGGTGGTACACTAGCTGCTCAAAGTTGAAAGGTATCGTCACTCAAAATCCGATCGAGCCACCTTAATAGGTCTGTGGTGTCCAAAAGAGCAGAGCTTTCTAGTTGGACACCGCCATAGCTAGGTTAATAAATAGATAATGGCAGCATAAACATAAATACAATTAATTAGCTGAACGATTAATGTGAAAACTACAAAAAAAAGTGTCCGGGTCTAAGGTATCGTGAGTTCCTCATGCTGTTCAAATTCCTTTGGCATGTACTACCTCCTCGAAAAAAGTCAGTTGTGAAATTCGTGTTCCTTGGTTCTTGTTTCCTGTCCCAAACACCCCTCGGGGAAGGAGTGAAGAAGGCTGGCAGTATTTGCAGGCTAAGAAGATTATTTCTTTATTTGTTTTATAAATTTCTTCACTTACTTGGCATTCCTCCTTGGGTAAAATTTTCAGTGCATATTGAAAAATGACCCTGACACGATCATGCTGGGCAAAAACAATAAGAAAATGTGAGATTTTTATAGCCCACACTATCACAATATCCCTTGGCCCTCCAGGCTGGGGGTTGGGCACAGGCTGGGCTAACAATCCTGCCCCATAAAAAAACTTGTTGTTATGAAAACCAATGACCTTATGTGCCTACTGACATGACGAGACTTGATGATGATGATAAATATTGTAACGTTAATTTTAGTCAACTAACTAACTAGCTTTTGTTATTTTCAACATCTGCAACTGATTGCAGCAGCATCGGTAACTAAAGATACTAGGTAAAGATGAAACATTCATTAATTTATAACAAGCATTAGATAATCTGGGACCCAACAGGATTTAAACCCATGATCTCCAAGATACCAGTTCGGTGCTCTAATCAACTGAGCTATGGAGAACTGTTGGTGAGCTAAGGCCATTTACTAGGTTTAAATGTGACACATGTCCTACAGTACATACTGCTAGGATCAGCAATGTTGATAGCCTGCACAACAGGCAGTTTAGTGACAGAGTTTGTAGCACGAACACAAGAAACAAAGCACAAAACAGAAAATAAACCCCAGGGTTTATTTTTGCTTTGTGCTCGTGTTCACACTCCATGCTCTTCCAGGGTTGTCAAAATAAGCCGGCAACCAGCGCATTTCACCAACTATTCTGAATACTGCGCCGGCTACTCCGACTGTTAGTAGGTCAGTTCTGAGCGTGATATTGGAGAAATAAAACAGAAGTAGCCACCTACTTTTTGGATGGAACCTGCTACTCAAAAACCTACTGACAACCCTGCTCTTCCACACAAAAGCACCTTTTTGCAGGTGACAAAAACACGAAAGATGGTAAATTTTAAGCTTGGTGAATACGTTTATGTTGAAGATCAAGTGCATTTGTCATGAGTGCGGTACAACGAAAAAATCTGAGTCTCCAACAGGATTTTAAGATACCTCTTTGCAGTTTTCTTCGAATTTACCAAATGCAAGGAACAGTTTCTCGTCTGCATTTTCTTCTCCAAAGAACTCCACACCTCTTTCATACACATCTCTTGCGCCAACTAATAGAAGCCAATCGAAAATACTCATTTAAACTTGAATTAAAATTCATTTAAACACTGCTAATTAACCATAACAATCAGACAAGGAAAATGAAGAAACCTACTGGTAACAACAAATTCTCTTCTAGTAGAAACATATTTTGCATCAATATGGTTTATGGATCATTAGCATCCACTATACACAAATGACAACTGTGAGATTGTTTATTCATGACTATACTGTACAAGGTTGTTTTAATCCGTGGAAAATAAAATAATGATAAGTTACAGGACCAATTTGGAGACAAGATTTTCGGCATTGTTGTTAGCCTAGTGTAAAATAAAGAAAAGCAAACAAAATGACTTTGCTTAAATTTACATGTTAGACATTTCTAGCTATAAAACTTGCTTGATGAAACCTGAATGTGGCACTGATTATATTGTGCCGTACAAGAGGGCCCTAGGTTTAATGTGTTGTTCATGTGTGTGTGACCATTCAAATGAACGCTATTAAGCAGTAGTTTCATGTGGTGCTGTTTATTATGCCGTACAAGGTGGTTCTAACTTTTAAGTCTTTGGATGAAACCCTAGCGCGTGACCATTCAAATAAAAGCTATTGAACAGTCCTGTCGTGATATTTGTTTATTATGCTGTTCTAACGGTAGTTGTTAACTTTACAGTCTATGGATAAAATAGTAAAATGTTTAACTAACACAAAGCATACCTATATTTGACTGGCGTTCCTCAAACTTGGCAAACTTGATCCAGTTCTTAGCCTCTGGGTGCACCATGACATATCTCTCATATATACCCCTGGCCCGGTCAATCTCCTTGTATCTGAGTTCCATGTTAATGTAAGAATGCCATGCCTGCTCATCAGGTTCCCACTCCATCCAGCGCTCAAAAATCTGCCGTGCACCAGCGATATTGTTGAGCATCTCTTCCATGTATGTGTATTTGTACCTACACGGATAAGTTTAAGTGCACATTATTCCATTTGCATGTATCAAGTTAGATGAAAAATATTTAAGATTTGATCTCCACCCCCTCACAAATACCCTCTTTCATCCAGCTTTTCTATCTTACTAATGACCTTAATAGCTTTCTGCACACATTGCATGCATATAATACTAGTATGATAGGCCTGTAATGTGTACATAGGGCTACAGCCACATAGCTCTCTGCACACATTGCATGCTTATAATGTTGGTATGATAGGCCTGCAATATGTACAAAGGGCTACAGTAATGCAGCTCTTCGCACACATTCCATGCCTATAATATTGGTATGACAGGCCTGCAATATGTACAAAGGGCTAATGCTGCACACATTGCATGCCTATAATGCTAATATCACAGGCCTACATACATACATGCATACCTTATTTAGCAATAATGTACATTATGTACAAAGGGAAACATTTCTTTAATATTTGTTTTCTCAATTTTTGCATACAAAATTACTTACCAAAACTGGTTGACTCTTGGCAAAATAGTCACTGCTCTGTCCCAGATGTTTCGAGCATGGTTGATCTGTCGATTCCTAAAATGTTGAAATTGAAAAGGACATTCTGTCAATGACAATATTGACAGCAATTCTACATACACAAATATGTCAGATGATTAAAATATTTCAATGACAATATTGACAGCACAAGACTTTAAATTTGCTAAAAGGAAACAAACATTCTTGGAATGAACTCACTTCATTTCCATTTCGGCATATTTCAGCCAGATGGTGATATTTCTATGCTCCACGTCTAAGGCCCTCTCATAAATGGACCGAGCTCTGAAAGGAAGGTCACATACAAAAAGAAAAAAACTGAGTGATAAATATTAATACCAAAAACCAAGCTTGTGGATCAACACAAAGTCAGTTGAATATATCATGTAAAGCAACTTTCTACATGTACAAGTCCTTTCCAATATTTGTCTTTCCACCTGTTGACTTTATTTCTTATCACAGCTGTCCACTGTCAATCAACTCGACTAAGCACTGAAGACCAACTTGAAGTCTAGTGTTCAAGTGGCTGAGTTAAAAGATGGAGAATGTTCAGTTACAGCTGTACTATCACTAATGGTAATACATCCGTCAATAAAAGTAGAAACAATTATGATAATTAATAACTAATTATTTGAAAACTCGGGAGGCGTGATGGCCTAATGGTTACTGGCTGGACTCCGGATTGGACGGTCAGGGTCTAAGCCCTGGCCGAGGCACTGTATTGTGTTCTTGGGCAAGACACTTAACTCTCTCCACCCAGGTGTATAAATGGGTACCGGCGAAATAATGCTGGGGGGTAACCATACAATGGACTGGCTGCTTAATGCTACAGAAACCAGGATAAGCTCCAGCAGTATGGGCCACTAGGCACAAGGCTTTACCTTTCTATTTGGCAACTCCCCAATGGGGCTTTTCAGAACCAAACATCGACACAAATATCGTAAATTACCAGTAATACATGTAAGCATAACATAGCTAAGAATTCCAGCTGGCAGGAGACAGACCAGATGGCTATTTTCAAGCAGAAAAGAAGTTGAAATCAAGGCTACTGAAAAAGATATCAGCTAGTGGTCAGAATGGAACCTGAAGCCGTAACTTCAGGGCATGTTGACTCCTTAACCACTTAAGAACAAACCTCTACCTTTGGATTTCTCTTTGACTTTCTTCCCATTGAGCATATTTTAACCAGTTGCTAATTACCGATCTGTTTTTACGAATGCTGTCCTCAAAAGCCTGGAATGAGTAGAGAAATTAATATATGTCTTTTGAGCATTTATCATCACTTATAATAAGGTACCAAGTTAAACCCAAAACTCCTAACAAAGAAACCATATGATTTGTTTTACAAACCTTTCTTTTGCGAAGCTTGTATTCTTGTAGTTCATCTGGATCACTGATTTTCTGCTTGGGTGGCTAAAATGAAAAATAGGACAGTTTCAATTGAACCATTATTAACAGACTGCATTTCTATGCAATATATGTGCAGGATAATACATGTGTAGTGGTTCAGATTTATTTTAGGATTTAAACTGAATATTTTTTAAACCAGTTTCCTTTACATTTTATATTTTCCTGTCACATATTCTTTATCTATTGGTTAGCTGTACCAAGAACAGAAACACCCCCCCCCCCCCCACCCGAGATCAGACTGCCTAACAAATTAAAATTAAATAAATTAACAAAATGCAAATTACAAGAACTGCTTTGAAAGGTCATTTTTACTTACTGCAGGAACTTGTTCCAACTGTCTTTCCTTTGCTTCTCTCAGCAGCTGCTCAGCTGTGATCTGAACAGGGGCAGGAGCTTTATTTTTGACCTAAAAAAATCATTTAAGGTTCAGTTATACATAGCTCATTGCAATTTGTCCTCCAGCAGGAGGACAAATACCAGGAGCCTGCTAACAGTTTGCACACTCACTTGCTTGATCACTCAATCACTCACTTAACTCCTCTGTACCTACTGTCAACTCTCTCTAAGACGGACACCATCGGGACCGGCCTCAGCTGTCCGTCTTAGAGAGAGTTGATGTAACATGACCCAGGAATTTTCAGCTAAGAAAGCAAGAAAATAACTGTTTTAGATTACAACACAATTCGGTTGTCTCCTCCGAGTTATTTTTTGAATGGGACAATGACTGATTTAATTTTAACTTGTACTGTATGCATTCCGTCGACAAGAAAAGAGCTGTCAATTAAACGTTTGGTGTTTAAAAGAGTCACGTCCTTCGTAATTTAATAATTTTTCTTCCCTAAATCGTAATTTGCAGTAACATTCAGCACCTCACAAGTGTCCGCTGACAATTTCAAAGTGTCTGTTGTCCGTCTTATAGAGGTGTCCATCTTATAGAGAGTTTGGTTATAGTAAAATGACTGAGAAACGGCCACGACCAGCACCAGGTGTCCATCTTATAGAGGTGTCCGTTAAGAGAGAGTTTACTGTACTGGTAAAAAAGGTGCAACAAGATTCCTCCATTTTCATAGGTCTTTTGTGGTTCTTGCAATAAATTATTGACCTCCAACAATGGTGCCGTTGAAGGTCTTCCTCTAAATACTTTCCTATGCCATGTCATTTTCATTCTCCTTCGTTTCTGTCTCCTTTTTTGTTTGCAGGTACACATTAATATGCTTTAAATGCATGTGCTAAGAGATACTAACCGTGAGAATAGAGCACAATAGCACAACAAAAAGAACCCATCCAGTACTCAACACCAAACATTTCAATCTGGCTTTGACAAGTCACCAGTTGTCTTCACACAGCACAAGGCACAGGAGCACATCTGAGATGAGATGCTAATGCGCTCCCATGATACAATGTGCTATATAAAGATGACTGGGGGTCCAGTTAAAATCTGACCATCCAGTAGTTATAGTATGTATATTTTATGCTGAATTTACAAATAAAAGTTTCTTTAGCTGATTTTTTTCCAGAGCGTAGGAGATGGAAGTGTTAGAATCTCAAACTTGACTCATTCTCATGACTCAGACTTGATCTTGACTCCTGCTACGATGAAACTCGGAATGTTACTGGTTAAAGGCTGATGATAACTTTATATCATCAGATAAGCGTAAAATTTCAGGATATCCACACAGGGGTTTCAAAATGTTTTGAAGTAGGCATCATCAACTACAAGAGTAGGCGGCTGTTATAAGTGAGCTTTTTGGTCACAAGCTGATTGCCATGACCAGAGTAGCTGGCGGTATAACAGTCAAGTAGCTGGTGGAACTCCGGCAGTCGCCGCCTTATTTTGAAACCCCTGATCCACAGTACAGTATACATGTATATTCAAGTTGAAATCTTAATATTATAGATTCATATGCAATATACACAGTTGTCCATTCAGCATCCAATTCTAACTTTTTACCAAATCAAATTAAAGCCCAAGCTTTGTCAACAGAAAACACGTTTATCCAATTACTGTATGAAAGCATCGTTCACTTAACCTCAGTTTTAGAGTAGCAAAGTAACCATCACATAGCCAGTTGATGGATTCAACTATCAACAAATACTAGGTACATGTAAGATCGACGCTTCATTTCTGCTTTCTATTAAAGCTTCATTAGAGAGCGAGTGAAACAATAACAATGAGGCAACACGATTTGCCAAAAGAGCGCTCTATTCGAAATCTTTTATACACTCGTGTCATTTCAAATATGCTCGGGTTATTTCCCCGTTCAGTTCGCGCATTTTACAAACCTTTGCGACTTTGGGAACTCTAGTCTTATTGGCGGGTGGTTCTGAAGACGCCATAACTCCTCTAATTCGCAGAATCAGGCTTAAATACTACCAAACAAACCGACGAACTTCGACTACACATCCGACATCTTGGAAACGTTGTAGTATCCAGTCCCCTGAGACGCGACAAGTTCTTGGAGAGCTTCCAACATGGCGGGCGCAAGTGTGGGGATCAAGTGTTCTATTCGATGTCTCCGTCCTCTAAGTAACAGCAATACACGAATAAAATGTTGCAAAATTGCAAGTACTTTCTTTCGACGACAGCACACAAGACCTGTGGAGGATGACAGCGTCCAAACCGTATGTGGATCTCGCATAAATATTTTGGTAACGCAACATATTCAACAAATCTGTGCCACCAACATGACCAAGCAAAATACGCTGACAATCTTGATTCCACTTCACGGATTTGTGCAATCATCCGTTGATCTTACGATATCCATGCAACAATTGGAAATAAAAAAAACAGAATGAGAAAATCGTTTTGCAAAATCAGGGGCCATGCCAGATAGGGAGCTCTTTTCAGACCAACGTGTACGTCAGATGACATTGCAAAAAATGATTTTTGGCTTATTGAAACAATAATATGCTAAATATTTTGGAGAAAATTATTTTCTTCGTTTCCTGAAAGAGACACAGTTAAACTTGAGTAGACCAGCTGTTTTTGCAAGACATTACGGTAACTTACATGTTCCAATGAACGGAACCCCTGGATGCATAATCATGGTTTTAGTTAGAAAGAAAAAAGTTTCACACAAGAGAAAAGGCATGTGCATGCTAAAAGATGATTTTTTTCCTTTAACCTTAAACAAGTTACTCCTCTTAGGCTTCTGGGAAAATAATGCACCTGTCGATGTTAAGCCTGGGGGGTGGGGGGAAGCCAGGAATAGGAGGGGGATTTGACAGTAGTATCATCCCATCATCATCATCATCATCACATCCTTTATTTAAACACGATAAAATTTAAAGCTAAAGCTTGTGGGGTCGTGTAAAAAATAGTTACAATATGAAACGATGTTAAAATATGGATAAAATTACTCATACAACTAACATGAATGTACAATTAATTCCTAAAAAGAGTAATATTTAAATAAGTTCGCGTAACTACATCTAAATAAAAATAACTGCTAAAATTAAGATATAAAATATTTAAAAGCAATTAAAATCCTGGTAGTGCCTTGGCAGCGACTGAACCGACTGGGCGCTAAAATCAAGCTCTTTAAAATAAAAGTCTTTCTTTACTTTACGATAAAAATCAGTAAACTGCCCCGTAAAATAAGTCGAGACAGCGTTCCAAAGGATAGCACCTCTGTAGCTAACAGAGTTTTTAAGAAACTTCGAGTTAAAACGCGGGACGATTATGTTATTACTCCTTCTAAAACTGTATGCAGTGCAAGGTTTATTTGCCAAATACGAAAGAGCCGCTGGTGCTTCGCCTATAAACACGCTATGAAATAATTTAATTAATCGTAGTTTATAGTAAAATGCTAAAGTGTTCCAATTCGACTGACGGTATACTTCATTAGTATGCATATCGTAGGGTAAGTTATATATTATTCTGGCTGCCCTTCAGTGAAGTATTTCCAATGATTGTAGAAGGTCTGTATTTGAACAGCCACCCCAAACTACCAGACCATACAAAACGGATGGCAATATTATCTTAAAGTACAAGTCCAATTGACCATTTTATTGGGCTTTCTAGCAACATTTTATTGACTGTTAGTGACTCTTTTGATCATCCAAAAGTAAATACTCTAGGACTTTATTAATTAATAACTTGTTAGCCACATATATATTTTTGTTGTTTGTAATTTTTAGTTATTTGGAAGTCATAGTCGATATACTATTTATTGTATAAGACTCCAAATAAAACATGTCTGTCATCCAGCCAAAACAGAATACGGAAGGAGAGTGTCTTATTTCCGGTTTTTAAATGACTGGATGTCCCTTCCGGCGTTCTTAAGAAAATCAATGCCGTGCGCAATTTTTAAGAAAAATCTTACGAATTTCTTAATGGATAATTATTTGTAGATAGTTTTTTAGATAATCACTTGTAAGTTTTAGTAGTTTTAGATTTGTGACATTTGTATCTTTAATTTTAGATTTTAATTCCTTTTTATTTTTATGGAGGACCTCCCTGAAAACCACGTGTTTACGTGACGGGTGCTTCCTCCTTAAAGATTGTTTATTATTATTATTATATTATCCATAATTGCCGTGGGACAGGGCATTTAGACAGAAAATCTCAGCTCTGTTCAAATGCCCCGCCTATGCCCAGCCTCCCCCTCCAGCTTAACATTGATAGGTGCATAAATATGATCAGCCTGATTGGTTGGTATCCCCATCTACATGTACATTTTCCCCTCCCGTGGCCTAACCCCTCTCATAAAATTTTGTTTAGACCTGTTACGAGTAATATTAATAGGAAGCTTAAGCAAACTACGATGACAACACAAATGAGGAAGTCATCAAACAAAAGTTTAATGAGCAGATAATTTCTCTCCAAGTGCGTTTTAGATCTTGGTACATTTCATGGCCATTCTCTGCAAATAAAATCTTTTTTTTTTTGCATTTTCTAGGCTTTCCTTTCAGAAAATGGAAATAATTTGTTCACTAATTTCTTCCACAGGCCCATTCTCCAAGGCTCAAGAAGTATTTTAAAGAGGAGGAACTCAGACCACTTTCAGATTTTCTGATTGACAAATTTGGAAGGCACCATACGTATCTTAGGATATCACTTACAGAACGCTGCAATTTAAGATGTATGTAACAACTGTATCCCCTTCTCTACCCTCAGGGAAAATTACTCCCTCAGTAGTACCTCTTGTTACCCTTGCTATCCCCTCCCCTCCCCCCCTTCCCAGACACAAACAGCACTCTACTCACATTATACATGAAGGGGGGTCCAACATGTTTTTTGGGTTGAAAATTAACACGCTTGGTAGTTTTTAGGGGGTCAAGAGATCTGTTCCGTATTTTTTAGGTCTTAAAAAATAATATTTGTATTTTTTTGGGGAGGAAATTTTGTTACCAGGTGTTTTTGGGGGGTCTAAAATTTCAGGCTTGTTTGTTTTTTGGGTTTGCAGTATGAAGCTCTGTCAGACCCCCCCCCCCCCCCCCCCCTTCCATCAGGTTTAATACGAGTACCCCCTGGGAAAGGCAGACTGAACAGCACTCAAATATATTCTTTCCCCAAAAATAGACTTTCATTGTATGGTTTTCCTCCATAAAACAAAGAAGTTAACATCATTCATCATCATTTCAGGTCAATATTGTATGCCAGAGGAAGGTGTTGAGCTAACACCAAATACTGAACTTTTAAAATCGGAAGAAATTATAACGTTAGCAAAACTGTTTGTCAAAGAGGGAGTCAACAAAATCAGGCTTACTGGGGGTGAGCCACTGGTACGAAAAGACATTGTAGAGCTCTGTGGTAGGTAATATGTAATATTGATTGGATCTATGGCAGCCTTCATTTTCTTACTTCTGTTGTGAAGTATCCATGGCAACAATTAGGCACTGTCATGCTGAATGAATGAATGATTGATTGAATGAACAGACAGACGGATGGATGGATGGATGGACGAATCCATTGTAGGATTTTAAGAGTCAGTTATTGACTGCAAATGTAAAATGGAAATAATAAAAATAAATTTACCAGAATCAGACTAGTTAAACATACAGTACGAAAGAAGAGAAAGCGTTAAATTAAAGACCACATATGTACAGACACAGCAATAGTAAATTAAAGTAGGAAGGAATACAAGACATGTAAAGTTCAGGCATTTGAAGTAATATATCAAACACAAGAGACAGTGTTTCATCACATTTCAAAACACCGAAAATTGAAAATATGACGCGCAGCGGAGTATTTTTGACGAACTTCGAGGTGTTTGGAAATGTGATGAAACACTGTCTCGAGTGTTTGATATATCTTCTCAATCGAAATTAAAAGTACGGAGAAAACGAAGAAATAAAATCGTAAAAAATCTATGCAAATTAAGATCACATTTCCAAACCTCCTTCACGGTTCTGATTTCCTTTGTTTTAACGTGATGAATTATTAAGTTTGAGAAGCTTCTTTTGTACATGACATCCACAGAGAGCCTAGCCTCTTTCCAGCATAATTTATTGTCTTGAGTCCAGTTAGACTCCTGCAGATAGTCATCTTACCTTGTTTGTAAACAGCTATCAAAATAACTATGAGTCTTACAATTTAAATTACATATAAATTAAAATTGTCTTTTTACATGTATACCATTTTTAATTAATAACAGAGGAGTTGGGAAGAATAGATGGTCTTGAAACATTGGCCATGACAACAAATGGTATCACCTTGGCAAGAAAGTTGCCACGACTTAAAGATGCAGGACTGAACTTACTAAATATCAGTCTGGATACATTAGTACCGCAGAAATTTGAATTTGTAACAAGAAGAAAAGGTGTGTGTAATTTAATTAATAAAAAATAAATCAACTTTATTAATAAATATTTAATTGTCAAATTTAAGCTGAGGATAAGTTCTCTTTCAGCCAGTGAAAACAGTTGGTAACTGGCTCTTAGCTTCATCCCAGGGGATGATATCTGGGAAATCCTCCGAGCTGTGCAAGTTCTGAATGTAAACTTAATTAAGAGACTACAGGAGTCATGCAAAAACATGGTCACACTAATTTTCGAAGTTCTTTTTAGGTTGGCATAAGGTGATGGAATCCATTAACTGTGCTCTAGAACTTGGTTATAACCCAGTCAAGGTAAAGAAGAGTGAGTTTAATACTGGCTTGATTTTAAAATTTTTAACTAATGTATGTACTTGGCCAATGACAAGCAACTCTCATTTTGTTAGGTTAATTGCGTTGTCATGAGAGGCTTGAATGAAGATGAGGTCTGCGATTTTGTGGCAATGACACAAGACAAGGTCAGTTACAGTTTAGTGCCGTTAAGCAGCAAATTTATTAATCCCCACCCCACTGCTCTTCTCATTACAATGTTGCAAGACCAAACAAAATGACACTCCTGGGTAGTTATAAAGTTGAATTTTTTTGCAGGTTCAAGTTACTGGTAATTATAAAAATTAGTGAAAGCACACAACTAACAAATGCACCTAGAGTTTGTTTGGTCAATACCACGTATTCAAATTACAGACTTGTCTAAAATTTGTTGTTCCAGAAAATATCCATATCCCTTCCACTGAAGATTCTGCGTAACCCCTCTAAAAACTATTGTTTACTTAGCCTCAAACTTTGGGTATTGAGCCTACTCTTTTCACACATAGAGTCTGGTTTCGGGTCTAGCTAGAGGCCCTTCAGGCTAGAACATATCCTGGTTTCCTTAACATGAAGTGACTAGAAGATGTATTCCCAGTCCTCTTGGATGGGATATAGCTGAGTGGAGGGAGAGACAAACTCTAATACCACAAGCAGACCATTCTCTGTGTTTGAGGCCGTGTGACATCACGATACGCTATTTGCACTGGCTTTTCAGCACATTAGAACCGAGCGATTGGGACGATTTTTGGCACAGACCTTTGAAAATTATCTACCTTTTATTGGCCCGAGGCTGGATGGAGAGAGAAGCGTGGAAGTGGCATGGGGGAAAATTTAACAAATTCAGGAGACTGTCAGTCTCAGCAGGCCATCTAAGTTACTTGCCTTGTCTCTTTCTCTTACTTTTGCAGGGGGCGGCAACAACTAGTGAGGAATTAATGTCCTTAAAACCCCATCAAACCACAAAATACCATGCAAACGACAAAATTTAAGTGAACTTTATTTATCTGGCTTACAGTAGATCACAGTTTGGGATCAAAAGATGCAAAATCCTGTATTTTATGAAGCATTTATTGCGATCAGTTGAATCAATCCGAGGTCAGCCATAACGAGTTACAGAAAATGAATGAGATCAAATAGCATATCGTGATGTCACGCGGCCTCAAACACAGAGAACGGTCTGCTTGCGGTAATACTGTCCAAGAACACAATGCAGTGGCTCGGGACATGACTTGAACCACAGGACCGCTGCCCAAATCTCCTAATGGTTTATTCTTCATATTTTGCCTTAAAACTTAAACGCTTATTAATGCGGCGGATGTTTTGTCAAATCTTACCAGGCTGTAGATGTGAGGTTTATAGAATATATGCCGTTTGATGGTGAGTTACAAAATAATGTGGCTGTTAAATACAATTTTCCATTTATTAGAAGTTAATAATTCATAAAACTACTTAAAGTGAACAATTTTATGAATCTTTGTTTAATACCCACTTGAGCATAGTCTAATAATTATTAATACAACATTATCTGGAACATTTTCTGTCAATCTAAAAAGCACATGCAAAAATTAATGCATGAATTTGCAGTTATGTGAACTTACAAAAGTGTTTACAACATCATATAGAGAAGGGGTGGCATTTTAAATAACAAAATCAGCATACATGGAAGTTTTTGTCCGATAGCCCGGAAAATTTCCCTCCCTTACCCTTGGCTACTCCATGTTAAGTATTTCCCGTCTCATTGATGCTTTCTTGGCAATTCTTAAACTGAAAGTAAGCCCAGTAAAAGGCCAACAAAAGCATCAAAAAGATACAAGAAAAGGAGAAAGGAAAAGCAAAAAAATATATAGAAATTATCGAAAAGCCAAAAGAGGTGGGCCACTTTCTCGTCGATAAACTATCTCGAAATTTTGATTTGTGCACGTGCCCAAGATAAAATCTTGTTAAATGCGATGCCAGTGAAAAACCTGGCATGTCTTTATTTTGCAAATGTATTTTGGAGAGATTTGAAGTAGATTTAGCCTATAACTGACTAGAAAATGAAATTTTCAAAAATCTGCCGGAGTCAATGGGTTGATCCACAGCAGTTCATAGAAATTAAGTGTTTTATATATTCATTACGTCAATAATTTTTGTTAGGGAACAAGTGGAACTTCAACAAATTTGTCCCGTACAGTGAGATACTGGAGAGTATCTCTAAAAGATGGCCAAATGTTCAGAGAATATCGGACCATCCTAATGATACCTCTAAGGTATAAAGTCTATATGTACAAGTATCTGCAACAAACAAAAATTTTGTTCAGTTAAAAAATGTCTTTTCACCTTGAGGGCCACTTTTTCTGTACATGTATGATCCATATATGGCATTACCAGGCACCAGCCAATAGCGAAGCTCCATCTTTCTGTATATAAACCACACACGACCCACAATTCCTTGATTTGCTAAGACAAAGGGCTAACGCTCGAAACATCAGCTCTCGAATCTCTTTACGCCAATTCACATTATCAACCCAGTTGATAAAACCAAATTACATTGTTATACTTCCCACTGACGCAGCACCACAGTTTCTTTAGAAACTTATTTTTTTTTTTTTTTTTTTTTTTGACAAAAAAGAAAAAAAAAAGTAACAATTGAAAAAAAAAAAGAAAAAGAAAAAAAAAAAAAAAAAAAAAAAAAACACAAATACAAACACAAATAGACCTACAATCAGTGTACAATAAAAAGCCTACACTAGGTGAAATCTTATGAAATAAGTGGAAGCAAAGGTTCCCATTTTCGATAATGGTATTCAAGTTTGTCATTTTTTCTCGCAATGAAAGATTCGATCTTGAAGGTATTTCTTATTCTTTCCATCAATAAGCCAAGAGATAAGGGTTTATTATTAAGCTTACAAAGATAGAGGAAATATTTGCCTTCTAGAATTACATAATTAATCAATGTGGCGAATGTACTATGTTTGTTTATTCCAAAAAGGATATCTGTAATTTCAAGGTGCTTGGATATTTTTAAATGTTCTTTAAAATGGGTCATAAAATCTTTCCAGAAAATTTCAACACGTGGACAGCGAAAAAGAAGGTGTTCCAAGGTTTCTATGTCCGCTTGACATAAGTAGCATAAAGGTGATTGGACTTTTTTAAACTTGTGGAGCATATCATTGGTATACAAAATTCTGTTTAAAATTTTATACTGAAATTCCCGTAGTTTGGTATTTAAAGTTACTTGGAATGGTGACAGGAAGATATCTTTCCAGTTAAACTGATAATTTGAGGTACTAAAACTATTTTCATATTTCTTTATAGCTGTGGGCTCTTTTGCAATTCTAGAAATAAAACTACTGTATAAAAATCTTGATTTTAGATTCTCTATATTAATTTTATCACTATTAATGTTTAGGTAATAGGTATTACTGTTAAAGGGATATGTGCAAGCGGAAATAGAACCTCTATTTGACGTTAGGACATTACGCCATGCTTGTGGAAGTGAACTGAATATACTAAATAACAAGAAATTATCAATGGGTGAAATGGCTGGTTCTTTTCCAATTTTTAGCTCTCCTGCAGCATCGTAGAGGTCACCAACTTTATAAATACCGTAGTCATATAACTTTTTATTAAAGACCGACTTTTCCTCGATGCATATATATTTGTTGTTCCATAACACTTCATTCACGATCTCTTCTAGCGTAGAAGGGTTGGTATTTTTTAAAGAGGACCAAAGAATGAGACACTGCTTGTAGAAAGGTGGTGTAGCTATTGAAAGCATTCCGTAGTCGAAATTACAATGAAACAAGGATTTTCCCCCAGCACTTTTTAAGTAAAAATCTAAAAATAATTTCCAACCTGCTGGGTATGGATCCAAGTATTTTTTAATACACATAATTCTCTGCGTAGAGATCATTGATTCAATATCCGGCATATTGAGCCCACCTTTATCAATAGGATTTATTAATGCAGAACGTTTTACTTTGTCTTTACCTTTCCATATAAAAGAATAAAGGAGAGAGTTTATCTCCTGAATAAAATCTTTTTTATGAGAAATTAACACTGCGCGATATAAAATTTTCGGAATGGCGAAAGATTTAATTACTTGTATTCTGCCTAGAATCGTAAGGCCTCTCCAACTCCAACCTTGCAAGTGTTCTTTAACTGACTTAATTATAGATTCAAAATTATTTTTGTAAAAAAGTACATGGTCAGTGGAAAAATAAACACCCAAAATTTTTATAGATCTATTAATTTCTTCTACGCCAAATTCCTGGTGATGTAGGATCATGTTGCCCAGTGGGAGAATTTCTGTTTTTTCCTGATTCATTTTCAACCCCGAAAAACAGCTAAAAGATTCAATGCTGTTTATAAGAATAAAAAAAGATCGTTTATCCGAGACGAAACTAGTCATATCATCCGCAAAAACGACTAGTTTTAATTCTCTTCCGTCTATTATTATGCCCCTTATGTCCTTATTGTTACGTATGTTAATAACCAAAAGCTCGAGAGCAATGATAAAGAGATATGGGGAGAGTGGATCCCCTTGCCGAACTCCTCGCTTGAGATTAAAGAGAGGTGTAGAAAAACCATTATTGATCACGCAGCTTGAAATATTATTATAGAAGGTCTTAATCCAAGCAATGAAAGATTCGCCAAAACCAAAGGAAGCTAAGGATTGAAAGAGGAAGTTCCAATTGAGTGAGTCAAAAGCTTTTTCAAAATCTATGGCGGTCAGGATTCCGTTAAAGTCTTTTAGTTTGGTAAAATCTATGACATCATTTATGGTGCGAACCGCATCAAAAATAGTTCGACCCTTTACAAAGGCATTTTGATCGAAATGTATTATATGAGGGAGAACTTTCTCCAATCTTTTAGCAATCGCTTTAGAACCAATTTTTACATCAACGTTGATCAAAGAGATTGGCCGCCAATTTTTAATCCATCTTCTATCCCTGTTTTTCTTTTCTATAAGTGTTATGACAGCTTGTTTTTGAGTAGTGGAAAGTTCACCATGACGATAAGAAAAATTTAATGAATCAACCAGATATCTACCTATTTCTGGCCAGAAAACCTTATAAAACTCTATAGACAGACCGTCGTTACCCGGCGTTTTATTGTTTTTGAAAGTGGTAAGGATGTTAACACATTCCGCGTATGTTAACTCACCATCACACATTTCACGCATTTCGCGTGTTATTTTGGGAATATTTGGAGAGTTTAGAAAGGGGCAAGTCTCTTGATTAATAGTTGTTCCCAACTTATCATCATATAGGTCCTCATAGAAGGAGAGGATTTCCTTTGAAATTTTATCTGGGTTGGTTGTTTCCTTTCCGTCTGCCTGAATCAGTTTTCTTATTGAGCTCTTTTTCTTTTTGCTGTTTTCTAAATTCAAAAAATATTTATTATTTTTCTCTCCTTTTTCATACCATGTGGCTCGGGATCGGATGATTGATCCAGTTATAATATAATCGTATTCTCGTTCATATTCTAATTTCGTCTCTTCTAACTTATTAATATTTTCAAGTGACGGCAATGCGGATACCTCTTGTTCGCATAACTTAAGTTTGTCTTCAATTTTTTTAATTTTGTCCCTTCTGTCACGAGCCTTTTGCTTACTGTAAAAAATACTTTCTTGGCGAACATTATATTTTAACCAATCCCAAACAATTCTTGGGTCACTACTGAAATTAATTTCTTCTATCCATTTTGGAAGATTTTCACGTATCATAAGGACATAATCAGGGTCATCTAAGAGGCTATTGTTTAATTTCCAGAAAGACGGGCCGCGCTGTAAATCATCTAAGCTATTTATTTCGATAACGACGGCTGAATGATCAGTTTTAATAGCGGTTATGATGTCGACCTTAGCTATGTCATCTTGCAAGCAATCACTGACAAACCAATAATCCAGTCGCCTTTGTATAAATGGAGATTTTTGTCTCCAAGTAAAGCGTTTACTGTTTGGATTTTGTATTCTCCAAATATCGACTAACTCATTTTCCTCAATAATATCATCAAGAATTTTAGCTGAGCTTTTATAGATTGGATTTCCACCCAAACAATCCAAAGAAGGGTCCAAAGTGACATTGAAATCTCCGCCGAGTAGGATTTTGTGATGCTTATAATGTTCCTCTTCATTTAAACGATCGGAAATTGTTTTGAAAAATTGCGATTGTTCAGTTGTTTTATTGGGAGCGTAAATATTTACTAAAAGGAAACTATCATCTTGAATGCTACACTCGAGAAAGATGAATCTACCATCTGTGTCGATCTTGACTGATTTAAGCTTGAAATCAAGTTTGTCGCGTATAAGTATGGCGACCCCGCGACTGTGAGGAGAGCCGTGAGCGAAAAACATTTCACCTTGCCATTGCATTTTCCATTGATTTTCAATTTCTTTTGTACTATAAGTCTCTTGAAGAAAGCAAACATCTGCTCTTTGCTTATTTAACCAATTAAAAATACCTTTTCTCTTTTCGAAGGTGCGGATACCTCTAACATTTAGCGAGATAGCTTTCAATTGTAAATTAGCTTTTGCCATGGACCGTGAATAAAATATAAACCAAAAAAAAATTCACCTTTCGTGGCACTTTCAAAACAACCCCATTTGCCCTGATTAATCTGTAGGTTTAGAAACACACAAACACATACACTAGAAAAACAAAGTAAAAGAAAAAATAAAAACGTAGCCAGTAATGAAAACTGTTAAAGCTACGTGTGATTGAGCCAATATCACACCCTTGAGCAAAAACAAATTATATGCAAAAACCTGAGCTCCCGACAGAATAATAATGATTTTGAGATGAGCATTTCCTACAAAAAAATATCACTACCAAAAAACTCCTAAATAATAAATTTAGCTACTGTAAGTGAAACGATCGTGGCTCTTCAGCACATGAATTTCGAAGCAATAAAATAAGCTCTCCGTATAAACAAAGAATCAACACAAGTAAATAATTCTATCGGATTCTATGTAAACAAGATTACAAAATCTATTTTACCTCTACACCGTCAATAAAAAGTTTGTAAGGTTCGGCCCTGCTAAAGGAGGCTCTTTTGCCATCTTTTCTTGCTTTAACCATTTTGGGAATTAGAGGCTTCCGCATATCGATGACTTGTTTAGGCAGGTCAGGACCAATTCCATAATTGAAGTCACTTCCGAGTTTATGGCGAAGAGCGGAGATAGTTTCTCGATCTTTAAAGCGGAGAAATCGGGCTATAATTGCACGCGGCTTATTTGGGTCGGTACTCTTTTTTCCTACTCGATGAACTCTTTGAAACTCGATTAAACGTGGATTTTCCATCTTTAAAACTCTCTCCAAGAAGGTGTACAGTACTTCTTGTGTCTGTTCATCACTATCAATCTCTGATATACCATAGAACCGAAGGTTCTCCCGGCGGCTATACACTTCATAATTAAGAAGTTGCAGGCGCAGACGTTCTAGATCTTTCTCTGACTTTTTCTGTGATTCGTCACACTTTTCCTTGGCGCTCTCCACCGCCTCGTCGAGGAACTTGACGCTTTCTTTTAGGTCATTTGTTTCCTTGACCGCATCGGCTACATCTTGTTTTAGACTGAAAAACTCTGCTTGCAGGCCAGTGACGGTCTTTTTTATTTCGTCGACTGAATCTTGTAGATGTTCAATCTTGGAACCAATGATGTCCAGTTGCTTTAATTTTTGTAAAATAATATCCGACTTGTCGGTAACTTGACCGGTTTCAGTCATGATGTCTTCGTCCTCTTCGTCTTCTTCTCGTTCGCTGAGGGAGGATTCAAGATCTTCTTTAATTCGCTTCGAATCTTCTTGGGTTGAAGAGCTACTGCTGCCTCTTACTTTCCGTTTAAGGATGGTTGACTCTTGAAGTTCCATAAACGCGGAAACGCAAAAAAAATATTTATAAAAGTCGGGAGCACATGGTTGCATGTCTTTACGGCGCCATAGTCGGCCCAGTCCCCCCTTTAGAAACTTATCCCCACTATTCATCTATTAAATTTCAGTTCACATTAGATTATTTGTGTCTAAGAATTCTATTTCATTCACTTTGTTGTACAAGTGGGTTTCATATCATTTATCTTTGTTAGAAAGTTTTTTGTGTTGTGTGATCTTGCATTGCACCATGAAATTTCAGCTGTTCTATCCTTTAAATAGAAACTTAAAGATTTTGAAATGCAAATTTACATCAGAAAACAATTAAAACCACTGCCCCCCTCCCCCCCACTTGCTGCCCTAAGACCTCCCCAAAGAAATAAGTCCACAAGAAAGGGATGCCAGGTTGGTACATTTACTATGCCAGCATGTTTGACAGACTTTCTCCCTCTACTCTGAGTCAGTGGTTAATCTCTAATATTATTAATAATATTGTCAAGCAGATAAGTAATGAGAATATGGAAAATGATCAACATAGCCTTGAAGTAACATCAAGTTATCAGTATTACAAAGAAAAATAAAATAATGTAATTCACAGTTGGTCAGTAAATTTTTTGTTTTTTTTTATTTGTTCTTGTCACAGGCATACAAGGTCCCAGGTTTTGCCGGTCAAGTTGGTTTTATCACCTCTATGAGTGAACACTTTTGTGGAAGCTGCAATAGGCTTAGAATTACGGCAGATGGTAACTTAAAGGTACTGATTAGAAAATAATTATCATTATAATCTCAAATAAACATATTTTGTTTGTATACTACATCTGATAATTAACAAGAATTATTATTCCACGAGCAAGCGTTGGATACGAGTTGGCTATAACCATCTCATACCAAAAATATTGTACAAACATTGCGAAAAATGCATTCTTTTACGCGTGCACCCACCATGTTTGTAGGTCAATGGTATATGAGCTCAGATACCATTGCCTCTAAACCAATCAGAACTCAGGAAATGCAATATACCATAGCTAGTTTTTAGTAAATTTTGATATCACATGACTGGTAATTTTTCTGTAAGTTGCTATAATCATTTTAGCATTGATCATCTGATATCACCAATTTATAAGCCGGCCATTATATTGTAGTTGTTGGCTAGACTCCTTGTCCTGCGATGCACAAAGGGGGTTAATAAAGCTTCAAAGATTAATTAGTACACACATTGCATGTCAATGATTTTGGGCAACATTGTTCTGTTTGGTGAATAAATTATTTTAAAAAACATTAACTCAAGGGAAAAGTATAGTATACTGAGTTCCCACCATGTTCACATACTGGACTCCTGACCTGGACAGGGCTATTCAGGTTCAAGTTCTGCGTCTTTTACAAGACATTATTACCTTCTCTACCCTGGGATTATTGTGGGAGGCGCGGTGGCCTAATGGTTAGTGCGCTCGTCTCTGGATCGAGCTGTCCAGGTTCGAGCCCGAGCCGGAGACATTGTGTTGTGTTCTTGGGCAAGACCCTTTACTCTCACAGTGACTCTCTCCACCCAGGTGTATAAATGGGTACGGGCGAATTTAATGCTGGGGGGTAACCCTGTGATGGACTAGCATCCCATCCAGGGGGAGTAGAAATACTCCTAGTCGTTTCATGGTACGGAAACTGGAGGTAAGCGCCGGCCTGAAGAGCCACTTCCCTACCCTGGGATATAAATGGATTGAGTGTAAATTTAATGCTGGGATTAACCCTGTTATTGACTAGCAACCCATCCAAGGAGGAGAAGCTTCTGAAGCAATACGTAATTATGTATACTGTCTAACTTAATTCATGTTAATTGGAAACTGGGACAACCTCCGATCCAGAGCCTGATGGAGCACCAGGCTGGAACACATTCTTATTAAGAGGATTCTTGTTCAATTTTATTCAATTAAAGGTGTGCCTGTTTGGTAATTCCGAAGTGTCATTACGAGATTCTCTGAGAGCTGGCACAAGTGAAGATCAGCTGTTGGAAATCATTGGTGCTGCAGTAGGAAGGAAAAAGAAACAGCATGCAGGTATAACTTGCCCTACAAATACAGCCAACTCCAGATCGACTGTTAACAATATCCTATACTACAGAATAGGTCACAACATAACATGGCAGTGTGGGTAGAGATTTGTGTTGTAGTTGCCACTCATGTAATAAAATACATAAATCTCATCTTATAATACATGCCACCCTAAATAAGGACATCATGAGTGTCGTGATCAATAGCTTATAGTTATTGATGCTAATTAGATTAATTTGGTCACTGTCTGTTGGGCTATGTAAAATTTATAAAAGCATGAAAACTGAAATTAGATGTATATTAATTTCCGACCCAATATTTACTTATGCAGGAATGTTTAACATCGCTAAACAAAAGAACCGTCCCATGATTTTGATTGGTGGGTGACAAACGTGCAGGTATATACCATTAATTGTCTTAATACACATTCCCACTCCTCAACAGAACGAAGCCAATGTAAAATATTAAGCTTATTTGTGCTGGATGTTTTCTATGAGCATTCCAAGTAGGAAATAGAGGTTAGATCTAGGCATGAACATAGACAATAATATTAATAATATGGCTTAGTAGAAACTCAGCTATGTTCAATCAGAAATCTTTGAATCTGATTGGTGCTCCCGTTGCTTTCTATTTTCGATAGAAAATGTCTGCATCCATATTGCTCTTTGGAGTCACGATTTTTCTTGATTTTTGGCTTAAAAGTACATAAAATGTAGATTTTGAAATGCAATCCTTTAGAGTTTCTAGTGAAATAATAAGACTACTCGCCCTCCTTTTCTTTGAGTGATCGTCAACTCGACTGTACCTCATTGACTAAATTCACTTACAGAGAACTCGGGCTTGCAGTCTAATAATGTCCCATTGAATAGGAAAATTAAAATGCAAAATTTTTTTTTTATTTTTTTCTTGCAGGAGTTCTGTGTTAATATTGGGTTACAAATACCTGTTTATAATACCTAGAATTAGTTTTAGAATAATTTGCCTAAGTACTGGTTTTCTCTGTCATGCAATCAAAAACTAAATTCAAATCTATTCAACAACAGAAGCCATGAAGAAGTTAAATGAGGAATCAATTTGAGTTCCAGGTCTTTGTGGTGTGCCATTTGTGAGTTACTTGAAAATAAGTTACACTGTACTGACGTACAATTCAGAGAATAATCATACTCGTAATTTCAACCTCAGCTTTGCGCTGCGCGCTCAGCCGATTTAAAATTACTTGTGCGATTACTCCTATTACTTATGCTTTTGGGAGGCGCGGTAGCCTAATGGTTAGTGCGCTCGTCTCCGGGTCGAGCGGTCCGGGTTCGAGCCCTGGCCGGGGAAATTGTGTTGTGTTCTTGGGCAAGACACTTACTCTCAATGCCTCTCTCCACCCAGGCATATAAATGGATACCGGCGAATTTATTACTGGGGGGTAACCCTGCGATGGACTAGCATCCTATCCAGGGGGGAGTAGAAATACTCCTTGTTGCTTCATGCTACGGAAACCGGAGATAAGCACGAGCCCGATGATCCATTTAGGCTTGAATGCAGACTTTACCTTCACCAGTATAGAACCGCCATGTTGGTGTCCTTCAAAGGGGCACAAATATGGCCGAGAAACCATCTGGGACTCAATTTTGGTAATTTAATACTGACTACTTTTGGCTCATGTAAAATTTACGTCATTCCTTAATGGTGAACCCCTCCTGAGAAAAATCCTGGATCTGCCCCTGCATTAAAACCAAGACCTGGCTCCATTACCTGGTTTATGAACTTTGGAAAACCAGTGTTGGATGAAGTAGTATGCCCACGAACACATAATTTGAAAAGGATTGTATTTTTACTGAAAAATGGGCTAATTTATTTCAAATTTTATTTCTGATAAAAATTATTAATAATGGACAGGGAGAGCTGGTTAACAACCAGCTTTTCTGCCTTTGTAGATAGTTTTATAATGGGAATATCATGAATTAAATTTAAAAAATATCAATGGAATAAAATACTATAAATGTCAGGATTTTGACTTTTTTCAAAATATTATCTTTGTGCTAATCATGCATGGAAATCTTCTCATGCAAATGACATGAAGCTCAATTAATGATGTTTCTCATGTTAGCTAACTAGTTCCAGTCCAATAAATAAACAAGAATAAACTAGTTGTAGTCTATTGTTTTTGTACAAATAATGAAATTATTAGCCAATGGATTTAAAATTCAAGTAAAATTAGTTTTTATTGACTCTGTTTTAATTGTCCTTACATAGTACGGTAACCGGTTGTTTCGCCTGCAAGTCGATTCGCCTACATCGAGGTTGATTCGCCTACACTATCTGAGTTGATTTGCCTGCACCAAATACTTGTTGTGAAAATGTGCAAATAAACTTGAAACTTTACTCAATGATGCATGTGTGTGTGTTTTTTCGCAGAAGCTAACAAGTTAACAGCACGAGTAGATTTACGCCAATGACACACGGTTCAACATCTTTCAACTTTTGTGAATCGACAAATGTTGTACATCGTTGTTGTACATCGTTGAAACATTGTTGCGTTTCCCAAGTCGTTCAACAGACGGCAACTTGTTGAACGGAATAGAGTCAAGCTCTATTTTCGTTGTGGCTCTTGACTGGAACTGCATAGCGTAGTTACTCAGTCAAATGACGAAGGCACACATAGCCATATCGCTCTTAACTGCATCGTGCAGTCACATATCGAAGATGCAACCAACCAACCTCCAAGAGAGCAATGAAAGAAATAATTAAAATCAACAATGAAATGGCATCAACGGAAACTCTGAAAAAATCAGATTCCTGGATGGGATTTGAACCCATGACCCTCCGTGATCTAGTTGGATGCTCTAAAAACAACAAAAATTTGCTGATCTGCCAAACTGAACTTCCAAACAAAAAAAGAGTGCCACACACTACTTTCATTATCCTAGACACACTTATAATAGACACACTTACAATAGACACACTTGCTATACCCAACGACTTAAACTAATAATTTTGGTTGAAACAAAAACTCTGCAAATTGTCCATTTTCAACATCGGTGTACTGTATATCATCTTCAAATTTTGATTCCTCTGATGTAGAAAAGGAAAATGTAACACCATGGCTTTCAACAGAGTGATGACCATCTACACCAGAGAATGAATCAGGACCATCTATCATGACTTTAACACAATACTTAATGTCTTTCTCTAAAATAACTGGTGAATCAAACATAATATCAAACCCATAATAGTTTGTTGATAGCGAGTGAGCCTGCCATATCAGTGTAGAAGAATACTTTCCTGATTTGCTGACAATAACCGAATCGTTTTTGTTCAGTACTCTCAAAATTGCAAGATAGTCCCCGTTTTCACTCCCAAACATTCTTATTCCATGAAGTGTTATATCTTTGTCAACCTTTAAATCAATGTATCCTGTCTCCATATCATCATAATTCCAACTAGGCGGTTCTAACTGGGCAAATCTGCAACATGAAAGAGGGGTGCCAGCTCTTCTCTTTTCCAGAAAACCATCTGCCGAGCTCACTACTAAATTGAAATACTTCATTATGCCAATCACTTCTTCTGATTTCAGTATCTCGCTTGCAATCACAACACTAGCAAATTCTCTCTCCCCCATTACTGGAAAACGTACTCCTTTAACAATCTCCTCTCCAAGGATCTTTCTTTTCACATATCCATCTGCAGTCAGCCCTTGTCTTTCGCACTCCTTTTCAGCCCAGAGTTCAACAGCTTTGAACAACTCTACCTCTCTGATTGTCAATGAATCTCTCTTCACAACTGCTTCAAGTACGGACCTCTCAATAGTCGCGAATTCATCTGATTTGACAACTTTTTCCGTTTCTCTATCAATCACTTCCCAGCATTGATCCAGAAGAGCCTTCTCATTATATTGCTCGGCATGTGACAAAACATAAAACACGTTTCCAGTGTTCACGTTTTCTTGCAGAAACCGAACACATTTATCAGCGAGGCAAGGTATGATGTATTTCTTTGCCACATAGAGCACTTGCATCACATTATTTTCGTTTAATTGAGCCTTTCCGCCGTACATGTAGCGTAGCATTTCCAACACTCCCTCGTACTCGCAGTCCGGTAGGTCCACAGTGTCCGATCTCTCCGCCAATTCCCCACAAAACATGGCGAAAAACACAGGGCTACAGATTGACAACACAAACTTGTGAGCAGGAATCGCCATCTTGCTTTTCTCGGGTTCACCTTCGTCACTCGAGGCTCGAACGGAAAGGTTTATATCGCTTAGCAGCTCATTGTTTAACATAAAAACGCCTCTTTCCGTGATGCTTGCTTTGGTATTCGGAGCGATTGCAGAATACCCGGCCCACTTTTAACGGCACGAAACGACTGCTCCCGCAGTGCCGCAGTCCCGAAGTCGATGAATAATGAAGTATGTTAAAGTTAGTTAAAGGACCGCTCCCGCAGTGCCGCAGTGCCGTAGTCGATTAATAATAAGTTAAGTTGTTGAACGACTGCTCCCGCAGTGCCGCAGTGCCGTAGTCGATTATTATTAAGTTTAAGCTGTTGAATGACTGCTCCCGCAGTGCCGCAGTGCCGCAGTCGATGAATAATAAAGTGTAAGCTATTAAACGACTGCTCCCGCAGTGCCGCAGTGCCGCAGTCGATGAATAATAAAGTGTAAGCTATTAAACGACTGCTCCCGCAGTGCCGCAGTGCCGCGGTGGATAATAATGAAGTGTAAGTGAGTTAAACGTTGCAAGTCGAAGTCCATTCGATACGCATGTAAAGACGATTCTATACAAAATGAAGTCCTTTTGATTCAGAAGTAAACTCGAGGAAAGATGAGTGTAAGTCTTAGTTTTCGACTTTGTTTTTTTTTTTCAACAAGTTAGCTGGCATTTCGACTTGATAACAAAAGGGATAAGAAAAGCAACTCGATCGACTTGTAATACCCAGTTCCCCGCAACCCTGTCGTTCGTCCGACTTAGTTTCCCCGCGGCCAAATAGTCCACACGCAATAAATGATAGGCATGGTTTAACATGTTACAAATACTTTATTTATTTGAAGTACTGTGGAAAATCCTTGTTTGCTGTAGCAACGCTAAAAAACTATTTTCGAAATATACTGTTGTGTGCAATAAGTCCTTTTGCGTTTGCACATCGTGAAACTGAAATAAAATTACAATTTATAGCGTTCGTTCAACTGACATGTTTACCAAATGATTTAGAACGATCTGATTACGTAGTTCAAATAATGCTAAGTTGTTGTTTACGCAACAAAAGTCTGTCAAGTCTATGACTCAATGTATGCATTGGTTTGCAAATAATCTCGCATTGCTGGGGTAATGCCACTATGGATTGGCTTTGCTAGTGCATTTCGTTGTTCTACGGTTTTGTCACAGGTTTGGTTCGTGATTTCCTTTAAGAACTGAAAGTAAAGAGATAACCGCGTTTAACGCCAAGTAAAGAAATTGAAATGTTTTTCGTCCCTAGCCGCTTTGTTGTTTTGTTTCGCCTCACTTGTTAACTTGAACTCAGGCTAAATTCAGTTAAAGAGGCTTGTACTACGCTAGGTGCGTAATGGGTAAGTCAATAACAAACTTGCGTTAAATGAAGATCAGACGTTTGATTTTTTTAATCTTTCATTTAGGAAGTTCAGTATGCATTGAACTCAGGTAAAAATAAAGAACATTTAATTGTAAATAATAAATAACCAATAAAAAGCGCCCGCTCGCTCTCTTTTCATAGAAATCCGGACGAGAAACATTAGTTTATTATTACTCGGCGTATTAAAGAATGAAATTTACACGATTAATTGAATGGTAGTTTTTAATGTTTGCATTTTGTGTTTGTGTTTCTAATGTGGTCACGGGTCTCTGCTCAGAGCGTTGCTCGAGGAAACTAAAACTTTCTGCATAGGAACATGTAGGAAGCTTGTAATACTCCGACTGATTGTTACTAATTGCTTTTTGTAAGTGATTTTATTGTTTTGAAATGGTACTTACTTGGCAGAGAATGTCCTTCTGGCTTTCCAGATGCTGAACGAATTCTGTTGCCTTTTCCAGGGTAGATTTGGTTATCTCTGTGGGTGGAGTGGTAGGTGCAACGCCGGCGAGTAGTTCAGTCATTGTGTGATTGAAAACGTGTAGTGATGTGGCAACTCTTGGAACCAGCTCGGGTAGTTTTGACTTAGGTGGTACCTTGCCGTCTTTTATAGCGTCGTTTACATCGGTTACAAACTGGTCAATGTTTTCTCTGAGGAGTTCTCGTGCGCTGGTGTCGAATGTGAAGTGCAGTTGGCCATTTCCGTAGATGTTCTCGAAGCATTCTTCAAAGTTTTCTACAACCTCAGTTTTAAGGTACTCTGCGGCCGTCTCCATTTCAGTGAGTGTGGGCCTGAACGCCAGGGGAATGGGAAAGAGAAATCGGTCTACCAAACCATGGCCATGATCCGTCTTGGCGATAAGCTTTGCGACGTTGAGCAGTTGTGTTGCTCCCAAGATGCTGAATGGCGTGTCGGCCGGGATAATTCTACTGTCCTCAGTTGAGTAGTGGTAGGAACATCTTTCTCCAGAAAACAGCTTGCATAGGAGCTGTACGTCACCAGTGCCGTTGTCCTCGTCTGACTTCATCAGCTTGTTAAGAATGTCGAAGATTTCGGGCGAAAGAATGAAGCCTTGATTCTTATTTGCCAGCAGTTTCACCAACCCGGATGATGTAGTTTTGCTGATGATGGTGGCAGTTAAGTCGAGGTGTTCCAACGGGTCTTGTGCGGCATGTTGAATGGCGGACGATTTTCCTGAAACAAGAAATTAGAAGGCACTATTAAAAAGTGAACTGTGATTAAAAAAGCATTCGTTAGTTTGGCAATGTATGGTAGAAGAATGAACGGATTTTCAAGTGTAGATAGTATATCGAAGCAAATATTTACCTGTTCCTGGGTATCCAACAAAGATGGTGAAAATATTCAGTGGCTGATGGTGAGTCAATGTTTGGACGCGTGCTTGGTTTGATGCCAGGAGGTACGCGGTTGTAGTGAGAAGTGAAGGTATAAAATAGCCTTCGCAACTTCCTACAGACACTGCTTTGTTTTTTACGAAGTTGTGTACGTCTGAGTTTGGAAATAACTTACTGTAATCAAACTGTACTTCGTTGAGCCGTTTCTGGAGATTGACCCAGGTTTGCTCGTTTTGTTTGTTAAGTTTGGAAAGCGTATACATCGTGAATGAAAAGCTACTGACGAATGTCAAATGTAAACGGCAACTGAAATGTGAAAGCAATGTTGTGTTATTTAAACGCGGTTGAAATATGCCGGCAGTTTTAGAATTGGCCAATAGTAGGGCACGCGTGCAAGTGTTTGTAATGTGTAAATACCCTTTGGGAACTGTTAGTTATTTAATGTATTGAATAATGTGCCATTTGAAAATGAAAAGGATAATGTGAGAAAATTGATTGTGTTCGCGAGGTTGCCTCTAAAAAGAACTTGGGGGGAGTAATTTCAGAAGTAATTGACGCGTGGGTGTAATAATAGTTCTGTAAAGGAACTCTTTGTTATTTGTTAGTATATTTATATTGAACGAAAAAGAGCTTAAAATACTATGGAGGCGCAGTTACTCTTTCTATAAGTCGCCAGAGGTAATAATAAACAAGGTAATGTGAGAAGCGGCAAGTAAAAGCTACTTTGCATTATAAGCGGTTTTTTTTAAATGACTGTGTGTGAAATTGTGTTTAATTTGCATGTGAAAAGATTGGACAGTGGTAAGATTTAGGGCGTTCTAATTTCAAACCGGTATTAAGCCATGAAGGCCGAAAAATGAATGAAAAGGGAACGCAAGTTGCTATAGGTTCGAAAAAAGTGGTTCAAAGCAGTTGTAGCACACAGACACCTGTTGGAGCGCATAAAAAAGACCAGGCGACACAATGTGGAATGGCAAAAGGCAGTTATGCGCGAGATGAAAGAAAAATTGACAGAAAATGGCGATACGATGACCTGATCGCTAAACTCTACGATAAAGAGAGGCTTATTCAGTGGCTGATGGAGGATGGATTGCTAGCCAAGTCGCGAGTATGCTCTGTATGTGGAGATGGCATGAAACTTGTGAGCTGTGAAGACCGTTCTGATGGTTTTAAATGGGAGTGCAGACGACGCGTTGATAGCAAAAGACACAAGGTGGAGATGTCAATAAGAGCAGGAAGCTGGTTTGAGCAGAGCAAAATGACGCTAGAAGAGATCTTGAAATACAGTTACTGGTGGTCCCAGGAAATGGATCAGGCCCAAATAAGACACGAACTAGGACTTGGAACACACACAGGTGTAGATTGGGACAGTTTTTGTCGGGAAGTCTGCGAAATATCATTAATGGAAGATAGTGAGAGCATAGGTGGAGACGGCGAGGTTGTGCAAATCGATGAGAGCAAATTTGGAAAACGCAAGTATCATCGTGGCCATCATGTCGAAGGGCAGTGGGTATTTGGCGGAATCGAGAATGACAGTAGGAAATGCTTTCTTATAGCGGTGGAAAAAAGAGATGAACAAACTTTGTTACCGATAATCCAGAAGTGGATTAAACCTGGCACTACGATCATTTCAGACTGTTGGAAAGCGTACTGTAACTTAGAGAAACATGGCTACACCCATCGAACTGTGAACCATTCAATAGAATTTGTGAACGATGATGGCGACAGCACAAATAAAATTGAAGGGCACTGGCGACACGCCAAGGTTAAAATGCCTCCATTTGGTGTAAGGAAACATCATTTCTCGTCATATTTAGCAGAATTTATGTGGCGGTATAGGAACAAAGACAATGACTTATTTGAAATGTTTTTACGAGATGTCAAGGAAATTTATTCAGTAGATTAGGATGTAGAATTAAAGAACTGTTACCCGCATCACAGGATACAAACAGTGTTTTGAATTTCAGCTATATTTTGTTTCTGTTGTAAATTGCTTAAGGTTATGCCTGAAACATTTGTCCAATACATGTAAGACATGGCGAAAAGTTATGTATAATTTCATGTTCTAAAATTTATGCCATGTTGAAGATTTGTATAAGAATTGAAAGGTCAATAAAACAAAAAAGGAGATACATTTGTCTTTCTCGCGCCCAAAGTCTGCGACAGCTAGACTAGCCCGGGATTTCGATGGTCACGCAACGCCCCTGAACGATCAAAATAACGCCTGCGTAAAATGAAAATTATGTGCAACGCGTATGTTTGGGCTCACGCATAAAACGAACGAGGAATATTCATGTGTTGGCAGTTGCGTGCTTGTTTGGGCTCATGCGATTTAGCGAGTAGCAAGTACAGAAAAACGCGACTCGAGCGGGTATGTTTGGGGTCAATTCGATCAAAGAACGAGGTATATTCATGTGTGGCGTGTTTGTTTCGGCTGATGGATAGAAGAACGAGGTATATTCATGTGTGGCGTGTTTGTTTGGGCTCATGGATAAAAGAACGAGGTAGAATCATGTGTGGCGTGTTTGTTTAGGCAAACGATTCAACGATTCATGTGTTACTGTAGCGTGTTTGTTTCGGCTGATGGATAGAAGAACGAGGTATATTCATGTGTGGCGTGTTTGCAAGTGCGTGGTGAAATCCCTAGTGTAATAAGTTTGTTTGATAAAACAAAAGTAATAAATTTTTGTTGAGTTGTTGTTCAATGCTAACGGCCATGGATGCGCTCGATTAAGCAAAGGAAGCCGGATAATTCAATTTGGCGACAGCGGGACTGCGGCACTGCGGCACTGCGGCAGCAAGTCTTTTATGTTTATATAATGTTTTTATGTTAATTATGCCGACTGCGGCACTGCGGTAGCAAGTTTTTTATGTTAGATATTTCGTGGGCCGGGTATTCTGCAATCTAGCCTGGTATTCTGCCACTTTTCATTAAAACCAGCCATGGTTTCTTTTAAAATAAGCTTACTGATCTCACAAGAACTTCTCACGTCCAAAGAGAATCCCAAGGGCACTTGCGCGCGCAGACGGGCAAAACTGTGTCACGCAATCCAAAATAGTTGTTCACTTTGCATGCATGCCTTGCAAATTTTTAGTCTTTGACTAATTACAGTGCTACGCGCCTTACCGTTGCCACTCGAGAAAGTTTTTGATTAAATTTTGACATCTTTTTGCTAACTCCAAAGCGAGCCAGCCGATCAGAACATGAGAATTTCCATATTATAAGTGCATTCAATCCGTCGGGAATTAACATTCTCATGTTCTGGTTGGCTGGCTCGCTTTGAAGTTAGCAAAAAGTTGTCAAAAAGATGTCAAAATTTAATCAAAAACTTTCTCGAGTGGCAACGGTAAGGCACATAGCACTGTAATAGCTTGTTTCATGCTTGACTTTTTACCTTCCCATAAATAATTTTCTGCTGGCACTTGCTGGAGCAGCAAAAAGTTATCATAATGGAGCCCCAAAATTAATCATTTCACTCAGTTTAATTATTTTTTTAACCGGTCATTACAAAATGCAAACGGCAGGCTGCAGACAAGGTACAAAATGCAGACTGAGAACAAAACTGCTGTACTACATCGCAGTCTCGGGATTATTTGTTTACATTTCTGTTTTGAATTTGTTGATACGTTACACTTTGGTAACTTACATGACGTTTTTGAGTCCCTATTACGGGTCGTTTTGTTTTCGGGGGGGGGGGGGGGGGGGTCTGAACCTCCCACTTCCCGTACCCTGCTCTCTCGCCTCCCGCCCTTTTCCGTCCTGCTCCCGTCCCCTGTAAATTAGGAGACTCCTGTTTGTCCTCCTATTCTAATTGGAATCAATTTCGACTTGTCTAAAACGAAAAACTGGGACGTAAATATAGATTACTTCATAGAAAGTGCGACGTACGGATTTTTATTCACGAGTTGCAAAACTTTGGAAAACGAACGAGTGCGCTCAGCGAACGAGTGAGTTTTCCAAAGTTTTGCGACGAGTGAATAATAATCTGTACAAAGCACTTTCTATGCTGTAATTTGTTTATTATATATAACAAGTACTCAACCATTGTAAACTTAAAGCGATTTTTCTAGTAATTAAAGAGTTAAACGCAGCGCGAGGAAAACAAAGCTGCAAATGCATTCTGATGGCTTTCCAAGCGAGATCTCTTCTAAATAGAAAAGAAAAATTACGGCGACGACAAGCTATTGTAAACAAGAACTTTATTTAAATAGCGGTATAAAACACACTGCGTTAATACTTTTTAAAAGAAAAGCTTTTGCTATCGCATCGAGAAACGTCGCCATAAGTGAATCAATTACTGCGCGCAAATCAACTGGCGAATTTTTGAGCAAAAGTTATGATAACACAAGGATAACACAAGGAGTTCATTAAACAATAATTACGACGTAAATCCATATTCAAAAGTGAAATATTTACTTTACCCTGGTGTTCCCAAGAATGCTTGAATTTTCTTAGAACGTCCACGGCTGCGTTGTATCAAAGCTACAATGAAAGTCTTTCATTTCTTGGCTTTCCCTTATCGACATTTAGTTTGCCTTCGCTCCGCCTGGAGAATGATTTTTGCATTTCCATATCATAACTGTGTTCTTAAGGTTTTGCTTTGCTTGTTTCTGATTGCTTTCCTTTCCATGAAGTTCTCAAAAGTACAAAATTTGTAGCTAAAACATAAACTGTCTTCGAGAGACTGTAAACTTGCAGCGCGTTGTTTTCACAACCTCGTTGGAAACCATTTGAATTCCCGCGCTCTGATTGGTTAGGTCGTTCTACTCTTGATGCTGATTGGTTATATTTTTCACATGTGAAGAAAGCTATACGCGAAGCTGATTGGACGTATCGCTTTTCTCACATGTGAAAATATAGCAGATATAGAATTCTATTTGCAAGGTTTATTACCTAAAATTGTCGCTATATATATAATAAAACGAACCACGCCACACTCTCCAGCGCCTTTATTAAACCAGCATTCAGTTCCGCGCACATGGCACACGAAACGCTAGCGCGCGCGTAACACGCGACCACTTGAGCCAAAGTCGCGACTCGTGCTCTGGGTTTCCGTCACAGGTAATTCGAGTGTATAATCTGTTGAAGAGTTGAAGCCCCTTTTCCGATATTTTCGCGAATCAACTTAAACTTTATAGAGCATTCGTTGCTTATATAGAATTACACTATGTCTAGAACAGAAATCTGAACTTTCTTTCAAATACGAGAAGCAATGAAAACGATGAAAAGCTTCGAGGCGCAAGCATGCGGTCACGCCAATCACATTCTTCCGTTGTTCCAACAATTGACCAATGAGAGCCTTTCGTTGTTCCAAGATTTCAGTGTGTTTACACTGCACGTCATCAGCGGCTGGCGCTTCTGTCCAAGATGAGGAGAGATTTTACAATTGCAAAGTTTGCATTTATGTCACTTTATAGAGACAAATGAAATTTAGCAAAAATGTCTCTCTGTACATATTACAGAAGCGAAGGACTTTGCAGTTAGTTAACTGCGAAATGTTCGTCTACATATACAAGAGAATCAGGTACTTCGCGATTAATTAACTGCGAAATGTTTGTCTACATATATAAGGAAATCAGGGACTTCGCGATTAATTAACTGCGAAATGTTCGTCTGAATATATGAGGGAATCAGGGACTTCGCGATTAATTAACTGCGAAATGTACATCTTCACATATAAGGAAATCAATGATTTCGCGATTTATTAACTGCAAAATGTTCGTCTACATATATAAGGAAATCAGGGACTTCGCGATTAATTAACTGCGAAATGTTCGTCTGAATATGTGAGGGAATCAGGGACTTCGCGATTAATTAACTGCGAAATGTACATCTTCACATATAATGAAATCAATGATTTCGCGATTTATTAACTGCAAAATGTTCGTCTACATATATAAGGAAATCAGGGACTTCGCGATTAATTAACTGCAAAATATTCGTTAGAATATATCAGGGCATCAGTGACTTCGCCATTAATTAAATGCGAAATGTTCGTCTGAATATATGCGGGCATCAGTGACTTCGCGATTAAGCTTCTACTCAGTTAATGTTAATCTTAGTGTGTGCAAGGGTGACGTACTTTAGAGAGAGAACTTAGGGATACCATCAGCGATAAGGGAACAAACAATGTTAAAGCTTGGTTGAAAAAGTAAATACGACATGTAGCAGTTGCAATAACAGTGCAGAGCCTTGGTATCTCTACGCTAGGGCGAGTCAGCCTATCGTTTGAGCAAAATTAAACAAATTGATCAACTGAAAAAGGAGGTTACAACGGGGGTGACAACTCTAACAAGACCTGTTTCGGGAGAAAAACAAAAGAATCGAGAAGACTCGGGATTTTTGATGGGAAATATGACATAGTTCTGGAATACTGCAGAAAAAAAGAGAAAAGTTTGACATTTTACAAGAATGTCAAAAAACACTCGGAATGATGTTCAAAATAGCTGGGAGGACTCAAAGTTCCACATGGTGTTGCTCAAACAACGTTTGTTAGAGTTGTCACTCCCATGATTAAACTCTTTTGGCACAGTGCCCCATTATGTTAAAAAGAAAAAAAAAACACTACTCTAAAATTCATACGTCCTTGCTTCTGAGACTAGGTATCCAGTCCACATCATCTAGAAACTGAACAAGATAGCCCTTAAATTTGTCATATTCCATAACAGTTCCACGTATCCATCCAAGATACTTTGTTTCCCCATCAACTTTCTCCTCATATTCCACTTCAACTCTCTTGCCAATCATTGCCTCTCCCAACTTTTTCCTGGATGACCGTGCCTCGAGTCTTGCCCTTTTATCAGGTGGTGTTTGGTCCAAATGCACTTTAGGGTCATTTTGCTAAGCCAGAGGTTCCTCTCAAACTAAGTTTGTTTCACTAGGATATCGGGTTTTTTTGTTCTTCTCTCTCATCTCTTGTCTTCCCTTTTCTCTTATCAATCGGGGTAAGTTTCAAGTGGAAATAAGAAACATGTTGCAAATCTACCATTTTGATTTCTATGCCTGGTTTACCTCAAATATTCAGACGAACATTTCGCATTTAATTAATCGCGAAGTAGCTGATTCCCTAATATGTTAGGACGAACATTTCGCAGTTAATTAATCGCGAAGTCACTGATTCCTCAACATATTCAGACAACCATTTCGCAGTTAATTAATCGCGAAGTCCCTGATTTAACTACATATGTAGACGAACATTTCGCAGTTAATTAATCGCGAAGTCCCTGATTCCTTGATATGTGTAGACGAACATTTCGCAGTTAATTAATCGCGAAGTCACTGATTCCCCAATATATGAGGACGAACATTTCGCAGTTAATTAATCGCGAAGTCACTGATTCCCTAATATATTCAGACAACCATTTCGCAGTTAATTAATCGCGAAGTCCCTGATTCCCTAATATATTCAGACGAACGTTTCGCAGTTAATTAATCGCGAAGTCACTGATTGCTTAACATATTCAGACGAACATTTCGCAGTGAATTAATCGCGAAGTCACTGATTCCCTAATGTATTCAGACGAACATTTCGTATTTAATTAATCGCAAAGTCACTGATTTCCTTACATGTTCAGACGAACATTTCGCAGTTAATTAATCGCGAAGTCACTGATTCCCCAATATATGAGGACGAACATTTCGCAGTTAATTAATCGCGAAGTCACTGATTCTCTTATATGCATATATGTACAAAGCGAATAATTCGAGGTTAGTTAACGGCGAAATTTGGATCTGAAATATTAGAAATAAAAATATTTTGAAAAAAATATCAGAGATGTTTTATTGCAAATTTTCATAATTTCTCTATAGATATAATTCATTACAAAATGTTTACTTATATTAACTCCCCAACATGAGATAGCACCATAAACAGTGTTAGTGCGGTACAAAATCCCATTTAATCACTGAAAATATCAAGAAGAGCACTGAAAATTCAGCGAAATATCATACGCTTGAATTAAGCACGGCGAAACTGGCGCGACTTCGGCAAAAGTCGTCGTGGGTTGCACGCACGCTAACTATGCCGCGTCATTCAGAGTCCGAGACCATTGCCAAGAAGCTATATGACTGTAGTCTTGCCTAATTTAACCTGCGATCATAACCTACGATAATCGAGAAGATCAGTTCGGAAGCCAGACTTTTCTCCAACTCAGCAAATAGAACCTTCGCCTCCGCATCATCTGACCGCATCGTGATCGTTTTGTCTCGATAGCACAAGCACAATTTCTTTCCAGCGCAAGATGTTTTAAACTCTTAAATATCGATTGCATGAGTGACTTGTGATAATTTTACAGTAATATTATGACTGGAACATGACAAATATTTCATAGTCACTAACCGTGAACAGATGCAAACAAACTCATTGAACGACTGAACTGCCGTGGAAATCAATTTCTCATCTCTACGGACCAGAAATGCCCTCGGCTTATTTTTCGGTAAACGCGTAGAACTCCGTGAACTTCTGTATGGTGACGCGATCAGATTTGGAAATTTCCATGCATGTGATTGGTCAATATTCAGATTTGGTCGACACTGATTGGTTAACTTTTGGAAATTCGGCTGCAACTGCTCTCCGCGGATGGCGCCCAATCTTCTCTGTTGTTTCAATATTGGTGGATCATGGCCGAGGGGCAAGTTCACCAATCAGCGTCGAGCAGATCCAAATGTTGACCAATCACGTTCACGAAAATTTCCAAAAGTTTCCAAATTCAAAGTTTTAGCGTGATTTACATGACAGAAGTTAATGGAGACCTGCGCGTTCTCCAAGCAATAATCGGGAAAATAATTAGTTGAGATAGTAATAAATTTAATTTCAACTGTGTCTGTCGATGTTACAATTATTTTGAGAGGAGCAAATCTGACCCAGATCTGAGGCTTGATTTCTTTAGATAGAGAATTTTCAAAGCTTAATTAAAGTCTTGTCTTTTTTGGTTTTCTTCTCGCGGCCCACTGATAGCGGCTTCACTGGAAACATGAAAAAACTCTCACGCCACCAGGGTAAAAAGCACGATTGGCTTTTGTTGTTGGCGGCAACTCGATAATTTTTCCCACGCGTTTCGATCGCGGTTTCACCGCGCGCTCACTTTCTTCCCCGACAAAAAGTACCCTCTGGCACCCAGGTATGCGACCCTTGTCGGTTTCGGTGAAAACCAGCGACTTAATTTCCAAAGAAAGGAATTAATTTTCCCTTTCTCCCGCGCCCGCCGCGAAAAATAAGAACGCCTGATCGCAGGCTACACGCTAGATAAAGGAGATAATCGTATAGTTTATGGTAGAAAGATCTAGAAGTTTCTTACACGTGCTAGCACCCTGGTACCAGTTCCTTTCTCTTCTAAAGCGAAGAAAGCATTTGCCTTCTTCCTCCTTGGGCCGTGAGAAATGTAAAACAAAGGAAACCTCTTTAACCAGGGTACTGCACTCATGAAATTTACGCAGATTTCATTCTAGAACATAAAGATAACTTATTTATATTTATAAAGCAACGCACATTTTAAGCACAATTTAATTATAAGCACACTTTGAAGCAATCAAATCACTGGATTCACCAATTTAAACACAAGGCAAGCGGAGAGGGAGGGGAGGCATGGTGGCACTAATGATGAGTGCGCTGGATTGCGGATCGAACGGTCCGGGTTCGAGCTCTGACCGGGGCACTGTGTTGTGTTCTTAGGCAAGACACTTTACTCTCACAGTGTCTCTCTCCACCCAGGAGTATAATACCGGCGAAATGATGCTGGGGGTAAACCTTAACCTGCGATCAGGCGTTCTATGTTTACTCGCCGCTAAGAATAAGAACGCCTGATCGCAGGTTAGGTAACCCTGCGATGGACTATCGTCCGTGATAACCTCCGGCAGTATGGGCCCCCTGGCACGAGGGATTACTAAGCCGCTCGTACGTTTGATCAGACTGCAAATCAAGATGACGACAAACTATGACCCCAAGAACTGATAAGTAATTATGCCGACTCAATTGTTCGCTGAGTTTGCTTACACTGTATATATTCGTCGTGGTTTGACTTTTTAGTAACATCACAATTTACACGTTTGTTTTAAAATTGCAGTCTGAAACAAATTGCTCCCCTGGGCGTTGCAAAAAATAAGTCCATGGCCGCAGAAAGCAGAAGATATTAATTATGAGAAAAGATATCAAATTGTTTTGTGACGCGAGTCGCGAGTGTGACGGACCCGGGATCGCGTACGATCCGTGGACTAGTACACGTTCCCTTGTTCGTCTTCTTTCCACTCATGTGGCACACGAAACTCTAGCGTGCGCGCAACACACGACCACTCGTGCCAACTCGGTTTCGAATTCTGTGTGCGAAATTCGAGCTTATAATCTGCTGAAAAGTTGTAGGGCTTTTCCGTACGTTTTTACAAACTCACTTCGATTCTGGACTGTAATTGTTATTTACAAAGAATTATATTGCGTCTAGAACATTCTTTCAATGTGCGAAAAAAGGAAATACTAAGAAAAAGCTTCGACGCTGGCGTCGCCTTGATCGATTTTGATTCACGTGAGTTGAGGTAACCTCTTCTCGTGAGCAAACACTCGCGCACAACGAACAAACGCGCGCACGTGCGATGATACCGCGCTTTGCGTGAATAAAGTTTTGTTAACAATTTCTTCCAAACTTTGCTATCTGGTTGTAAAAAATCTAACTTTTACGTTATAATGCACACACCAGAGCTATTTTTCCATGAAAAATGCTCTGTCTAATTTAACTGCCTCAGATTTGCCCTTTTCAAAATTATTGCAGGAATCAAAAGGACACCTCGAAACAAATTTAACGTCACAGCTAACATGAAAAAATTTGGAACGCTTCACGAATTTGCGTGTCATCCTTGCGCAGGGGCCATGCTAATCTTCTCTGTATCGTTCCAATTTTAATATATGTGCTGCCGTTAAGCGAGCACGTCTATAGATTGGATCATGAAGTTTATGTATTTGCTTCACTAACAAAGTACCTAACCATGTGGGATCTGTTTGGAATTGCCTGAGGGCTAAACACCTACCCATGCGCATAAATGAAGCACACACGTCAGTAATAATGTCTGGTTGTTAACTATGTGTCTCGTGTGTTTTTCAAATTTTCCCCGCATCTTTTTCATTTAGTTTTAGAAGTTTAAATTAGTTTTGAAACTCAGGCACCTGTTTGGTAGCGATCCGCTCTGGGTTGTAAACCCTGCTCTAAACATCGTTTCAAATATGGTAATTTATTGAACAGTTCATCCTAGTCTTTTGCGCACTAACCGTATTCAACCCTATTCACAGTTTTTGGGTTAGTTTTTTTCTGTCTTCTTTTAGTCCCTTCGCTTAGTTACTAAGGGTGAATCAGATTGGGAAATCCAGATTTCGGATTTCCCAGCAAAACGCAAAAAATAAAAACCGGCCTGTGTTTTGGATTTTGCGCTTTGTTGGGAAATCCGAAATCCGGATTTCAAAATCCAAATTCCGGGTCCAAATTTTCCCAATCGAATGCACCTCAAGTCTCGAAAAGTCTTTGACGTTTCTCTGGACTGATAATCAAACTTCTGTTACGAGTCGACCAGTTACTGCCGCACAATTATTCTTATTTGTTACAAAAAATCATGTTTTGGCCATGTTGTAACAACGTGGAAACAACGACAGTGAAAAACGTTTACATGACGTCGATATTTGAAGCCGCGAAATCAATTTTCAGCGGTTTTAGTTAAAACGCGTGCGCTATGAAATTTTCAATATGGCGGATGTGATGTTTGTTGTCTGTAAAAACTGTTTGCTTCCAACAACTTCGTTTAACTATTTTTTAGTAATTTAAAGCTGAAATACTTGTTTCGTGACATGTCCGCGTGTCGTAGCTTCACAGGTACGTCTTAACTTAATTTTTATTTCACTTTTATTCCGACTTTCTCCGATCGCGCGATCCGAGGAGCCGAGCAGTCTTGTGTTAAAAGCTCCAAATATTACTTTTCCTTTATGATTTTCTCGTTTTCTGTCAATACAAGTTCTAAGGATGTTTTTCATCAGTTGTGATTATTTTGGGATCGCGTTCCCCCTGTCGGCAAATTATGTAGACTTTCTCAATGTAATTCTAGGTATCTTCAGTTGTCTCATCACTTTAGGGGTGGTTACATCGCGAATTTCAACCCGGACTGAAATTTTAGCCCGGCTAGACGGGCTGAGAATCCTGAGATTTCAGCCCAGGTTTTGAAAGAAATCCCCTTGAAATGAAAGTGGCAATTGCGCGGAGAAGGTTTCAGCCCGGGCTGACAATTCTAGCCCGGTTTCGCAAACCCACACACTCATTGTAAAGAGCAGGACACAGAGTTCCCCGTGTTGTGGTGTGGTCTTAACACACCTTGTTCAAAGTAAAATATATGCTATATTATTTTAAAAGGTCTGTCCTGAACTTTTTATTTTGGCTAGTTAACATTTTTTTGTGAGAGGCTCAAATCAACGTGGCAGACGGAAATTGTACAGTACAGATATGGAAATCCTCGTTAACTATTGTCCTCTGTGATCAATATCAATTTAAACAAATCATGTGTATTATAAACATTTAAGGTCTCATAAAATCATTAAATTTTCCTTTTAGGAATCTTTAAGACTGTAAAATGGCAGCCATCAAACAAATTGCTGCATCATTTTCACATTCAGTCTCAAGCTGCAAAGGATTCGCTGCTTTTAAAATCAAGAATATTTGCCAATACTGAGTTAAAATCAATACGATCCTACCAGCTATCATCATTGGTTATTACAAAGCCATGCGAGACGTCCTTTCCCCCCAGATCTGCAAAGTTGCCATGGCTTCTTACTTCAGCCACTTGTTCAAGGCAGTTAATTCGTTACTTTTGCACTAAAACGTCAAACAGCAGCCTTGAAAATAGACCTTCAGCAGATCTAGAGGATGGGACTCGTGAACCCAAACTCAGTCATGTGGATAGTCATGGTCATGCACAAATGGTAGATGTTGGTCCTAAGAAAGACAGTGATAGACTTGCTGTGGCAACAGCTGTAGTATATTTAGGCCCAGAGGCATTCCGTCTCGTTAAAGAAAACAAAATTCACAAGGGCAATGTGTTGACAGTTGCACAACTGGCAGGTATCATGGCGTCAAAACAAACTCCAAATCTTATTCCTCTGTGTCATAATATTCATATCACTTATGCGGACGTCAACCTGGAATTAGACGAAAATAAATTTGCTGTGAATATTACGGGATCGGTGAATTCTGTTGGCAGGACTGGAGTGGAGATGGAATCACTGACAGCCGTCACGGTGGCTGCTTTGACTGTGTATGATATGTGTAAAGCTGTGTCGTGTGACATTGTTATTTCTGATATCAAACTTGTGAAAAAAGTTGGTGGGAATAGTGGTGATTATGTTGCATCTTGAATGTCTACAATTTCATTTTTATATCTCCAGTTTTCTTTTCAACACACAACATTACTAACTGAACATTCAACCTCATCACTTGATCACGTTCAATTTGGTCCCGTAATCAAACAATCAAACTTTCACAAAACATTTTGAGCAATTGTGTTTGGCTGGGTTTGATTGAGTCGTTGATTAGTTCTATTGAGTTTGACAAGGGTATATAGGATGAACTTTAGATTTTTAGGTTGCTGTTCAATTGAATTTGATTGAATTCGATTAATTGGAAAATGAAGCCCAGTCAAACTCTCACACAACAATTTTTGGTGTGATCGTATTGATTATCAAACTTTTTGAACCCAATCATTTGACTGAGTTTGATTAAGTTTGATTACCGAACATTAACAATGTAATAAATGTAATTTAGAATATATTTTAAGCCCTGGTGTTTTTATCTGTATAAAATAAATAAATAATTCCCATTAGTAATGCTGAGTCCAACTTCATTGGCCCCTTTCTGGCAAGTCTATTTGCCTTAAATATGGATTAAACTTCTGTGCCAATGGGGTTTGCATTTCTAGTAAACTGGTACAAAGGAGTTTGAGTATTTTTCGTAGTTTTAACAAGTGGGCCTTGCGTCGCAAAGACACCATTTTTTGTCACTGTGCTCTTTGTGGTTTTCTCATAATTCTTTGAACCGCGCTGTTTCGCACCGCACGGCTGTGCCTTTGAGTTCACCTGTCAAATCTTACGACTAGGTAGGTAGGCATACTGTTTAATTCAAAGAAACACGCTAGCCCCAACAACACTCAGCTGGTTTCCATGGACGGCGTGTTTGCACAGACATAAAAAGAGATAAACTGTTTTACGCCCAAAAGAGTGAAAAAATATAAAAAAGACGAAATGCTCATATCGAAGGAACGATACACAGACAAGTAAATGCCTGTCATACAAAGGTCGCGCAAAGGGTTTCGCCTGTAACTATAACTTTGCCACTGATATCTCCAACTTTAACATAGTTTTCTCTTTTTTCACACGAAAATATTGAAAGGAAGGGAAATATGTGTTTTGTAAAAAATCTATTATTATTAGATTCCATGATAAGTCATCATCTGTGGTGGAAAAACTGTAAGATGTTTTGCCACTTTCTCCGAGAGTTCTTTTTTTGAAAAAAACTTCGCTTATTGCGCTCATCGCTTGTGGACTGAGCCTCCGCCATAAGTAAATGAAATTTATATCATTGTTTCAAACAAAATTTAAAAAAAGAGTAGAGACATTTCCCCTTGTTGATATGTTTTACAAGCTCTTCGCCGTAGAAAAAGATAACAAATAAAATAGGTCATTTCCGAGTTCTCTTATGCCTCAGTATCGAAACGAGTCTAAATGCGAAACCATTCATATGAAAATGTGTTTTCCCTACATGTTCATTTTCATACAAGGCAAACTCATTTTCATTAGAATGGTTTCGCACTTAGACTCGTTTTGAAACAGAGGTGATAGGGATCTCGAAATGACCAATACTTCACCAGCCCCTCTCGATCCAATCCTTTCAGTGTGCCTCGTGACGGTCACACTGATCTTGAGCGCGTTCGCATTCTCGATAGCGAGCGATACACACGCACATACGTACGTGTTTTCCTTTTCGAGAAAATTTTCACCAATCTCTTGTCTTACTGATCGTGAAAGGTATGTTTGCTGTGGGTGGCTGAAAGCAAAGGACATGCTGGAAATAATTTGCTCCCTGGGCAGCAAAACTAAAAACAAACATCGTTTTCGTAAAGGAAGTGCGACGCAAGCCTATTGTTTTATAACTACACACTCGCGGTTTGTAGCAAATATTTTTAACGAGCATTGGAAACTGTGTCTGGGAATGGGAATAAAAAGTGATCTTGAAACGTATTTGCTATCGAGTTTAGCCAAGCCTTTATAAATAATAGGTACACTGAGCCTTCCAGAAAGATTATCGACACGATTTCACCTAAAAAAAAACTAAAATAAATTAAAATGAAATAGAAAAAGAAAGATGAAAAGAAAACTTAATACGCGAAAACCTCGGAAACACGTGATTGAGTAATAGCGAGGCCCGTTTAGTCTAAAAATAGAATGCAAATTATTGGATTTAGCGCATTCTGAGAGAAATAGAAGGAATACAGAAGTAGTTTTCGTTTCCGCAAAAGTGTTTTTGGAACACCGGTTTTCGCGCTTGAAGATATCTTCAAAATTGTCCGCCATACCCACCTTGCATGTCTCAGTCGTTACTCGCGCGGTTCGCTATGTTTGCCTAAAACTGTTATAAATTCACGAAATGGTCTCTAAATTTATGTAATGACTAAAAGCAATTTCTTGAAGAAAGTCCACACTGCAGCAACATTTTTGAAAAACTGACATCCTGACGCTTTTTCAAAAATCCATATCACAATCCGTTTCCATCCTCGCCATCGTTAGCCATCCTCACTTCCTAATGGATTCTAATCACTTTTCGTGCACTGCTCTACAAAATAAAACCATGATTGTTCAGCTCCCTTGATCGATGTATGTTTTTGAGATTTCTAAAATCATGCTAATAGTGGTGACAGTATCCCTTTAATTGGTCGAAAAAGGTACTGTACTTTCTTGCATGAGTTTCTTCCACCAATCAAAACGGCCGATCATATTGATATGACATGTTTTCGTCGGAAAGTCGCGAGAAAATTGCTCTGTCACATTTGGTCTATAATGTGGGTTTGAATTTTCATATTCAATAAACGTAATTAAAAATTCCAGTAGCAGTGTATTGCACACATTAATCAAAACCTGTCTAATTTGACAATGTTTTATCTTCTAAACTACACATTTCGCCAATTAGAAAAGATATTGTAATTTATACATCTCATGATCTCACATCGAGACTTCTCATCGATACATAAAGGTACCGTCTCGTTTCATAACAACATGCACCTGGGGACCCAGTCGACAAAAGTGATATCTTACCGACCACCGCCCACATACATAGTCATTTTCGTGAAAGAACGCGTTTGATCAAATTCTTTCAGAGCGAGATTAACCATGCGAGAAATTGTACACCTCCAAGCTGGGCAATGTGGAAACCAGATCGGCGCAAAGGTAAAACTCAAGTTATATGTTTATATTGTTCCGTGAGAAAACCATTTGAGAAGAAAATTTCGCGATGAATTTTTGTCTTTATTCAGTGAGCTATGAACCATAACTGTAACCGCGCGCGTACTGTACTTTTCATCGTCGCTCCCATTTCTAGTTTTCAGCTGTACGTGTCCTCTAAGGGCTGGCTCATTACATTCTTTAAAAACTAGCTTTCTTTCTTTGTAACATTTTAAGCGCATGAAAATTGTATTCAAAAACTGACTTTTTATTCAAATTATCAATTCAAAGGAATCGCTTGTATTTTAATGGTTTCCTGACATTAATACAAATCGCACATATACCTACCTCTAAAAATTAAAAACTTTCAAATAGAAAATGGAAAGAAATTCGCTATTGTTCCTTTAGATCTTTTTACAGTTTACCGTACGATTTAATTCCATTTTAACTTTTTTCTTATATTCGTTTTCTACCACACCCATAAAATAATTTCGCGAGGAGATTTTTAAATGCCCGCCCGTGCGAGCAGTCATATTTTGTATATTTCGCTACGCTCTTATTTTCGATTGTAAATACTTTCATTTTTTAAACGGCTGGCTTTGTTTTCTGATAAAGTACATCCTTTAAGCCATGTTTACACAGAAATTCAGGACATTTTGTATATGAAGAAAGCAAACAACATCATGAAGTATAATTTTATACAGACGGAGGAATAAAGCTCGCGAGACATGTAAATGAAAATTGCAATATTTATTTAATCTTCCAGTTTTCGTTAAGCTTAAATTAACATGGTTTCTTTAATTTTGGGAGGCGATTCTCACAAGAACCAAAAATTTTCATCTTAATTTCCATGCTTATGGTTTTACAGTTTTGGTTGACTTCGGGAGATAATTTGCCCAGAATAATAAAATATTTCATTTTAATTTCAACAAACACGGTTTATGCCTTTGTTGTTATGAAAGAAAAAATCTTGTATTATCTTTCAGTTTTGGGAAGTCATTTCCGGGGAACATGGCGTCGACCCAAGTGGATCATATCACGGAGACAACCAAATACAGCTCGATAAAATCGACGTGTATTATAACGAAGCCACAGGTATGGGACTGAATGTAACAAAAAACAAAAAACTCTGATAAATATTTTCTTACGTCGGTTACAAAAGCGGTAGAATTCCTATCTTTGATTTCATGTCTGCATTGCCCTAATACATTTTTTATTTTAAATAGTTGTTATATACGTTGAGAAAATTGACTTTTGAAGGGTTTTGGAATTCCATTTCCGCTACAATCCGTCATCTCTTTCCAATGAAGACGGCTGTTTCCATATTTCACAGTAGGTTAATAAGTGCGTTGGTTTTGGTTTCATTCAACGTCTCCCGGCCAGGTTTTTATTATCTCTTTTTAACAAATTAATCTGGTCTTAAAGTGTGTCCGCCATCTATGGTTTTCGCGTTTTCATATGATTCTGCATAGACACAAAGTCTTAAAACTGATCTATTAAAGTATTTATCTTTCCTTTCCGACAGAAAACTCGGGAAAAAAAGCTCGAATATTTTAGATTTCCACATTAATTTTTCTTTCCGAATCCCCCACAACTTGAAATTACTGTCAAAACGAACAACAAAAGCAACCTATTTGGGAAATTGTGATAAAAATCGAAATTGACAAAAACATTGCATGAATCTAAGAATGTAAATCAAATTCCATCGAAACATTACTGGTCAACAGAGGACTATTATGTCTATTAATAGAATCGAAAAACATCTTTCCATATATTAGTCCAGCAGGTGTGCTAAGTCGGTCTTATATTTAACTTATTTACTTCCCAGGAGGGAAATATGTTCCCAGAGCAGTCCTTGTGGACCTGGAGCCAGGCACTATGGATTCTGTACGGTCTGGAACCTATGGACAGCTGTTCCGACCCGACAACTTCGTTTTTGGTAAGCTTAGAGAATGGTTTCATGTTTCGATTTTTTCTCCTATCTTTGTGCCATATCCTTCATTTAAATAATTGACCACCGGGTTAGATTGTATTATATTTTCATTTTTATGTCTTTTTAATTGTTTTCGTTCGCATAAGTTTAATTGACAAGTAACCAAATTTAGATTTAACGTTTCTGTACGTCGGGATCTTATTATAATATCCATCTTTAAGCAATAGAGAACTCTTTCCGTGTTTACATAGCCACATCTAAACACGAGGGGCTTTTGGAGAATTCGAGACAGTTATGCAAACCCGAGACGCAGTCGAGGGTTTGCATAACTTTGGAGAATTCTCCCAAATCCCCAAATGTTTAGACGAGGCTATGTAAACACGGAAAAAGGCCTCTATTGTTTTTATAAAATATTTCTTAAAAAGACGCATGAAACTAAAACGTCCCAACCGTGTTAACATACTCTCATCTCAACATACCTATCAACCAATGAGACGGGGCATAGTATGTCAGTTATTTTATAAATAAGAATAATTGGCCTTATTCGTATTCTCGGTACTGGACTGGAACTAGCTTCAAATGGAGGCTAATGCGGGGGGGCGGGGGGAAATCATTAAAAAGAGTTTTGTGTAATTTGCATTTGAAGAGTTTCCCCGCATTAGCCTCCATTGCAAGATAGTTCCAGTACAAATATGGCCTATTACCAGTTAGTTTGTTCAAATGTATTCACTTGTTTCCATTCTCCCTTAGGCCAAAGTGGCGCGGGAAACAACTGGGCCAAGGGCCATTATACTGAGGGGGCTGAGCTAATGGACTCAGTTTTGGACGTGGTCCGCAAGGAGACTGAAAACTGCGACTGCGTTCAGGGATTTCAGCTGACTCACTCATTAGGAGGAGGAACTGGGTCGGGCATGGGCACTCTGCTCATTTCCAAGATACGCGAGGAGTACCCTGACAGGATCATGAACTCGTTCAGCGTGGTGCCATCGCCAAAGGTACACCTGCGCTGTGTAACATATGGACCTTAATCCAAACCTTTTCGATCGCTATTATTGTTTGTTGTGAAGCTCTTTTAATTTCAGTTTAAAATGATCTCCGTTGGTCTGTGAAAGTAAGTGGCCTCCGATATATATACTGAAACATACTTCAGTTTACAGCTACAGTTCTCTATACGCTCAAAACTTGTGGGACTGTGTTTAAGCAAAACACCAACAAATATTTAAATTGAATAGAATGAGGCTACACCGGTCACGTATAAATTATAGCCAAATAATTAGACCAGCGTCCTAAACCACTTGGTCACGCTGCCTTCGCTATTGTCCGTGAGGATGTCGAAGTCATTTGAGACTCCAGCCGCCTTTAAGTTGTCGAAATTTTGGTGTCGTCTTATTTATTTAGTAATGAAGGCGTTATCGTTTGTCTCACGATGTAGTCACTTGTGATGTGGACCGCGACGTTTCGGCTGCATACTGCTAGCCTTCATCAGGCGATAAGGTCGACTGGCTACGTGTAGCTTTATAAGGCATGGTGCTCCGCTGTGATTGGTTGGTTTTCAACAGCTGTGATTGGTACAACGGCGAACCGCCGAGGGAACAACTAACTGGTCTAGGATCAGCGAAGATCGAAATGCACCAATCACAGCTGTTCAAAACCAACCAATCACAGCGTAGCACCATGCTTTATAAAGCTACACGTAGCCAGTCGACCTAATCGCCTGATGAAGGCTAGCAGTATGCAGCCGAAACGTCGCGGTCCACATCACAAGTGACTACATCGTGAGACAAACGATAACGCCTTCATTCCTATACTTTATACCACGATGGACAAAAAAAAACCTTTTTCACTATATACTTTGTAGTTCATTATATACAAGACACTATGTACTTCACAGGTGCATTAATAATTCATGAAGTAAAAACAAACATTATAAATATGAGATAATAAAACTATTTACGATTCTAGCTTAAGGTAAACCTTTGCTTTCAAATAACATAACGAGGAAGTGCCACGTGTCTCGTGAGAAAGAACGTTCCAGTCAGTAATTAATGCCATGATAAAAGGCACGTTGCTTCCCTCAGTTTGTTCTAATACGAGGGGGGTGGAAGTCATTTTTACGTCGCGTATTGTAATTATGAATTAAGCTGTTCGTTATAAGATAAAAGTATCAAAACACTCGAGATAGAGTGTTTCATCACATTTCTAAATACCCAGAAGTTCGTCAAAAATATTCCGCTGCGCGTCGTATTTCAACTCTCTTCTTGGTGTTTGGAAATGCGATGAAAAACTGTCTCTCGTGATTAATATATTTCTTGTCTTCACTTAGGTCTCTGATACAGTTGTGGAACCGTACAATGCTACACTGTCTGTGCATCAACTCGTTGAAAACACCGACGAAACGTATTGCATCGACAACGAGGCTCTGTATGACATATGCTTCAGGACCCTCAAGCTGTCCAATCCCACATACGGGGACTTGAATCATTTGGTGTCCGCAACAATGAGCGGTGTGACAACATGTCTGCGTTTTC